>JARUPY010000079.1:1230329-2460658 GCA_029817715.1 Melastoma dodecandrum | reverse complement strand
GTGATGATGGCGGATACTCCTTCACTTGAAGATCAGGTCACAGCTCTCACAAAAACTGTGAATGCTATGATACTTTTTATGAAAGAAAGAGAGCACTGCAAATGGACTACATTGTCAAAAAGCTGGAGAATAAGGATGCCGACAAAACTCTTACAAAAGAAAGTTCTCGCACTCAAGTTGACAAAGGAAAATGGGTCATGACTGTTGATGATTCGGCAAAGCACACGTCCATCATTGAAGATCCTATTCCAGCGAAAGCAATGATGGAATTAATAAAAGAGACGGTGAAGATCGAGCTAGAGGGCAAATCATCATCATCTTCGGCATACTATAAGCCTTACAGCCGAAGAATCGAAGGCCTCAAGATGCCAGTCAGATATCAGCCTCCATACTTCCAACAATTTGACGGAAAGGGGAATCCACGTCAACATGTGGCTCATTTCGTCGAAACTTGCAACAATGCGGGCACTGATGGGGATTGGATGGTTAAGCAGTTTGTTTGCTCTATGAAGGGAAACACTTTTGATTGGTACATTGACCTCAAGCCAGGCACTATTGATAGTTGGGAACAATTGGAAAGGGAGTTTCTAAACCGCTTCTACAGTACGCGGCACATGGTGAGCATGATCGAGCTAACTAATACTCGCCAATGGGAGGAAGAACCTGTCGTCGACTATATCCAGCGATGGAGGAATCTAAGCTTGAACTGTAGGGATCGTCTATCAGAGGAAACGTCTATCGACATGTGCATTTAATGCATGCTCTGGAGGATTCGATATATTCTACAAGGGCTCAAACCACGATCATTCGAGGAGTTTGCGACAAAAGCTCATGACACGGAGTTAAGCTTTGTTGGGACCAACATAAATAGTATCCCAATTCCTGAGCCACCTAGAGGGACAGGAAGACTAGGAAATAGAACTGGGGGCAAGCATGCTTTCAAGGATGCTAAGAAGCAGGTAATGACTACAGATGTAGCTCCTGTCAAAGTGCCAATTGCAAAAGGAAAAGTGCCGGCAAATGGACAACCACCTGCAGAAGCACCCCGGATGGAGAGACAACGCCTAACTCTTGAAGAAAGGCAAAATAAGAAATATCATTTCCCCGATGAAGATGTTGCAGAAATATTTGACTATCTGTTGTCTACTAAAATGATAGAGCTTCCGCAATCGAAGCGACCGCAACAAGCGAATCTAGCTGACAATCCCAACTTCTGCAAGAACCATCGTGTCTTAGGCCATCCAATTGAGAAGTGTTTCGTCTTTAAGGAGAAGGTCATGGAGCTTGTACGTGACAAAAAGATCGATTTAGGAGCCTATATTGCACCTTCGAATATGGTCAGTGTCGCAACCAATGATACTCCTAACATCATATTCGGGACTGTCGATTCTGCTAAGATAATTGGACAACAAAGTATGGGAGTAATGCAACGATATATGACCAATGTGTCAAGTTGTGTGATTAGCTCTGAGGAGGCATCTACTGACGAAGGGTGGACTTTGGTGACCCACAAAAGGAATCTGAAGAAGTCTTCTAAGCCTGTTAAGAAAACGCCTCCTATACGAGCAAAGATCACAATGAGGTCACCAATAAAAGTGTATTCTTGGAAAACAGTGAAAAAGGAGAATTCGCTAGATGACCAGTCCTTGAAGAAGCCAACATCGGCTACATTATGGGATTTCTTTCCGGAACGTTTTCGAAAACTTGCAAATCTGTCTAGGAGTTGTCACCACATTGTTGCAAACAAAGAAGTAACAGCCGCGAAGGTTGACACACCAGAAGATCCCGCAGTGGTGAATGTTGTGAAATTACGAGAAGATGGCACAACAATCACATTTTCCGATGAAGATCTTCTTATAGGTCACAAATCTCATAATCGGCCGCTATTTGTATCAGGATATGCTTATGGTACGAAGGTCAATCGCATACTGGTTGACCCAGGTTCAGCAGTCAATATCTTGTCACTAAAATCCCTGAAAGAGATTGGGCTAGGGGTTGACGATTTATCAAGTAGCCGGCTAATAATCCAAGGATTCAACCAAGGGGGAGAACGAGCCGTTGGGAAGATCTGCCTCACCCTCACTATTGGAGATATGGAAGCTGGAGCGACATTCTACGTCATCGATTCCAACACCACCTATAATATGTTGTTGGGACGACCATGGCTGCATGAATATGGAGTCGTTGTATCCACGCTCCATCAATGCTTTAAATTCGTAAAAGATGGGGTAACTCACACAGTATGGGCAGATGCAAAACCCTTTACAGAAGCGGAGTCATACTTCGCCGATGCCAAATTTTACTTTAATAAGGGTGCCGATCGTAAAGAAAAGGTCCCGAAGCTTGCACCAATGGAGAGGGATATCACGAAGAAGTCAGATGTAGAAGTTTCACCTATTCAACAAGAGGTATCTTCAGTTAATCCGACAGTTAAAGATGAAAGGGCGGATGACAAGTCTAAACAGAATGTGCCGATCTTGCGCTATATACCAAGAGCCCTTCGAAAAGCTGGGGAACCACCTTTCGTGAGTAGCCATGCTGAAGAAATAGTGGTGCCAAAGGAACTCAACTGGCCAGTGACGAAAATTGCTCAAACGAGTATGCCTTTAAAAGGTTTTGTCCGGCCTAAACAGGGGGCAATTATCTATCCAGATTCATTGCCTAACAGGCGCACCAACGGATTTGATCCAAATGTATTTAGGTTAATCTCTGCAGCTGGTTACACGGAGGACATGAAGGCGCTTGGGGCTGCTTCAAAAGAGACTAATCCAGGAGGTGATAGTCTAAAGTCGAAATTCGGTATTAGGTATGACATTCCTAAGCCCGTCAATTAAGCAGTGAAGAAGGCTTCAACTCAATACATCGAGGCTGATGATAAAACTACAACCGAATCGACGAGAACTTCGGTATTTGATCGACTTGGAGCCCCGTCTGAGCGAAGATCAGTATTTGATAGGTTTGGCACTCAGAAAGAAGAAATTAAGGTTCGAAAATCGGCGCGATCAAGATTGAGTCAAGCTCCAAGAAGTCGGATGGTGTGGAAGAGAGTTGATAAAAAAGAAGATATCCCAATTATCATAGAAGACACAAAGGATCTTCGAAGCAAAGTTCTCTCTCGAATGAACCGTCAAACGGTTATTGAAGTAACTACTGACGATGTACTGAAAATGAGCACGAAGACATGGGTATCTACCAATAGCAATGGGAAATCATCTCATAATAATAGTGGAAATGATGTTGTCGCTTCCCACCACGTCACAATTACTGAGGCTGAGGAAAACACTTCCCCTAAAGAGGATGATGCAGAAGAGGCTCCAGAAGTATTCGAGGATAAAAAGAAGTCTACTATTGATGAATTGAAAGAAGTCGATCTTGGGGAGGAAGGGGATCATCGTCCTACATTCCTTAGCACAAGTTTAACCCCTGAAGAAGAGGAGTTATACATCCAATTGTTGAAGGAATACAAAGATGTCTTCGCATGGAGCTATAAAGAGATGCCCGGCCTTGATCCAAAGATAACGGTCCATAAGTTAGCTGTTAAGCATGGAGTTCGACCCATAAAGCAAGCTCAACGATGTTTTCGCCCAGAGCTGATCCCATTGATAGAGGCCAAAGTCAATAAGCTTATTGAAGCTGCATTTATTCGGGAGGTGAAATATCCAACATGGATTGCAAATATTCTATCTGTTAGGAAAAAGAATGGTCAACTCCGAGTTTGCGTTGATTTTCATGATCTCAATAATGCATATCCCAAGGACGATTTTCCTCTTCCAATTACTGAGATAATGGTGGACGCGACTACAGGCTATGAAGCCCTCAGTTTTATGGATGGATCATCGGGATACAATCAAATCCGAATGGATCCGAAGGATGAGGAAATGACAGCTTTTCGTACTCCAAAAGGCATATATTTGTTATAAGGTGATGCCTTTTGGATTGAAGAATGCGAGATCAACTTATCAACGAGCTATGCAACGGATTTTTTATGATATTCTCCACAGGAATGTAGTGTGTTACGTGGATGATCTGGTTGTCAAATCCAGACAAAGGTGCGATCATATCGATTACCTTAGAAAAGTATTTGACAGACTGCGCATGTATCAACTAAAAATGAACCCTTTGAAGTGTGCATTCGGGGTCACTTCGGGAAAGTTCCTTGGATTTGTCGTTCGACATCGACGCATTGAAGTCGATCAATCGAAGATAGATGCAATTATGAAGATGCCAGAACCAAGGAATATACATGAGTTGAAGAGCCTTCAAGGGAAACTTGCATACATTCAAAGGTTTATATCAAACTTAGCCGGACGATGCCATCCCTTTCATAGATTGATGAAGAAAGGTACTCCTTTTGAGTGGGACGAAGCGTGTAAAAATGCATTCAACAGTATAAATGCTTATTTGTCAAAGCCACCAGTCCTTAATGCGCCTATTCAAGGGAGACCTCTCATACTTTATATAGCAGCACAAGAAGCTTCACTAGGAGTTCTGTTAGCTTAGGAGAACGATAACGGAAAAGAAAATGCCCTGTACTATTTAAGTAGGACTTTAACAGGAGCGGAATTGAATTACTCTCCAATTGAGAAGACATGTCTTGCTTTAATGTTTGCCATTCAAAAGCTACGACATTATCTGCAGGCACATTCTGTTCGTCTCATATCACGGGCAGATCCTCTCAAATATATAATGTCGAGGCCGGTTCTATTTGGTCGTCTCGCGAAATGGGCACTTATGCTCCAAGAGTTTGAGATCTTGTATGTTCCTCAAAAGGCTGTGAAGGGACAAGCTTTAGCTGACTTCTTGGCAGATCATCCTATACCAGATAATTGGAAAGTATCGGAAGAATTACCCGATGAGGAAGTAATGTTGGTTGATGTTCATTCTCCATGGAAAATGTTCTTTGATGGGTTAGCTACACAAAGAGGCGCGGGAGCCGGAGTTGTCTTCGTCACATCCGATGGAGATATCATCCCTTAATCATATACCCTCACCCAGTTATGCTCAAACAATATGGCTGAGTATCAGGCTCTCATACTTGGGCTAGAAATGGCCATGGACAATAAAGTACATAGTTTAAGAGTATATGGAGATTCCAAGCTTGTGATTAATCAACTTTTATCCACATACGAGGTTCGCAAGCCAGAGCTTTTGCCTTATCATGACTATACGGTTAAACTCGCAGGGTGGTTTCCGGATATTACAATAAGTCATATACCGAGAAAGGAAAATGCACAAGCAGATGCCTTGGCAAGTCTTGCTTCTGCTCTTACTTCGGTAGATAGGGAGGTCAGCATCAGATTATGTCAATCATGGGCGGCTCCACCGATCCCTGACGAGGAGGAAACAAACTAAATGAATCTCATATCCGTTTATAACATAGAGGACCAAGATTGGAGACAACCACTCATCGACTTTCTCGAGCACGGAAAGCTGCCTAACGACCCTCGAGAAAAAGTAGATGTAAGGAGAAGAGCGCCTCGATTCATATATTTTAAAAATACTCTTTATCGGCGATCCTTTGAAGGAGTATTCTTGCGATGCCTTGGAGTGGAAGAAGCCACCAAAGCACTAGAGGAGGTGCATTCTGGAGTTTGTCGGGCTCATCAATCTGGTCCTAAACTTCACTTCCAATTGAAGAGGATGGGTTATTACTGGCCGACGATGGTAAAAGATTGTATGGAATATGCAAAGAAGTGTCAAGCATGTCAATTTCACGTTAACTTCATCCATCAATCGCCCGAGCCACTTCATCCAACTATAGCATCTTGGCCATTTGAGGCCTGGGGGCTAGATGTCGTAGGACCCATTACACCCAAATCATTAGGGGGTCACTCATATATTCTGGCAGCAACAAACTATTTCTCCAAATGGGCAGAAGCCGTATCCTTTCGAGAAGTGAAGAAAGAAACGGTGATCACCTTCATCAAGAATAATGTTATTTTTCGTTACGGCGTGCCTCGCAATATCATTACAGATAATGGTCGGAATTTCTCTAATAAGGCCATGGATAAATTCTTGAGCAATTTGGTTTCAAACAATATAACTCTTCCATGTATTATGCGGCCGCAAACGGGTTGGCGGAGGCGTTCAATAAAACGCTATGCAATCTTCTAAAGAAGGTGGTCGATAAAGCTAGAAGAGATTGGCATGAACGAGTTGGAGAAGCTCTATGGGCGTATCGTACGACGTATAGAACCGCGACTCAAATGACGCCATACTCGTTGGTCTACGGCGTTGAAGCGGTCCTTCCACTTGAACGACAAATACCGTCACTGCGAATAGCCATACAAGAGGGATTTTGTCAAGAAGATAATGCGCGATTGCCCTTGCAGGAACTAGAAGCTTTAGATGAGAAACGTCTTGAAGCCCAGCAACGGATTGAATGCTATCAGGCGAGGATGTCGAAGTCTTTTAACAAAAAAGTACGACCTCGGTCCTTTCAAGTAGGTGACCTTGTTTTGGCAGTGCGAAGACCTATAATCATCACGCATAAGACCGGGAGCAAATTCACATCTAAGTGGGATGGTCCATACGTAGTCCAAGAGGCTTACACTGGGGGCGCCTACAAGATAGTTGATCAAGATGGAGTACGAGTTGAACCAATCAATGGGAAGTTCCTAAAGCGATACTACGCCTGAAGAATAACGCTCCAGGTTGCATGAGCCTAAACTGCACGAAAAAAAACAAGTAAAAAAAAAGACAAAAAAAAAGTAAAAAAAAAGATCTTAATGTAATACTCCTGGCCCGCACGAGTATAAACTGTGAACGGCTAAATAAAATGAAATAATCCTGGTCCACACTAGCCCCGAACCATTTTACTAAACGGGAAAAGATTATTATGGTTCGATATAACATGGGAAAATCAAAGTCAAAAGCATAAATTAGCTAAAAAGAAAAATGGGTTCAAGGTTCCAGAGTAAATTGTGCAATCTCCTTGCGTGAGGTCTCGATCAACTGGCGAAGCTCTTCCAAAGACTGAAGATCATCGTCATGAACCACATTGATTCCCTCCAAGACACGCATGGATTCCTTCAAACCCTCAACCTTAGCAGCCACATCATCAGCCTTTGTTGTGACCTCCTTGAGAATATCCTCTCGATCCGCCTTGGCTTTAATGCAATCAGATAATTGTCGTTGGAGTTCTTCAATCCGAATCTCATCTTCAGCAAGCTGGCTCTCTATATTGGTCTTCTCCATCGTGATACCCTTCTCTTCAGCCTCGGCTTCAACGAGACAACTTCTGATCAACGCCACCTCTTTATCACGATTTGCGGCACTCATCACTCCTTTAGTGGTAGTTGCTAAATCTGAGTATCGCATGGAGCTCTCTGTATACTTCTTGATCAAAGAGCGAATGGGAGTCAGATCCAGATGCTCACATTTATCGATGAGTTTGAAAGCATCCTTAATCTCCTCTGCAATAATATGCCCTCTACCCTCGAAATCTTCTCCTTGATGTCATCCCAAATACTAGCCGCAAATTTCTTATATGCTCGTGAGGCTATAGAGTCGAAGCAGAAAGATGATACGGCTGGTGTAGTTGAGACTAGATCAACACAATGAGAAGGTCCGTCGTTTTTCTTAGGCTGGATCACTTCCTCCATGGCATGCTTTAGAAGCTCCTGACCAAGTGGGCTCAATACAGGAGGCTCACCATTGTCATCCATGAAATCGGCCAACTCATTCGCGAGCTACAATAGCAAACAAAGCCGAAATAAGACGCGGATCGTCTAAAATATATGCTTAAATGATATGAGATGCTCACCAACTCATTGCCAGCTGGAATAATGTTATCTGGCATGTTTTCGACTAGATCGAAGTTCCCGGATGCATGCTTTGAACGCCTCTGCCTCTTGAAATGTCTGTTGTCATCTGGAGTTTATGACTTTTCAGAAGGTGCAGCTGTTGATGAAAAGGAGACATGTTTGTTAATAAGGTAAAAACAAAACAAAACAAAAAATAAAACAAAAAAATGAGATGAATGATATACGTGTTTATAAATACCAGCATTATATTTTCTTTTGGGTGATACCGGCCGGCTTGGTTGGCTTTTCTTGAGTATCATCATCTTTACGTGGAGGATGGCGTATCCCAGCAATCAGTGCTTCTATCCCTTCTTGGAGGAAATCACCATGCTTATTTCTCCACCATTTAGAGTACCTCTTCGTACAATATGTGTCCAAATCAGTGTAGGAAACGGGAGGACTGGGCACATACAATTGAGAATTAGTGCCTTTCCGCACTGAGAGACGCCACAATATATGCCTTTCATCTAACGAGGATGATCGTATGTCACGTGTCAGTATGTGTGGAATGTCCTGGCAAAACCCAAGCTGACGGCTAAAATGTGGAGGATGATAAGGTTCCACAATAAAGGAGTTGCCAGCCTTAATGTCAAATAACATGAGCGGATGCTTATGAAAAAGCTCAATGAATTTTCATCTATGTCAGAAGAATCCTCAATCCAAAGACCGCCCTTTCTGTGGAAGAAGTTATGGCACCAAGATACATTCCCTCCGCCATGAATAAGTTCGCGAGCCGCACGAGCATCGAAGTAACGCACCCCACCTTCGCCAGAATAACCAATCATCCGAGGGCCAACAACGGCGTTTGGAACGGGAAAATGAGTCTGAAAATAGAATGATAACCATCCGTACACATAATGTACTGGAAAACAAACTTTATGAACCCCGGCAAGAGTAGAGTTGCAAATCTCATTCAGCCCTCGGTATATGATGGCCAACACAGGTACCGCAAGGCTAAAGCCTTTTCCCACTGCCATCAAGCTCGCCACTTTGAATGTTTCCGGACGTATATATGATTCGTCACGCGGGAATACGAATACACATAACCAACAGGCAATGAAGGCAGAAAGATAAGTCTGCATACGTATTTCTTCATTAATGCCCAAATCTTCAAATACTCCTCCTTCCTTATGGCTCCAAGGAGATGCGTCTGCTATTGGCCCCGCAGGGTTATGAGACTTCTTTGGACGATTTGATTTCTTCGATACGCGTCTATGAGGCCTAATATATTTTTCTTCTCCTCTGAACCAGAACTCGATCCAAGACGACATAGGAACAACCTCTTTACTCGGGACATCTCTATTTTTCTACTTACTTCTGTCATCCTCAGTGTTTTGTTCTAGAAGGCGAGAAAATGCCTGAAATAAATATGTGTAGCTCTTCGGAAGATATCTGCTTTGTGAGTTCGAACCAGTGAGTTCTTTCAAGCAAGGGATCGTCTCTTCATACATTCTGCCATGAATAGGAAGCCCGCCAAGTTTATATAGATCCCATAGAGAAATTGAAAAAGCTCCACGTGATGTTTCGAGGACGTTGAACTGCGGACACCAAGCTTCACAAAAAGCCCGCATGACATCAGAGTTGCTGCCATAGTTGTAGCGTGAACAAAGTATGGCGTCAAGTATGTTGGCTTTCCTGAGGACTTCTTCATTACGAAAGACTACGTCTTCTAGCCATTCCCAATATTTTGGAATAAAACCAAATTCACCGCGGAAGCGAAGAGTATGCACCCACTCAGACTTTCCTGCAATGACATTCCTCCTTAAAGAACGTGAAGGTATTGGCTCCGCCATGCATGAGTGAGGGAGTGACTTCAGTGACCACATGTCCAACGAAGAAGGCTCAGAGATTTTTTGCGACCAATGACCGAGGTTATCACGATTCTCATCCAATTTGTCACAGGGTGGGGCAAGCAGGCCGATCAATGGACGATGGACTACTAATTCTACTCTGTTGCGGAGGTCTCCGTCATTTTCAGCAATATACAAAAACTCACGTTCCGAAACGACCTTCTTGGTAAAATGAACCATGGCTATAACGACCTGCCAGGTAAAGGGATAAGTAAGTAAAGTGAAATATCATTCAAGCATCTCATCGTATAACGAGGGCCGAGGGAATATCCGGCGGCGGTCCCATGTGTACGGGGAGGGCCGAGGGAAGAATCCGGCGGCGGTCCCATGTGTTCAGGGAGGGCCGAGGGAATATCCGACGGCAGTCCCATGTGTACGGGGAGGGCCGAGGGAATATCCGACGGCGGTCCCATGTGTACGGGGAAGGCCGAGGGAAGAATCCGGCGGCGGTCCCATGTGTACGGGGAGGGCCGAGGGAAGAATCCGGCGGCGGTCCCATTTGTACGGGGAGGGCCGAGGGAATATCCGGTGGCGGTCCCATTTGTACGGGGGAGGCCGAGGGAATATCCGACGATGATTCGTACGTGCTGGGAGAAAAGGACCTACAAAGTTATAATAAATCAATGATGATGAATCCCAGTACCTAGTAGAAGAGGTTTTATGAAATGAATTTATCAGCTATAATGGCCGATATCCCCTACGGTTAAGGACAAGCTTTTCTCACAGCCTTCTTTTTTCGTAAATCCAAGTTGGACGTCCTTGGCTGCAATGTGCAAGAGAAGTGATTATTCTTCTGCAAGTAAATGATAACGCAATAAAAATCATAATAATATATATTGCGAAAGAATGAAAGATTGGTCACCAAACTTACGAAGGAGAGGCGGAGCTAGAAATTGTGAATGACTGAGAACCAAAAGAAAGTTACGAGAGGAAGGTGTGGGTGTGGATTTGTTTGGGCTCCTCGCACCGCTATTTATAGGGTCATGGGAGAATGAATTCGGACGTCCCTTGATAATGGAAATCAATCAGAATCACTGATCAGGGATATTGTTTTCCTCAAATATTGATTAGTGGGATAAGAATGAACGAAGATGGTGGGCATTATTTGGAAAAATATATATTTTCCTTCTCTGTGAAATTTTTGGCTGATTCATTCTTTCTGGAAATTTTCCATGTTTCCTTTTTTTTCCTTCGTGGGGCGGTGATTGTGAGAAGATTTGGGATTCCTAATGATTTCTTTAGCTGTCACGTGCGTTGAATCTGGATATATGGTGAATGTCGCGGAATGTGAAAAAGAAATCATGCAATCTCCTCCCTCGCATTTCCAGAAGAGAGAGCAATTCGATGTCGCGAGGGGTTTTTCTTTTTTTCTTTTCCTTTCCCCATTCTTTCTTAGAGTGTCCAAGAGGGATGGATTTGAGTTTTCTCGACCCAGTAAAGTTTACTGAGCACAGGACTCTGTCCAAGAAGCTTAGCAAGGCTAAGAGGCCCGCTGAGGGCAGGAGGACCCCGAGCGAGCCACGGTCGTCCGCATATCTGTTACAGACCCGGATGCCACTGATTCTTCCAGTGATGAGGACGACGGGCGCTCTGTGTTTGTGGTTTAAAGGCGTGTGAAGCGATTCGTTCACGAGATCAATATCGAGCCTGTCGTGTGCAGGACAACGGCTGACAACGAAGGCGTACAAAAGAGGGGATTTTCCGAACTTGAGGCTCTGGCTCGGCACCTACAACACCACCAAGGAGGCTGCCATGGTTTATGACAACGTGGCGATCAAGCTTCAGGGGCCCGACGCTCTGACTAACTTCATCTGTCGAAGGAGAAGCTGGTCCTGACCAAGGTCAACGTGACGCAGCGTCTGTCTGCGCAGAGTACGATTCAGCTGAGGAATCACGGGTCATATCGTCCCCCACGTCGGTCCTCCAGTTCAGAAGCAGCCAAAGCCAGTCCACTGAGGAATCCAACCCAGTCAAGGCGGAACCCGTGGAGGAACCGGCGGCGCTGGAGTGCCAGGGCGAATCGGCACCTGGATTGTCGGACCCACCAGCTTCCTGCAACAGCTGGAGGACATCCCTTTCTTGGACGAGTTCTTCAACTTTGAGGCCCCAGGGACAGACGCCCTCTTCGGTGATCCCCTGCCAGAGGCAATATTCGCCGAGGACTTCATGAAGGATGTGTTCCAGGAATCCGGAGACGACCTGGGATCGGCGTTCAACGTGGATGATTACTTCCAGGACATAGGAGAATTGTTCGCGTCTGACCCATTGATGGCGGCCCCGAGTGTCGTGATTGTGTGGTTTAGTGACTGTCCGGGGGGATGTGTTTTTGCCAACAAACCGGCAAGTTTTGTGACCAGTGGGACAACCTTTGAATCGGAGCATTAATTTTTGTCCTCACATCATCTGGCCTCCTCATAGGATAGGCGGGTCGTCATACCAGATAACCATCGTGAGCTCCGTCTCCTCTAATTGTTTGTCCCATTTCATTTATGATCTTGGGGTCTTGGCAAATTCTATTGATCACTTTTGACCAAACATAAAAAAATAAGAGAAACCAAGCGAAGTGACTGGATTACACCCTCATTTCTGGTAGACTCCCTTAGTAATTCCATTAGTGACGGTGTCGAGCGCGCGGAAGCAAGCTCTCGTGGATTCTCGTCCGGTGACCATCAGAGATAGACTTACAACCGTCATTCAAGCATGAGCAGTAGAACTTCCTTCGAATATTTACCTGGAGACAGAGTTTGCAAACAGGACAAGACAAGCTCATCGAGAGTCCCGAATATATCGAACACGTCGTCGATTATGTAGATTAGAGAGATGGCTTTGGCGAGCTCCACTCTTTCGTCTGACAACCTCCAATCGGCGATGATCCCCGCCGCCCACATATTAATCTGAAGGTTTGGCTTGCACTTCTCGTCAGCCAGATGATGATGGACACGAGGATGATCTAATCACCAAAGGTGTTAACCTTGTTTCTCCAACTGGACGATCATCCGAGCAGAGAGCACTTCTATCCTGGAGTTCTCCACATTTTTTCGTGAAAATAACTTGGATTATTTTCTAAACTAAAGTTCACTACATTGATTAAAAGAGTATGGGGTTAGTTATCTAAACCTCACGGTAAAAAAAAAAAAAAAGAAATCCTTATAATTGTCGTTCTTTGCGGAGTCTCCTTTTATTCTTTGGGAACCCACATATTTCATTCCATACCCCAAGATTGTTCCTTATTCCACTTTTGGCTATAATATATACGGGAGATAATATTGCCTTGACGATCGAAGAAAGAAAGGAATGAATATTACTAATATATTCACATGTATTATGTCCATACCGATGCCCTTCACATAAATCGATATATATATATGTGTATGTGTGAGGAGCAAACACACGTTTAACATATCAAAGCAAGGCAAGATGAGTTTAAGAAAGAGGAAGGGAAAAGAACTACGTGTTGCGGAAAAGAAGGATCGTCCCAAGATTATGGGGTGATAATGTAGTCCCTAAGAAGACTCCGGAAGAAGATTTGTGGAAGGAATTCGACCAATGTCTCGAAGAGGTCAAGGCAAAAAGAAAAGAGCGTTGAGGATATCAACCGAGAGAAAGAAAAAATCACCGATAAGGAGTACCAACATGATCCGTGTCGCCGAGGAGACCACGAAGGGAGATTGGATGAAAAAATCAGAATTAAGTACATATATTGTGGTTTTATTATACAAGAGATCCGAGATATATGCTCACCATTCTTACATCCGTAGATGATGAGGTAATCAAATAATAAAATTAGTGGCTCTACGCTGCTATAATGTTAGTTGATCCGGGGACAGACTAAGGATCACCCTCGATATCCAAAATCCGTACCGGACGATGTTTATTTGGATCTCGTAAAATAAAAATTGATTTCGCACATTTTTTTTAGCAGATTTGCCTGACAGCAGACAAAAACAAGGCATGAATAAAAAAACTGGAATATGAAGTCTCAAATAAAAAGCATATGTTCGTCAACCTATATTGCACTTAGAATCCAGAAGGCCCACAGGCGGCACAATCCACTGCTGCTATGTTTGGCTCCTAGTCATTTTCAACATGTAAAGGAGAAGATTGGCAATAAACGTGAAAGGTTATGTTAAATTAATTGGGCTACAAGATCAAAGAATCGTGCCTTTGACCTTACTTGCAGAACAACGCGTCCAGTAAGAAGCCCTCTACTCGATGCAATGATCCCCAGACTATGTCGGCTACAACGGCGAAAATGCCCATAACCACAATCGTCTCCTGTAGTAGAAGGAAGTAGTTTTATAAACATAATACTTGGAATGGTGCAGTACTTTCATGATGAGTATTCGCAGCCTCTTCCGTAGTCCTGGAAGTTGTGTATTTGGATATTAATTCATGCTACCGGAGCGAACAGCGCAGCTCAGCCTAGTGTTATTATCTATGCATTAGAAAACTCGGTTTGCAATGAATGGTACATAAATAGCTTTTGCTGATATGAACATAAAAAAAGAAGACAAGAAACTTACATGTCGCAAGGTTTGGTGACTGATCTTCTTAAAAAAAAAACATGAGGATCTCGTGTACGACTATATATGTATATATATGGCCTCATCAGCAAAGTTCAATGTCCATGTTCATATGAAAGATTGACCATGGTCTAAAAGAAATTTACATACTTTAATTCAATCCTCTCGGCATTATATGATTCGAGGAAATAATTAAAGTGGGGGCATTTCTAGACATCAAATTTTTGTTCACTGTAATCATGGGGCTTTGTATACAGTTCAGTGTGTGTTACTCAATTTTATGATTTATAAATGGGCTATAAACCAAACCCATAAAGAAGTTAGAATGGGTCTAATCTCAAATCCACAAAGATATATATTGGGTTATAAATGAAGGCCACAATCCCAAGCCAAACAAAAATGTTTTGGGCCGAAATAAGCCCAAATTCAAGTTTGGCCCATGGCCCGGTACATGGGAGGTTGCCTAATAAGGGATAACCAATTTCCTAATATAAATCGGCACTGGAGGCCTATAAATAGAGCCATCCTCATTCACACAACAACACACACAATACAACGACAACACACTACACACATAGATGGAGAGAAGACTCTTGGAGCTCTCGAAGACTCTCACCGCCTCCTGCTCGTCGAAGTTCTGCCGACGTCCATCGCCCGGTGTTCTTCTGTAACGCGCCTCGAAGTTCTGCCGGATTACGCCTAAAGGCCCCGATGACTTCATCAAGTTACCGAAGCTCTGCCGGATCACGCCCATAGGCCCTGACGACTTCGTTAATATTTCATCCCTAAGTTATACTGAAATTCTGCCAGAGCTTCAGGATCACCATCCACAACCGTTATTCTTCGAAGATCGAATCAGAGGAATCACATGCTTTTCTCGTGGCTAGAGACAGAACCCGCTACATATTTTAATACGACAATTTGTACGCTAATATTTCCACGCGAGATTTTAGTGTTCACACTATAAAAATGTATGGCTACGTTCAATAAACCTAGACAAAAATGAAAGTCAAGGTGGTCGAAGATAAAAAAAAAACAATTAAGAGTAAAATTGAAGTATGAGGTCGACTTCTCAACTCTGGCTGTTGTCTACAAGGTCAACAACATCTATACTATTAATTAATATAAATTCAATTTATTTATTTATGTTTAACTTAAATCCTTTTATCTAAATTTTTTATTTATGATAATTTCGTAATTTTATTTGAAAGTTTAAAAGTATCATTTGGGATTCTTTATTCGATAATCTTGGGCATAAAAGTGGAGGCACAAGTGTGTTTCTTTAAGCTCGAGAAGACATCCCTTTCTTCTGGCTACGGGTAAGGAAAAAGAAATAGGGAGTCAACAACGCCTGGCGCTCCACTAAACCCGATCTGGGTATCATCTGGAACAGGCTGAATATGGTGATAGCCAGCCAATCGAAAAAATCCCTTCTTTGACATCCACGGATTCAACCAAAACAATCCAGTTAGGAGATGTCTCGTCTCGAAAGCTGCTCCATAATAACGTTGCTCCGTTCGTGGAATTATGTTCTTAAAATCAAAATTTCTTTTCTTGATGTTCGAAACATCGTTCCTTAAAGAAAATGATTTCCTATAACTTCTAAAGACGAAATATTTTCTTTTATCAGAACAAAACTCCTCCAAAAGCAACCCGACCAAATCGAAAAATCCCATCTTTGAATTATGGTGACGACCCTCGACCTTCATTCCGACATCTCCCATAAAAAAATCGGCTTTACTTGCTTGAACTTGATTCGTATTTTCTGTTTCTGATTTAAAATGTTTATGTAAATGATTTCGAGAAAGTTTTAGAATGCCACGGAAATTTGGTTTTTGGAGCAAAAGTTGCTAAAAAATCTATGTTAAAAACTTGATGAGTTCTAACTGGAAGATGAAACCGATGTGATGAATTTGCCGCAAGTAATCGTTACCGGTAACCACCAATGAGATGATACCTGTCCTGGTTAGACGCGGGGCCTGGACTATGGAGGGTGACCAATTATTGTAATAACCGGAGGACCGTGCACGAAATCGACCTCTTCATTGTCTATCTGTTGCATCAGCAAGGAATGTAGGAGGAATATGACTGCTTCCTGTTGCTTGCAGATGAACCAGTCTCGGATATTTTCTTTAAAAAAAAAATAGAGAAGGAATCAAGAGCTTCTTGATTGCTTAGTCAATCATCTTCGTCCCATAAATAGAGGCCTCGTTCTGTTGTTTCCAAAAACATCCTGAGCAAAGGCATTGGCCGATTCATACACACGATGAAGTTCCTTGTAATCCTTCTCGTGTTGGCCTTGTCCAGTGTGGCTGCCTTTGCCACTGACCCGAATCCTCTTCAGGACTTTTGTGTTGGCATCAACTGCACGACAGATGCTGTCTTCATGAATGGGAAGTTCTGCAAGGATCCTAGCCTCATCACCTCCGACGATTTCACCTTCATGGGGTTGCGGACTCCAGGGAACACGTCGAACCCGCTCGGTTCGATAGTCACCCCTGGCTTTATAGACGAGTTTCCTGGGATCAACACCCTTGGAACCTCCATGTCCCGCATAGATTTTGCACCCTACGGCCTGAATCCTCCCCATGCTCATCCTCGTGGTTCAGAGATCCTGCTCGTCGCCGAGGGCACCTTGTATGCCGGGTTCGTAACATCCAACCAGCTCGGGAACCGTCTGTTCACCAAGGTCTTGTACCCTGGGGACATCATGGCCTTCCCTCTGGGCTTCATTCACTTCCAGCTAAATATAGGAAAGACCCATGCGGTGGCCTACGCCAGTTTCAGCAGCCAGAACCCGGGTGTCACGACCATTGCCACATCCATTTTCGGAGCACGGCCACGTATCTCTGCCGACATCCTAATGAAGGCTTTCCAGGTGGACAAGAAGGTCATCGAGTCTCTCCAGTCACAGTTCTGGTGGGACAACTATTGACATATGCTCACAAAACGTTGCCTAGTGTTTCAGATGGTGAACAAGGGAAAATGATATTAAGAATTACAGTGTCTGGTGCTACGTATGAATGATTCCTTTAAATCTCTGACGAAAGGCCGGATTCAATTCGATATCACCTGATCCAAAATGTCGAGTTGATATCAGGTAGACAGATTTGAGCATGTTCCTTCGAGTGGTTAGGAATATATAATTTACTCTCTGATAAATTACACGGGTGAAAGTGATGCCTTACGTGAGGACTAACATAGGAACGATCAAAACCAGATACCCCGTAAAAGATAGTGTAAACAAGAATCCAAAGCTCGCCAAAGAAACACATCGAGCTAACTTGGATCATCTGTTGCGCCAGTATTTGTATACTATCTCCAAGGACTTAACAATGCCATCTGCACACCTATCCATGAAGCTCCGAGATTCCTGAGACACCTTTGTTTGCCGGTCGGTCGGTCTAACTCATGTCCAACTAGACATCAGAAAGACTCCAACTGCACCCATCTTGGCTCTCAGCAGCCACAATCCTTGAGTTATGATAACCACAATTTTCTGATTTGACAAAAACGGGATCGAAAATCGTCATGATTGTTCTTAAGTAAGTGTTTCGACGTCAGAAGCATCGATACTTTTTATTCGAATCCATAAATGAATTGGGAACATATATTTAAGCCGGTACTCACACATGGACGAAGGAAAGAGTTTGGCCTAACCAATAAATGGAATAGAAAGAATCACAGCGGAAAATGTAGAATCGTTATGGAGGTATATACGGCCCTAGTTGTCCCACCAGAACTGCGAGTGGAGGCGCTTGACGATGCTTTTGTCCACCTGGAAGGCCTTGGTGAAGACATTGACCGAGATTGGCGGCTGTGCTCCGAAGACAGAGTTGGCAATCGTTATGACACTCGGGTTCTGGCTGGTTAGACTAGCGAAGGCCACTGCGTTGGTCTTGCCGATGTTTAACTGGAAGTGAATGAGGCCAATGGGGAAGACGAAAATGTCTCCAGGATACAGGACCTCGGTGAAGAGCCTGTTCCCGAGCTGGTTGGAGGTGACAAATCCGACGTATAATGTTCCCTTGACAACAACCAGGATCTCAGAACCACGAGGATGAACGTGAGGGGGGTTAAGGCCAGAGGGTGCAAAGTCGATGCGAGCCATGAAGATGCCGAGGGTGTTGATTCCAGGAAACTGATAAAAAAAGGTGAGCGTAACATTTGATCCAAGCGGCATCGACGTGTTCCGTGGAGTCCTGAACCCCGTGAAAGTAAAACCATCTGCAGTGGCAAGTTTCGGGTCCTTGCAGAGCTTCTCGTTGATGAAGACCGCATCTTTGGTGCAATTGGCCACAACGCAGGAATCTTGAAGTGGGCTGGGATCGTAGGCAAGGGCAGATAAGGTTGTGAAAGCAGATGTCAGAAGGATCGGAAAGCTGGAGCTAGCACCGAAACCTGTCAATCGTTTTCTGCAGTAGCCTCCCGGGATCAAGATTTCAACCTTGCTTTTCTTCTAGAATGAATTGTATGATTTCTGCTACGATGAACAATCCATAATATATACACGCGGATTCAACCCTGCACGAGCTCTTTCCGTGTGGAGGCGCAAGCACAGTCTTCCACAAGGATACAATAATAAAAAATATCTCAGGACGACTTGAGAGAGATGACCATTTCCGTCTCTTATACCATTTCCTTCATTCATGCCAAACAGTCAAACAACGTCATACACATAATAAAGAAAAGAACCCTGTTCCTTATGGGGAACAACAAATGCGATGAGCATGCATCTCCGGCGAAACCATGGATCCATGTGAAAAGGATCCATTCAAGTTCTCCTGGCGACCCTGATGTCAGTTAATCTGAATCAGTAAAGAAACAATGAAGAAATGGTCAGATTCTGATATCTGCTTTCACAACCTTATTCGCCCTTTCCTATGAGCCCAGCCCACTGCAACAAAGATGCGGTCTTCGCTGGCAGGAAGCTCTGCAAGAACCTTAATCTTGCCACTTCAGGTGATTTTACGTTCAAAGGGTTCAGGACTCCAGGTAACACGTCGAACCTCCCAGGATCAAAAGTTACACTGGCTTTTGTGGATCATTTTCCTGGAATCAACATCCTAGCCATCTCGATGGCTCACATCGACTATGCTTTATAAGGCTTTAACCCGCCTTACACTCATGCTCGTGGTTCTGAGATCCTGATTGTTGTCGAGGGAATTATACGTTGGATTTGTCGTCTCCAACCAGCTCGGGAACCGGCTCTTCACCAAGGTCCTGTACCCTGGGGATGTTTTCATCTTCCCCACCGGCCTCACTCACTTCCAGTTCAACATTGGAATGACCAATTCAGTGGCCTTCGCTAGTCTGAGCTGGGTGTCATAACGATTGGCAACTCTGTCTTCAGGACACAGTCTCCAATCTTGGTCGATGTCCTCACCATGGCCTTCTAGGTTGGCAAGAACATCGACAAGCACCTCCAGTCACAGTTCTGGTGGGACATCCAGAGACATGCCTATGAAACGACTCTACATTTTCCGATGCGATTCTTTCTATGCCATTTATTGATTAGCCCAAACTCTTTCCTTCGGCCATGTCCGAGTAACGTCATAAACATGTGTTTCCAATTCATCTAAAGATTCAAATAAAAAGTATGGATGCCTCTGTTGTTAAAATGGCATAGCCGAAGGGCCTTTGAGCATCAACCCGAATTTGTTAGTATGTGCCTGGTCGTGTTGGAAATTTCCTTGTCAGAACCTGGAATCCGGTGCACGGAAATGCCGTGTCCCTGGCGAGCTCCGAATTCTTGTATATACTCCATGCTACTGATTTCCGGTTGGAACCAGGTATGACGTAATTTTCACCGGAATATCGTCTGGCACATATGATCATCACCCCAAAAGTATTGAGAGGAACCATTCATCCAACCACTATTTCGGTCTTTTACATTCACCAGTTCATCCATTCAGCATTTTCGGTTGCATGATGTAGAATCGTAGTAGGCCAGTCATCCGCGGTTTCATGGAAATTATCAGTTTTATCACCAGCCGCTGTGATTCTTATTATCATTCATCAATCATACACATCTCAGTAGTTGTCACGCCAGGTCTGTGACTGTAGGTACTCGATCACCTCCTTGTCGACCTGGAGTGCCTTCTTGAGGACTTTGACAGAGATCTGCGGATTCGACCCGAAAAGAGAGTTTGCGACAAACATGACACCCGGATTCTGGCTGCTGAAAGTGGTGAAGGCCACCGCATTGGTCTTTCCTATATTGAGCTGGAAGTGAATGAGCCCAATGGGGAAGACCATCAAGTCCCCACGGTGCAGGATCTTGGCAAAGAGGCCGTTCCCGCGCTCGTCGGAGGTGACAAATCCAGCATACAAGGTCCCCTTGGAAACTTGCAGGATCTCCGAAGCATGAGGATGTATATGAGGAGGGTTAAGGCCACGGGGAGCAAAATCAACACGGCCCCTGGAAATCCCTAGCGTGTTGATTCCAGGAAACTCATTCACGAAAGCCTTGGTTACTTTCGATCCAAGCCGGTTGGATGTGTTCCCTGGGGTCCTGAACCCCCTGAAGGTGAAATCCTCTGCCGTGACAAGATCCGGGCTCTTGCAGAACTTCCCATTGATGTAGAGCCCATCCCTAGTGCTATTGATGCCAACGCAGTAGTCCTGAAGAGGACCAGGTTCTTCGGCGAAGGCAGTGATGGTTGCCAGTGCCAAGACAAGAAGGATTGGAGCAAACTTCATTGTGGGGACGAATTGGCCTATGCTTTCAACGGGATGTTCTCGGAAACGCCAGGATGTGGTCTCTATTTATAGGGTGATGACGATGAGCAAATTTCATGTGTTTTGCCGATCATATAACAACCATCATCAATTCTTGCAGTGCAGACCTCACCAGAGGACCGAGTGGTCACATGTTGAATGTGTCATCACAGTAGCTAATAATCGGGGGTGCCCTGGCTCGGCTGCATATCTCCACAGCTGGATAAGGACTACTATATCACCGACACAAAATTCCTTATGAATCGCATGCCTCTTCCACTCTAAAATCGATGGACTTGACTTCCTATAAAGAACTGGAAAAAATTCATCAGCAAGCAAGTGATTTCCCCGGTTCAGTACAAATAGAAGGTTTTCTATAAAGATTACTAAATTATCTCTCGTTGGGCCTTCTCGACCCCAAAACCCAACAGTGGTATCAGAGTTCGGTTCGCAACGATCTCCGAAATGTCGGGAGAGTGGATGGTTAAAAGTTCACCCCGATGTGTGAAGGGGTAGATTGTTGGTGATCTCACTTCGGTTGTGGAAGGGGCTGGGTGCTTACTCAGGGAAAGCCTTATCCTATGAACTAGCTTTTGGGGTCGAGAAGCCCGAAAATACCCAACAAGTTTCACTTACATGAATACACCCAATCCGCCGAAATCCCGGGGAAACTTAGAATTCGTATTCACTCGTCGAAAGAAGATTTAATCACTTAGTGGATTGAAAGAAGTTGGATGAGCCTAGATTTTCTGGTGTGAGGTCATTATCAGTTCCATTTGAAGAGACGCATTTAAGGAAGTCATCTTTTATGCCGGCCGGATGTCTGAATGCATGGATTTAGAGAGTGCAACCTTAGAGTTGCTGCAGGCATGTCGTAGAAAGTTTATCGGAGTTGTCTGCCGTAGCAAGAGACGTCGTCTTATTATCATTTTTCATTATGTTCACTTTATTTTTGCCCCATTAAACATTCACATGGGGTGACAGCCTCAGGCAACTGTCTCATTGTAGCACCAGGTCTGCGACTGGAGGTACTCGATTTTCTGCTCGCTCAGTCGGAAAGCCTTGGAGAGAAGCTCGACGGAGATTAGCGGCCGCGATCCGAAAAGTGCATTTGCGATAGTCACAGTGCCCGGGTTCTGGCTGTTGAAACCAGAGTAGGCTAAAGCTCTGTCCCTTTCTACATTGAACTGGAAGTGAATGAGCCCTATAGGGAAGACGAATAAGTCCCCACGTCGAAGGATCTGCGTGAAGAGGCGGTTCCCATACCGGTCGCTGGATACGAATCCAACGTACAAGGTACCCCTGATGACGAGCAGGATCTCCGAAGCATGAGGGTGAGTGTGGGGAGAGACAAGGCCACGTGGATCGAAATCAGTGCGAGCCATGGAAACCCCAAGTGTGTTGATTCCTGGAAACTCACGGACGAAAGCTGGGTTGAAACTGGACCCGAGATAGTTCGAGGTGTTACCTCGATTCCGTAACCCTGTGTAGCGGAAATCCTCCGGCGTGACACGATTCGGGTTCTTGCAGAACTTCCCGTTGACGTAGAGCCCATCCCTGGTGCAATTGGTGGCAACACAATAGTCCTGAAGAGGATTGGGATCGTACGCGAAGGCAGCTGTGGTTGCCAAAGCCAAGAAAAGAAGGATCGCAATAAGCTTCATGGTCGCTCTAAACTTTCGATTGGGGTGTTGTCGGAAACACAAAATGATGTCTCTATTTATATGGCAAGGACGATTAGTTGCGCCATCTTCAAGCTCATACGTTTTCTGTAATTCAGCTGCAAGCTTCATTCAATGATGCAACTGATGATGGAGATGTGTGATTTTTGTTTGGAAATGCAGATGATTTGCACCACTCTGTAATCTTGCGCAGTGCAGACCTCGCAGGATAACACAAATTGATCACATGTTGAATGCGTGATCATAAGTTTCTAAATCGGGCACCGAGAGAGAGTATCTGCAGATCTCGTCTGGTCAACACGCATTCTTCCTGAAGGATTCAGGCATCCCCGTTCATCTTCTGCCTGAAAATCAGGGGAGTCGAGACTTCCCTCTCAAGGAACCCAAAAGACTTCATCCGCAATCATTTGCTTTTCCCCTAGTTGCTCAAGAGTACGGTTCAAACGGGTTCGGGTTAATTACGGCCATGACCGTCTCGACTACTATGATCAGCCCGCGTGTTGTAAGGCTTGAGCGGTCAGAACGCGTGTATTGCAGCTGTCTTAAGCCCTACTGTCTCACCATGATGATTGGTCCAAGTGTCACGACGACGAGCTAATGTACAATGACAAGCATGATCGACAGTTGGGTAGAGGCAGTCGTTGTCTGCAATGGGACCCGGATGGTTGCGAGGCACTTGACCGGTATTGGCCCGAGACAGAGCCACCGAATATTTTCGAAATGTTTTATATAGTAGATACTTTTACCGAATGTTCATCGATAAAGAATTTAGTGATAAATATTATGATAATTTTTTCAATAAATTTATCAACTAGTTTAGCAAATAATTTAATAATCAAAACGGAAATTAACATGTTTCTCTAATAATTAACAACACATTACCGCTGTTTGAAGTACTTTGGATGGAGATCGGGATGCTCGTATCATTATTATGCGATATGCAAGTACGCGATCTACCTCAGTAAGAACTCTGTGTTCCATGAACGCACCAAGCGTCTGTACACGATCAAGACCGGTTTACGGCTTGGGGATTTTGCTCACCAAAGGAGTCCATCTGTGCAGACTTCGTCTTTTGTTGAAACAAGATGGGAATGTTAAACACATATATACTTTCCATCTCGAGGGGAAGAAGTTTTGAGAGAACGAGGGGAGAAGGCAGAGTCATAGATGGAATCCGCGTCCCAAAGTCCAAATATAACCCTTTTTTATGAGGCAACAGCACCAGTCAAATCCTCCGCCCGCTGCCGAATTGTGCCATCGAACTGCATTTCTGCTAACGTCTTAGTTCCAAAGTGTTCCTATATTTTCAATGTTTATATCCTGAGAACAATAGTTCTGCAACATAAACTGGATGCCGGACATCTGTTTTTTTTTTTTTTATTACATTTCTTTCACATGAACAGCTCGAACCAATCACGAAAGAGTACACAATGACTGCTATAACCGCCTTGGTAAAGTCAAATGCGAGTAATTCGCACAAATACTTGAACATATTAGTCGAAGCTACGGGCGAGAAACAGGGAAGATGGAACAACAATGAAAGTGAACTCATTGCTGAGGCGAGTTACGAAGTCCTACACATTCATCGAAGACGCGATTGAGCAGGAAAACATTCTGCTGAGACTGATATATGTAGCAGGTTTGAGGTGCAGGATGCGAAAAAGCATGACTAGATAATGATATTCGGGAGTAAATATTTCTCATCCGATTGCTTCAAGACACAAGGTAGTCATTAGATATTATTCGTGGGTTTTTATCAAGACTCAGACGCCAATCACCACTACATATTCAGAACTTAGTTGTTGGACCCAAACAGCTCTTGAAGGTGTTTGACAGTGTCTGCATCCAGCTGGAATCCCTTCGTTAGAACATCGACATTGATCGGAGGGTGTGCACCGAAGACGGCTTTCGCGACGGTGATGAGTCCTGGATTCTGACTGTTGAAACCGGCAATGGCTACAGCGTTGGTCTTCCCTACATTGAGTTGGAAGTGAATGAGGCCGATGGGAAAGACAAAGACGTCTCCCGGGTACAGGATCGTGGTGAAAAGACGGTTATTGAGTTGGTCCGAGGTGACGAATCCGACATACAAAGTACCCTCCTTGACAAACAGGGTCTCGGTGCCACGAGGGTGAGTGTGAGGCGGGTAGACGAGCATTGGAAACCCCCAGGGTATTGACTCCGGGGAACTGAACCACAAAAGTTGGTGTGACACTAAATCCGAGCTGGTTGTCGGTGTTACCAGGAGTCCTGAACCCCCTGAAGACGAAATCATCGGCATTGGAAAGTTTAGGGTCCTTGCAGAACTTCCCATTGACGAAGACTGCCTCCTCCGTGCTGTTGATGGCCACGCAGATGTCCTGGAGGGGGCTTGGATCGTAGGCAAGTGCAGTCGCCGCGGCCGCCAAGGCAAGAACGAGGGCCGCAAGGAACTTCATGGCGTATTGCTCCAGTTGCGTGGTGCATGTACCGAAACATGAATCGCTATTTATAAGCAGCAACGGGTTCTGCAGGATCTACTTCAAAGATGAAGCAACACCCAACCACAATGCTAAAATGGGCAATTCCTAACAACATTGGCCATTTACTTCCGATTGTGTCTTTCTATCCATCTCCAACCTCTTCATCCATTGTTTCCACTGCTACGAATAATGACTCAGCACCAACTTTTCGGTTGCCCGAAATATGGAGATTCAAGGAAGTAAGATTATAAAATTATGGCAAAATATACGTTTATGGCCTCAACTTTGAGTCAACTTTTTGTTTTGTCATTAACTTAGTTTATTATATATTCTTGTCACCAACTTTTATTTTTGTTTTTATTTTGGCCAATCATGAATTTCTTTTAGCGAAAGCCAAACAAGGCCTTAATATAGTCTGACCCGTGTCTTATAATAGTTGATTTTTGACCTCTCATTCGTTCGTCACATAATCTACTTTATCCGTAGTAGTCACCCCATAATAGAACATCATCCGACCTTCATCGATTTTTCATATTTTTTGACAACTTCAGCAACTATCGTTAACTTCTGCTTCCAATTCACTTGATTTGTCCATCAAAATTTTATAAAAAAAATACAAATGAAAGGTTTCAATATTATTTCCTATTTTTTAAATTTTTTTTTTCCTTTTTAGTCGATAAATGAAAATTGTCTATTAAGGTCTGTTTGGCTTACGCACGATAAAATTCAAGATTTGCCAAAATCAAAATAAAAACAAAAGTTGGGGACAAAATTATATAACAAACTAAGTTAATGACAAAACAGAAAGTTGGCTCAAACTTGAGGCCATAAATTGATATTTTGCCAAAAATTATTGAAGAATTTTTATAAGCGGACAGAATTTACATTCGATAACTAAGTGTTGGGCCAAAGCCCACCTAAGTAGGCCCCATAATAAACTTAGGGAAAGCTTTTTCCTAAGCCCACAAAAATCAAGCCCAAACACGCCTCCGGAGCAAGGCTGTCAAAATCGAAATCCTACGTAGAATCGGGAGGGGTCTGTAAAATCGTAATTCGTAGGATCACAAGTGAAATCGGAAGAGTTTACAAAATTGTGATTTGAACACGCATATGTATGCATACATGATAACATGCCCATCAAAAAGCTTAGCAAACTCAATAACATCTTCAGTCCACTTAAAATTTAGGTATGCTCTAGAATAGATTTGTTGTTTCTGGCTAGAAAAAAAATCATCAAGCGGAAGAACAGCGAGAATATCAAATGTCGAGAACCCATAAACGAGACTATAGACTAGCACGACTCCATGCCTCAAACTCGAGAAACAATTCAATACATATGCTATGTTTGACAGCTTCTTTAGCCACATCTTCCTGAAAAAGAACAAAACTATCTTTCCCAGTTTTTTGTATTAAGATTAATATTTTGCAGGGATTGAGTTCGAGGCAACAAAAAGTTGATTATTAACACACCGAAATTCGAACAAACCCACCTACCCCACAAAAGATAGTGGGATTGAGCTCGGGGGAGAGATGCCGGCTGCTCGGGGGCGAGCTCGGAGGGCCTGCTGCTGGAAAGCCCTGATCCTGAAGGGGTAGTGTGTTTCGAGAGGGAAAGTAAAAAAGAGGAAGGATGAGGCAATGAACAAATCGCATTTTTTATTTAATTCAATTTAGTCCATTTAGTCCTCACATTTGAAATATTTTACAAATTAGTCCAATGAACAAATGGTTAGGTGGGTTTGGGTTTAGATGGGTTATGTTAGTTGACTATCTCTAAGATTTGGCCCGCCTCAAGCAATTTTACGATTTACTACGATTTTACGATCATACGTTTCCGCTTTCGATTTTACGATTTTACAACGATTTTACTGTACAACGTTTTCTACACCGATTCAACTCGTTTCTTCCCACAAAATCGTAAAATCGGACGATTTCACGAGTAAAATCGCGATTTTGACAACTATGCTCCGGAGTTCTTACCGGAATGTAATTAGTAATGTTCTTTTTTTTTTTTTTCGTAAGGGAATTTGAATTGGCTTATGATGCTTTCAATATTAATATTTTATCAAATTTATGTATTTTTTTAAAAAATATCTCAATAAATCGATTACATTTATATTTATATTTAATTTTTTTAAAGAAGATGGGAATACAAAAATAAAATATTATTTCCAGAAGGTGAACCCAAAAATTTTTTCTAATTTGTGGTATCTGTGGGATGTTATAGCCTGTTAACCGAATAATAATAATAATAATAATAATAATAATAATAATAATAATAATAATAATAATAAGTTTGAATAGCCAATTTTACTAATTGCTAGTGAAATCAAAATCTGTGGCGACAAATTTTTGTATTATGTTAAAAATTCCATAAAAATTAGGATATTTTTGGAATTTTTTTAGAGCAATGTGAGAAAAAGAAAGCCACATGGCCAACATCTGTCACCGGATAAAATTATTTGGTTGGACAGACTGTATGTGCATCCCAATATTCATTTTATGAAAAAAATTGGGTATTTTTAAATTATATTTTTATAAAAATTATTTGACAAAATATCGATTTATAGCCTCAACTTTGAGTCAACATTCTGTTTTTCATTGATTTGGTTTGTTATATAATTTTGTCGTAAAATTTTGCATTTATTTTGATTTTGGCAAATCTTGACATCGAAAGCCAAACAGGCCTTAATAGACAGTTTTCATTTATTAACTACAAAAGAAAAAATAAACAGAAAAATGAAAAATAATATTGAAACCTTTTAAAATTTCGATGGCCAGATCAATTGAGTTGGACGCCGAAGTTGGAAGGTGGTTGCTGATGCTGTAAAAAATGCACAAAATTGATGAAGGCCGGATGATGGCTCAATTGAGATACGGGTAATGTGGAACCAAATAAGCGTATATTTGGTTGGAATGAGAGGTTTGAACTCTACTATTATAAGACATGTCTCAGACTATATTAATGTTTTGTTTGGCTTTTGCTAAAAAAAATTCGAAATTGGCCAAAATCAATATGAAAGCAAACGATGCTGATAAAATTAAATAATAAAATAAAATAATGACAGAACAGAAAGTTGGCTCAATGTTGAGGCAATAAGCGTATATTTTGCCAAACTATTTTCGAAATATTCATATGATAAATATTTCTAAATTTAATTCGACAATGTGAAATAAAGTATACGCGTACCAAGACTGTGATTGCTGTTGTACAGCAACAAACTATCCTAAAAGCTCGAACCATTAGTAGCTGAAAGCGCGCCGTACTATATATTTTCATTTTCTGAATCGATTCATAAAAAAAAAACACTAAAAACATGTACTTGTCTTATGAATTAAGAAAGCGAATATGTCTGAACCAAATAATTTCTCCTCGTACTGCTCTGCAACAGATCCAAATACGTAGATGGAATAATTTCTCAAAAAGAAATGTTTTTATTTATTTTTAAATAATAATAATAATAATAATAGTAGTTGTAAATAATTGTATGGAGACAAAAGAAGTGAAGCAATGCCTAAAACCGGGAATTATACAAGGAATGGAGATATTTTAGGAGGGAGGGGGTGATGGTGGACAATGGATGGATGGCCATAAATTTTTTTTTTTTTTTTTTTTAATTCTCCGGTGTTAGGTTGCTGTCTGCCAATTCAACTTTTAGAAATTGTCGGAGAACAAATTGGCCGCCCTCCCTCACTCGCGCATGCCTCCCCGTGACTGCCATATGAGTGAGTAGTGGGAAATCAAATCAATTGAAAATATTTTCCCACCCATCCAATCCGTCATTAGAAAATAAAAATACTTATTATAGAAACTGACCTAAAAATTTTGACAAATGATAGCAGATTTTGATACTTGCTACTTAACGCGTTTTACCTAATTGAGCCTACTCGGTTACCCATCCACCGTCCTCGATTTCCCGGGCGAGAGGAGTCGAAGCCCACGCGTGAAAAGCGGAGAACCGGGTGATGCTCGTGCGTCCACTATTCAAAGACTTAATTTATAAATAATGGTAAAAAAACAAGTCCAGAAATAGAAATTTTAATTTGAAAAATTATTTCTGCCATGCAGGTGTTGTATCTAGAATCATGTCATGTGATGATAGCAGCGATCCTCCTAACAACAATCACAATCATACAAAATAAACAGATTCGTGCCAATCATACAGTGTCTGTAGTTTTACAATACAACGGTATAAAATAAACTTGGGAAGCCCAAACTTCCCTAAGCGCCTGTGACTAGCTGAGATGGCATATCATCAACGGGTTCCTATGGTTGGGGGCTGTTCTAATAAAGCATTTCCGCCATGGTCTAGTGGTCGCCATTTTATCTTTTGCACCATCTCCTGGGACTCCTTTTCGGGTGTGCTGTGAGGCTGCTAACGTCGAGGACGATCGCTGGTTCATCGCATCGAATACTCGAACTCCCATGAACAATGTTCATGCCATTAACGTCGGAACATGGTTAGAAAAATTGTAACGCAAAAATATGTTAAAAAAAAAAATGAACTAAGGAAGCGATGCTCACGGGGGTTGTAAACCAGCCGTAGTTGATCCTCGAAAGCGGTAGGCCCCCATTGAGGTTTATGTGATCATTTCGGTTGTATTTTTGTGCATCTTATGTTTCATTATTAATGTAGTTCAGATAACATAAAGGTGTAGTCCTGTGTGTTGACGTAAGTCCGTAACAGAAGAACTCTTATTTCTGTGAAGGGAGTCATGGGAACAGTTGTAGCACCAAACGATTGCTCTTACTTTTCTAACACCAGAATCATGTTCCCCTGCTTAAATTGGTGGTTGCCTTAGGCGGGCCAGTACAGCGATTGGAGGTGATGGACCAGCTTCTCATCAACTTGGAAGGCCTTGGTGAGAACCTCGGCGGGGATCGGAGGCTGAGCCCCGAAAATGGTTCTCGCCACGGTTATAATACCCGGGTTCTGGCTGTTGAAGATAGCGTAGGCCAAAGCATTGGACTTCCCTATGTTGAGCTGAAAGTGAATGAGGCCCATGGGGAAGACAAATATGTCCCCCGGGTGAATGATCTTGGTGTAGAGCTTGTTCCCGCCCTCATTTGAGGAGATGAAGCCGGCAAGCATGGTGCCCTCGATGAGGTGAAAGAGCTCCGATCCACGGGGGTGAATGTGGGGAGGGTTCAGGCCGCCAGGTGCAAAGTCGATGCGGCCCATGGCGATCCCTAGCGTGTTGAGCCCTAGGAACTGGTCGATGAATGCCGGGGTGACTACTGAGTTGAGCTCGTTCGACGTGTTCCCTGGGTACCTCAACCCCGTGAAGACGAAATCGTCCGCCTTGACCAGGTTAGGGTCCTTGCAGAACTTCCCGTCAACAAAGACCGCGCCCTTAGTGCTATTGACGCCAATACAGAAGTCCTGAAGAGGGAAGGGATCGGCAAAGGTGGTCGTGGTCGCCAAAGCTAGGACGAGAAGGATTGGGAGGAACTTCATCATTGTGTGTGAAAGGAGATATACCTTAAGCTTCGCCATATTAGGGGACGTTTTCCGGAATGCAGAACAATGTCTCCATTTATAGGGCTCGAGCTCTTAATTATGTGCACTACTAATTCGAGTGAAATCTTCATTTGCTGATGCAACTGATGATGAAGATGTCCACTTTCATGTGGAGACGCCAATTATTCCGAGAGCCACCGTCCTCACGTGGTAATCTTCCCCCCTACCTCGACAGACGCATATCGCATCAGAAGAATGGTCCAGAAGATTGAAAATCCAATCCGGCTACTGTGTGCAATTTGAACGAGTTTGATGTTACTATTGTTAACTTTGTTGGTATAGGATTGCACTAAGAAGGGGGGGTTGAATTAGTGCCGTAAGAGTTATGACACTTTTTCGCTCACAGAAGCGTGGTTCTGTTAGGTCACAGAGGCTGAATCTGATAAACAGATTCCCAGTTCTGAGACAAGTTATCTTTTGTGTAAGACACAATGATTTATAGTGGTTCGGCAAACAATGCCTACGTCCACTCTCCCAGCTCTCACCCAAGCAGGGCGTATTCACTATGATTGGAATGTGGGATTTTACAGATGCACACTTCTGCCAGAAATGTGACTAACAAATTGCACGTTATCACGTGTCTAACACAACCCGCACGCAACGTGTCTGACTCCGGCTCCTCACTGAGCCCAACGTGGCTTGACGGCTACCACCTGCCCAACGAGGCTTAACGGCTACCTCCTGCCCAACGTGGCTTAACGGCTACCACCCGCCCAAACGTGGCTTAACGGCTACCACCTGCCAAACGTGGCTTAACGGCTACCACCTGCCCTTGCACACAACCTGTGTGACTAACAACCTGCACGAGACAAGATTAGCAACTACAGCACAAACTCTCTGCAGTTACAGAAGACGCTCTCTGTCAGCGGTGATCGGCTCGGTGAATGCACGACGGACGCTCTCAGCTTTTGCAACGGTGAAGGCACAAGGATTCTAGTAAGCTTTTGGTAGAACGGCGACTTGGAATCGTTGCTTCACACTTGCACTTAAGCTTGTCCGTAGAACGAAGTTTCCCAATCAATCCCAACGGCTAGTTGATTCACTTGCCATATTTTCCATGATTTAATCCTGTGGGAAAACTTCCAAAAGCATAAAGCATTACCCTTAGTTACGTTAGATAATAATTAAACAAAGTGATCGCTCAATAAGAGATAACGACTTCTGCTCAGAAGCTGTTTGCTGCGACAGCAGAACCAGCACTCTTTCTCATACGAATTTGGCATTGGGATTATAAGTTTCCATAATATGAAAACATTCCCTTCGTAGAATTATTCTCACCATATAGGGAGATCTTAACCTAATAAGGTCATTGCCAAGTTACGTAAACATAAGATCACGTTAGTTAAGGAAATAAATATTTCCAAATAACTTAAGGTCCAAAGATGAACCTAGACGTGATCCTGTGTGAGATAAATATCTCACGTGCTCGCATATAGGACAATCTCCAAGAAGGAAATCGTCACTCACAGAAATACCATTCTGTAAACCATAGCAAGTACTCCAGCAAGGAGAGTTATAGCAACTGTGACACAGATGCTCATCTCTGTAACAGAGATAGTGGATTCGATAGTAGATCTTATCCTCAGAACTCCATTTCTGATGGCTAGATCGTTTCCCCTGTTGAAGTACTCCACATAACTCTTTTACGTATTGCACGAATGACAGAGACCAGCTTCTACACCCGAAGACCTGTTCTTCTGTACACTTAAATAACACATTAGCAATACATAACCTTTGTCATCATCAAAACCAGATTATATCAACAATCTCCCCCTTTTTTGATGATGTCAAAACCATGCTCATCTGGAGAGTAATGATTAAAGGGTTTTAATGGTCTTACAGATTTCCTTGTTGCGAGATGGTTGATACAGAAGCTACTTTCTGTAATAACTCCCCCTGAATCTAAGCGGATTAATTTCGATCGAAATTATTGCTTGCTCAGATCAGTGATCGAGATTAGTTAATGTTCATTAACCAAATTGATTAGAGCATTTATATGATTTGATCAAATCAGCGCTCGTAATTGCAATATCATGCATTATGGACAGAAGTAATATTCTGTCATAACTCCCCCTGAACAGGTGAGTAGTTCTAAGATGACCCTTTTTAATCAGAGCTCAGAACGTCACACAGAAGTGATACTCTGACCAGAGTATAAGCAGAGAAAGTTCTCTGACTCCCCCCGAGTTTAAGCAGTTCTGCTCAAACCCAAGTTGATCTCAACCAGAAGCATCGTTCTGGCGAGGAATTTCTCAAAGCAGAAAATAATTCTGCTGAGACCTGCATTACACTGAGGAAATCTCCTCAGCGTCTTCATGACCTGCAAACAGAGAAACACAGAACACAAAGAAAAATGCAGAACACAACACCTGTCCTAAAAACTAAAAATTCACCTGTCCTAAAAACTAAAAAAAATTCTCCAGGGAGCTAGCTACTTCTCCCCCTTTTTGCATCATCAAAGAAGTCATATATCAAAAAGATATGTCATGAACAAGTTTCAAATCACAAACATGCAGGAAATTCAAAAGAGTGAGTTGTAAAACAACAGATCCAGAGTTTATCAGTTTTCAGAAGCCGGATTCTGAAAGGACTGGTCAGTCACTTTCTTCTGCAGAAGGAGAGGAGGATGCATCATCCTTGCCCTTGATATATGCCGCGAGATCAGCAAGATCTACAAGCAGCTTCGTAATCAGGGTCTTAATCTCCTTTTGCTGAGCAATGCACTTATCCAATTTGCGTGACTCTTTCGGATTAGCAGAAGTGGACGCCTCAGAAGTATGCTTCTGTTTGGTATCAATCTTCTTCTGCTTGCTGGTGTCAGCCCGAGTCTTACGCTTGGAAGGTGCAGCAACTCTTTTCTCTTTGGAGGATGGCTCCTCCTTGCTCCTCTTTGGAACCCATTCTGACCCTGTAAAAACAAACCCCATATGATCAAGTGTCGTACCGTCAAAAGGCTCGACATGGATGGTGTCCTGATTACTCTTGGGAGTTATATCACAAGAGTAAGTCTGCAGGAGCTTCATGATGATATGGCCATAGGGTAGTCCTTTATCAGGCAGAGTTGCACATCTCTCCATGTGCTCAAAGACGATCGATCCAAGATTGACAGGAAGTCCCTCCAGCAGATGCACCATCATGGTGGCGTCCTTCGTGATGATACTGTCTGTGCTCCCAGTCCGGGGGTAGAGGCAGTACATAACAGCACGGTGGAGGATGCGCAGTTCTAGAGGCAGCTTCGTGCTCTCCAGGTATACGCTGGACTTTGTTGGCCTTTCGGCCCCTGTTATCCTGCGATACGCCGATGATTTGGATATCTCCATGGGCTGGAGCTGAGAGTGGTATCTTGCACTGAACGCCCTGCATACATCAAGTAGAGAGAAAACATAGATGTTCTCCTCTATTACCACCTTTATGTACTTGATAATCTTGTTCACCCTGTGAAAGGTGATGTGGCTGTAGAATTCTCTAACCAAGGAGGCAGAGACAGGGCTTCTGTGCTCACAGAAGTTAACCAGAGAGAGCTCACGGAAAAGAGTTTCTAATCGCCCAAGAGAGTGCTCAGAGAAGAAGCTGAATCTGATGAATCGGCAGGGTACGATTTTCCTATCCTCAAGATCTCTAGCAGGAGACTCAGAAGAATCTAACACAGCCTGAATTTCCTCAGCAGAAACGATCTCCCCAATTTCAGGAGTAAAGGTCAGAGGAGTACCTCTTCGCCTTTTGTTCTCCTTCTGCGGTTCCGCAGATGGGCGTTTCTGTGCCTTTCCTTTCTCCTGTGCCGCGACCGCAGGAGGGTTCACAGCCTGTTCCTTAGCATTAGATGAAGTTGGGGCCAACTTCTGCTTTGAAAGAGGAGGAGGAGGTGGCAGAGTCTCAATATAGGGCAATATAGCCAGAGATGGAGACTCTAGAGGATGGCTTACGCGCTGAGGTATAGGGACCTCTTTCTCAGCTTGTCCTTGTGGAGAAATCATCATTTCCTCAATTTCTGGCTCAGAAATTTTTGCTGTAGGAGGGTCCTCCTTAGCAGGTACAGGAGGGTCCTCCTTTGTGGATGGCTGGATGACTTCTTGCTCTGCATTCAGAGCTTTGGAACTCTCGGGGGGAGAGTGCTGGGACACGGATTTCGTATCCTTCGACGAGAGACTTGCGTTCCCAGAGTCGCTCCCCTGTAATGAAGACTGGGTCTCCTGAGAGTCCCGATCGGACAGAGACTCAGTGCTGAGTCTAGCAGAGCGCCTTGCTTTGGCTTTGGCAGCGCGCATTCTCTTGATTCTTGGTGCCATGAGGACAGAAGGAAGCAAAGAAGAGAAGTTAGGGTTTGGAAGAGATGACGAAGAAGGATCGGAGGAAAAAAAACGTGGGGGAGAGAAAAATGGGTTTCTGAGATGGAGGGAAGACGTGTGTGTGTACAAAGATGCTTTGAAAGGGAGAAAATAAATAAGAAAAGATTTTGGCAGGGAAGTCTTAAAATTTTTTTAAAACAGGAAATAATAAAATTGGAAATAATTTTTGAAAATCATATCTTTCACCAAATCAAATATGCACACGATAAGGATCAATCAGATCCATTTAGAGGGGATAACAAATCCCTAATTCCATTCGCAATTTTGAGAACTTCTCAAAATTTAATGGTTTTGTGAAGATATCACAGAGCTGTGTTTCTGTGCTCACATATTCCACAGCAATAGAACCATTTTGGACATGATCTCGAATGAAATGATGTCTTAGTTCTATATGTTTAGACCTTGAATGCTGAACAGGATTCTTGGTCAGATTTATGGTACTGGTGTTATCACACCGTATTGGAATATTGTCAAACTTGAAACCGTAGTCCTCAAGTTGTTGACGCATCCATAGAAGCTGTGCACATCAGCTTGCTGCTGCAACATATTCTGCCTCTGCTGTTGATAATGCAACAGAAGCTTGCTTCTTTGAGTGCCAGGATATGAGCATATCTCCAAGCAATTGGCAGGTTCCAGAAGTACTCTTCCAATCGATTTTACAACCAGCAAAGTCTGCATCGGAGTACCCTATAAGATCAAATGATGATCTCTTGGAATACCAGAGCCCTAGGTTTGTAGTCCCAGAAAGATATCGAAATATCCTTTTAACATGTGTTAAATGGGACTCCTTTGGTGCTGATTGGTATCTAGCACAAAGGCAGACGCTGAACAGAATGTCAGGCCTGGAAGCAGTAAGGTACAATAAGGACCCTATCATACTTCTGTAGAGGCTAGGATCTGCATCCTTTCCTGATTCGTCTTTCTCCACAATAGCGTTTGTGCTCATGGGAGTAGACAAGTGTTTTGAGTTGGTCAACTCATATTTCTTCAGAAGTTGTTTAGTGTACTTTTCCTGATGGATGAAAGTACCTTCTGAAGTTTGGCGAATCTGTAAGCCCAGAAAGAATGTTAATTCTCCCACCATGCTCATTTCAAATTCACCCATCATGAGTTCTGCGAACTCATTACATAAGGTATTGTTCGTAGATCCGAAGATGATGTCATCTACGTAGATCTGAACAATCAGAAGCTCGGTTCCGTACTTCTTTAAGAAAAGAGTTGTGTCAACCTTTCCCTTTCTATAGCCCTTTTCAATAAGAAATTGGCTCAGCCTTTCATACCAAGCTCTGGGAGCTTGTTTCAAGCCATATAAAGCTTTATCAAGCTTATAAACATGATCATGTTTCTTAGGATCCTCAAATCCCGGAGGTTGGTCTACGTAGACTTCCTCCTTGATCTCACCATTCAGGAAGGCACTTTTCAGGTCCATTTGAAATAGTTTGAAGTCATTAAAACACGCATAAGCTAACAGAAGTCTGATAGCTTCTAGGCGCGCCACAGGAGCGTAAGTCTCATCATAGTCAATCCCTTCTGATTGAGAGTACCTTTTGGCCACGAGTCTGGCCTTGTTCCTGACCACAGAGCCTGATTCATCAAGCTTATTGCGGAAGACCCACTTGGTTCCAACAACAGAACGATCCTTCGGTCTCTGAACAAGCGTCCAGACCTTGTTTCGTTCGAATTGATTGAGCTCTTCTTGCATGGCAATGATCCAGTTAGGATCTGCAAGAGCTTCATCAATGCTTGTTGGTTCCTTTTGGGAGAGGAACGCAGAATGTTCACAGAAGAGATTCACAGAACGTCTCGTCTGTATTCCTTTCTGTACATCCCCAATGACTTGCTCCATGGGGTGTCTTTTCTTGTACAGAGTGGGCACTCTGTCCAAGAGATTCTTATCAGAATCATTATCCTCTGAGGGGCCCTCAGAGTTTGCATCCTGTCCAATGACGGACTGGATTTGTACAGAATTAGTCTTAAGAGGGACAGCGCTCTCTTTCTGTACTTCAGCAGCAGGCAGCTGCGTACTTAGCCTGTCAGATAAGACAGATTCCTCTGTGTATTGAGAGTCATTAATGATGACATTAATAGATTCCTCAACAACAAGAGTTCTTTTGTTGAAAACTCGATAAGCTTTGCTTGATTCAGAATAGCCAAGGAAAACTCCTTCATCTGATCTAGCATCGAATTTACCAACATTGTCCTTAGGAAGTCTTAGTATGTAACAAGGACTTCCAAAGGGATGGAAATATGAGATGTTAGGGACTTTGCCCTTGTACAACTCATAAGGAGTTTTGTCAAGTGTCTTTCGTGCAAGTACACGGTTAGACACATAACATGCTGTGTTAATTGCCTCAGCCCACAAATTCTGTGGAACCTTGCTTTCACACATCATCGTTCTGGCCATATCAAGAAGAGTTCGATTCATTCTCTCAGCAACTCCATTCTGTTGTGGAGTATAAGGAGCAGAGAATGTGTGTTCTATGCCATTCATGTCACAGAAGGACTTGAACTCATGGTTTACAAATTCTGTACCATGGTCAGTTCTTAAGCTTTTGAGAGAGGCTCCTCTCTCATTTTGCAGCTTTGTGACAAGGCTTTTGAACGCACCGAATGCATCACTCTTATGAGCCAAGAACCTTACCCAAGAATATCTTGAGTAATCGACCACAACCACCATAGCATAGCGTCTGAGGCCCAGACTCTGTGTTCTGGTGGGACCAAACAGGTCAATGTGGAGAAGTTCAAGTGGTTTTGAGGTGGAAATATAACCTTTGCTTTTAAAAGAAGCTTTGGTTTGTTTTCCCAAAGAACAAGCTTCACAGAAGCTGTTCTCTTCAAAAGAGAGCTTCGGTAAACCTCGTACCAGCTTCCTTTTGGCAATCTTAGACAATAATTGGAAATTGATGTGTCCCAATTTCCTATGCCAAAGATTTGTTTCATCCTTGTAAGAAACAAGGCATTTCTCAGAAGACAAGAGGTTGTCTTGAGAAACGATGTAGACGTTCTTTCTTCGTTCAGCAACGAAACAGACGGATCCGTCTGTGGATCCAGAACATCCTTCTGCGTTAAAGGTTATTTGATAACCCTTATCACAGAGTTGGCTCACACTTAATAGACTATGTTTTAATCCTGCAACAAGTAGAACATCGTCTATTTGCATTGTTTGTGAACTACCGATAGTTCCAATGCCTTTGATGTAGCCTTTGCTATCATCGCCAAATGTCACAGAACCACCGTTCTGTAACTTCAAACTTGAAAACTTAGAAGGATCCCCGGTCATGTGGCGTGAGCACCCACTGTCCAGGTACCACTCATCCTTCCTGGCTTTAGTTTTCAAGTGTACCTGCGATTAAGAACAAGTTAGGTTACAACAGGAACCCACCTTAAGCCGGTTCCATAGGATTGTGATTTGTTCCGTGAGAGAATCGCGTTGGTTATGCTTATAGACTTCTTGATCTGACATTGTCCGATCATATGTCCAAGCATGCCACAATAGTGACAGGATTTAACCTTTTCTGTCGGTCCGACAAGGTTTTTAATCCTAGATTTGTTATGCTTCTGCTCAGAAGTATAACATTTCACAGATTCAGATTTCCGTGGCACCACAGACTTCTGTTTCTGTGCAACTTTGGGACTTATCACAGAACATGCGTTCTGTGTCACATAGCATACATCATCTGAACATTCAGATTTGTTTCTGTGACAATTGTGAGACTGACATTCAGGTAATAAACCTCTGTTAGACTCATCTAGTGGAAAAACCACTTTGTCACGAACGAGTAGCTCGTCCCATACCTCAGGAAGAGGTTATCTGATCAGAGGAGATGCTTCTGTGCAGAAGATCTCAGCATCCTTTTTCAAGGCAATCTTTTCTCTGTGCAGAGAAGTGAGTTGTGATTGCAGAACCTTGTTCTGCTTTTTCACCGAGCGATATTTTGAGGATAGCTCTTTAACTCTCTCAAGGATTTCTGTCAGAAAACCTTTAAGATCATTAGAAGATAAATTAGACATAGATGTCGAGATTACCTCTTCATCTGAATCAGATTCTGATTTGGAACGAGCCATGTAGCAAAGGTTTGCCTTCTGCTCTTCCTCAGACTCAGATTCATTGTCCTCCTCATCGCTCCAAGCCAATAAGGCTCTTCTTCTGTTTCGAGAAGATTTTGACCTATCAGCCAACAGAGGACATTCATTCCTCATGTGTCCCAGTTTCTTACATTCGTAACATACTGGTCCCTTTTTGTCCTCTAAGTTAGAAGACTTGGGTTTAACACTTCGTTTGAAGCGTTTCTTGTAAAGAAGTTTGTTCAAACCCTTTACTAACAAGGAAAGCTCCTCATCAGTTTCTGCTTCTATATCATGTGATTCATCATCAGTAGAAGCTGATGCCTTAAAGGCAATAGATTTGGTCGTCTGAGGCACAGATGACCGTTTCTCTTCCTCGTAGGAGAGAAGAGAACCCATAAGCTGATCCAGCCTAAGAGTTGTTAAATCTTTGGCTTCCTCAATAGCGGTCTTTTTAGCTTCCCAATTCATGGGTAAAGACCTGAGGACCTTTCTCACCATTTCAGCATTAGAATAATTTTTCCCAAGAAGGGCTAAGCTGTTGATGATTGTATTGAGTCTATCATACATTTCAGAGATAGACTCATCAGGCTTCATTTTGAAGGCCTCATACTGCTGGACCAGCAGATTTATTCGTGTCTCCTTGACTTGATCCGTCCCTTCATGGGTTAGAACAAGTCGATCCCAGATCTCTTTTGCTGTGGTACAGGCAGAGATCCGGTTGTACTCCATAGGAGATAGAGCACAGTGAAGAAAGTTGACAGCCATAGCATTCAGCTTGATGATTTCAACTTCCTGATCAGAAAGTGAAGTCGTGCTGCCATGCTCAACTTTCAGATCTTGTCCTCTGAGAAGCAGAGGACCATTTCGGATGATCCATAAACACCTCGGTTCTCGGGATGCAATCCAGAACTCCATCCTGCTGTGCCAGCTGGAGAAGTTTTGTCCATCAAATAATGGTGGACTATTACTGTTGGAACCAACAGCATGCATATATCCCATTTGCATCCTATCGGATCTCTCAACAAGCGGTTAAGCTTTTATCGTTGAGCCTGCTCTGATACCAATTGTTGGTATAGGATTGCACTAAGAAGGGGGGGTTGAATTAGTGCCGTAAGAGTTATGACACTTTTTCGCTCACAGAAGCGTGGTTCTGTTAGGTCACAGAGGCTGGATCTGATAAACAGATTCCCAGTTCTGAGACAAGTTATCTTTTGTGTAAGACACAAGATTTATAGTGGTTCGGCAAACAATGCCTACGTCCACTCTCCCAGCTCTCACCCAAGCAGGGCGTATTCACTATGATTGGAATGTGGGATTTTACAGATGCACACTTCTGCCAGAAATGTGACTAACAAATTGCACGTTATCACGTGTCTAACACAACCCGCACGCAACGTGTCTGACTCCGGCTCCTCACTGAGCCCAACGTGGCTTGACGGCTACCACCTGCCCAACGAGGCTTAACGGCTACCTCCTGCCCAACGTGGCTTAACGGCTACCACCCGCCCAAACGTGGCTTAACGGCTACCACCTGCCAAACGAGGCTTAACGGCTACCACCTGCCCTTGCACACAACCTGTGTGACTAACAACCTGCACGAGACAAGATTAGCAACTACAGCACAAACTCTCTGCAGTTACAGAAGACGCTCTCTGTCAGCGGTGATCGGCTCGGTGAATGCACGACGGACGCTCTCAGCTTTTGCAACGGTGAAGGCACAAGGATTCTAGTAAGCTTTTGGTAGAACGGCGACTTGGAATCGTTGCTTCACACTTGCACTTAAGCTTGTCCGTAGAACGAAGTTTCCCAATCAATCCCAACGGCTAGTTGATTCACTTGCCATATTTTCCATGATTTAATCCTGTGGGAAAACTTCCAAAAGCATAAAGCATTACCCTTAGTTACGTTAGATAATAATTAAACAAAGTGATCGCTCAATAAGAGATAACGACTTCTGCTCAGAAGCTGTTTGCTGCGACAGCAGAACCAGCACTCTTTCTCATACGAATTTGGCATTGGGATTATAAGTTTCCATAATATGAAAACATTCCCTTCGTAGAATTATTCTCACCATATAGGGAGATCTTAACCTAATAAGGTCATTGCCAAGTTACGTAAACATAAGATCACGTTAGTTAAGGAAATAAATATTTCCAAATAACTTAAGGTCCAAAGATGAACCTAGACGTGATCCTGTGTGAGATAAATATCTCACGTGCTCGCATATAGGACAATCTCCAAGAAGGAAATCGTCACTCACAGAAATACCATTCTGTAAACCATAGCAAGTACTCCAGCAAGGAGAGTTATAGCAACTGTGACACAGATGCTCATCTCTGTAACAGAGATAGTGGATTCGATAGTAGATCTTATCCTCAGAACTCCATTTCTGATGGTTAGATCATTTCCCCTGTTGAAGTACTCCACATAACTCTTTTATGTATTGTACGAATGACAGAGACCAGCTTCTACACCCGAAGACCTGTTCTTCTGTACACTTAAATAACACATTAGCAATACATAACCTTTGTCATCATCAAAACCAGATTATATCAACAATCTCCCCCTTTTTTGATGATGTCAAAACCATGCTCATCTGGAGAGTAATGATTAAAGGGTTTTAATGGTCTTACAGATTTCCTTGTTGCGAGATGGTTGATACAGAAGCTACTTTCTGTAATAACTCCCCCTGAATCTAAGCGGATTAATTTCGATCGAAATTATTGCTTGCTCAGATCAGTGATCGAGATTAGTTAATGTTCATTAACCAAATTGATTAGAGCATTTATATGATTTGATCAAATCAGCGCTCGTAATTGCAATATCATGCATTATGGACAGAAGTAATATTCTGTCATAACTCCCCCTGAACAGGTGAGTAGTTCTAAGATGACCCTTTTTAATCAGAGCTCAGAACGTCACACAGAAGTGATACTCTGACCAGAGTATAAGCAGAGAAAGTTCTCTGACTCCCCCTGAGTTTAAGCAGTTCTGCTCAAACCCAAGTTGATCTCAACCAGAAGCATCGTTCTGGCGAGGAATTTCTCAAAGCAGAAAATAATTCTGCTGAGACCTGCATTACACTGAGGAAATCTCCTCAGCGTCTTCATGACCTGCAAACAGAGAAACACAGAACACAAAGAAAAATGCAGAACACAACACCTGTCCTAAAAACTAAAAATTCACCTGTCCTAAAAACTAAAAAAAATTCTCCAGGGAGCTAGCTACTTCTCCCCCTTTTTGCATCATCAAAGAAGTCATATATCAAAAAGATATGTCATGAACAAGTTTCAAATCACAAACATGCAGGAAATTCAAAAGAGTGAGTTTTAAAACAACAGATCCAGAGTTTATCAGTTTTCAGAAGCCGGATTCTGAAAGGACTGGTCAGTCACTTTCTTCTGCAGAAGGAGAGGAGGATGCATCATCCTTGCCCTTGATATATGCCGCGAGATCAGCAAGATCTACAAGCAGCTTCGTAATCAGGGTCTTAATTTCCTTTTGCTGAGCAATGCACTTATCCAATTTGCGTGACTCTTTCGGATTAGCAGAAGTGGACGCCTCAGAAGTATGCTTCTGTTTGGTATCAATCTTCTTCTGCTTGCTGGTGTCCGCCCGAGTCTTACGCTTGGAAGGTGCAGCAACTCTTTTCTCTTTGGAGGATGGCTCCTCCTTGCTCCTCTTTGGAACCCATTCTGACCCTGTAAAAACAAACCCCATATGATCAAGTGTCGTACCGTCAAAAGGCTCGACATGGATGGTGTCCTGATTACTCTTGGGAGTTATATCACAAGAGTAAGTCTGCAGGAGCTTCATGATGATATGGCCATAGGGTAGTCCTTTATCAGGCAGAGTTGCACATCTCTCCATGTGCTCAAAGACGATCGATCCAAGATTGACAGGAAGTCCCTCCAGCAGATGCACCATCATGGTGGCGTCCTTCGTGATGATACTGTCTGTGCTCCCAGTCCGGGGGTAGAGGCAGTACATAACAGCACGGTGGAGGATGCGCAGTTCTAGAGGCAGCTTCGTGCTCTCCAGGTATACGCTGGACTTTGTTGGCCTTTCGGCCCCTGTTATCCTGCGATACGCCGATGATTTGGATATCTCCATGGGCTGGAGCTGAGAGTGGTATCTTGCACTGAACGCCCTGCATACATCAAGTAGAGAGAAAACATAGATGTTCTCCTCTATTACCACCTTTATGTACTTGATCATCTTGTTCACCCTGTGAAAGGTGATGTGGCTGTAGAATTCTCTAACCAAGGAGGCAGAGACAGGGCTTCTGTGCTCACAGAAGTTAACCAGAGAGAGCTCACGGAAAAGAGTTTCTAATCGCCCAAGAGAGTGCTCAGAGAAGAAGCTGAATCTGATGAATCGGCAGGGTACGATTTTCCTATCCTCAAGATCTCTAGCAGGAGACTCAGAAGAATCTAACACAGCCTGAATTTCCTCAGCAGAAACGATCTCCCCAATTTCAGGAGTAAAGGTCAGAGGAGTACCTCTTCGCTTTTTGTTCTCCTTCTGCGGTTCCGCAGATGGGCGTTTCTGTGCCTTTCCTTTCTCCTGTGCCGCGACCGCAGGAGGGTTCACAGCCTGTTCCTTAGCATTAGATGAAGTTGGGGCCAACTTCTGCTTTGGAAGAGGAGGAGGAGGTGGCAGAGTCTCAATATAGGGCAATATAGCCAGAGATGGAGACTCTAGAGGATGGCTTACGCGCTGAGGTATAGGGACCTCTTTCTCAGCTTGTCCTTGTGGAGAAATCACCATTTCCTCAATTTCTGGCTCAGAAATTTTTGCTGTAGGAGGGTCCTCCTTAGCAGGTACAGGAGGGTCCTCCTTTGTGGATGGCTGGATGACTTCTTGCTCTGCATTCAGAGCTTTGGAACTCTCGGGGGGAGAGTGCTGGGACACGGATTTCGTATCCTTCGACGAGAGACTTGCGTTCTCAGAGTCGCTCCCCTGTAATGAAGACTGGGTCTCCTGAGAGTCCCGATCGGACAGAGACTCAGTGCTGAGTCTAGCAGAGCGCCTTGCTTTGGCTTTGGCAGCGCACATTCTCTTGATTCTTGGTGCCATGAGGACAGAAGGAAGCAAAGAAGAGAAGTTAGGGTTTGGAAGAGATGACGAAGAAGGATCGGAGGAAAAAAAACGTGGGGGAGAGAAAAATGGGTTTCTGAGATGGAGGGAAGACGTGTGTGTGTACAAAGATGCTTTAAAAGGGAGAAAATAAATAAGAAAAGATTTTGGCAGGGAAGTCTTAAAATTTTTTTAAAACAGGAAATAATAAAATTGGAAATAATTTTTGAAAATCATATCTTTCACCAAATCAAATATGCACACGATAAGGATCAATCAGATCCATTTAGAGGGGATAACAAATCCCTAATTCCATTCGCAATTTTGAGAACTTCTCAAAATTTAATGGTTTTGTGAAGATATCACAGAGCTGTGTTTCTGTGCTCACATATTCCACAGCAATAGAACCATTTTGGACATGATCTCGAATGAAATGATGTCTTAGTTCTATATGTTTAGACCTTGAATGCTGAACAGGATTCTTGGTCAGATTTATGGTACTGGTGTTATCACACCGTATTGGAATATTGTCAAACTTGAAACCGTAGTCCTCAAGTTGTTGACGCATCCATAGAAGCTGTGCACATCAGCTTGCTGCTGCAACATATTCTGCCTCTGCTGTTGATAATGCAACAGAAGCTTGCTTCTTTGAGTGCCAGGATATGAGCATATCTCCAAGCAATTGGCAGGTTCCAGAAGTACTCTTCCAATCGATTTTACAACCAGCAAAGTCTGCATCGGAGTACCCTATAAGATCAAATGATGATCTCTTGGAATACCAGAGCCCTAGGTTTGTAGTCCCAGAAAGATATCGAAATATCCTTTTAACATGTGTTAAATGGGACTCCTTTGGTGCTGATTGGTATCTAGCACAAAGGCAGACGCTGAACAGAATGTCAGGCCTGGAAGCAGTAAGGTACAATAAGGACCCTATCATACTTCTGTAGAGGCTAGGATCTGCATCCTTTCCTGATTCGTCTTTCTCCACAATAGCGTTTGTGCTCATGGGAGTAGACAAGTGTTTTGAGTTGGTCAACTCATATTTCTTCAGAAGTTGTTTAGTGTACTTTTCCTGATGGATGAAAGTACCTTCTGAAGTTTGGCGAATCTGTAAGCCCAGAAAGAATGTTAATTCTCCCACCATGCTCATTTCAAATTCACCCTTCATGAGTTCTGCGAACTCATTACATAAGGTATTGTTCGTAGATCCGAAGATGATGTCATCTACGTAGATCTGAACAATCAGAAGCTCGGTTCCGTGCTTCTTTAGGAAAAGAGTTGTGTCAACCTTTCCCTTTCTATAGCCCTTTTCAATAAGAAATTGGCTCAGCCTTTCATACCAAGCTCTGGGAGCTTGTTTCAAGCCATATAAAGCTTTATCAAGCTTATAAACATGATCATGTTTCTTAGGATCCTCAAATCCCGGAGGTTGGTCTACGTAGACTTCCTCCTTGATCTCACCATTCAGGAAGGCGCTTTTCACGTCCATCTGAAATAGTTTGAAATCATTAAAACACGCATAAGCTAACAGAAGTCTGATAGCTTCTAGGCGCGCCACAGGAGCGTAAGTCTCATCATAGTCAATCCCTTCTGATTGAGAGTACCTTTTGGCCACGAGTCTGGCCTTGTTCCTGACCACAGAGCCTGATTCATCAAGCTTATTGCGGAAGACCCACTTGGTTCCAACAACAGAACGATCCTTCGGTCTCTGAACAAGCGTCCAGACCTTGTTTCGTTCGAATTGATTGAGCTCTTCTTGCATGGCAATGATCCAGTTAGGATCTGCAAGAGCTTCATCAATGCTTGTTGGTTCCTTTTGGGAGAGGAACGCAGAATGTTCACAGAAGAGATTCACAGAACGTCTCGTCTGTATTCCTTTCTGTACATCCCCAATGACTTGCTCCATGGGGTGTCTTTTCTTGTACAGAGTGGGCACTCTGTCCAAGAGATTCTTATCAGAATCATTATCCTCTGAGGGGCCCTCAGAGTTTGCATCCTGTCCAATGACGGACTGGATTTGTACAGAATTAGTCTTAAGAGGGACAACGCTCTCTTTCTGTACTTCAGCAGCAGGCAGCTGCGTACTTAGCCTGTCAGATAAGACAGATTCCTCTGTGTATTGAGAGTCATTAATGATGACATTAATAGATTCCTCAACAACAAGAGTTCTTTTGTTGAAAACTCGATAAGCTTTGCTTGATTCAGAATAGCCAAGGAAAACTCCTTCATCTGATCTAGCATCGAATTTACCAACATTGTCCTTAGGAAGTCTTAGTATGTAACAAGGACTTCCAAAGGGATGGAAATATGAGATGTTAGGGACTTTGCCCTTGTACAACTCATAAGGAGTTTTGTCAAGTGTCTTTCGTGCAAGTACACGGTTAGACACATAACATGCTGTGTTAATTGCCTCAGCCCACAAATTCTGTGGAACCTTGCTTTCACACATCATCGTTCTGGCCATATCAAGAAGAGTTCGATTCATTCTCTCAGCAACTCCATTCTGTTGTGGAGTATAAGGAGCAGAGAATGTGTGTTCTATGCCATTCATGTCACAGAAGGACTTGAATTCATGGTTTACAAATTCTGTACCATGGTCAGTTCTTAAGCTTTTGAGAGAGGCTCCTCTCTCATTTTGCAGCTTTGTGACAAGGCTTTTGAACGCACCGAATGCATCACTCTTATGAGCCAAGAACCTTACCCAAGAATATCTTGAGTAATCGTCCACAACCACCATAGCATAGCGTCTGAGGCCCAGACTCTGTGTTCTGGTGGGACCAAACAGGTCCATGTGGAGAAGTTCAAGTGGTTTTGAGGTGGAAATATAACCTTTGCTTTTAAAAGAAGCTTTGGTTTGTTTTCCCAAAGAACAAGCTTCACAGAAGCTGTTCTCTTCAAAAGAGAGCTTCGGTAAACCTCGTACCAGCTTCCTTTTGGCAATCTTAGACAATAATTGGAAATTGATGTGTCCCAATTTCCTATGCCAAAGATTTGTTTCATCCTTGTAAGAAACAAGGCATTTCTCAGAAGACAAGAGGTTGTCTTGAGAAACGATGTAGACGTTCTTTCTTCGTTCAGCAACGAAACAAACGGATCCGTCTGTGGATCCAGAACATCCTTCTGCGTTAAAGGTTATTTGATAACCCTTATCACAGAGTTGGCTCACACTTAATAGACTATGTTTTAATCCTGCAACAAGTAGAACATCGTCTATTTGCATTGTTTGTGAACTACCGATAGTTCCAATGCCTTTGATGTAGCCTTTGCTATCATCGCCAAATGTCACAGAACCACCGTTCTGTAACTTCAAACTTGAAAACTTAGAATGAACCCCGGTCATGTGGCGTGAGCACCCACTGTCCAGGTACCACTCATCCTTCCTGGCTTTAGTTTTCAAGTGTACCTGCGATTAAGAACAAGTTAGGTTACAATAGGAACCCACCTTAAGCCGGTTCCATAGGATTGTGATTTGTTCCGTGAGAGAATCGCGTTGGTTATGCTTATAGACTTCTTGATCTGACATTGTCCGATCATATGTCCAAGCATGCCACAATAGTGACAGGATTTAACCTTTTCTGTCGGTCCGACAAGGTTTTTAATCCTAGATTTGTTATGCTTCTGCTCAGAAGTATAACATTTCACAGATTCAGATTTATGTGGCACCACAGACTTCTGTTTCTGTGCAACTTTGGGACTTATCACAGAACATGCGTTCTGTGTCACATAGCATACATCATCTGAACATTCAGATTTGTTTCTGTGACAATTGTGAGACTGACATTCAGGTAATAAACCTCTGTTAGACTCATCTAGTGGAAAAACCACTTTGTCACGAACGAGTAGCTCGTCCCATACCTCAGGAAGAGGTTATCTGATCAGAGGAGATGCTTCTGTGCAGAAGATCTCAGCATCCTTTTTCAAGGCAATCTTTTCTCTGTGCAGAGAAGTGAGTTGTGATTGCAGAACCTTGTTCTGCTTTTTCACCGAGCGATATTTTGAGGATAGCTCTTTAACTCTCTCAAGGATTTCTGTCAGAAAACCTTTAAGATCATTAGAAGATAAATTAGACATAGATGTCGAGATTACCTCTTCATCTGAATCAGATTCTGATTTGGAACGAGCCATGTAGCAAAGGTTTGCCTTCTGCTCTTCCTCAGACTCAGATTCATTGTCCTCCTCATCGCTCCAAGCCAATAAGGCTCTTCTTCTGTTTCGAGAAGATTTTGACCTATCAGCCAACAGAGGACATTCATTCCTCATGTGTCCCAGTTTCTTACATTCGTAACATACTGGTCCCTTTTTGTCCTCTAAGTTAGAAGACTTGGGTTTAACACTTCGTTTGAAGCGTTTCTTGTAAAGAAGTTTGTTCAAACCCTTTACTAACAAGGAAAGCTCCTCATCAGTTTCTGCTTCTATATCATGTGATTCATCATCAGTAGAAGCTGATGCCTTAAAGGCAATAGATTTGGTCGTCTGAGGCACAGATGACCGTTTCTCTTCCTCGTAGGAGAGAAGAGAACCCATAAGCTGATCCAGCCTAAGAGTTGTTAAATCTTTGGCTTCCTCAATAGCGGTCTTTTTAGCTTCCCAATTCATGGGTAAAGACCTGAGGACCTTTCTCACCATTTCAGCATTAGAATAATTTTTCCCAAGAAGGGCTAAGCTGTTGATGATTGTATTGAGTCTATCATACATTTCAGAGATAGACTCATCAGGCTTCATTTTGAAGGCCTCATACTGCTGGACCAGCAGATTTATTCGTGTCTCCTTGACTTGATCCGTCCCTTCATGGGTTAGAACAAGTCGATCCCAGATCTCTTTTGCTGTGGTACAGGCAGAGATCCGGTTGTACTCCATAGGAGATAGAGCACAGTGAAGAAAGTTGACAGCCATAGCATTCAGCTTGATGATTTCAACTTCCTGATCAGAAAGTGAAGTCGTGCTGCCATGCTCAACTTTCAGATCTTGTCCTCTGAGAAGCAGAGGACCATTTCGGATGATCCCTAAACACCTCGGTTCTCGGGATGCAATCCAGAACTCCATCCTGCTGTGCCAGCTGGAGAAGTTTTTCCATCAAATAATGGTGGACTATTACTGTTGGAACCAACAGCGTGCATATATCCCATTTGCATCCTATCGGATCTCTCAACAAGCGGTTAAGCTTTTATCGTTGAGCCTGCTCTGATACCAATTGTTGGTATAGGATTGCACTAAGAAGGGGGGGTTGAATTAGTGCCGTAAGAGTTATGACACTTTTTCGCTCACAGAAGCGTGGTTCTGTTAGGTCACAGAGGCTGGATCTGATAAACAGATTCCCAGTTCTGAGACAAGTTATCTTTTGTGTAAGACACAAGATTTATAGTGGTTCGGCAAACAATGCCTACGTCCACTCTCCCAGCTCTCACCCAAGCAGGGCGTATTCACTATGATTGGAATGTGGGATTTTACAGATGCACACTTCTGCCAGAAATGTGACTAACAAATTGCACGTTATCACGTGTCTAACACAACCCGCACGCAACGTGTCTGACTCCGGCTCCTCACTGAGCCCAACGTGGCTTGACGGCTACCACCTGCCCAACGAGGCTTAACGGCTACCTCCTGCCCAACGTGGCTTAACGGCTACCACCCGCCCAAACGTGGCTTAACGGCTACCACCTGCAAAACGTGGCTTAACGGCTACCACCTGCCCTTGCACACAACCTGTGTGACTAACAACCTGCACGAGACAAGATTAGCAACTACAGCACAAACTCTCTGCAGTTACAGAAGACGCTCTCTGTCAGCGGTGATCGGCTCGGTGAATGCACGACGGACGCTCTCAGCTTTTGCAACGGTGAAGGCACAAGGATTCTAGTAAGCTTTTGGTAGAACGGCGACTTGGAATCGTTGCTTCACACTTGCACTTAAGCTTGTCCGTAGAACGAAGTTTCTCAATCAATCCCAACGGCTAGTTGATTCACTTGCCATATTTTCCATGATTTAATCCTGTGGGAAAACTTCCAAAAGCATAAAGCATTACCCTTAGTTACGTTAGATAATAATTAAACAAAGTGATCGCTCAATAAGAGATAACGACTTCTGCTCAGAAGCTGTTTGCTGCGACAGCAGAACCAGCACTCTTTCTCATACGAATTTGGCATTGGGATTATAAGTTTCCATAATATGAAAACATTCCCTTCGTAGAATTATTCTCACCATATAGGGAGATCTTAACCTGATAAGGTCATTGCCAAATTACGTAAACATAAGATCACGTTAGTTAAGGAAATAAATATTTCCAAATAACTTAAGGTCCAAAGATGAACCTAGACGTGATCCTGTGTGAGATAAATATCTCACGTGCTCGCATATAGGACAATCTCCAAGAAGGAAATCGTCACTCACAGAAATACCATTCTGTAAACCATAGCAAGTACTCCAGCAAGGAGAGTTATAGCAACTGTGACACAGATGCTCATCTCTGTAACAGAGATAGTGGATTCGATAGTAGATCTTATCCTCAGAACTCCATTTCTGATGGCTAGATCGTTTCCCCTGTTGAAGTACTCCACATAACTCTTTTACGTATTGCACGAATGACAGAGACCAGCTTCTACACCCGAAGACCTGTTCTTCTGTACACTTAAATAACACATTAGCAATACATAACCTTTGTCATCATCAAAACCAGATTATATCAACAATCTCCCCCTTTTTTGATGATGTCAAAACCATGCTCATCTGGAGAGTAATGATTAAAGGGTTTTAATGGTCTTACAGATTTCCTTGTTGCGAGATGGTTGATACAGAAGCTACTTTCTGTAATAACTCCCCCTGAATCTAAGCGGATTAATTTCGATCGAAATTATTGCTTGCTCAGATCAGTGATCGAGATTAGTTAATGTTCATTAACCAAATTGATTAGAGCATTTATATGATTTGATCAAATCAGCGCTCGTAATTGCAATATCATGCATTATGGACAGAAGTAATATTCTGTCATAACTCCCCCTGAACAGGTGAGTAGTTCTAAGATGACCCTTTTTAATCAGAGCTCAGAACGTCACACAGAAGTGATACTCTGACCAGAGTATAAGCAGAGAAAGTTCTCTGACTCCCCCCGAGTTTAAGCAGTTCTGCTCAAACCCAAGTTGATCTCAACCAGAAGCATCGTTCTGGCGAGGAATTTCTCAAAGCAGAAAATAATTCTGCTGAGACCTGCATTACACTGAGGAAATCTCCTCAGCGTCTTCATGACCTGCAAACAGAGAAACACAGAACACAAAGAAAAATGCAGAACACAACACCTGTCCTAAAAACTAAAAATTCACCTGTCCTAAAAACTAAAAAAAATTCTCCAGGGAGCTAGCTACTTCTCCCCCTTTTTGCATCATCAAAGAAGTCATATATCAAAAAGATATGTCATGAACAAGTTTCAAATCACAAACATGCAGGAAATTCAAAAGAGTGAGTTTTAAAACAACAGATCCAGAGTTTATCAGTTTTCAGAAGCCGGATTCTGAAAGGACTGGTCAGTCACTTTCTTCTGCAGAAGGAGAGGAGGATGCATCATCCTTGCCCTTGATATATGCCGCGAGATCAGCAAGATCTACAAGCAGCTTCGTAATCAGGGTCTTAATCTCCTTTTGCTGAGCAATGCACTTATCCAATTTGCGTGACTCTTTCGGATTAGCAGAAGTGGACGCCTCAGAAGTATGCTTCTGTTTGGTATCAATCTTCTTCTGCTTGCTGGTGTCAGCCCGAGTCTTACGCTTGGAAGGTGCAGCAACTCTTTTCTCTTTGGAGGATGGTTCCTCCTTGCTCCTCTTTGGAACCCATTCTGACCCTGTAAAAACAAACCCCATATGATCAAGTGTCGTACCGTCAAAAGGCTCGACATGGATGGTGTCCTGATTACTCTTGGGAGTTATATCACAAGAGTAAGTCTGCAGGAGCTTCATGATGATATGGCCATAGGGTAGTCCTTTATCAGGCAGAGTTGCACATCTCTCCATGTGCTCAAAGACGATCGATCCAAGATTGACAGGAAGTCCCTCCAGCAGATGCACCATCATGGTGGCGTCCTTCGTGATGATACTGTCTGTGCTCCCAGTCCGGGGGTAGAGGCAGTACATAACAGCACGGTGGAGGATGCGCAGTTCTAGAGGCAGCTTCGTGCTCTCCAGGTATACGCTGGACTTTGTTGGCCTTTCGGCCCCTGTTATCCTGTGATACGCCGATGATTTGGATATCTCCATGGGCTGGAGCTGAGAGTGGTATCTTGCACTGAACGCCCTGCATACATCAAGTAGAGAGAAAACATAGATGTTCTCCTCTATTACCACCTTTATGTACTTGATCATCTTGTTCACCCTGTGAAAGGTGATGTGGCTGTAGAATTCTCTAACCAAGGAGGCAGAGACAGGGCTTCTGTGCTCACAGAAGTTAACCAGAGAGAGCTCACGGAAAAGAGTTTCTAATCGCCCAAGAGAGTGCTCAGAGAAGAAGCTGAATCTGATGAATCGGCAGGGTACGATTTTCCTATCCTCAAGATCTCTAGCAGGAGATACTCAATTGGCTATCGGCTCAATGTATACTTGTCGCTTAAGTGTCCCTACTAGATTACTAGATGCGTCGCGACCAAGGAAATACTCGTTGCTCAAGTCTCCTCAAAGGGACTTGTCGCTCAAGTCTTCTCGTCTCCTCGGACAGGGTTCCATCAGACTCGACGGAATGACTCCTCCGACAACCTTGGCCACCTCACATGCACGATGATGGATCGAGATCGTTACAACCCCAAGACGAAATTGGACCATTGGATCAACATTGACTTGATCAAAACCTTATTATTAGATTGCATTCACGTTTCAGCGCATGAGACATCTTGTTCCTTAATTTCTTAAAGGACCTCAGACCAGGATGAGAAAAAGAACCCTTCACATATATTATCGTAATATTACACACTATCGTATGATCACACACTCTAACAAGATTGCTCAGATTCCACCGGTTAATTCTAAAAAATTAGAGTTATATGTCTCGTTTAGGAGCCTAATGAGTGTTAGCTATCCGACATTGATGTGCATATATAGTTAGTTGCATGTTATTTTTGGTTTAGTCGCTTTGCTTGGGTACTTTTGCACTTGTGATGTTCTTTGCAGAAAAAGAGGTCGATACGACGCGAAATACATGTCGAGGAAGACATCTTGAAGGGAGAGCGACAAGAAGGTAGATGGTAGAGTTGCCGAGAGGGAAGCTGGTGGACAGGAAGAGTCGTGTGGCCACATAAGTGCAATAGAATTGGACAAAAAGATTCGTGTGACCACATGAGGATCGCGTGTGGCCACACGGGGCGAGATGACCTTTTTATATTATTTTCTAAAATATTGGGTGCTTTGGGAAGATTTACTCTGGCTATAAAGGGATTTAAATCGTGAATATTAGGGGGACGGAGGCTGCGAGGCGACGACTGAAGAAGAGAGATCGGAAAGACGATGGAGATTTTCTTTTCTTTTCTCGTTTTGCTTGTTGGCTAGTATGCAAAACTAAATCTTTTATCTAGAACGGTGATGAACCGACTCGTGTAGTGATTGTCTAAACTCTTTTCGGAATCAATTCGTGAAGTTTTACGTTTGCTTGTGTTCTCTTGTGCTTAATGCTTGCATATTGGGTTGATCGTCGATTTGTTTGATTTCTTATCCTTTAGTGGACTCGAGAGAGGGACTTAGGATTAGAAGAGGGAGAATATAACCTAGGTTAAGCCTGAGAGGTCAGGTTAACTTAGAGGAGTATAGAGATATATGCTCGTAGGTAATCAAGACAACAATTGACACTTAAAGGGTTATAGTTGCTCATACATCATTATAGAGATATATGTTCACGGGTAATTTATAATTCACCATTACAAACACGAGAGAGGTCTAACGAACTATAAGAATTGTGGTTAGTAAACGTGAAACTAAAGGAATTGTGGAAGAGATAGTGTAGATAGTTCACGAACGATAGGGGATTCATAGCCGTGGGTTATTCACCCATTGATTACTTGTTTTTGTTTAGGTGCTACTTTCATTCTTACATTAAATCTTTTACCAATTAAAACTCTACTAGCTAGATTGAGACTTGTTAGGGTGATAATCGACAAAATATTCTAAACAATCTCCGTGTGAATGACTTTTACTCATTACATTATTACTTGTGCTACCCGTACACTTGTGTGTGTTTCTGCGAACACCACCCTCATAATTTATTATGGAAAAGGGAGTCATAAGTTGAATAATTATTAATTTATTAATTTATAGGAATTATGGGCTTAGCCCAATTTGTTGTCGCTATTTAAGGGCAAATATTTTCTAGGGTTTGAAGGAGGATGACTGAAAGGACATTTTCGGCTGTCTTGGCTTGGAGTAGAATTTGATCGGTTGTTCGTTAGGGTTATCTGAATCTAACCTTAACAATTGGTGCGGTGAGCGTGGATCGAAAGCGACTTTAACGAAGGTGACGACTAATGCCAGAATTTCGAAGTTGGAGACAAAGGTAGTAGATTTGGGTGGTAGATTAGAGACCATTGAGCAATGCTTGGAAACCTTGTCGCTTCAAGTTATTAAGTTAAGGGCTGACACTGATCGACAATTATAGGAGATCGTGCGGGCACTTGTCGCAGTACAAGAGGCACCCCCACCGCCGTTGACTGATGACATTGCGCCTCCCACAACGAGTGATATTATTTTCTAACCATCGGATGCAGCAAAGGATGTGAGTGCCCAATCGCCGGTCACAACCCGTTTCGTAGGCGATGTGCCTGCACACCACTGCCTGCAGGTGACGACCCTACCGATCTTCGATGGTCATAATCCCTTAGGGTAGTTGGCAGAAGCAGATCAATGCCTTGATACGCACAGAGTGAGGGAGACGTAGAAAATTTAGTTAGCGATGATTTCCATGGAGGACGGGGCATTAGACTGGTTCTGGACACGGCGAGATCACATTACCTGGTATGAATTTTCACAGACTCTGATTAATCAATTTGATAATAGGTACCAAGGCAGCCCTTATGAGCAGTTGGCAGCCATTAAATAGTCTAGTGGAACGGTTGGCGAATATATCTGGGAGTTTATGCGACTCTCGTCACATGTCTCAGGGTTGATAGAAGCACATTACCTGGGCTATTTTTTGTGTGGGCTAGATGAGTTCATCCGTGTGCGCATCCGAGCATGGAACCCGACTAATCTGGAAAATGCAATGCATTTGGCACGCAGCTTAGAACTCCAATTGCAATATGATCAACGTGGGACAACAAACAAATCAGCTGGATATTCAATGTGGCCACCTTAGACTGAGGTGACTCATGCAGCCGGGAACACCACGTGGCCGCTCATCGCAATAGCAATCGAAGGGTTGACAATGACTGCGAAACCACCATCAACAGCCCAAACCATTACAATGCCGTATCGGACTGGCCCACAACATAACAAGGCTCATTTTTATAAATTAACACAGTAGAAGTTGCCTGCCAAATATTTGTGCTTCCGACGTCCTCAATCATATCATCCTCGCCATGAGTGTGCGGACAAGAAATTGAGGGTGCTTATGAAGGAAGATGATGGGTTACCGAGACTTGAAATAGTAAAGTATGCTAAGACGGACGAGTTAGAAGATTCAAGGGCCAGCATTGATCTCCCTAATTTGTCTGGATTTTTGCCCCGGGACAAGGTAGTTTTTAAGGGGGATAGAGTTGTTATGGAACAAGGAATCACATGTTGAATAATTATCAATTTAATAGTTTATAGGAATTATGGGCTTAGCCCAATTTGTTGGCCCTATTTAAGGGCAAACATTGTCTAGGGTTTGGAGGAGGATGATTGAAAGGATATTTTCGGCCGTCTTGGCTTGATTTTTCGGCCGCTTTGACTTGGAATAGAATTTGATCTGCTGTTCGTTAGGGTTAATTGAAGCTAACCCCAACATAATTAACGACCAAAAACCTTCGTATAGTTAACCATGAATCCCTCTCCCTAACATATTTTAAAGCTACTATCGTAATTGCTCATGGGAATTCAACCAATATTCCTTCCACCTTCATTCTCTCTGAGGCTCTAACAACACGGAAATTCCCTCATATATCCACAAACACTAATGCCTAATAACAGCTCGATAGCAAGGACGAACATGGGGTCATCGTTTTCATTCTTATCTCATTCATTCATTATGATTTTTTAATCATTTCTCGTCGGAAAAGGGAACTCGAGTATATAAACAAAAGGACGAGGGAGGGGAAAGCATACGGGGGAGCCTTCTCCGCCTTTCGCTTAACTCTTGGAGGGGCATGCTAAGGCCAACCACACCACGTGGCCACGCCTAAGAGGCCCTTACTTTGCCTATCTTGCTTCAATCATACACGTTTGAATGTTTCTAATCATGTATATATCTCTACGCATTGTTCGCAGTTGAAATAACCTTCTCCAAACTTTTTCGAGGCTCTTCCGCATATTGCATGTTCAACATTTCACAACGTTGAGTTCTCCCCGAAAGCTGGAGGGACCAATTACCTTGGTGACTGAAAACATCACGAGAGCTGAGGAAACCTCAGCTAGTGCGGCCAAGAGACAAAAGACTTTGCTAGAGGTGGCTTTGCTAAGGTCTCTTCTCAAGCCTTTTCGCTCAGAAATGGTTTCACTCAAAATGGCTAAAGCAAAATATCAACACCAAATTTCTGGAGAGTTTCCATCCTAAAACTTTCTATCCGTAAAATCAATGGGTAGATGGAACATGTAGAGATTAATTATGTGATGTGTTCAATAGTTAGATTTTGTGGTGGACAGTCGTCGGATAGGGTAGGAAAGATTTGTAATTATAGAATAGGTAATGTGGCAAAATCATCTACCTAGATTAGTGGTGGTAATCTACAATAACTAGGCATTGATCTCCCATTATCCCATCCTCCTCCGTTTCTCTAGTTCTATTTAGTTATAGGCAGTGCTTGATTAGTTCAATACTCGACTTTTAACAACAGATATCATAAATGGCGGGTGCAACATTTGGCATGAGAGCCGGGTCGTTCGGGGTCGAGTTGCCGAAATCCCGCGGAGGTCCTGCCGAAGTCCAACGGAAGTCCTGTCGAAGTCCAGCGTAGGTCATGCCGAAGTCCCGTGGAGGTTCTGCCGAAATTCTACTAAGAAAGCTGTAATCCGGGATTGCATTTGGTATAGGTCGGGGGCCAGCCTATGCTTCCAGTAGTCTAGTTCGATATGGCGGAATTTAATATTGTCGATATGCTAAAGAAATTAATCAACCAGAATTATAGTACGTGGAAGACATGCATGGAGTCATATCTCCAAGGCCAAGATCTTTGGGAGATCATTGGCAGTAGTGAGACGACCCCACCGGAGGAGGATGTTGTCGGACTGAGGAAATGGGGGATTAAGGCAGGGAAGGCCATGTTCGCCATTAAGACCACCATAGAGGAAGAAATGCTAGAGCATATAACGTAAGTCGCTACGCCAAAGGATGTCTGGAATATTTTAGCAATTAGGTTCTCAAAGAAAAATGATATGAGGCTTCAATTACTATAGAATGACTTGCTGGCATTTAGACAAGGAGAATTAGGAATTAATAAGTTCTTCACGAATGTAAAGTCAATATTCCGGGAGATATCAGAACTAGACCCGCGATCCAGGATTAGTGATGATAGGATGAGGATGATAATTATCCATGGGCTACAGCCTGAGTACAGGGTATTTATTATGGCGGTGCAACGATGGCCCACACCGCCGTCTTGGAAGATTTAGAAAATCTGCTAGCTAATCAGGAGACGCTAGCAAAACAAATGGCGGGCGTATCTTTGAAAAATAAAGAAGAGACATTATATAGTAATAAGGGAAGAAACAATGTTAAAAATAAAAGGCTTGAGGAAAGAAGTTTCCCACGAGGCGGTAGAAGTAGACGACAAGATAAGCAACACAATAGACCGCAACGGAGCAGAGGAGACAAGGAAGGCCAATTCAACAGAAAGATGAGGAATGCTTCAATTGCGGTAAGAAGGGCCATTATGCAAGAGACTGCTGGTCCAAGAAAAAGAATATTGAAGGAAATGCTGCCACGTCAACCACTCAAGACAATGATAAATCCGAAGAAGAGTGAAACCTTGAAGCATCCCTCGCCATGTTGGAAGAAGAGCAACTGCTGGAAGAGTAGGCTCTTGCAGTGGTCTATAATAACTTTGTGGGCTAACGTCAATCCCACGAGCCTCTTATCCATATCAAGAATTCTTATTTTACGTATTGACAATTCCTCAATATCTTGTTCAGGGGGCCTCGTTTCAAAAAAATACGTCGTCTACCTTAGGGCGTTCCGCCTTAGAGTGGATCCAAGGTTTGAATGCATTCAAAGAGATTCGGCTTTCTAGAGTCTATTTGATCATTAGTTTGATTCTCTATTGTAAATGCCTATGTTGAGGGTGGGAGAAAAGACAAAACAAAAAAATTCAGTGTTCCAACCATATGACGGGTGATCGGGGGAAGTTACAAGAGTTGTCAGAATATAAAGGCCAATGAGTCGTTGTCACTACTAATAACTCTAGATTGTCCATTGCTCATATCGACAAAACTATCATAGAATGTGATGACAGTTCCAACAAGGTGCAACTGGAGGGAGTCTACCATGTCCCTAGTATAAAGAAGAATCTTCTGTCAGTAGTCCAACTGACAGCCCTTGGCAACTTCGTGGTGTTTTGGCCAGAAGATGTGAAGGTGTACCACGATTTGAAGTTTTCAAGGACACCGTTCATGGAAGGACGTAAATTCAACTCCATCTACGTCATGTCTGCAGAATCTACACGTAGATAATGTGAAGAAGAACGAGACAGGGGATCTCTGGCATCAGAGACTTGGGCATGTTGGCTACCACAAGTTAAAGGTGATGATGAGCAATGAGATGCTTAAGGGTCTTTTACAGTTGGAGGTGAATGTCGACAATGTCTTTTATAGCTGCCAGTATGGAAAAGCACACCAGTTGTCGTACGATGAATCCAAATATAGGGATGAAGAACCACTGCAGTTGATACACTCTGATGTATTTGGACCAGTGAAACACCAATCAGTAGGTGGCTACATATACATGGTGACCTTCATCGATGACTACTCCAAGTATGTCTGGGTATATTTCATGAAAGAAAAGTCAGAGGCTCTGTAGAAGTTCAAGAACAAGGCAGAGAGTGAATTACAAAAGAAAGTGAAGTGTCTATGTACTGGCAATGGGGGAGAATATACTTCTATGTAGTTTGTAGAATACCTGAAGGAGAACAAAATAAGACGACAGTTGACCTGTCCCCACACGCCGCAACATAATGGCGTTGCAGAAAGAAAGAATATGCATCTTGCAGAAGTTTGCAGAAGTATGCTTCATGCAAGAAATGTCCCGGGAAGATACTTGGCAGAGTGCATGAAGACAACTGTAGATGTTACAAACAGGTTGCCACAAGCTTGCCTTGACTTCAAAACACCTTTCGAGCTACTATGGAAGATGAAGCCTATAGTGAGCCACTTTCGAGTATTGGGGTGTGTTTGCTATGTGTTCATCCCCAACCACCAGTGAAGCAAATTCGATAAAAGGCAACCAAGTGCATATTTGTTGGGTATGATACGGAGAGAAAATGATGGAGATGCTGCGATCCTATGACCAACAGGTGCACTGTATCAAGGAATGTCCTCTTTGATGAAGCAACTTCCTGGTGGCCGCCTTCAATAAGAGAAGATGACAAGGAGCACATAAAGCAGGGGGAACAAGTAACCCTAAAGGAGATTGATGAAGGGCATACTATAATAAGTAATAATGACATAGAAGAAGACATGCCTTGACAGACATGAGTGTACCAGAGGTGGTACGGGGACGGTAAGGAATAGATGATTCCTAAACCGAAAACGAATGGGGACGTCACTGGAAAGGGTGCGGAATGGAGTGACGCTCGGTATGGACGGAAGGTGTGTAGGGTAGGCGGCTGAATGATGAAAAAGGAAGGGTTGAGATCAACCTTCACGGATACAGGTGCACCACCGTGAAAGAAGACTCGGGTAGACTCGTTTGGCCGTGGATACAGATACACCACCACGAACAAGACGAGGGCGAGGCACAACACGGAGGATACAGATACACCACCACCGGTTGATACACTCTACTCAATCCGCACTTGGAAATCCACCAAATGAAGAACGAGGTTTGAAGGAGAATCCACTCACTTCGGATAAAAGACACTAAGTCTGATAAGGGTTTATAATTTGATTCCAAAAAGCCCCTGTCAAATGAGTACAAGGTGCCCATTATATAGGGAACACCTGAAGAAGAACTTAAATGCACGAAATGAACCTAGGCTAGATGCATGCAAGGCAAGATTCATGGACGGGCCATAAATGGCTTATTGGAAATGCAACAAAGTAAATGCAAAGTATGAATGACAAATGCAAGAATGAGGAATGCGAATCGATTCAGCTTCTTTGAGGCTCTTCATCTTCGAGACTCTTGGCTTGGTCGACTCTTCGTTGCTCAGTCGCGGATGACGTGAAGTCGCAAGTCGCACTCGTCAAGTCGACGTGAAGTCGCAAGTCGCACTCGTCAAGTCGACGTGAAGTCGCAAGTCGCACTCGTCAAGTCGACGTGCTGAATCGCACTCGTAGTTCAGTCGCAGGCGAGTAAAGTGACGCCTCTCTTGCTGCGCGTCGACGGGGATAAGTTGTCGTCCGTCTTTGTATCATCCTCCCCTTGTTGAAAAGAGTTTGTCCTCAAACTCTCGTCGTCGTCATCCTCCACAAAAGGCATGAGATCCTGGACGTTGAATGTGGCAGAAACTCCATAGTCACCTGGAAGATCAATTTTGTAGGCGTTGTCGTTGATGCGCTCGACGATCTTGAATGGTCCTTCTGCGCGCGGCATTAGCTTGTTCTTCCTCTTGCCTGGGAATCGATCCTTGCGCAAATGAATCTAAACCAAGTCTCCTGGCTGAAATATCTTCACTCTTCTTCCGCGATTGGCTCTTTCCGCGTAATGTAGATTGGCCTTCTCGATCTGCGCTCGAGTCTTCTCATGGAGCAATCGCATCTCCTTAACGCGCTCCTCAGCATCTCGGCTAACTGATCTCATATCGCTCGCAGGCATTAGTTCAACAGGGACTAAAGGATTGAGTCCGTAAACTACCTGGAAGGGTGATGACTTCGTTGTCGAGCTTGGGGCTCGATTGTATGCGAATTCAGCATGGGCAAGCTTGATGTCCCAATCCTTCTGGTTCTTCGAGACCAAGGTTCGAAGGATTGCAGCCATAGTGCGATTGACAACCTCCGTCTGTCCATCGGTTTGCGGATGATAAGCTGTGCTGAATACAAGCTTCGTTCCCAACTTGTGCCACAGTGTCTTCCAAAAGTAGCTTAGGAACTTCGTGTCGCGATCTGAAACGATCGACTTGGGTACTCCATGCAACCTTAGCACTTCTCGAAAGTACAAATCTGCTACGTTGGTCGCATCGTCCGTTTTCTGACATGGGATGAAGTGTGCCATCTTCGAAAATCGGTCGACCACTACCATGATCGAATCCTTTCTTCGTTGCGTTCTTGGCAATCCTAGTACAAAATCCATACTCACATGTTCCCATGGTCGCTCTGGGACGGGCAATGGAGTGTAGAGACCCTGAGGTTGGACACGGCTCTTCGCTTGCTGGCAAGTCGCACATCTCGCGATTAGTCCTCGCACTTGCTTCTCCATTCGAGGCCAATAGAAATGCTCTTGTAGCATTGCCAGCATCTTGTCAACTCCAAAATGGCCAACGATTCCTCCTCCATGGACTTCTCGTATAAGTAGCTCTCGCGTCGAACTCCTTGGAATGCATAGCTTAGAGTCGCGAAATAAGAATCCATTCACCTGGTGGAATCGATCAATGGCTTGCTGGGCGCATTGGACGAAGATCGCTCCAAAATCTTCATCGTCCTTGTACAACTCCTTCAAATACCCAAATCCAATCAGCTTTGTCTCCATCGCAGATAGTAAAATAATTTTCCTTGAGAGAACATCTGCGACTACATTCTTCGCGCCTGGTTTGTGCTTCAAGACAAAGTTGAATGCCTGTAGAAACTCTACCCACTTCGCATGTCGGCGACTAAGCTTGTGCTGACCATTAATGTACTTGAGAGCTTCATGATCGGTGTGCAACACAAACTCTCTGGGCAGCAAGTAATGACTCCAAGTCTCGAGTACTCGAACAATTGCTAAGAACTCCTTGTCATACGTCGAGTAGTTTAATTTGGCGCCATTAAGCTTCTCGCTGAAATAAGCGATGGGTCTTCCTTCCTGCAGCAAAACTCCTCCAATTCCTACTCCCGATGCATCACATTCCACTTCGAACATCTTCGCGAAGTCGGGTAAAGCTAGAACTGGGGCTGCGCTTAGACACTCCTTCAGTCGCTCGAAACTAGCTTGTGCGACTGGTGTCCACTCGAATTTGTCTCCCTTCAAACATTCGGTGAGTGGGGCTGCGATTGAGCTAAATCCTTGAATGAACCTCCGATAGAACGACGCCAAGCCATGGAAGCTGCGAACGTCGTGGAAACTCCTTGGAGACGGCCACTCCTTGATCGCTTCAATCTTGCTCTCGTCCACCTTAATTCCTTCTGCTGAGACGACAAATCCAAGAAATATTACACTCGGTTGGAAGAACTCACATTTCTTGAGATTTCCATATAGTTTTTCCTCCCGAAGTGTGTTGAACACAGCTCGCAAATGATTGATATGCTCCTTATTGCTCCGGCTGTAGACAAGAATATCGTCGAAGTAGACGACCACAAACTTCCCCATGAATGGTCGCAAGACATGGGTCATTAGTCGCATGAACGTGCTGGGCGCGTTTGACAATCCAAATGGCATCACCAACCACTCGTACAACCCGTACTTAGTCTTGAAGGCTGTCTTCCACTCGTCGCCTTCTTTCATCCGGATCTGGTGATAACCACTTCGCAAATCCACTTTGGAAAACACCTGCGCTCCATGCAACTCATCCAACATATCATCCAGTCGAGGGATAGGAAAGCGATACTTTACTGTGATTTTGTTGATCGCTCGACTGTCCATGCACATTCTCCATGTGCCATCCTTCTTCGGCACCAATATGGCTGGAACCGAACATGGGCTCAAACTCTCTCGAACTGATCCCTTGTTGACAAGCTCGTCGACTTGCCTCTGCAACTCCTTTGCCTCCTCTGGATTGCATCGATAGGCTGGTCGATTAGATAGCGACGCCCCTGGAACCAAGTCGATTTGATGTTGGATGCTCCGCATCGGTGGTAATTCGACTGGTAGCTCCTCTGGAAATACGTCCTTGAACTCCTCAAGAATGGAAGCGGCCTGAGGATGGCTCGTCGCTTGACCTGGGGCAGATTCGACAAGAACCACAAAATAAGCCTTCTCACCTTCTTGAATCGTTCGAACTAGTTGAACTCCCTTGAGAGGCTGGTCGCTAAGTCGATCCTGGGTCGCGAGTGTAGGCTGACTAGTGAGGGGCATCAAAGTGACCTTCTTCTCTCCGATGTGGATGGAATACGTATTGCGATACCCGTCGTGTTGCGCGCGTCGATCAAACTGTCACGATCTCCCCAATAGTAGGTGGCATGCATCCATGGGAATGACGTCGCAAGCGACTTCATCCTGGTAGCTCTTCCCAATGGAAAATGGAACTCGCACTCGCTGGGTGACTCGAACGTCACTCTCCTTGTTGAGCCATTGTAGACGGTAAGGATGTGGGTGTACTTCGACGGGCAGCTTCAGCTTTTCAACCATCGTTCTTGACACGGCGTTGGTGCAGCTACCACTATCCACAATCACCAAACATACCTTTCCTGCGACTGTGCACCTAGTATGGAAGATGCTCTCCCTTTGACTTTCCTCTTTCGCCGGTGTCACACTTAAGGCCTTTCGGACGACCAACAGTTCTCCTTCGTCCGGATACTCCTCTATCTCTTCGGCATCCCAAACAGGGTCGACGTTCTCATCGAACTCTTCTTCTCCATCAGACGGCTCTCTAATGACAACGTTTCTTCTCGTCGGACACTCAGAAGCCATGTGTCCTATTCCTTGGCACTTGAAACATCGTCTAGCATTATCTCGCTCGTTCGACTTAACTTCTGGTCTGGTAGTCGATGAAAGAGTTTTTCTCGATGTCGTCAGTGGTGGCTTTGCCTGGGAGCTACTCCCCTTGCTGAAAGGCGAAGCCTTCACAAATGGGCGGGTATTCGATCTTCTCGCTTGGTGCTGCTCAACCTTGTGCGCCAATGCTCGCACATCGTTGAAACTCCAATATTGCTGTAGGTCAACGGCATCTGCGATTTGGGGCTTAAGTCCTCGAAGATACCTGGCAATGGTTTGCTCTGGGGCTTCTTGGACATCACATTGCAGCAACAGTCTCTCGAACTCCCATGTATACTCCGATACACTTGAGACTTGTTGTAGCGACTGCAATTTGAGATAGAGATCTCGTCGATGATGCTCCGGTAGAAATCTCCTCGTCATGGACCTCTTCATTTTTGACCACGTACGAATTTTATCACGCCCTTCCCTACGGCGCTGCTGGTTGGTGTTCTCCCACCACAAACTCGCGTACTTCTTTAATTTCAAGGCAGCCAGTTTCACCTTTCGATCCTCGGGCACTTCCTCGTAATCAAAGATGCGCTCCACGGTGTGCATCCAATCGATGAACTCGTTGGGGTCCAAGTTTCCTTCAAACTCCGGAATCTGAACGTTCATCGTCGGGGCTCTTCTCTCCTGCCTACGATACTCCGGTGAAGACCCTCGTTGAGACTCCTCACGCCATGGGTTCTCCTCATCATCGCTGTCAATTCGACTGCGGGAAGTCGATGCATGGTGTGTCCGTAACGACTGTAGTTGCTGTTGAAGATCAGCTATCTGCTCCTCAAGCCGAGCAACTTGTGCTTCGTCTAGGGTCATACCGCGTTGAAATCTTCCGGCCATTGACAAACCTGGGACCTGTGGCTCTGATACCAAGATGATACGGGGACGGTAAGGAATAGATGATTCCTAAACCGAAAACGAATGGGGACGTCACTGGAAAGGGTGCGGAATGGAGTGACGCTCGGTATGGACGGAAGGTGTGTGGGGTAGGCGGCTGAATGATGAAAAAGGAAGGGTTGAGATCAACCTTCACGGATACAGGTGCACCACCGTGAAAGAAGACTCGGGTAGACTCGTTTGGCCGTGGATACAGATACACCACCACGAACAAGACGAGGGCGAGGCACAACACGGAGGATACAGATACACCACCACCGGTTGGTACACTCTACTCAATCCGCACTTGGAAATCCACCAAATGAAGAACGAGGTTTGAAGGAGAATCCACTCACTTCGGATAAAAGACACTAAGTCTGATAAGGGTTTATAATTTGATTCCAAAAAGCCCCTGTCAAATGAGTACAAGGTGCCCATTATATAGGGAACACCTGAAAAAGAACTTAAATGCACGAATGAACCTAGGCTAGATGCATGCAAAGCAAGATTCATGGACGGGCCATAAATGGCTTATTGGAAATGCAACAAAGTAGATGCAAAGTATGAATGACAAATGCATGAATGAGGAATGTGAATTGATTCAACTTCTTTGAGGCTCTTCATCTTCGAGACTCTTGGCTTGGTCGACTCTTCGTTGCTCAGTCGCGGATGACGTCAAGTCGCAAGTCGCACTCGTCAAGTCGACGTGAAGTCGCAAGTCGCACTCGTCAAGTCGACGTGCTGAATCGCACTCGTAGTTCAGTCGCAGGCGAGTAAAGTGACGCCTCTCTTGCTGCGCGTCGACGGGGATAAGTTGTCGTTCGTCTTTGTATCAAGAGGTCATTCGAAGAGAAAATGCCGTCGAAGAAGAAACCGGTGATAGGACAACACCGTTGAGGAGATCAACAAGACAACGAAGACCTCCAACACGGTATATAGATGCTGCCCTTATAGAAGATGTCGATCCACGAGAGCCATCACATATGAAGAAGCGTCACGACACAAGCAGTGGGAAGAGGCAATGCATGAAGAGATCCAAGCGTTAGAAGAAAATCAAACTTGGGATTTAGTTCCCAAACCTAGCGAGGTAAGACTCATATCTTGTAAATGAGTGTACAAGGTGAAGACTCGCCTAGATGGTTTAATAGAGAGGTACAAGGCTCGTCTCGTCGCTCGAGGGTTCTCTCAATAGTACGGCTTGGACTACGACGACAAGCCCAGTTGCAAAGATAACAACAGTTAGAGTACTACTCGCCTTAGGAGCAAGTAAGTCCTAGAAGTTATAATAGATGGATGTAAATAATGCATTCCTACATGGAGAGCTTGATCGAACTATCTACATGGAGCAACCACAGGGATTTAGAGACAAGAAATATCCCAACTACGTCTGTAAGCTACGGAAAGCATTTTATGGGCTAAAGTAGGCTCCAAGATCTTTGTATGGCAAGATTACCGAGTTTTTACTCCAGAGTGGATATACACTTGTCGTAGCTAATTTAAGCCTCTTCGACAATTTCAAAGGAGATATGATCACAATGGTGCTCGTATATGTAGATGATCTAATAATCACGGGAGATAACAACTCGAGATCAAGCAAATCAAGGAAAATCTTTCTATGCGGTTTCACATGAAGGAGCTGAAGCACTTCCTCGGACTGGAAGTTGTACGAATTTCAGAAGGCTTATTCTTGTGTTAAAAGAAATATGCAAGGGAGCTACTAAAGAAATATGGGATGCTAGAGTGCAAGCCGATATTAACACCCATTGAGTTCAACACCCAGCTCAGTATGAATGAAGGCAAGGATCTTGAAGAGCCTACGATGTATCATCGGTTGGTGGGAAGTCTAATCTACCTTACGCATACCAGACCAGATATATCATACGTCGTCGGACTGGTGAGCAGGTTTATGCTGTTAGACGGTTGTAGTTAATACGTTGTAACGGTCGTGGTTAATGTGTTGTAACGACCGGAGTTAATGCGGCTGGGGTTAATGCGACTTAATGTGGGGGGTTAATGCTAGGTAGGAAGTTACTTTTTGTATTGTGTATAAATAGGTCTTTGTATGACAAAGGATTTACAAGCTTTCCACACAATCCTCTTCTCTCATTCTCTCCACTTTTCTTCGTCAATTCTTTGTCGGCGACAACATATGCAAGCTCCAAAGAAGCCTCACCTCGAAGCAGTTCGACGAATTCTGAGAATGTGTTACATTGAGTTATCAAGCTGCAATATATCAGCATAGGAGACCAATCGGTGGATATCTTCACCAAAGGACTTAATGATAACAAGCTAGAGGAGTTTCGCTTGCAACTCGGTATGATAAGAAGAGAAAATTGGTGTTGAGGGGATTATTAAAGCAAAATATCATCACCAAATTTCTGGAAGGTTCCCCGCCTTGAACTTTCTATCCGTAAAATCAATGGGTAGATGGAACATGTGAAGATTACGTGTGTGATGTGTTCGATGGTTAGATTTTGTGGCAGACAGTCGTCAAATAGGGTAGGTAAAATTGGTGATTAGGGAATATGTAATGTGGCAAAATCATCTACCGATATTAGGAGTGGCACTCCACTATAAATAGGCATCGATCCCCCATTATGTACATCATCCGAAAAGAAATTGAGAGACATTTTCTTTCATCCTCCTCCGTTCTCTAATTCTATTTAGTCATAGGTAGTGCTTTGGTTAGTTCAATACTCGACTTTTAACAAAAGTCGAGATATCATAAATGGTGGGCGCATCAAGGGCTTCGCTACGTTAACATATGAGCTATTGTAACATAGCTTTGCTACGTGTTATTAGTTAATTAATTTGACAACAATAAAATCATTCCACCGTACCGCTTAGTTAAGAAAATTTCACTCTATAAATTGAGACATTCAGGCAAGGAAAACGAGAGAGTGAGAGAGAACATGAGAGTGAGTTCTAGAGTACCGAGTGAAAGAACTCCTAAGGACTAGCACATGAGAGTGAGTTCGAACGTGTACGTGAATACTTCTAGAATAGTAACATTTAGGACTCTTGAAGACGGTCGCGTCAAAATATTTTAAATTATAAGGTAAATTTCATTTAACGTTATTAATCGATTTACTCGTATCACATAAATTCGAGATCAATTTTAAATAGTTTTTTCGAAACGACCTTCCGCTACATCAAGTGAAAATACTACACCTCGATGATTGAAATCAAATCCGCAAAGTGGGCTCCGCCAGGGTTTTAGCGATCCGTGTAGTCAAACATTATTGATTACTTGATTCTGGATTCAAACATCGACCCTTTTATAGTTGGACCGACTCAATGAAAGATTCCGGAAGTGGACTATCAATAATTCTGAGTTTTATCTTGTACAATTCCCCCATCTTCTCCGTTCGTATCCGATCACATACTCGTCGGGTCTCTATCGGTGGTAGTAAAAAGGATGCGCAATAACAATTTAAACAGAAATTGGATTGTCTTAGTTCTTCGTTGCACTCTTTCGGTGTTCTCTGCGTACTGGTGTAATTTGTCCATTGATCTTTCTTTAAGCATGAATATTTTGTTTACTATTAATTCAGACGACCGAACATTTATATCGAATCATGACCATTTTTCAAATAATTCCAACGTGTTTACTAGCCATCACAAGGGTGAGCAAAAGTGGGCTCCGCTAGGGTTTGTGGCAATCCGAGTAGTATGTATGCATAGTCGAACATCGACCCTTTTATGGTTGAACCGACTCAATAAAAGATTCCAGAGTCGTTTTGTTTTTGTTTCCCCAAAGTGGGCCTATCAATAATTCTGAGTCTTATCTTGTACAATTCCCCCATCTTTTACGTTCGTACTCAGTCACATTCAACCAAAGGGAAAACTTGCGGTGGATCTGAAATGGACCCAACTTTGGTACCTTCGATGTAAAAGGAAGTAAAAGAAAAAGAAAACTGAGTTCGTTAAATTTAATCCTGAAAGTTTGGTCCGAACATTTCACATTGAAACTTGTAGTTGATTAAGTCAAAAGATCTTCAATTGTCTTCATTTTTCTTGTGAAAATTACATGACTTAAATTTAATCCAAAAATAAATATAAGATATTTGTTCATGTTGGATCGTTCAAGAACACTAAGAGAGGGGTGAATTAGTGTTTGTAACTTTTTCGCTCTTTTCTCAGTGTAAGCGGAAGCGCACTGTTTCACAGCAGAACTTTTCTCAGAATGAGATCTGCTTCGCTGTAACCGTTACGATTTGTTCAAGCAGGTTTTCGTATGAGTGTTTGCACGATCATAATGGACACAGTAGTTTATAATGGTTCAGCCTTAATCGACCTACGTCCACTTTTTACCAACGAGGTGATTCCACTATATAAAATAATCGGTGCAAAGAGCCCTTGCACTAGGCTTTCGGTTTCTCAACAAAGTGAGATTTAGAATCCTTTACAAAAGTAGGTCACTACTGGCAACAATCAGCTCCTAATACAGTGTACGTCTTCTTATTTCCAGCAGAATGATGCTCACGCTCAGGAGTTGATTGCTCAAAGGATTCCCACACAGCACGTTGTTGCTTAGGCGTAAGCCTGTCTATCAAAGCGGAAAGACAACGTTATGTTAAAGTATAAATCCTCACAAATGATTCCTTACAGTGAAGAACGACTTCTGAGAGCAGCTCGTTGCTGATTCACAGTAGAGGAATGCTTCAGCACTTAATAGCTTAGCAGATGATTTCCATACAGATTCTGTCTCTTCTCAAGATGAGCCTGTAAGTACTCAAGAGACACCCACAAAGGTAATCACTTAGATAACAAAGGAAAACAAAAGAAAGCTTCGGTTCCTTACTCCGTGGAACCTGACTTCTCACTCAGCGAAGTCGCGGTATCCGTCCTACACTCAGTTCGGACGTGCACGGTTACCACAACCGTGACTCACTGTACTGCACACCCAGTGCTTAGGATGGAATTTTCTACTCCGGCGGCTTCCACGCAACCTGCTCTACTGTCCATTAGTAGGAGGTCGAGACTTCTGTACAGCACCCCTGTGCTCGGGAGGACCTCTTTCCACTCCGGCGGCGTTCTCCTGCTCTACCCTGAAGGCATGAGACTTCTGGCGCGCACCCGCAAGTGCGTGTCTAACTACTTAAACTCCGTAGGCTCGAGACTTCCTTGCGAAAAGACATGACAAGAACGGCTTCTTGCCGATGGGTTAGCAACTGGTTACTGAATTCAGAACTGGTATTCACTTAGCGTCCCTCAGACGATTCGCCAGCCGCTCGTTGAACGAACCGAGGACACCTAGTCCCTCTCACGACGATCAAGGTCTGCACTCAGCCCTTGACACTCTCACACGCAGCTTGCAAGAGATAAGAACCAGGAGATCACTTAGCACCTTTCGTTCTCCGCCGACCCTCAAAGCTTCACTCAGATCACTCAGGCTTTGGAACCACTCAGACCACTTAGACCACTCAGACGCACAAAGGCAATTAGATCTGTCGTCCTAGTCTAATTATAATGGAGAAGGATACGTAGAAGATGTCCAGATACGTTGGGACAATCGTCGTGATTTGTTTCCAAAAGTTGCGAACAGATTCTGAGCAACGGTCTGCTCAACGGTCGTTGTACTATAGAAGGTAAGTTCTTAACGGTAACTTTCCTAGCTCATCCGAACAAGATAATTTTTTTCTATATTTTATAAACCAAGCATCCTAAAGATAACTTTATCTGATCGGTTATTATAATCAAATAATAAACAACATTATTTGATTTAACATTCTTATCTTATTACAGCGTGATATTGCTGCAGAATATTAGAAAAAAATATTTTGTTTCCAAATATAAACTTGGAAAGCTAATATCACAATATTTAGTTGTCTAAATGTATATAATGAGATTGTTAAGTCACATTCAGTGAATTTAGACACTCGGACAAATAATCTGAGATAAAACAAAGTAATACGTAAATATGAAACATTTGTTTCCATATTTTCAATGTGTACACGTAACGTCACAGTAACAACTTACTATAAACGGCAACATACAGCTACTGCTAGCAGTGACTCAACAACACTCTTTTCGAGCTAATCACCAAAGATAAGCACACGATTCATGAAGCAGTACATCGTCACAAGTAACTCGTTGTTTAAGTTCATCTTCAAACATAGTTCACCGGTTAATCAAAAAAGGTGTAAAAAGGAAAGGGATCTCTAAAGAAAATAGTCAAATCCGTGATGGGAAAAGTCTTTTGATCCGACCGTTTCTCTTTATCGGACCATTTTTAACGAGAAAAAGTCTTCTTCTTTCCAAGAAATTAAAATAATAATCGCGGTTAAAGGAAGGTAATATAATTATCTTATATTCAACGCAATCTTAGCATTTTACGCGTATTGACGAATAAATAATTATAAGGCTCGATTACTATTTTTCTCCTCATTATTATATTTTTGCTAGCACGTGTTTATTGTTCAAATTCCTTTTAACCACGTAAATTTTTTTATGTACTTATTTTTTATTAATTTCCTATCAAGAATCGAATCTGATTCGACTCAATTCCGAAATCTTCTCGGGCGCAAAAAGTTGAATTATGTAATATTGTCACGGATCGCACCTACCTAACAGACCCGGCTATGGCGTGGCAAAGTCCTCAAAGTTGGTGGCTTCTGCAGAATGAATGACCAATTATTGTAGGAGGGTGGGGGATAAAGATGTGAATACAGATGTTAAATATTTTATTTCCTGAAATTGGGGAAAGTAGGAATGAGGTGTTTTTGAAGAGTTTGGCGAGTGGAGGATGGATGGATGGCATTAGGGTTTTTCCATTGTGTCAAGTCTCCATATGGTACGATACAGCGCATCCACTCTGCGAAATCTGGTCGTTTTGTATCCCGCGGTACTAACAGACCCCAACGTCCGTCGCCGATCATGTCTCATGTTGGAGTTTTTGCAGAATTTCCTAAAGTGACGGTCATGCTCTCTCCATCTCTCGCGAGCAAGATAAATGGAAAGGATACTTAAAGCACAAAGAACCTCATATTATTACATGAATGCAGCTAAAGAATCTTAGACAGTTTTATTCTCTGCCGGATTAACAGTCGTAGCACCGGACAGCACTTTTGTTGGTCTTAATATTATCATTTATATCGGTTCACGCCCTTATTTTAAGCAAAATACTTTGGAAATAGGTCGATTTCCGTCTAGTTGTCTCCTGGCCAGTACTGGGACTGGAGGGTGTGGACGATCTTCTTGTCGACTTGGAAGGCCTTGGTGAGAACGTCCAGGGGGATGGGAGGCTGAGCTCCGAAGATGGCTTTTCCAACTGTTATGACACCAGGGTTCTGGCTATTGAAGCTGGCAAAGCCCAAAGCCGGGGTCTTTCCTACGTTGAGCTGGAAGTGAATGAGGCCTACGGGGAAGACGAATAAGTCACCTGGGTACAGGACCTTGGTGTAGAGACGGTCCCCGAGCTGGTTGGAGGTGACAAGCCCTGCGAGCAAGGTACCCTGGATGACGTGAAATATCTCCGAGCCGCGTGGGTGAGCGTGGGGAGGGTTCAGGCCGCCGACAGCGAAATCGATGCGGCCCATGGCAACCCCGAGCGTGTTGAGCCCAAGGAACTCGTCGATGAAAGCAGGGGTGACAATTGACCCTAGCTGGTTCGACGTGTTCCCAGGATACCTCAACCCCGAGAAGACGAAATCGTCCACCGTGACGAGATTAGGATCCTTGCAGAACTTCCCATCGACAAAGACGCTGCCCTTGGTGCTATTGACACCAATGCAGAAGTCCTGAAGAGGGGTGGGATCGGCAAAGGCGTTCGTGGTCGCCAAAGCTAGGACTAGAAGGATGGGGAGGAACTTCATGGTGTGTGAATGAATATGGCCTTGTGCTTTTCGATGATGGTATGTTTTCAGAAACACCGATGATCCCTCTCTTTATAGCGAGAGAGGAGGAACGATGGATTAATCATCAGCTCTTACATTTGCGGGACCCATTCAAATAACTCACGCAGATGCAGATATTCGTATGGTGATGCAACCGATGACGAGGATGTCGATTCCACATGGACCTGCCTGTGATATAATCACGATAACAATGTTCCCCGTCAGATGAAGCCTCCCCCTGCCTAAGACAAAACTTATCGAAGGGAACTTGGAAGTAGTCCAAAACATTGAAAATCATGACCAGCTAGAGGGCAGCGTGAATATTGTTGATTTTTTAAAACGTGCGGTTAGGCAATCGCTTTGCCGGAACATGGTAGGCCCGATGTCCTCTGTAGTTCTCGCGAAGGGCGCGCTTACAATAGGCAAAAAACTTGGACTACTACGAACATCGCGGATACTTCCCAATGTCCGTAGTTGCTATAAGGAGCGGCAGGAAGACGAGGGGAGGCGCTCTTCCCAAAACGAAAAGAGACAGATGATCCCGTTGATGAATTACTATCCAATAGCTGTTGTACCTCAGAGTCATGGGACTAACAGTGCGTTTTCGAATAAGTTCGAGAGGAGCGATTTGAATGTATGATTTTTAATTAAGAATTTCATTTTATTTTTCTTCACATTTCCAACATCCCTAATAAAAATTACTCGATGAAATTCTATGTTTTGTCAATGGTCTAGAAAACGAGGCTGAGTGTAAATCTTGTTTTCCCTCAACTATTTGATCAGGTCAGTTTCAATCCATGGAATACATACAATGGAGAAAGAATACGAAAGAAGACTTCAATTTCATTTTCTCATCTCCGTCGGTACAAAATGATGAAAAGGGTTCGCGGAATGAGGTGCCGGAAAGGATGGATACCAAAACCGGGGGGAGCCCCAATTGTTTTCCATATGTGAATCAGAGAAAGATATACCAACGAACGTAGGGAGAAATTGGAGGTTGAATTTCGGCCAAACAAGTGTTTGGAGAGAGGCGTGGTGAGATGTGTTTGCCTTGTTTGACGACAACTCTTGTATAACTAATTGGATTACCATTTATACAAGCTTCCAAACTCTCGGGAAAACCAAAGGACACAGCCTCGTAATGCCAAAATGATGTGCTTAGGTTTTCTTGTTCTCTTTCTTTCAGGAGGACTTTCCGTCCGTCACTTTCCATCGTGTTCCCCATCCCCACACCATGAATTATTCCTCTCCTATAATACGTGTACGCGCGCCTTCCTGCCTAACACGCGCGTAGTGGTTCGGACGACCCGAGGATCCGGGCCCGCTCTCCAAGGCCCAACCGGTCGACGTCACGATTCGGGCGTCGGACGCTGCGGAAGGGAATTGGGTGATCCCTCCCTGAGTTCCTAACTAGGCCTGCTCGGGCCCTCGCCGACCGTCCCTGTTTTCCTAAGAGCCGACGGGCGAAAGGCGGAGCATGATCCGAATAAGGAACTTTCGGGAGAAATCGAAAGCGGCTTGTGTCGTTCGTTCCTCATCCAAAATGGCTCCGTAAAAAGGTTGTTGTTTAAGATAAACTATACGGAGTCGCCACCGACTTAGTTTTGAAAGCTGATTTAAGTCGAAAAACCAGAGTAGGATTCGGGGATTCCTATTTACTAAATCTTACATTATAACATGCGAAAAAAAGAGGTGGCGTTTGCTCCAAAAGATTTGCTGTTGTTTAACGGGTGTTGGACCCGATCCGGGCATGACTCCGGATTCATGTCAATGTTTTACTGGCGTTGGACCCGATTCGGAACAGCATACGACGACAAGCCTATGAGTCTAAGGCATGCGGCCAAACACAAACAATTATTTATATCAAATGGGGTGGGGAAGGATGGTGACAGTGGGCCTATGCACTTGGGCCCACGGCCCGTTACATGTGAAAATAATGAAAAACGGGAGGCCCGCACCTCCCTCATGTACCTGAGGCCCGCCGGGATTGCTTTACATCGGTCGGGCTCGTCAGTTGAGGCCGCTTTCGAGATGTGCTTCCACCATGGGTTTCCTCGCGCGCCTCCAGTCTTCGAAATTCGTTTTGTCGAACTCCCGTGAAGCTCGATTGATTTTCATGTAAATCAAACCAGAATACGGTGGTCAGAAAATTCTAATTGAATATTTGAAACAATTAAAATTAACTATTGTAAGTTGAAGTGAGACTTACTGGGCGTTGTATGGCCCGTTGATGTCGATCTTCCGTGATGTCGAAATATAACAGGGCGTTGTGTGGCCCTTGATGTTGATCTTCAGTGACGTCGAAAAATGGATGTCCCTTGGTGATGAGTTCCTCGTTGTTTTGGATGCAAAACAAAGGAAAGGAGAGCGATGTACAAAGCCTTAGTATCGATTAAATTTGAAGGAAATTCAATCGAATTGGATAAGTAAGGTATGACTTACCGTTTGAGGGTGAGGAATCGAGTCAACTTGTAATCTTTCGAGAAAACCCCAAATAAATAGCTAGAGAGGTTCCATGTCCGATCCGTTGATTCATACATGTTATGAATCCTACGAGAGTGAAGGAATATCGAAAGTAAAATGTTCGTAACATATGACCAAAGAGACAAGCATAAGTAGTTACGTCTCCGAAAGAATAAGAAGCTAACCATTCATATAACTAAAGAGATTAATGACAAGCATGTTTGTCAAATTTGATGAAAAATCTAATGGTGGGATCCTATTCCACGAGACAAAGAAATGTTTGGCTAATCTTCGAACGTTTACTCAAATTGTGACAAACGAACGATGGATAAAAAAATTTATAACTTACCGTAAACTTTTCCAAAATTTGTAAAATTTTATCAGAAGGTAAAAAACTTAAATATAATCCATCACGTCAAAATTTAGGAAAAAATAACATGTGTTGTGCTGCCGGTAAAGCAAAGAGTGGGGCTGTTCAAACTGGACATATTCCAGTCGGACAGCTTACAGGGGTGAGCTTTACCCCCGTTGACCGTGTTCTTAAGTTGCTCAAAATAAGAAATATAAAACATAAAAGTTGTAAATGATTGAATTTTCTAACTTTATATTCCAATTTTAGTTCATTCTGTTTTTATATGAGCAAGTTATGCCTTCTGGTGCACAGACTACTCATCCTGCCGCTGGAAGGCAAGAGTCACGGAAGGGCTTTGCCTTCTCTGAATTTTTAGACCAACCAGATGGAACCTAATGTAAAACCTCAAATGATTAAAGTAGAAAACTGAAATATGGTTTTGGAAACACTAATTTCATAAAATTCCAATGCGTGGTTTGAGAATAAATAATTTTCTTTCAGTAGTATTTATCTGCTGCAAGGTGCAATGACGTTTTTGTATCAGCTGCACTCCACTAATAATTTGACCAGATTTTGTTACTTTAATGAAAATTTTCAAAACATGAAAGATTTATACAAATAAAATAGGTATCTAATGCAATAAATTTTAGGTAAAATGGAGACTTGGTGTGAAAGTTGTGTCCAGAAAACCGAATCAGCCTTCCTGCTCGAGTGCAGACCGAGGCTAACTCATAGTCCAACTTTCAATGGACGAAACCCAACCGAAGCAACCTCGAATGAAAAAATTCAAAACATGAAAGTTTTAGATAACTTAAGTGAAAAGTGATATCAATTAATTTCATGCAAATCCAAGCTGTACACACAAAGTTATGCCCAACGGAGTGCGACTGCTGCCTCGTGGATGCATGAAACAGGTCAGTTTTATTCGTTGACGTTCAAGGATTAAAAAACGTCAGTTAAACATGTTTGTTTGGGAAAGTGATCAACATGAAAATTCTTCTTCATTAAGAAAGAAATCCAAAGAGTCTAAAATCAGCTCAACCCATGTACTGAGAGAAGAGTTATGCATTAAATATGAAGCAATGACAGCATCGACGGGCTTCGCAAACTTCAGCATGCGTCCATCTAAAGAATCGGCGATAACTCAGGCTACACATGCTCGATTTAGATGCATAACTTATCCACACCACCAGGAGAGAGAGAGGAAGAGGATAGATCTGATAAGCTTGATTCCAATGCTGGACGGAAGAGCAGCGCCTGCAGAAGTGAACTGCGACATCATGCTTCGCGATTTCCAGCCTCCGACCATCCCGAACTCGCGAATAACAGTGTGTTCCGAGGGGTTGCCTCGCTCCGGGATTGCCCGGGGAGAAAGAAGGACGTCGGTATTCATTATTGTTATTGTTATTTTTATTGTTATTGTTATATATAAAGAATTTAATAATTTATATTGTTATTGTTCCTATTTTATGCTAAAGTAAAATAAACTAAAACATCGGGATGCGTTATTGTTAAAAATAAAAATTTAAAATATGTCATTGCATTCGATTTTTTAAAGAAAATCGGTGGCCGACGTACAATACTGGTATTAGAGTCAAAGGCGGAGCCCAACTCCCGGTAATATTTTAATATTATTATTATTTATTATTTGTGATTTATGATATATTTAAAATTGGAAAAGTTTTTAAATTATGATAAAAGTTTAGAATAAGTTAAGAAAAGGAAAAGGGGAATTAGACGGAAAAATAAATAATTGTATAAGGGTTAGAAATCTCTTTTAACGTTTGATTTTTCCCTATTAGTGCTTAAAATCGGTTTAATTATTTTTTTAGGCAAAATATCGATATTTGGCCCGATTAATTTGTCAACTTTAAGTTTTCAATTTGGCCTTATTTCAATTTTACTTTTCAATTTAGCCCTATTCGTAACGGCGTTAATACGTGTTATTTGTTTTTCCTACGTGGCAATGATAATGAAATAAATCAATGGCAAAAAATCGATATTTGGCCCAATGAATTTGCCAACTTTTCGTTTTGGCCTAATGTTTTAAAAGTTTTTTATTTGGCCTTAAATTAATTTTAATTCGAGGAGAAATTTGATGAACATGAACCAAAAACCCAGAAAGGGACGTCAGCGGGGAAGCAAGGAGCTTGTTGCGTGTGACCAATCACGCTAAATGAGCCTATCTTGCGCTTCGTCGTTACGACATGGAGAATTCTTCTTCTCTACGTTAGATCGATTTTTCGAAACCCAAGCGTCAAGATGGGATCCCTTGACTCATTCCTACGCCGACTAGGGGCAAAGAGTATCCATCCAGTACTGAATGATTGACCCACGGGCTCTTATTCTACTAACGACTTGGTTTCCCTCACGAAACAAGGGAAGGGAGCGAGGCCTCAAGACATGTTCATTGAGAAGAGAAGAAAAGGCAAGGAATAAAGCAAAAGCAGACTGCACACGACCCAAACGTAAATCCCTTGTGTTATTACACGAGTCAAAAATGAACCTAATGGCGCAGATCTCAGCCAATATCGACAAAGGTAAAGAAAGAAGCAAAGCCGAAAACAAGACGGGGGATGATAGCCCAGTTGTCACTGAGGTAGACTCCTGCTTTCCTGTGTTTTTTGTTCCTGTTCCTCGAATTTCTCCTCGAATTAAAATTGATTTAATACCAAATTGAAAACTTTTAAAACATTATGCCAAAACGTAAAGTTGCCAAATTCATTGGGCCAAATATCGATATTTTTCCCTTGATTTATTTCATTATCATTGCCACGTAAGAAAAACAAATGACACGTATTAACGCCGTTACGAATATTGCCAAATTGAAAAGTAAAATTGAAATAAGACCAAATTGAAAACTTTTGAAACGATATACCAAAACGTAAAGTTGGCAAAGTGATTGAGTCAAATATCGATATTTTGCTTTTTTTTTTATCAAACTAACTATTAGTGCTAATATTTAAAAGTTGAGGAATTAAATTTAAAAAAAATTTAAATTTTGCAAATGAATTTTCTGTTCACTAGCAACTTGGATCAGTATTGTAAATCAATCCGGCCTAGCAAGTGCTTCTCCAAACATAACAGGCGAGCTTCGATGTAGAATCGTTCCTGGTGCTTACCTAATCCATAGTCAGGGATGAAGCGTCCTCCAAATAACGTCTCATCTCCATCGTCTAGCTCGTGAGTGTTGGAGATAGTGGCAAGCTGGTTAGGACAGAAATAATTGCGAAGACAACGCCTATCGCCCGAGGCATGTAGGCGAGCCTGAGGACCGACTTTCCTGGAGGAGGTTTGAGGTGTCATGGATTAGGCGAGGAACATAATTAATTCGATGAAAAGGGCGCTAGAGTGTTTTAGAAGGCTGAAAGCTTTTCAGAGGCGAAAAATGATAGCGTTTGAAGAGAGGTGACCGTCTCGATAGAGTTATAAAGTACATGGGGGGCAATATGTTTCCTACTAAATTTTCTAGGCCATATGTCCTCAACTAACAATGATCCTGTGGATAGACCGACGTACACGGACCACTTGATTGTCACAACCCAGTGCTATCATTTGAGACTCACCTTTCACACCGTGCCACCGATTGGAATTCACCTTTCGCCCAAAAGATCGCAACATGTCTTTATCACTCGCTTGATGAAGGGTATCACTTGGGTTTAAATGTTCGCTCGACCCGAAGTTTCGCCTAGACTTCGTCTTTCGCCCATACGACGGTGGTAGTTTTTAACCTATTCAGATGAGAACGTGAGAAATAATGAATGAAAAGTGTCACAAGGCTAATGAATTAGTTGAGAATTAACATGAAGATAAGAAAAAGTACGGTTATAATATGACATGGCCGAAGCCACTTGGCATTAAAATAACTCCGAGATCTTAGGCAGGGGTTAAATTTTGTATAAATAGGCTTTTCACATTTAGTAAAAAGGACGTGCGATAACAATTTAAACAGAAAATGGATTGTCTTAGTTTTTCGTTTCACTCTTTCGGTGTTCTCTGCATACTGTTGTAATTTGTCCATTGATCTTTCTTTAAGCATGAATATTTTGTTTACTATTAATTCAAGACGACCGAACATTTATATCGAATCATGGTCATTTTTCAAATAATTCCAACGTGTTTACTAGCCATCTTCCACAAGGGTGAGCCAAAGTGGGCTCCGCTAGGGTTTGTGGCAATCCGAGTAGTATGTATGTATAGTCGAACATCGACCCTTTCATGGTTGAACTTGAACCGACTCAATAAAAGATTCCAGAGTCGTTTTGTTTTTGTTTCCCGAAAGTGGGCCTATCAATAATTCTGAGTCTTATCTTGTACAATTCCCCCATCTTCTCCGTTCTCGTCGGGTCTCTATCGGTGGTGGTGCCGTGGTGGACCAAACTTTTGTACCTTCAATAAGAAGAAGAAAAAAAACAAGATGAGTTAGTAATTAATTTAATCCTGAAAAAGTTTGGTACAAATATTTCACATTTGAAACTTTATCGTTGATTAAGTCATATGTATTGAATATGAAGGCGTCAATTCGAAAAATGCTACCGTAGTCCCTCAATGGGAATATTTCAATATTTTAGTATTTGACATGATTTTTAGAATTTCAAAAGCTTGGGGAACTTGTAAGAAATAATTTCTACAAGTTTTAAAGACCACCAAAACAAAACTTTGACCACGGAAAACAAACAAAAAAAATTGACATTTAAAAGTATTATGGTGATAACTCTCATTAACTTATATTATCTTCATTTTTCTTGTGAAGATAACATGACTTAAATATAATAGGTGATTCATCTAATGCGAGAATAATATAAGAAGAGCTAAATCCGATAATAACAAAGTCAAATTCGTGATGGAAAAGTCTTCTTCTTTCCAAGGAATTAAAATAATAATCACGGTTAAAAGAAGGTAATATGATTATCTTATTTTCAACGCAATCTTAGCATTTTACGCGTATTCACGGATAAATAATTCTAAGGCACAATTCTAAATCCAAATCGTTAATTATATAGCTGGACAGTGGAATATGGTGATGGCAAAGTCCGGGAAAGTAGCAATGAGATATTTTTCAAGAGTTTGGCGAGTGGAGGTGGGATCGGATGGATGGATGGATGGCAATAGGTTTTTTCCTTTCCGTCAAGTCTCCATCTGGTATGACACTGCTTCCACTCTGCGAGATCTGGTGGTTTGTGTCCAACGGTACTAATAGACTCCAACGACGTCTCCGATCATGTCACTGGTCCGAGTTTTTGCGGAATGTCCTAAAGCGACGGTACATCCTCCCGCAATCTTAGCATTTTACGCGTATTCACGGATAAATAATTCTAAGGCACAATTCTAAATCCAAATCGTTAATTATATAGCTGGACAGTGGAATATGGTGATGGCAAAGTCCGGGAAAGTAGCAATGAGATATTTTTCAAGAGTTTGGCGAGTGGAGGTGGGATCGGATGGATGGATGGATGGCAATAGGTTTTTTCCTTTCCGTCAAGTCTCCATCTGGTATGACACTGCTTCCACTCTGCGAGATCTGGTGGTTTGTGTCCAACGGTACTAATAGACTCCAACGACGTCTCCGATCATGTCACTGGTCCGAGTTTTTGCGGAATGTCCTAAAGCGACGGTACATCCTCCCGCAATCTTAGCATTTTACGCGTATTCACGGATAAATAATTCTAAGGCACAATTCTAAATCCAAATCGTTAATTATATAGCTGGACAGTGGAATATGGTGATGGCAAAGTCCGGGAAAGTAGCAATGAGATATTTTTCAAGAGTTTGGCGAGTGGAGGTGGGATCGGATGGATGGATGGATGGCAATAGGTTTTTTCCTTTCCGTCAAGTCTCCATCTGGTATGACACTGCTTCCACTCTGCGAGATCTGGTGGTTTGTGTCCAACGGTACTAATAGACTCCAACGACGTCTCCGATCATGTCACTGGTCCGAGTTTTTGCGGAATGTCCTAAAGCGACGGTACATCCCCCCGCAATCTCTCGCGAGGAAGATAAATGAGAAGGAAAGGTAAAGCACAGAGCACTTCATATTATTACATGAATGCAGCAAAAGAATCGTAGACAGTCTTATTCTCCACCGGATTAACAGTCACAGCACCGGACAGTACTAATATTATCATTTGCATGATGGGTTCACGCCCTTATTTTAAGGAAAGGATTTTTGGAAATAGGTTTTCCATATCCGTCTAGTTGTCTCCTGGCCAGTACTGCGACTGGAGGGTCTTGACGATCTTCTTGTCGACTTGGAAGGCCTTGGTGAGAACGTCCAGCGGGATAGGAGGCTGAGCCCCGAAGATGGCTTTCCCGACGGTTATGACACCAGGGTTCTGGCTATTGAAGCTTGCAAAGCCCAAAGCCGGGATCTTTCCTACGTTGAGCTGGAAGTGAATGAGGCCGACGGGGAAGACGAATAAGTCACCTGGGTACAGGACCTTGGTGTAGAGACGTTCCCCGAGCTGGTTGGAGGTGACAAACCCTGCGAGCAAGGTACCCTGGATGACGTGAAATATCTCCGAGGCGCGTGGGTGAACGTGGGGAGGGTTCAGGCCGCCGACAGCGAAGTCGATGCGGCCCATGGCGACCCCGAGCGTGTTGAGCCCGAGGAACTCGTCGATGAAAGCAGGGGTGACAATTGACCCTAGCTGGTTCGACGTGTTCCCAGGATACCTCAACCCCGAGAAGACGAAATCGTCCACCGTAACGAGATTAGGATCCTTGCAGAACTTCCCATCGACAAAGACGCTGCCCTTGGTGCTATTGACACCAATGCAGAAGTCCTGAAGAGGGGTGGGATCGGCAAAGGCGTTCGTGGTCGCCAAAGCTAGGACTAGAAGGATGGGGAGGAACTTCATGGTGTGTGAATGAATATGGCCTTATGCTTTTCGATGATGGTATGTCTTCAGAAACACCGGATGATCCCTGTATTTATAGTGCGAGAGGAGGAACGATGGATTAATCATCAGCTCTTACAGTTTTTGCACCCATTCAAATAACTCATGAAGACATTCGTATGGTGATGCAACCGATGACATGGATGTCGATTCCACGTGGACCTGCCAGCGATATAAACACGAGAATAATGTTCCTCGACAGATGAAGCCTCCCCCAGCCTAAGACAAAACTTGTCGCAGGGAACACGATAAACACTCCAAAACATTGAAAATCGGACCAGCTGCAGTGCATCGTGAATATTGAAGATTTTTTAAACGTGCCGTTGAGCAGTCGCTTTCCGGATAGGGCCTTCCTTACAGGCAGAAAACTAGGACTACTACGAACATGGCGGATACTTCCTAAGGAATGCGTTGATCGATTTGCCAGCGGAGCATCGTAACCGGCAAAGGCAAGCGGTGCATTCCCAGATGTTTGGTCGCCATTCTTCTTGTGACACAAGTGCATCCAAGGAACCGCTAGATCAGGTCTATAGTTGCTATAAGGAGCTGCGGCAGACAGACGAGGCGAGGCGAGGCGAGGCGCTCTTCCCAAAACGAGAAGAGACAGATGATTCCGTTGATGAATTACTATCCAATAGCTGTTGTACCTCAGAGTCATGGGACTAACAGTGCGTTTTTTAGTATGTTCGAAAGGAGCGATTTAAATATTAGATATTGTTCTCTTTCGTCACATTTCTAACATGCCTAATAATATAATACTCCTAAATTAAAAAATTACTAGATGGCATTCTACGTAAGGAATAAAAAAAACAACTAAAAATTGTAAGAATGAAAGCCGATTTTCTCCGCCCACAAAGGCTCGAATCCGTAACTCGGTTAATTAAAAAGGGTTGGACCAGAAACCTTAATGTTTTGTCAATCGTCCAGAAAACGAGGCTGAGATTAATTTTTGTTTTTCCACAATTATTTGATAAGGTCAATGTCAATCCATGGAATACAAAAGAGAATACGAAAGAAGACTTAAAATTTATTTTCTCATCTATGTCGGAACAAAAGAATTAATGAAAAGGCTCAGTCATACGTTTCCATCTGTGAATCAGAGAAAGATATACCAACGAACGTAGGGAGAAATTGGAGGTTGAATTTCGGCCAAACAAGTGTTTGGAGAGAGGCGTGGTGAGATGTGCTTGCCTTGTTTGACGAAAACTCTTGTATAACTAATTGGATTACGATTTATACAAGCTTCCAAACTCTCAGGTGTTGGCGCGGAATATGTTCCATGCAAAAATTTTACAGTGGCCGTAAAGCAAAGAAACTTGAATTGATAAAACAATGTTGAATTACAAAGTTCAAAATTCTACAACACTTAAAGATATTAAGTGAACGAAAAATACAATAATAGGGACATGAGAACAATGACGGGGTGCTCCAAATGAACGACGGCTACGGCAGATCCCTTTAATAGGATTTATGGATCGATGGTCGGTTGTAATGAGGATGGAAGATGGTTTCAGGACGCTGGATTCAGGACGCTTTCGGGACGTTTGGAAAGAAAACAAATACAAGAAAACTTAGACGAAATGTGGGGTTTTTGTGTGTTTAGTTGTTGTATCGCTTTCTGTGTTCTTTCTGCCTTTTATGTTCTCAGAATCTTGCGGTTAAAATTATTCAGCTAATCGATAATCCTTCCCGATCGCACACAGGATTGAATTCCTATTTTGTAGGAGCCATGCACGTCATATTTTGGTCGGTCTATCTGGGTTTGCCACTTGTCCCGTAGTTGAACGTGGTTTAACGGGAGTTCCCTCGAGACATTACGAGCTCTCGAGTAGTGAGAGATCAATGGTCTCGAGCTGTATGGATTTATCTGTGACATACCCGAGAAATACTTTTCGGGTGGCATTAATCTTGGGCTCTTATTCGGGAGGCACTCCTCGAATAGTGCTCATACGAACTTCTCGAGCGGCATTGATCTTGAGCTCCTATTCGGGAAGCACTCCTCGTACGGAGTTTTACTCCTTCGACCCATTAAAGATGATGCCCATAATTCATATATTAACAGCCAAAATATAAAGCCTCGTAATTCCAAAGGTTGTAAGAAGATGATGTGCTTAGGGTTTTTTGTCCTCTTTCAGGAGGACTTGTCCTTATTACTTTCCAGCGTGTTCCCGCCCCCACACCATGAATTATTTCTCTCCTTGTTTCTGTTCCTCTTAGCCTGCAATATTCCGCCCTTCACTAACAACCAAGAAGAAAGTATCCAGCCTTAAAAATATGAGGCGCAAACTAAGAGTCAAAAAGCCGAATAACTTGTTCCAGACATGGACAAAGGGGTCTACGGAGGGACGCAAGCGATAGCTAGCGATTCGTCCATCAAGGAACGAATCGTGAACGTGCCGCGCCTCTGCTAGTTCCGTGTTTCTAGACTCCCTAAGGACCGGGAAACTATACCGTCGTTAAACCCAGTTACGTGAACGGAACCATTTACGTTGCGTGTGGTTCGCGTACTCGCAATGAATGTAATAGATACTCATAGGATCAAGAACTGCACGTACTTTAATTGTACGGAATCGGAAGCTGCAATTTTTTTATATTTGAAATAATATGTATTACTTGAGATTACGTATTAGTCATATTCGAGAAGGACTCTCATAATTAACAATTCATCTTTTTTTTGTTCCATTCTTTCACGAGTTAAAAAATAAAATGACAATCACAAAATAATTAACCATTCCATAGAACTTGCGTTTTTTTCTTTTTTGATTTATTTTTTTATAAATAAATAAATTTAAACAACGAAGAAATATGTAATCGAAATACGAGATTGTTTCTCAATAAGACGTCACAAACGAAGATTTTTGGGGGTTTGGATTGGGGCCTCGGGGGACGAACCCAATGCGAATTTCATCTCAAGCCCACTCAAATCTGGGAGTGGGGGCCTCACGTGTTGTCGGGGTAGGGGCGTTGTTGCCGGATGTCCGCTCCTCTGAAGCTGAGGAACAAGTCCTTCCCTTGTGGGGGGGTTGGATGGTTGCTTTGGTTGAGTCCCTCGGCTGCAAAGGTGGAATTTTTCGATCGGGTTTGGCCGTTCTTCCCCGTTATCGGCGATACCCAGGTCGGTTTTTATGGAGATATTGGGGGCCATCGATCGAATCGGCTCCAGTTCGGTGTCTTCCTGAGCCTTAGAGAAACAGACTTCTGATAACAGATTTTTTTAGGTGGGATTTCTTGGGTAAGAGAGAAATTCTCGTAAGGTGGAGTTAGGTTTGATATTCTGGAGTGATACTTTAACTCCATGGTGGAGAATGGGGTTGCTCGCAGCTATAGAAATCTATCTTAGTCATTTTCTCAGTAGGGACTAGACTGCATTCTATTCTGGGTGAATAGCCCTGGTGTCCAAGGACTTGATGACGGAGAGGAGTTCTCTGTTCTATATGAAAGGATGACCTGATATCTCGATTAGTTCCTGGTTTCTACCACCTGAGCAATTCTGCTAGAGTTTGCTTTTCATTGTCGTTCCATCTTCTTGGAAAAAATCGTATCCCATTGTAATTCTTCACTTGTGCATACAGTGTTAAAGACACGAAGATATGCCTAATCACGCCAATGTGAGTCAGAAATAATTTTTTGCAACGAATTATTGCATTCAAGAGTTCACGTGGAAGCTCCTCCTTTGAATGCTCTTTATTCTCAACATGAACTTCCGGATTTAGCTTTTGCCTTTTTCTATCTAGTTCGTGAAAATTGCCTTGCAGAGTTTGTGTGGTTATGGTTGTAAATTGGGGTCGTGTTGTGTGATTAGAGTGAGGCTGTAGATTTGAGTCTGCAGTAAACAATTTTCACTTCTCTTTTGTTTTATGAAGGCTTAAACCTGGTTGGGAGGGTGCACATTACCAGTATCTATACTCTAAGCCAGGATGATAGGCAATGCTAGATAATCTGAGTGATGCTGTTACTGTCAGAATGTAATACATACATACATGTATGTATGTATGTATTAATGTATGTATGTATGTATGTATGTATATGTAGTTTCTTTACATGACAGCAATCTAAAATACAGTGATTCTGGAATCAAGGCCCTTGGTATATTAATGCCTTGCATTTGACTCTGGATGATGTGTGAAACCCACCTCCGGGCTCCCTAATTGGCCTTTCTGGATTATACGCAGTGGGATGTGTTTGTGACCTGCAATACCCTGGAAATCATCCCTCTACAGGCATGCTTTATCTGAGGGAGGTGGGTGTGTTCGTGGTATCGGATGGGGGCGAACAACTACGGGAATGGACGGCTCTTGCTGGTTGAAATAGCTGCAATTTGGGAAACCTTTAGCAATTATAGTAGTCATCGTGTACTCCTTCGTGATTAGTTCGAGTTGTTTGTGTTAGTGGATTTATTCGCATCCCGTTTATGTTGTTGAATTATTGTTCAGAACTCCGGATCCAGATAATGAAAAAGTTAGGAACGCTATGGAACTTAGATTTTAGCAGAAATGCAGTTCGATAGTGCATTGCCAATGGAGGATTTTGCTGGTGTTGTTGCCTGATAAAAAGGTTATATTAGAATTTTGGGATGTTTGGTAAAATTTGAAGTTAAGAAGTTGGAATCAATGATTTCGGGCAATCGAAAAGTTGGTGTTGAGTCATTATTTGTAGTAGTCTAAACAATGGATGAAGAGGCTCGAGTTGGATAGAAAGACACATTCAGAAGTAAATGACCAATGTTGTTAGGAATTGCCCATTTTAGCATTGTGGTTGGGTGTTGCTTCATCTTTGAAGTGGATCCTGCAGAACCCATTGCTGCTTATAAATAGCGAGCGATTCGTGTTTCAGTAGATGCACCACGCAACTGGAGCAATACGCGATGAAGTTCCTTGCGGCCCTCGTTCTTGCCTTGGCAGCCGCGGCGATTGCACTTGCCTACGATCCAAGCCCCCTCCAGGACATCTGTGTGGCCATCAACAGCACAGAGGAGGCAGTTTTCGTCAACGGGAAGTTCTGCAAGGACCCCAAACTTTCCAATGCCGAAGATTTCGTCTTCAGGGGGTTCAGGACTCCTGGTAACACCGACAACCAGCTCGGATTTAGCGTCACACCAGCTTTTGTGGTTCAGTTCCCCGGAGTCAATACCCTGGGGGTTTCCAATGCTCGTCTGGACTATGCACCCGGGGGGCTGAACCCGCCTCACACTCACCCTCGTGGCACCGAGACCCTGTTTGTCAAGGAGGGTACTTTGTATGTCGGATTCGTCACCTCGGACCAACTCAATAACCGTCTCTTCACGACAATCCTGTACCCGGGAGACGTCTTTGTCTTTCCCATCGGCCTCATTCACTTCCAACTCAATGTAGGGAAGACCAACGCTGTAGCCATCGCCGGTTTCAGCAGTCAGAATCCAGGAGTCATCACCATCGCGAAAGCCGTCTTCGGTGCACACCCTCCGATCAATGTCGATGTTCTAACAAAGGGATTCCAGCTGGATGCGGACACTGTCAAACACCTTCAAGAGCTGTTTGGGTCCAACAACTAAGTTCTGAATCTGTAGTGGTGATTGGCGTCGAATCTTGATAAACACCCACGAATAATATCTAATGACTACCTTGTGTCTTGAAGCAATCGGATGAGAAATATTTACTCCCGAATATCATTATCTAGTCATCCTTTTCCGCATCCTGCACCACAAACCTGCTACATATATCTGTCTCAGCAGAATGTTTTCCTGCTCAATCGCGTCTTCGATGAATGTCTAGGACTTCAATCGCAACTCAAATAGTATTATCCACCCAGAACAGCATCTTCTACTGTTTCCAGAGATTCGGTTCAGCCCTATTGCAGCTCCTCTACCTATTCTCATGCGACCTGATTCTTATCGTTTTATCAAATACGTGACAAGATAAATAGGTGAAGGGCGGCGTGTTACGGCACTGGCCTGTGGTTGGTATTGACAAAAGCTGATAGAAACCCGGGAATGACATGGTTAAATGACTGTTTCTGCAGAAGGTCAATGCCATTGCAATCATCTTTCACCGTAATAAAATATTACGATTTCACATTGGCACTGTTAACCATTCATCTTTCACTGAACTCGCGATGGGGCTTTTCATTTTCGAAGGACAGATGAAGATTGAGAGAATAAGCCATGAGATGGGATAAATGCCTGATCTATGCACCGGTGTCATCGTACGAAAGACTTCCTTTCTTTTTTTTTTTCTCAATTTCTGATGATTGTTGTAGTTGTTGAGTACCAACGATTCCCGCTTTGGAATTAAAAATGTTCCATGCTGCGGTTAATGATGATCTTGGTCGGGCATTTCTTTGCTGGTATAAATGGAGCTTGCGCTACCATGAAGAAACCGTGAACTTGAGTTCTGACGCCTTCCCGGGGGAAAAAACAGTTTTGGATCTTCGAATTATGAAGGTTCTTCTAGCTCTTGATGTCTTGTCCTTGGCTGCTAAGATTTCAGTTGGACTCTCGGGATCTCCATGGCTCGGTTGGACATTGCTCCCTACAGCCCGAACCCACCCAACACTCACCCCAGCGGCACCGTGATCCTATTCGTCATCTGAGGGACACTTAACTTCAGTTTCATCACCTCCAACCAGCTCAACAACCGCCTTTTCACCAAGGTCCTCTACCCGGGAGATGTCTCTGTCTTCCCCGTTGGTCTCATCCACTTCCAGTTCAACATTAGGAAGACCAACACCAGGGCACATCGGGAACGCAATTTTCGGATCGAAACCGTCCATCTTGGACGAGGTCCTTGCCAACGCATTCCAGGTCGACCAAAAATGTCATGGACGCTCTCAGCAGCAGCAGTTTTGGTACGACAACAATTAAACGATGACGTACCCCGTCGTCGAGATCATCGTCTCCATCATCACCATGACTTGTTTAGCATAAAATAAACACGGATCATCCTCCCATGAGTCAGAGTTATATACATTTCTCGAGCTTGTGTACTATCTTGAATTCCGTACGTTTGTCCAGGCTCGTGACATAAGCAATAGTAATTGGGCCTAAAACTACTGTGGGCCCATTTGCTGGATCGATCCAAGCCCATATCCAGATGATACTGTATCCAATAAAGTTGAAAATGGGCCTATCACTTACTTGGGCCCATAGAAATTATGACAATTTCTAGATGAAAAGAAATAAAGGGATATACGATGCATGTCATCTTATTCGACTCGAATCGAATCGACATAAAAGGGACTTTGATATGGCATGGAATTGAGGCTGTTGGGCGCCACCAAACCCAAAGAACACAGGTCGCATGATTTTGTCCCATCTTTTTTGTCTTAAACATAAAGTTGGGTATTCCTGTGTTTTCCATCTGAATTGTCAAATAAAACAAACCCATTTCTTAGATCTTGCCTTGGAAGCAAAGACCCCCCCAAAAGCCCACTTCCGATCTCTTTACACAACATATGAGTGAAGAAAAAGTTTGGAGAATCTTGACTTAAAAGCGATTTTTGTTTTCTTTTGATTTTTAAAGGCCATCATTGTTTAGTATTCTTAACATCTCGAATAATGGGTATTACCAATAGTTTGAAAGTTGGGGAAATTTTTTTGGGTCAAGTTTTTCTTAGGTTTCCAGTCAAAGCAGCTCCTAAAAGAAAACAACGAAAATGAAAAATTACGTGTGTGTGTGTGTGGGGGGGGGGGGATACTGACAGGGACTGCAGTAAGAAGCATTCGAGATTCGAGAATAGAAGAAGCTCAACACTCTTCTTCCCCCTCCCCCAGATTTCTCTCCAAACTAGGCATGTCCATCCAAAATTTCTTATGATAAACTATTCATCGGGTTCTTACCACACGATTTTCTAATGATTCAACGACTTCTGAGGCTCGTATCCCCTGCCTCCCCCCCAACGTGGATATTTGTGCATATTTTTCAAAGTTCGACTAAAAAATATTATTTCGTGAATTTCATGTGTTCGTCTAACCCTCCAAATTTTCTTCATTCCTCGGTTTCATTTCCAGAAATTAAACAGGTTTGTATAATAAATAGTTGTCGTGATCAGTTGTTAGGGTTTTGCCAAAGCAATAAATGTGTTCCAAAAACCGATGAGGGGGGGGGGGGGGGGGGGGGACGTCCGCCAGGGATTTCTGTGCATATTTTGAATGAGATACTACAAACTTAGAAGCTCCTTTTAATATCTTGTAAAAGACATGGGAGAGACGGGGTCTACATAGAAGATTACTCCATGCGGTGACATCAATGATTCATGTTTTGGATTGCAACCCTATTGGACAACACACAGCAAATTCAAGTAACTGCGAAGCGCCGAGAACTACACGACAGAAATCCCAGGTTTTGAAGATTGGAGGGAGCAAGAGTTGTTTCTTCAGGAGGTGGGGGTGGGGGGGAGGGGGAGGGGATATTAATGGCGAAAGTGAATGTTGACGGATGAACGACATTGATGACGAGTTAGTGAGTAGTAGTAGTAAGTGGTATGAAGCCGGGACACAGACAGAGAGATGGAGAGAAAAGAAGAGGAGATGTAAGAAGAAGAAAGAGTAGGAGGAGGAGGAGGAGAGAGTCATCCCTCCACTCTCAAAATTAAATTCTGGAGAGGGGCATTTGGGTTAGGTCTGCCCCCACAATTTATAACTCCCTACCACCAACACCACCACCACAAGCACCAACATTTAAGGCCTCTTTTTTCTTTACTTTCCTTATCATGATGATGATGATGAATCAGATGTGATATTGCATTCCCAACCCCAGCTGTTCCTTCTTCTTCTACTTCTTCCTCCTACTACTCTCTCAGATGACAATCATGATCTCTTGTTATCATCCCCACCTGCAATCCCTCATTCAATTCCCCTGTAAGCACCTCCACCGTCCCTGACCTCTCGCCCGCACTTAAATCGTGACTTCGAGGGTTTCTTCGGGCGGTTGGCAAGCGGTACCCGTTTCAGCCTTTCGCCCTCTGCATGAGATAAGATGAGGAAGAGGAGGTCATTTCTTTACGTGCGTACTCCCCATCTGCTCCTTCTACTACTTCTCGTTGGCGGGGCTTCCGCCGCGAGGCGAGTGAGCCGGCCGAGGCTGCACCGGATTCAGAAGCACCTGGCCAAGATCAACAAGCCACCTATCCTTACCATCGAGGTGATCCCTGCGGCATCCTTCGCGTATTTTCAACGAGGTTCATTTTCTGGGATTGGATCGTTATATCGATTTTAATTCCTTTCGATTTTTCGGGAGTAGAGTTCAGATGGGGATATCATTGATTGCATCCACAAGAGAAGGCAACCAGCTTTGGATCATCCCCTCCTCAAAAATCACAAGATCCAGGTAACTTTTTCCTTTTTCTCTTTTCTTTTTTGTTAGGATTACATGGCTTCGGTTTCAAGTAAAAGCATCGGCTATATGTTTTGATTGCAATCATCACCGTTGTCGTCCTCCACAGAAGTCTCCTCGGGAATTTCCCCGGAGTCTCGGACCAAAACCGAACGACGAACTCCGAAAGACGACCCCTGGTATTAATAACAGCAGCAGTACGGGCACATGGCAGGCATGGCACGGGAACGGTACATGGTGTCCAAAGGGGACAGTGCCGGTGAGGCGGAGCACGGTGGACGACGTCCTCAGGGCAAAGTCCCTGTATGACTATGGGAGGAAACGTCCATCCTTACGGCTCTCCAAACGGCAAGTTGACGCCCCGGACGTCGTCTCCGGTAACGGCCATGAGGTAACTTAAAGAAAAAAAAAATCAACTCAATCTCCTTTCTGTCCCTCCAATATCCCCTCCCACTCCGCTCAGTCGACTGACCGAGACAACAACCGTAAAACTTCTAGCACGCGATAGCGTACACCCCGGGGACGTCGGAGCTGTACGGTGCGAAGGCGACGATCAACGTATGGGACCCATGGATAGAGCAAGGGAACGAGTTCAGCCTGTCACAGATGTGGGTGTTGTCCGGATCCTTCGATGGGTCCGACCTTAACAGCATCGAGGCCGGTTGGCAGGTCTCTAATTCCCTTACCATACATACATTCATCCATATCACTCCCTTCAACTTCCATTTCCTTAATAAATATATAATAATATGTTTAAGAGATGGATGAAATCCTGTTGACTGAATCTTGGGATTGGTTCGTAACTAGTCAGGTCAGTCCGGAGCTCTACGGGGACGCCAGGCCCAGGTTGTTCACATATTGGACTGTAAGTATTATTACAACTCTTACTATTATTAAACAAATGTTTTGCATTTTACTTTATTTGATTCTGGGTTCATCTTTAGATTTGTATTTGGATCGACCCAGTTTGTCAGAACCCCAATAAAATAAAATAAAAAATTCATTTAAAAGGGTGGACCGGGATTTAGGTGGGTAGTATCAAATTCCTTTGGAGGGACCATGTAATGCAATTTAATTTTATTTAATTCGAGTTTTCATGCATGGTTGCATGTAAGTTGGTGCATTGTCACATGTCATAGTTTCAATGCCCACCCACCAATAATTCATTTTACGTTTTGCTGTGTTTGTTCTTTTTTTTTTTTTCAAATCTGGGCAGAGTGATTCTTACCAAGCCACTGGATGTTACAACCTCCTATGTTCTGGGTTCGTTCAGACAAACAGCAGGATTGCGATTGGGGCAGCCATCTCCCCTGTCTCTTCCTTCTCCGGCAGCCAATTTGACATCACCATCCTCATCTGGAAGGTCCTCCTCCTCCTCTCTGCTACCGAACTAATCCCATGGAGGATTGCATTGATTTTGAATCATCTGGGAATTCCATGATTATGCCCTTTTTTTGATCGGGCCTTCAGGACCCAAAGCTGGGGAATTGGTGGATGGGCTTCGGGGAGAACACCCTGGTCGGGTACTGGCCGTCGGAGCTGTTCACGCACCTGGCAGACCACGCAACCATGGTGGAGTTCGGCGGGGAGGTCGTGAACTCTAGGGCGGAGGACGGGGCCCACACCACCACCCAGATGGGGTCGGGGAGGTTCTCGGATGACGGGTTCGGCCACGCGAGCTACTTCAGGAACCTGGAGGTGGTTGACTCGGACAACAGCCTGAGCGCCGTGCAGTCCATATCGACGCTGGCCGAGGACACCAACTGTTACGATATCCGGAGCTCGTACGACGTTGATTGGGGCACCCACTTTTACTACGGTGGGCCTGGGAAGAACGACCGGTGCCCATGAGAGATGAGAAAGATAAAAGAGTCTCGTTTCGTTATATCTTTAGGATATGGATTATTAGGTTGGGCGGGTGGTATTTATTTTCAAGTGTTTTCCTTTTAATAATTTTCTTTCCTTGTTTTTTAACTAATTCTTTTCTTTTCTTTTTTTTTTAAAAAAAGAAGAAGAAGAAGAGCATCTTCATTAGTTGTAAAACAACGAATGTAATTTATTTATTTTCCATGCCTTTGCACCCTAAAACCAAAAAGTCATGAATCTAAAAATTTAATTGATCAGATAAATGACAAAATAATGGCTGTTACCAATTAATTTCTCTTAATTTATCTTTTTCCCTCTTCCATAAAAAATATAATAATAACGACGACCAGTCTAATCGTCCACGCACATCCGTAAATTTGATGATCCAAACCAAAAACTGAGGTCCACTTATGCCCATGGTTTCAGGGCTATTGTTAATAGAGTTACGTTCCAAAATAACATTCCAGCCCCGCCCCTCCAACAATTGGAGAATTCTCCAAAGTGTTGGGGGGCCCCTTCGGGAAATGCACAAAAGGGCGGGTTTTCAAAACCCGCCCCTCCAACACTTGGGCGAATTTCCAAGTGTATGAAAGAAAGGTATTGGCGTCGGACAGGGGGCGGGTTTTGAGGGGCGGGTTAACTGAATAAGGGGCGGGTTTTGTCAGTCATAACTCGGGTCCCCCTCCCCCGAAATCAGTTTTTTTCTGAGTTTGGATTTGGTTGTAAGTGGAGATTACGCGCGATTCAACGTGCTTGTGATGATGAGTTTGAAATAACGATTGTTGGTGAGTCGCATACATGTTTAAATGTAGTGCTTTCCCAAGATCATGATCGACTTGACTATAACTTTATGGTTCCCTACTTCCGTACTTTTGTTAGAGAATCTCCTGAAGCGAAAGTGTCGTTCCTACGTAATGTAATAAAGGAGAGATTTAGGTACGAAGTAACTAGGAGACGAGTATGGGATGCAAAGAGGAAGGCAATTGCAGTTGAATACGGCGAATGGGATGAATCTTATAATGAGTTGCCACATCTTATGAATGCAATTAGAATTGTCAACCCCGGAACAATTGTTGATTGGAGTGCAACTTATAATCTTGGCGATGTGGAAGTATTCCACTTTCAGAGACTGTTTTGGGCATTCGGACAGTGTATTCAGGCATTCAATCATTGTCAGCCAGTTGTAAGTATATATGACACATTTCTATATGGTAAATATAGGCATAAACTTTTAATTACATGTTCTATGGACGAGGAGAACCATATTGTGCCGTTTGCATTTGCACTGGTTGATGAGAAAAGCTATGATTCATGGAGTTGGTTCTTGAGATGCCTTAAGGGATATGTCGTTGGTGAAAGGACGGGAAGAGTATGCTTGATTTCCGACAGACATGCTGGCATTCAAGCGGTTGTGAATGATCCGCTGGTGGGTTGGACCCCGCCATTTGCGCATTGGCGGTTCTGTTATAGACATGTGACAAGCAATTTCAATACGAGATATAAAAATGTTGTTTGTAAAAGGAAGTTGATAGCCGCAGCGAGGAAATCGATGACTGTGAAGTACAAGAACATTATAAGAAGCTTGTTTGAATCAATGCCAGAAGCTGGCGAGTTTTTTACCGAGATGAATGAAGAGCAGTGGTGTTTGAGTCGGGATGAATTTTATAGATATGGTCTTGTGACTACGAATTTGAGCGAGAGTTACAACGCCGTTATAAGAGGTGCCATAAATCTTCCTGTTTCGGCTCTTGTTAGGAAAATATGGTATAACTGCGTATCATATTGGATAGCCAGACGGGATGATGTAGACTTTTCGTTGAAAATTGGCGAAAGTTTTATAAGTGTTTGTACAAATCAGTTATTCAAATATTTAGAGAAAGCCAAACGGTACGAAGTAGTGCTTCTCGATCGAAAGGAGGGTAGATTTGACGTGAAAACTAGAGGAAAACATCGACTCAAGTATGTATTTTTTCAAGCGCGGAAATGCAGCTGCAAGAAGTGGCAAATATATCGCAGTCCTTGTTCGCAGGCTTTGGCATGTTATGCACACATGCATGTAGATCATACCGCTGTCATTAGTCATTTCTATTCATTCGAGTGTCAGAAGGCTGTATATGCTTCCAAATGGCATTCTTTTGATTGCAAGATGATTGTATCCTTTTCCGAAAGTCAATTCCGACCTTACAAGAGTCAGACCAAAAGGGCATCCCAGGTCATCCAATATACGTAATGAAATGGATATCAAGGAGAAATCTCGGAAAACTAATTGTGGGTTATGTAGAAAGGAATGTCATAACCGACGTAGTTGTCCTAATAGGAATCTTTGTAAGTGCTTTTACAATGTTTAAATTATATATTCTTGTTGTTTTTATGCTTTACTTGTGTTTGTTTTAACCCTTGTTATATTGTCTTACAGGAAAATGCGTCCAGGGCAAAGAAAGACAAACGTTCTTAATGCTCAATGAGAGCATCGGTCGACGGCTGTATGGGAAGCCGGATATAGTGTGGTATATCAACTTCTTTAGTTTTAAATCATTACATTATCTTTCATGTATTCGTACTTCGTTTACTAATTCGCGTTTTAGTTACAGAATAACGTTCTAACTTACCGTCGGGTAGATAAATCACCGAAGGGAGTTTCCACCGATCCCATGATGGATGTTTACCTCCGTCAAGCAGGATTCTACGGAGTGGCTAAGCTTCCATTCATTTCCTTGGACCGGCCCTTATCACAGCATTGACAGAACGTTGGAGGCCGGAGACGCACACCATCTATATGCTGCACGGTGAGATGACCGTCACCCTACAGGATGTGGCAATTCAGCTAGGTTTGCCCGTAGATGGTGATGCGGTGATAGTAGACACCTCCGTATCTAATGAGGCTGTGTGTCTAGAGTTATTAGGTCGGGTACCTAGGGGTGACAACATTAGGTCTGGTCGTACTAGACTGAGCTGGCTGGCTGTCAATTTTAGTGAGATCCCTATGTATGCCCCTGAGGAGGTAGTGTAGATGCATACTATGGCTTATATTTTGCAGCTGATTGGCGGGATGATATTCACTACATAGTCAGACAGTTTAGTACACATATTCTGGTTGCCTCTACTAGCTGACTTTGAGAGGGCTGGACAGTACAGTTGGGGTAGTGTCTGCTTTGCATGGCTTTATAGGAGTTTGTGTAAGGCTGCTCACCACAAGGCATCTCAGATAGAGGGTCCCCTGATATTGTTACAGATTTGGGCATGTGATAGATTCCCACATATAGCGCCTCTTAGACATCGAACCCCATTTGTAGAGGATATGCCTTTGAGCTATCGCTGGGCCGTTGCAAAGGATGTACACACGATCACTACCCATGTACTTTCCTCGTACAGAGAGGCCTTCGATAGGCAAAGCATGGATCGGGTAAACTTCTATATCTAACAATTTCATTTGATTATATCGAACTCTCTTCACACATTCACATTATATGCAGATTGTTTGACATCCTTACCCGAAGGAGTTGATAGCCATGCTTCTAGATTATTGCCGATCGGGAGAGGCTTTTTGGCGTGCCAGACTCCCTCTCATTTGCTTCTACATCGTGGAGTGGCATTACCCGGATAGAGTGATTCGTCAGTTTGGCGATCATCAGCTCATGCTTATAAAAGTAGAACAATAATATCATACATAAAACCTTAGAATATCATACGCAAAGTTCACAAACGTTTATAAACATCAGTAAATTCCCCTACGCCTCGTTGATTTCCTCCTAACATAAGGCCTGAATACGGGATCTTCTGGAACGTGAGGCTGCTCCGATGAATCATCCGGGTACAGTTACGTGATTTGAGAAGGTCTTTATCCTTGTTGTGAATGGTCGTACCTGAAAAACTTATATTAGTTGAGTTACGAGAGTTTAAATCAATCGAACATCAAAGGACTTACCCGAATTCTCTCGCCCCTTTAATCGGAGCTCCCGCGGTCGAACTGGACCCAACCTCGAAGTAAGGTGTGCTGTAATCGGCATCAATATGGGCAACTTGCGAGATGAGCATGCCTTCTCGCACTTCATGGCCATCCTCGTCAAATACGAGGTCCTTGTATGTCCGTGGCACCTACTCATCTTCATGCTCCTCTTCCGCATAGTCCATATGAGGATGATCTTCCTCCATATGCTGTCCACCTGGCGGCATGAACTCGTATACAGGTTGATCTTCCAACCCGCCGGTACGACCATACAATCGTACCGGTGCATACTCCCGCATCATCTGCATGGACTTCTCGGCAAGAGAAACGAGTTCTGGCTGGCTGGACATAAATATAGGTTAAAGTTGAAAAATGGAATGGAAAAATGTAATGTGATACTCATAAACGACTTACCATTGTGCCTAGCATGGAGCCAGTGTGCGATATGTATTGCCTGGTATGCTTCGCATACCATTTGGAGTATTTAATGCGAAACTCCCAAAACAGCGGCACGACCTTATTCATCCGATCTTCCCACAGCTCCAGAAACACCCGATGGACCTCTCTCCAGTTGTTCATCGTGTTGCCGCGCAAATCCATCCAATGGAGTGCCTTGCTAATGTCCCATTTTGGATTGTTTCGAAGTGTGATAATTTGGTTATTGTGTTGTTGGAACATGATTTTTAATATAATTCGTAAGTACTTAGTCATGTCTAAAACCCGCCCCTTGATTGTCCAAGTAAGAGGCGGGTTAAACGCGCCCCTTGTGTGTTCAAGGAGGGGCGGGTTTTCAAAACCCGCTTCTTGTGCCATCCTCCGAAGGGGCCCCAACACTTGGAGAATTTCTCCAAGTGTTGGAGGGGTGGGTTTTGAAAACCTGCCCCTGTATGAGGGCGTGTTTTGAAACCGCCCCCTCATGCTGTGGCCGGACTCCGCATAGAGACGGGTTTTGAAAACCCGCCCCTTCCTTTGATACACGAAAGCGCGTTTTGAAACCGCGCCTCCTTCTTTGTAAATCGAAGGGCGCATTTTTAAAACGCGTCTATTCTATGGTAAAATCATATTTTACGAAACTGAAACCATATTTCGAAAATATTTTTTAAAATTAACCGTATTTCTGTACAAAACTCCGGCAAACAACGTAACATATGGTCGTCAGGTCGTGGCATTTCTTTTGTTCTATCCTTTTTTCTTAATTCGACTCCCTCCCTTCCTCACTTCTTTCTTCTTCCTCCGCCTCCGCCTACACACCTTTTTCCCATTTTTAATTTTCTGCCCTCCGAAACGACGTCGTTCTTCTACACCCACACAGCCCCCGTCACCCACCCACCCAGCGTTTCAATGCCCCGGTTCTCCCCCTCCCTAACCGTCTCTCAACTGAAACTCATCCCCCCCCGATCTCCCCTCCCCCTGCCGGCCATGGCGGCGGCCCTCCCTAAGCCCTTGACCTCCCTCCCCTCCATGTCCTCCGTCGAGGTCGGCGTCGCCAGGAAGTTCTGGATCAAGTTCTACCGCGAGGCCGTTTTCTCCATGTACACCCCTTTCGCCGTCTCCCTCGCCGCCGGTAACCTCGATATCGGTTCCTTCCGGACTTACGTCGCTCAGGACGCGTGGTTCCTCAAGGCCTTCGCCCAGGCGTGAGTGCTTCGTTTCTCCCCCCCTCTTAATCTCGGGCTGCTCTTGCGTTGTCTCCTGGATAGGTTACAGGAATTTCTTGTCGCGATGGGAATGTTTGGTGTTCAGGTTAATTCTTGACTTGATTGTGAAGTCGAATGCCGTCTCTATTTCGGAGTTCCATATCTTATTGTCCCTTGTTGCATCAGTAGGTCGGACTTGGGTTCTTGATGCCCCTTTCGCTTGATTTGATCTGTGTAATTAGTTCTATGTGGACCATCACGTTGATCTTTGAGGAAGATGAGAGATATAGTAACGACCCTTTTGTCTTTTGCTGTCCAAGAGAAGGTGTAGCTGTGCTATTTGTTGTTAGACAAAGGTTTTTTTTTTTTAAATTGATGTCGATTTTTACGGATTTTCATGGCTTCTTTTCTTTGGGGCTGTATTCTCCGGTGAAAAGTTTATCCGCACTCTCTTCTAAGTTGCTTTGCTTCTGACGGAATGTGATTGTTGTGCATTTTAGGTTGTTAGAAATAATGGATAACTGATGACTTATACTGAGCAGGTTTCGAGATTGATTAATGTGAATGGTGGAATATAATTTATGCACTGATGACTGGTGAGCTCAAATCTTGTTTGGAATGTATTCTATAGTTATGAATAAGCCGTTGAACTGAAGTAGATTTGAGTTGGAGTGTGTGTTAGTCTCTCTTGATTCGTTCATATTACACATTTTTTTACTCATTCCATGCCTGCTTTTTCTCCCTGTTTTTCCTTTTTGCCCAGGGATCAACAATATATTGATTGGCAGGAAATGTTTGGCATATGTTTTATTGCAATTGCAGCTACAGTTTAGCTGAAGAATGTGCTGATGATGATGAGGCGAAGATTTCTATCACTGAATTGAGAAGAGATGTTATGGAGGAACTTAAAATGCACCATTCATTTGCACAGGTTAGCATGGAGAGAACCTAAATATTATAAACTCTCTTGATTTTGGGGGAATAGAAGGACCTCAAGGGATTGTTATACATCAGCAGCATTGGTACTTTTGATAATGAATTATTGGGGGAAGCGAGGGGTTGATTGTTCTGTGGAGTTCCTTCTCATATATTTGGTCCTAGAAATCATACGGAAGAATGAGGTTTACTGTTCCCTGCCTTTTTGTTTTCTAATACATGCCAGAAAAATGGACAGAGATACTATAAAAGAATCCTTCAAAAGTTTATAGTTAAATGAGAGGACACTATCCTCGTTCTGATTTTTTGAGTCGTGGGATGGCCAATTTGACGCTGTAAGTGCACTTGAGTGATTTAAAAGGATGCTTCTGGTTTTGTTGGAAGCATTTGTTTGCCCCCTTGAACTACTTGTGTATGATAAGATAGCTTATAGTGTCTAATGGGTGATGAGTCATGCATGATTTCCGAATGTTCTTCTTTGTTACTGGTTGTATTCTAGTCTTCTTACTTGTCTAATTATATGAGCTGTACAGGAGTGGGGATCTGAGATTACAAAGGAAAGCACTCCCAACTCGGCAACTGTTAAGTATACTGATTTTTTGTTGGCAACAGCCTCAGGGAAAGTTGAAGGGGTCAAAGGTCCGGGAAATCTCGCTACTCCCTTTGAGAAAACAAAAGTGGCAGCTTACACTCTTGGTGCCATGACGCCTTGCATGCGATTGTATGCCTTTCTTGGTGAGGAATTCCAGAAGCTTTTAAACAATGATGAATGCAGTCACCCATATAAGAAATGGATTGACAATTACTCTAATGAAAGCTTTCAGGTCAGCCATATTTTTCTCCTTAGCTGTTGCTTGTCTTTTCTCACCTCTTTATGATTGAAATGTGGTTCTAGTTTGTTTATCTCATCGCAAGCATAATGACTTCACATGTACCTTAGTTATATTTCATCCTCTGGACACAGGCAGCAGCACGGAAAACTGAAGAAGTGCTTGACAAACTCAGCGCCCCTTTGACTGGTGAAGAGCTTGATGTAATCGAGAAGCTTTATCACCAAGCTATGAAACTCGAAATAGAGTTCTTCCTCGCTCAACCGCTTGCACAGCCTACTTGTGTCCCTCTCATCAAGGATCCTCGTCTGGCAGATAGTCATCTGCTGTTCTTTTCTGATTTTGATTTGACCTGTACTACTGTTGATTCTTCTGCGATTTTGGCTGAGATTGCCATTCTTACCGCTCCCAAGTCGGATCAAAGCGAAACCCAGAACCAACTCTTGAGGATGTCCTCTGCTGAATTGAGAAAAACTTGGGACGCCCTGTCAAAACAATACACCGAGGAGTTTGAGAAATGCATAGAAAGTATTCTTCCTTTGGAGAAAGGTAACTTCTACTTTTTCATCTCAGAGGAACACTCCTCGCATCCCTTTCCTGATTTTCATTTTCCTTGAAAATTTATAGTTGATGAATTCAATTACGAGAATCTTATCAAAGCATTCAATGAGCTATCCGACTTCGAGAAGAGGGCGAATTCCAGGATCATTGAATCTGGGGTTTTGAAGGGTCTGAACATTGAAGACATAAAAAGAGCTGGACAAAAGATGATTCTTCAGGATGGTTGTATCAGTTTCTTTCAGAAACTTCTAAAGAATGAAAACTTGGCTGTGAAAGTCCATGTGCTATCCTATTGTTGGTCTGGTGACCTGATTAGGTCAGCACTTCTGTCAGGTAAAATTTGCACCCCTAGTCTATTTGCTCTTGTTTTGCCTCCCTCAGTGAATCATTTCGCTCAACTAACTGCATCTTTGACGACGGGATATCTCTTAACTCTGCCTTCATCATGCACAGACTGTAGACTGTCTGTGCATCTGCATCAGTTATTGACTCATGACGCTCATCCTTGTCCTCATCGTTATGGAATCCTTTGCTGTTGGGTAGGTGATTTGCAGGTTCTTAATATACACACCAACGAGTTAACTTTCGATGAATTGATTTCTACGGGAGAGATAGTTAAGAAAATACAATCTCCCCTGGACAAGGCCCAAGCATTCGATGACATTCTGAAAGCTTGTGAGAATGATAAGAAAGCCATAACCATATATGTTGGAGACTCGGTCGGAGACTTGCTCTGCCTGCTCAAGGCCGACATAGGGATCGTCGTGGGATCCAGTTCCAGCTTAAGGAAGGTAGGGAGCCAGTTCGGAATATCCTTCGTGCCCCTGTTTCCCGGCGTAGTCAAGAAGCAAAAGGACTACCATGAGGGAAGCTCCTGGGGCTGGAAAGGTCTGTCGGGAACTCTTTATTTGGTGTCTAGTTGGGCCGAGATACACGCATTCATGCTGGGGTGGTAAGGTACATACTTTCTCTTCCTCTTCTTATTCTTCTTCCTCGCCTGCACGACCCCCTCCTCGCATCTTAGTTAGGAAAACCTTGAGGGCAAAAGTAGCATCCTCTTACCCTGAGAAAAAAGGGAGAGGCGGGTTTGCGGTGGCTTAAATTTTAGCTGGGGCCACCTCATACAGCATCCCCCCCCCCTTCACCATTTTTATTATCAAGGGATGAATTGATGAAGATGATTTGTATTTATTCCCCGTGTGCACTTAACTTATGTATTTGTGTTTGTCCTTCGTGCTAAAAAGGGAAGGAATTCCATGCAAAAAATCCATGGCTTTTGGTTTTTTGTTGTTTTTCCAATTTCTTCTTTGGAACAAGGCGTTGGAATGGTGGGACTCATGATATTGACATGGGTGGAATAATGTCTGGGGTTGTACGGCAGATTGTTGTCTGTATTTAAAAAAAATATATATTATCGTCATCGTGTCATCTCCACTGACTCTTTATTTTGACAACACTTTTTTTTTCCGAAGGTGAGTATAGTTTTGGAAGGGGTTAACGGTACGTGCACGTAACGGTTACGTAGTTTACTAATTAATACTAACGACAGGTAGTAAATTTTATTAAAAGTTGACCGTTACTAATTAATACTAACGAAGTTAGCGCATATTTAGTAAAGAATATAGTAAAATTTACTACTTTTCGGTCAACTTTTAGTAAAGTCAACGCAAACTTAGTAAAAAAGTATGGAAATTTTACTACTTTTTCACTGTTCATTCCAGTTCAAGTTTACTACTTTTGCGCTGACTTTACTAAAATATTTCCGTTAGTAACGTCAACGCAGAATTAGTAAAAAAAGTAGTAAATTTTACTCATTTTTTTACTAATTTTGCGTTAACTTTACTAATTTTTTCATATTTTAGTAAAGTCGAACCAGTTTTAGTAAAAAAAGGAGTAAAATTTACTACTTTTTTTACTAATTCTGCGTTGACGTTACTAACGGAAATTTTTTAGTAAAGTCAGTGCAAGGTTAGTAAAAAACGTAGTAAATTTTACTACTTTTTACTGTACGAATTATGCCGATAATTAGTAACTGTTTACTAATTCTGGTGTTTTTTTAGTAAAAAACTCTTCCTCTTAGTAAATTTTACTAATTTTGAGTTGTTTTTACTAAAAAAAGTAGTAAACTGTTACTAAAAAATGAAGGCGTTTACTAACAAATTTACTAATTAGAACAGTGTTTCCGAACCTAACTCCGAACCTATTTATGTTGTGAAATTACCTCTCTACCCTGGTTACTAAACTTATTACTAATTTCGGAGGACCGAAGTCGTCATTCGGTTGGTAGCGTTGGTAACTCCCGGCGATCGTCCCCTTGGTGGTCCGCTTTCCTTTCCGGCCGCCGTGTGTGGTGTTGCTGATCAACTTCGACGGCGGCTCTTCTGCAAGTTCTCCCACTTCCGTTTTGCAGTATGTCTTTTCTCATGTGATTAGGGTTTGGGTCGGTGGTGGGCGTCCTGATTTGTTTGGGTGTGGGTGGCGGTTGTGGTTGTGGGTCGTGGGTGTGGGTCGTGGTTGTTGTTGGTAGTCCTCATGAGTTACCTCTTGTCGGTACTCCTCCTGATTTGGGTCATGCTTCGGTTTTACTTGGACTCGTCATTCCGTTCGTATCGTTGTTAACTCTCGGCCATCATCCCCTTCGTGCTCCGCTTTCCTTTCCGGCCGCCGTGTGTGTTGTTGCGGATGAACTTCGCGGGCGGCTCTTCTTCAAGTTCCCCCGCTTCCGTTTTGCAGTTTGTCTTTTCGGGTGTGATTAGGTTTTGGGTCAGTGGTGGGCGTCCTCATTTGTTTGGGTGTGAGTCTTGGTTGTCGTTGGTTGTCCTCCTGAGTTGTTGTTTGTCGGTACTCCTCCTGATTTGGCTCATGCTTGGGTTTTACTTGGTCTGGGTCTGTGTTGTTAAGCGTGTACCTGGGACCCAGAATGGTTTAGTTGTTTTGGTTTAATTTGGTGAAAGCACTATCGGGTTTGAGTTGGTTCGGTTTGAGTTTGTTCGGTATTGATCTGGTTTGGCTTTCGCTTTTGGTTTTGTTATGGTTTCGATTTGCTTTGTTTTCAAGGCGTCTGTTGGAGTGGGGTCGGTCCGATCTTCATTTCGTTTTATGTTAATTTGATATGGTTTTGTGAGGGGCTATGAACCGTCTATGATTTCGTGTTTATTTATATGTTGGAAAGTGCAAATATGGAAGAAGATTTTGCAGATTTGGTTGGAGAATATTCACAGGAGGCAGCGGCTAATGACCCTCCAGAAGCTGGAGTTGAAGTCAACACACCTGGTTCTTCTCGAAAGGAGAAGGCGAAGGGTGTGCGAAAATCCAAGGTAACGATTATTTCCATCTTTTGTGAGTGTTGGCAGTATTGCGCGCGTGTAGTATTGAGGTATTCGCGATGTATATTGTTACAGGATTACCTTTATACGCGGTGTAGTCCGCGAAAGTTATTGGCTGTGCTGAATACATTTAACGAAGCCAAGATGGCTGCCCTTTCTGAGCTAGGATTTCAAGGGCTACTGCATCTAGCAAGTCAGCAAGTTCATCACAATGCCTTGAAGTGTCTTCTCAAGTTGTTTGACCCCGTTAAGAGGGTTATGGTCATCGACAGTGTGAAACACCGAATGCTCTGTTCGGATGTTGAGGCGCTGACTGGCATTCCGGCTACCAAAGTCGGTGTCCCGTTTAGCGGACACATGGACACCGTCCATGACGAGCTGAAGACGCATATGAAGAGGGGTAAGATTTCTCTCAAGTCCGTGGAAAGTAGCATGATGAGAAGAGATATGTCGGACGACATATGGAAAGTGGAAGTAGTATTATTTATACTAGGAAGCTATTTGTGTCCGACGACGGCATTCGACATGGACAAGGAGTACCTGCTCACGACACGTGACGTCGCCTCCATTTGTAAGTTTGACTGGGCCACTCACGTGGTCGATACTCTATGCAGCCAAGTGAGGGCCTTTAAAGGTCATCACGCAAAGTATATAGGAGGTTGTGTCCATGTATTGCTGGTGAGAATGTATAGTCCAGTATGTGTGTTGCTTATTGATTGTATTTTGATTGAATTTATTAATGTGAAGTACTCATTGTTAATGTGTTGGAATTATGAATCCATCAGATGTTTTACGCTTGAAAGAAGTCAATGGAGGAGACCACATCAAGAAGTACGAGCAGGAGTACGCCTTTGTGCCAAGATTGGGATGATGACCGGCTGAAAGCCATTTTCAGAGTTGCAAATGCTGATCTTGCTGAATTTGTAGGTTTTGTCCTTCTTTTAATGCCTAGTAGCGTATTTTTAACATGTCGCCTGGTGATATTCTTAGTAACTCCATTTATAGGAATCCCGCGAGGTCGAATGTAACGCAGAGGAAGAAGTGGACCCGACGACCCAAAATGGGCAGATGGATGTGGTGCTGCGTCGTCTGAAGGTATGCTTCATTTCGTGTGCTGGTCTGTATGTGTTTGTCATTTGGTTTATGTAGCTGATTTGCAAATCCTGATTATACGCATTGTGGCATAAGCAGAACGTGGAACTTTCTGTTATGAGACTTCATGCTACTAATGAGCACATCGTCCGCAAATTGGGATTTATTCTCAGAGAACTTAGAAGAGAAAGACCTCGACAAGGCCATCCCGTTATGCAAGAAGATCGTGGTAAGTCTCAGGAGAAGGTGGTAGGAGGCGAAGAGGAAGGTCATGTAGCCGAGGGTGTTCAAGAGGGGTGACACAAGGAACGGCTGATGTCAACCCGGCTGGTAATGTGTGTGAGCCTATTTCTCCACCAGAGGACTCCGGTCTGCCGGACAAGGGCTTCAGTATTCCTATAGTCGAGGTAGGGTCCAGTATGATGTCGGAGAAGAGCCTGGTCCCGTATGATCCTCCTCAGATGCAACAGAATTTGCCAGAAGGTTCCGATGATTATTCCGACCCGCGTGAGAAACAACTTGCGCGGGCTTTGAATAAACTATCTGCAATGCTTGGTACTTCGGATGCTGTTAGGTGTAACATTGAGAGTGAATCTGAGTTGAGCCTAACTAAATCCGAGGAGGGTCTGAAGTCGCTGCTGCAATCGAGTAAAGGAAAGGAGAATGTACTGCCTGAAGTCGCAGTGCATGAGGAAGGAGCCGGTACCCCCACAGCAAGAGCAAAGGACAAGGATGTTATAGGAGATGAACGTGGTGCAGAATTTGAAGAGGAGACCACGGCTAAAGTAGATGACGACGCAGAGCATCCCATGGATGGTGATCCGGAAGTGGGGAAAGGGGTGACGAAAACTGCAGAAGAGGTTGAAGTGCATTTGAAGGTGACGTGCATTCACATTTCTATGATTAAGTATGTTGAACATCACTGATATTAAAGTTCGCTATACTATGATTCGCAGGAAAGTGGATCATCGACAACGGCTGTATTTAATAGAAAAACCACTCGTCGTACGGCAGAGCGGAAGCCGTCTACATTTAACCGCAGTCCATTTGTCCCGCCTAAGCCGGTAACAAGGACAAGAAAGTGTGGACGGTCCTCCATCCCTGAGGTATAAATGAACTGGAGCATACCCACTCGTCCTGCCTCGACTGTGAGCTTCATGAGGATTAATGGGTTTATCCATTGTTGTAATTTATCATGGATAGGCACTGCAAAAATACTTCCCAGTGGATGTGCCCGTTAGTGAGCTGAAAACATTTACACCGGCTCAATGGTGTGTCATTGAGTACGCTTGGAATGATGACCGAGACAATAGGTTAGTGTCACTGTCTTCGGATATTGGGATATTAGGAATTTGTTTAAGTTTGTTGAACAATTTTTTATGGATATTATTTGTTGCAGTGAATGTCTTTGTATGACGGAGTCCGCACACGTTAATAGGCATGCGATGCGTTCTCTTATGCCACGAAGATGGATAGACAGCAATGTAAGATTACCTCTTTAATTACTAAACTTAAATGAGGATTACCCCATGTAAATCGGCGACGTGACTATTCGTTGTTGCAGATTATAGACTTCCACGCCGTCATGCTACAAAGTAGCATGGATCCCGAAATGAGAAGGATTTGGTACCTTCCAAGTTGGTTAGGGGTAAGTGCTGATTTACATGATGTTCCAAATCCACCCGAACTGACCATGCACTAACCACGCACTGATTACAGAATCTTGCATCGACGCAATATAGTGCCGCCAAAATGCCCGTCATAAGCAAAGCAAATGTCGCAGCCTTATATGCGCACTTCAAGTCTCACATTGGGAAGAACAACGAAGTGCAATGGGTAAGCATCCACTCCATGTAACTGTCTTCGTGCCTATCTCCATCTACCTCCAGTTTACTGCATTAAGTAGACTGAATGCTATGCCCGTTTGCAGATTTTTATTCCGCTTTGTGTCGCGGAATCACATTGGACATTACAGATTGTGTCATTCTGGACAGAAGAAGTCCTCATCATGGACACAATTACAAAAAACTATCCAACACCGGAGGCAGAGCGGAGCTTCATCATCGTGTGTTAAAGCTTCTAACCGTCGTCATGGAAGAGAATCGGATGAAATCAATGGCAAAAGGATATCAATTACCAGACATTTCCACCTGGAAAATAAAATATCCGACAAACGTGCCCGACCAGATGGCTGCCGGGAATGAGTATGTCGATCTATATTAACCGATTTTATTTTCAACATATTGAACGTAAGCATTGTTGTTTCTGCAGGAGCGAATGCGGAATATATGTCATGAAATTCATGACTTTGGCTGAACCCCCATTACGTGCTGAGGAAGTGGTAAGTTCATTAACCCATTCCTAGCATTACTGTCAAACACTTACATTGATAGTTGGATGTATGTGCGGGCTAGACCGTAGGCATTGCTGATAGGTTGAGGCTCGTCGTTAGCATGATCAAATGGCCTGGGAATGAGGTTAAGAAAAGAATACAGCAGAAAGTAAAAGATGATGCCAACAAGAAGAGTAAGAGACCGGAGAGTAGTGACGCTTCAACATGGGATGCACATCGATAGACAGTTGATTGACCAGAACAATCTTGTACATTCCTGGAGCAAGAAAACACAACCTGATCTAGCAGATGTAGCCGTCAACTTTAGGCAGTCTTTATGTAGCCCTTTCTTGTAATAGCTGGCAACCTGCAGGTCAAAGTTGCAATATTGGAATATGTAAATTTACTGTTGTAACAGTCTCTGTGTACGTAGCTAACCTTAAGTAACTAAATGAACAGGTTGGCATTTTGTCACAATACTGCCGTTATGCCGTCGAAATTTGCAATTAAAGGTACATATTTAACTGTCCATAAACCGAGTTATCTTCACAGCGCACATCGTGGAATATTTCAGAACTACTTTCACTACATAGGTTCCGTAGTTTCTTGTTATTGAGCCCACCATCATGAAACCGTTAAGAGGTACCCATGGCCATTTCTTCCTTCGTACCGTGAATAACATACTCTTTAATCTGGTTACCAATATTATATGCGACGCGATCATCAACCCTTGTTACACCTTCATTCTCCACACTACTACTCTCCAACTCCAACGTCAATGATTGAATTTTTTTCTGAACCTTCCGAAATGCGTTGTCAGATCTTCCAGCAAGAAAACACATCCGCCGACAGGCGGTCATGAGGATACACTGTCGTAAACCATTGATGTCGACATCGTATTCACGGCAAGATAGAACTTCAGAACTTACACTTTTAACTAACTTTATCCACCTTTTATTAATCAGATGCTTTGGTATGTTCAAGAATCCTTCAATTTTTTCAACATGGAAGAGGTGGGCACACGGAAAACCAAATGTCTCAAAATGTAAGCAGCTGCAGCTGAGTTGGACATTTTGTTTGCCAGATGACACTTGCACGCATCTATGCTCACCGTCATAACACGAAAGACTATATACCCTCGCTAGATTCCCGTCAACTATATCTTCCGCACAAAATCGTGCTTCCTTTTTCATTTCGGACTGAACTCTACGAAAAGAACTCAGGGTGTACAATTCACTTGCATCCTCCTCAAGTCGGCGCAACATCGTAGTTGGCCTGAATGCCTTATGCATTGATTTGAAGTCCTCTTCGCATTCCTTGTGACGAAGATCAGCAACTGCGCGCTCGAAATTGTTAACGAAATCATGCAGTTTATGTTTGCTGTCAACATATCCCTTCATGTAACGATGCATTCGTTCGCATTGTTGAGTGCTTCTAAGTTCTGCCCAGAAATGACCATGCAGATATGTTTGCCACCACATATGTCGACATGCATAAATTTGTTGTAGCCATCTAATGCTTATGGATCCTGTATGGTTCATTAAAGACTCCCACTCCTCTTCAACTTCTTCAGTTGGTCTACTGTTGTACATGAATGACGAAATACGAGCTCGCATACCCGGGTTCTGTACACGACAATTGATCTTCCGACTAAAATGCCAAAGACATAACCTATGCCTTGACAATGGCCAAACTTCTCTCACAGAAGCAATCATCGCTTTGTCGGCGTCTGTGACCACGCTTAGCGGATGTTTGCCTCCCATGATCTATGTATGAGTACGTAGGAGCCAAGTGTAGTCTGTAGTGGTTTCATAACTCATCAAGGCTGACCCAAACACGGTAGTTTGATGGTGATGATTGACACCGACGATGATCACCATTTGCATTCCATAATTGTTTGTCTTGAACGTTGAGTCTAGTGCTACGACATCGCCGAATGCTTAGTAATCAGTGATTGAGGTACTATCCGCCCAATATATGCATGTCACTTCATTATTTTCCACATGTGATTCGAACGCCATACCACTCTCACTGTTCCTCCTAGACAGGAGATATGCAAAGACTGAATCACAACGACCAGCCACCCCAACAGACTCTTCCTTCAACTTGCGGTTATTGAGGTCCTTCATACGGCACGTGAGTGTCCACCAGATGCGTGTACTACTAGTCGCATAATATCACACTGTCTAAACCCAACGTCAAGCATTCGACGGACAAAGGTCATATCTTCGTCGCCTACTTGCCGCCTTTCTCGCATGAAATATGACAGACGTTCGCTAACCATGTCATGATTGTGTTCCAACTTAACTGCAACCAAATTCCACTGCCCATTAACCTCCAATCTCGCTTTAAAGAAACAGTTGCAACCGTTCTTGACAGATGCTCTAACCCGACTTCTCGCTGTCAACACAGGGACATCGGAACGCTTGCCTTCCCTTGAACAAACCCACTTTCTCATGACGCATTCACCGTTTCTTAATTTCTGCCGATCTCTTTTCCGAACTGAAAACCCATTAACTGTTGCATACATTTTAATGAACTCTTCAACTTCTTCGGCCGTACCAAATGACATATTCAACATCTGTTCTTCATTCATATCAGTGAGTATATTGAAGAAGTGCTAAACATCCTGGTCACCTACATCAACATTAATGATGAAAGGTTATCAATAGATTAGGGATGACAGAACAATAATTGCAGGATCAACATCATGTTCTTCACCGAATCTTGACTTTTTCGCGTTCAATATACTTTCCATGACGTCAGGCTAACGACGACGCAAACCCGAAATCCACCACAATCCGAACAAGATGAACCCGTCACTCCTCCTGTAGCCGAACAACACTCCCCTGTCGGACCAGCTGCAGCCGAAGAAGACCTGGGAAACTCCACCTGCGGCCGAAGAGGAAGGACGATGCCGAAGACCTGGGACGATGCCCTCCGGCCGAAGATCTCAGAGGATGACCTGCAAAATATGTGTGGGTTAAAGACGACGGCCAGCCGAAGATCTGGGATGACGCCGACCTGCAGCAGGAACTCGGGGACGACGTGTAGCCAGGAAACCCAAATCCAAACGACAAACGCTTTACCAATATTATATTAAATGTGGATCTATGTGTTAAAAAGTTAGTAAATTTTACGACACTAGACCTCATTAATTAAGTTAGTAATATTTATGCAGTTGAACTGAATGCAAACGAAATTAGTAATATGTTTAGTAAATTAGTAATAAGTTTAGTAACCAGGGTAGAGAGGTAATTTCACAACATAAATAGGTTCGGAGTTAGGTTCAAAAACACTGTTCTAATTAGTAAATTTGTTAGTAAACGCCTTTATTTTTTGTAACAGTTTACTACTTTTTTTAGTAAAAACAACTCAAAATTAGTAAAATTTACTAAGAGGGATTTACTAAAAAAATACCAGAATTAGTAAACAGTTACTAATTATCGGCATAATTCGTACAGTAAAAATTAGTAAAATTTACTACGTTTTTTACTAACCTTGCGCTGACTTTACTAAAACATTTTCGTTAGTAACGTCAACGCAGAATTAGTAAAAAAAGTAGTAAATTTTACTCCTTTTTTTACTAAAACTGGTTTGACTTTACTAAAATACGAAAAAAAAATAGTAATTACTCCTTTTTTTACTAATTTTGCGTTGACGTTGCTAACGGAAATGTTTTAGTAACGTCAGCGCAAAAGTAGTAAACTTGAACTGGAATGAACAATGAAAAAATATTAAAATTTCCATGCTTTTTTACTAAGTTTGCTTTGACTTTACTAAAAGTTGACCGAAAAGTAGTAAATTTTACTAAATATGCGCTGATTTCGTTAGTATTAATTAGTAACGGTCAACTTTTAGTAAAATTTACTACTTTTCGTTACTATTAATTAGTAAACTACGTAACCGTTACGTGCATGTACGATTAACCGCTTCAGTAGAGTTTTGCTTTGCAATCTACTACTCAATCGGATGGAACACAACAAAAACACTCAAAGGGTGAGGTTTTTATCTTGTGGGTCGGGGGGGTGGGTGTTCTGGAGTTTTGACTTTTTTTATTTCCCACAACAAATGGATCCAAAATCCAGGTGTCCCCAGGACGGACTCATCATGCTTATTGCCATTATTGTTGCCTTTGCGTGGGTGGGTGGAGATTCAGAATCTGTTCTTTTTTGTCATTCATGTTATTTTATTGCAAAATGGAGAATATATGAGTTTGTTGTCGTATTTTCTTAAATGTTTTTTCCTGGTTACCAGATCGGATGCGCAATCATTATGAGATACTTTGTTGATTCCTCCCCCCCCTTACCTCAATTTTTAGTCTTTTTTTTTTTTTTTCTAAAAACTCCAATTATAGTTTTCCTTTTTACATCAACAACAGCCATCGAACTGGGATTATTAAAATAGGCCAAAAACGAATATAAGAAGTTGGGTTACCACCACCACCCCCACATATATAATAAGATCACCATCAAAGCTAACATCTTGACAAACACCACCCTAACCCTCACCCCTCCCCCCCCCCCCCCCCCCCCCTCTCTCTCTCTCTCTCTCTCTCTCTCTCCAGAATTCCATAAAAGGAGGAGGATGAGAAGGCAGTGCGACGACCCCTGCCTGGTCCCGCCTCGGGCTTGCACAGGCTCCGGCGGCGCGGCCGTTCCAACCGAGGAGGTGGCGGTGACCCACGATTGTTCTTGAGGGGGAGGAGCGAGATTATACATATCATCTCCCTTAGGCAAGTCTGGATGCTTGGCTTTTTGAATCCTTTTTTCATTTTTTGTTATTTGGTCTGGTGTATGCGCAGAGATCACTTCACGTCAGAGAGCCTTCCTCTTTGTTAGTTTCTGGCTGACAAAAAACAAACTGGAGGGAGAATAATTACCAAAAAGCATCACATGTTCTTGTGTGTTTGTTACCCAAATTGGGTTTTAATCTTTTCCCAGCATGGGGGAAATTGCTTCAGATCTTCCTGTGTTGTTGTTGTTTCCAGTAGACTAGTTGGGCATTAAAAACTATTAGCAAGTGGGGACATTTATGTATATTTCGTGGCTCTGGCATCATCATGCGATTGACATGATGATGCGATTGACACCTGCGACGTCGACCTGTTGAGTGGGCGGGGGTGGTGACTGTGATGTTTCCTCAGTCGGCCGGTGAGATGTATCGGAATTTCATATGACGAAAATGTTATTGCTGAGGGGGGCGGGGGGGGGGGGGGCTGGCGGGGATAAAAGGGAAACGAATTGGAAGGTGAGGATGAATAATCAAGCAGTTTCTTTGGATTATGTATGTTTTCTTCTTCTTTTGTTGGTTATGTGAGTTTTGGTTTACATTTGGACAACGAGAGTTTTACACGGAAATCTGTTAGTTTTAAAAAAAAATTGCGAAATATGGTTCAAGTATCGTAAAATACGATTTCACCGTCGAAAAAGCGCGTTCTCAAAAACGCGCTCACGCGCCCTCTGCGTATGAAAGGAAGGGGGCGGGTTTTGAAAATCCGTCCCTACGCGGCATGGGAACCCAGCATGAGGGTGCAGTTTCAAAACGCGGCCTCATAGAAGGGCGGGTTTAAAACCCGCCCTCCAACACTTCGAGAAATTTTTTGTAAGTGTTGGGGGCCCTTCGGGGATTACACAAGAGGCGGGTTTTCAAAACTCGCCCCCCTCTTAGACATTACTAAACACTTATGAAATATATTAGAAACCATGTTTCAATAACGACATATCCCTTAAGGCACTCAAGAACCAACTCCATTAATCATAGCTTTCCTCAACAACCAATGTAAATGCAAGTGGTACAATATGGTTCTTCCTGTCCATAGAACATGCAATTAAGAGTTTATGCCTATATTTACCATATAAAAATGTGTCATCTATACTTACAACTGACCGACAATGATTAAATGCTTGAATATACTGTCCGAACACCCAAAACAGTCTCTGAAAGTGGAATGCTTCCACATCGCCATGATTATAAGTTACACCCCAATCAACAATTGTTCCGGGGGTGGCAATTCTAATTACATTCATAAGATGCGACAACTCATTATAAGATTTATCACATTCGCCGTATTCAACTGTAATCGCCTTCCTCTTTGCATCTCATACTCGTCTCCTAGTTACTTCGTACTCAAATCTCTCATTTATTACATTCCGTAGGAACGACACTTTCACTTTAGGAGATTCTCTAATAAAAGTACGGAAGTAGGGAACCATAAAGTTACAGTCAAGTCGATCATGATCGTGGAAAAGCACTGCATTTAAACATGTATACGACTCACCAACAATCGTTATTTCAAACTCATCATCACAAGCACGTTGAATCGCGCGTAATCTCCACTTGCAACCAGATCCAAGCTCAGAACAAAACACAGACCACGTCGTCTTATCTGACTCCACAATTTCGTAATTATAATGGTTCTTGATATGGAACGTATTCACCGTATGAATGAGATGGTTCTTATGTTTGAACCGCATCCCTTTACGAAATTCAATCACAGCGTCCGGATCGTCCGTCATCCTAACATCCTCATCCTCCTCAAAAATCACCTTCTCAGTATCGTCATTGTCTAGATAGAATAGTAGAGGTTTCTCCAACCGTTTCTTCGTAGAATGACCAGCCTCATTAACCCCTACATTCCTAACATTTTCCTCGTTCCCTAAATCAACATTGTTGAATATTTCATCATCAGTATTGGCGTCATTATCGGAATTCACTATTGAATCAACGATATGATTCTCATATCGCCGATATATAGTTTCGTTTAGAATTACGTCATCGCCCATATCACGTTCTAAATCTTCAAACGGGTCACCATCTTCATAATCATTACCACCATCATCCTCATTACCACCATCCTCCTCATTCCACATATTACCACCATAACCGCTACACCATTCATTCACCGGTACCAATTGACGAATATTTCTACTAACTTTGAAATTTTCCACTCTATTGCATGACATTTAACCCCTCATCCACATTCACTCATACTGCTTACTTCTTGAATTTGGGGGCCTCCCTTCATTGCTAGAATTCTCAGAAACTGATATCACACACTTCTTGAATGCGGTCACCATTTGACATCGCAAACTCACAGGTCACCATTTGACATCGCAAACTCACACAACAACCTAACATCCTCATCATCACCAATAGGTACTAGCACAAAATTTATGCCAGAAGGACCATACGAAGGAACGGGATATCTATGACATATTTTCAGCCTACTGCCTTCGTTTAATCTCATTGCATTAGCAATGACCCTTTCAAATTGCACATCGACATCAGTAGGTACTTCTATACGTTTCATTGGACCCGTACTATAACCTACTCCTTGACTACCATGAATAACCTTCCCATTTCCATACAACAACAAATGAACTTACGACATTGAAACGTAAGATAAAACTTACGATTTAGTGATTAGCTACTTCTTCGAACTTACTAATACCTACAATAATTCAAACAACATATCATTAATCATCAAAATAATAGTAACTAAATAAACATTATTAAAACTTAATTTAAACTAAAACGTAAACCTAATTACACCCAAAATTTCAAAATAAAGCTAATTTTAACTAAAACCTAATTCCAACTAAAACCCTAATTTCAACTAAAACCTAATTCCAACTAAATCCCTAACTTCAACTAAAACCTAATTTTATCTATACATAATTTCATGGCATAAATATAAATTAATTACCGAGACGAGGAAGCCGTCGACGGTAAAGGGCAGAGGACGGAGGGGGTGATGGGCGTAGGACGAAGGGCGGCGGTAAAAGGGGGAGGACGAAGGGCGTCGACGTGAGGGCAGATGGGGTGACGGCGTGATGCCGGAGGACGAAGTACGTGAGGGCGTAAGAGGAGTAGCGGAGGACGAAGTACGGTCCGGGGAAGGCGGACAGAGAACGGGGGCTTGGGCGTCGGGCGTTTGGGGGTCGGGGGTCGGGTTAGGGTTTGGGTAAAATGAATTCGGGAGTGGGGGACCCGAGAAAGCCGCAAGAGGGGCGGGTTTTCAGTTTTTTGAGGGGCGGGTTTTCTGTCCGACGCCGAAACCTTCTGACCCCACTTCGCGAATTCCCCAACTATTGAAGGGAAACCCGCCCCTTGTTCAGCTATAGAAAAACCCGCCCCCTTATGTATTCCCAGGAGAGGCGGGTTCAAACCCGCCCCTTGTGTATGCCAGGAAGGGGACCCCAACACTTGGCGAAATTCTCCAAGTGTTGGAGGGGCGGGTGCCCCCGCATGAGGGCGGCTTTTGAAACCGCGCCCTCATGCTGTGCCCGGATGCCACATAAGAAACGCGCCCTCTTTCCTAATGTAGAACGAAACGCGCCCTCTTTGTAAATTAAGGGAAACGCGCCCCTTCGACGGTAAAACCATATTTTACGAAACTAGGACCGTATTTCGTAATTTTTTTTTAAAACTAACCGTATTTCTAACTTGAATGAATGCCTTTTTAATAATAAATAAAATGGATAGATTTGGCATGTGATGTATGTCTTGTCTCTCTAAGCAATTGGAGTTCCAGCCAGTGTACTATAACTAATATTTTATTTTTGTAGATTTAAGAGAAATCCCCCACTAATGATTGTCCTCCTAAAACACTAATCACGTCCTCCTATTCCTTTTGTGAAGCATGAGAAATTGAGACTTAACTAATTGGTTCAAATGATTCGAGCATTTGTAACCATTTTTCGCTATTTTTTTATTATTCGAAATAGGGTTTTGGTTCATAAATTACCAGTAGCTAATTTATTGTTTTAAACAACGACTTTGATTTTAAATATTAAGTGTTCTTTTAAACAATGACTTTTAGTAAAATTTGCTAAATCGTTGTTTCAAAAAGCGATTTTGGTCCGACTTCAAAATAAACCATTTTACAAAAAAAAAATAATCAAGTGTCCTGTCCACAGTATCCGTAGGTTGTAGAGACAGCTCAGGAGCCTCCTTTGCAAACCTTGAGTTATATTAAAAAGAGATTGCAAATTTCCATATAGAATAATAATGATGCTTGCATGGTTGAATGGCTAGTTTTAAAAATAATTATCGAGATACGATCAAAGTTTAAAAAATTACGTATATATCACTCATTACGACATATTTCCCGTATTCCAATTTACAAAAGAGACGAATTTTGAAAACTCACGAAGGAACTAGGGGAGATAAGTTCTCTTTATATTGGCTAGGTGTTGGTGCGGAATTATGTCTCTCGTAACACGTATCGAATTTTACAGTGTTTTATATGGTCGTCGTAAAGTAAATGAATGCAAGCTGAAAAGGAATACAATACTGAAATTGAATCAAACAGTACTGAATTACAGATCAAAACTTACAGACATGACGTGAACGGAAAAAACAACGAAAGGATTTAAAGGATGACCGCTAGGTGCGACTTTCAACCTACGACATGTGTCCCTTTGCCGAGATGACATAAATAATTTACGGTTTACGGTCTATTATTATTACTTAATTTTGAGAACAAAATGGGGTAGGGCTCCTAGCGTAGTTGGGTAGGGTACTTATGAGAGGTTTTGAATTTCACTCTTGGCAGAAGCTGCCTTCAAAATCCGTTACTTGATTTTGTAAATTGAAAGACATGCTTTTAAAATTCGATGCAAGAACGCGTAATTTTTGACAAAGAGAAAACATGTACGTCTCGTCTATTTAGCAATTTCAAGACAGTGTACTCTAGAAATGATAGTAGATTTAAGATAAATCCCCACTAATCATGCCCTAAAACACTAATGACGTCCTCCTGCTGGATTAGTGGGAGGGGGTTCCCCTTTTGGGAGGTCCGCTTTTTGCCCCATCTTCAATAAAATAAAACGAGTAATTGAGACTTTCTAGATGATTTTACGCCTCGTTATTTTCAATTTTGATTATTAAAAAAAAATCTTAAAGGCAGTGTTTCCCACGAAGAAAAAGACAAATTAAAAATGAAAATACACGCTTCCCAAAATAAAATATACCAAAACTAATTTAAATTTTCCTTTTCTTTTTCTTTTTGTCGTAGCGTAAATCAACAGCCATTCCAGACGTGAACAAGGCCGATGTTACGGAGAGTATATAACTTCGAGAAATGTTCCCTTTTATGGCGGTCCCCAAAACAATTTTGACTTTTACGGCTGCGAGTTTCAATATTACCGTTTTACGGCAGTTTTTCTCTTAACCTTTTCTTAACCCAAAATTAATCCTTCAAGACTAAATTAGGAAATTTTTCTTAAGTGGCTCTGATACCAATGATAAAACTGAGGGGAATAAGGAATGCAAATTAACTCCCTGAAAAGTTGATATCAGCATGCTAGATATTCCTCAGTATTGACAGGAATCGAACTTAAGATGTTTTTCCCAATTGTCTTTGACGTCGGCGTTCCACCAACCTCAAATACTCGTTTGAGTATTTTGAACTTGCCGCAAATCCGAGATTAGACTTGCCTTCAAGGAAATATTCCTCGAATTCACTCTGTACTAGAGTTAGCTATTCTAATTTATTAGAATAACTCTCTATCTGCTTTGATATTTGTGATATCTGTGCCGATAGATGTTCAAGACGATCTACTATGGTATTAAGAAGACCAGTAGTAGAATCCTTGCCCACCCCGTGATCTAAATGCAGAAGATCTGGGTTAGGACAATCAGTCATAGAGAGACTCGTGCATTTGCACCACCTTAATTAAGTTGCCTTAATCAAGATCTTCTTTCAGAACTGAAAGAACAGCATAAACAACTTTAAACTATAAAGATGCTTATCATACCTTAATCGAATCGCTCAGAGGGTCCACCAAGCTTCCGCACCAAGAGAACCCATTAACTAAGTTTCAAGAGTCTTCTTCTCAAAAACTTAGAGAAGGCAATGGAGAGGCTCTTCTGTGTCCTCCAAATGCCCATAACATGAGGGACTTCTATAGACACTCATCATCCAAGGTTTCAGCCTGATGGCTTAGCCTTACAAGGTTTAGTCATAATGACTTATCCTTCAAGGTGTCGATCCGCAAATTTAACCTTTAGTTAGACTTAATCGGTTTTGATTAATTCTAACTTTCTTGGTTTCTTAAGGTATTTTTCGAAGAACAATCAAAGAAAACTTCAACTCCAACTTGAAATCGAAGTTTTTCGTTTTAGATTTTCTTCTGGAGGGCAATCAAAGATTTCTTACTCAAAGTTTTGAGAGAGAAAATTCTCTATTCATATTGCCTCCCAAACGAGGTAGAAGGCTTGCGAATATATACACAAATGAGCTGGTGTCTATGCACTGTTTACCAGCTCAAGATTAAAAGGAATCTAAACGGTTACAAAAGTTAGTGGGGTCCTAATGACCAACAAAAATGTCCTAGTCTAACTTTATACAGTTGTATTCTCCCGTCTGCATTGGTGCACTGTCTTGGGAGATTCCCTCATTGTTGTTGGCGCTTGAAGTCTTGCCAACCTCTTCTTTTTCTGAGAGTCCCGGTGGGTCTGAGACCGCTTTAAGAATTTGTTGGGCTTTCTCATCATATTCAATTTGCTGATTTAGGGTCTTGTCTGTGAAATCAGCAATTTTACTCCAAACCTCGAAGGTGTCGGTTCGGAGATGTAACTCAGAGTTCTCTCGCCTCCAGAAACTATCTAGAAGTTCGAGCATTCTCTGCCATCCTCGATCTCCTGCTTGTTCGTCGATGAGGCTTAGATCTGACCGAAGAATCGTGACGGTAATTATACCATCACAGAGCACGTAGTATTCGTCCTTACGGGCTAACACATGCTCTAACACATCCTTAAGAAACTTAACCTTTATGGCTTTCCTGACTATTTTGTCCTTGTAGTATTTTCGTCATAAACCTCTCTGATCGAGGTCCTGTCGTTGAGGTTCTACCAGACGTCTACTCTCACAAGGGTGGATGTCCCATACTTGCAGATTCTGAAGTATTACCTTCCCATACTGCGGATGGTCTTCCTCCTCCCTTATCGTGCTAGTAATCAATGCCGTGGCATATTTTGGTCCATAACCTAGGCATCCAAGTACGTACCTTACTAACATAGGCAGTGGCTCCATACATTCGGGTTCTGATCTGTCGATCTCCAGGATGTCTACGAACCCAGCATATACGTAAGGTGCTGCTACTCCCACCATGTCTGAATGAATTCTTAGAGACGGCCACTTCCCCGATATCCAATGTAGATACGGCTGAAGTACAGTGTTTTCCTCGAGCGAGGATTCACTCATGTCTACTACTACCCTTGGGACTTCATAATTTTTGACCTCCCCTGGTATTATTGACATAGTTGTGGAGAAAATCTGCTGTCTTTCCTTTTCAACTCGGGATAGCTCCTCCTCACCTGAAGCCATAATTGATAGCTTATACTCCAGGTCTTTGATGTACTCAATTGTCTTTTTTGCAAAAAACTCAACTTGGCGCTTGTCATCATGTTTGATGCCACCTATGAGTCCTCCACAGATCACAGACGCATCCCAACTTAGGGATTCATCCTCGAATGAGTCTTGATAAACAAAACCAGGATCTTCCCAGATCCTCTTGGATTACTCCAACATGGCCTTTGCCATCGTGACTTTTATCACCCTGAATGTTCTCACCAGACTCCTTGACCGAGTCTTTAACAGGAATTGCTTCCTCAAGGTTCTCTTTCTTCTCAAGATTACCTTCCAACGATGCGTAAGCACTTCCAAAATCGAAGTATTGCTCACACTCCATTGCAGCCGCTTCCTCAAGTTCTACCCTTGGTTCATGGTCTACTTTTTGGATTGGCTCGTCAATTAAAATCTTAAATCTCTCTTCTGCCTCAGAAACATATTCTCTTTCAACCTGCTCTTTTTGCTCTTTCTTCGTCTCCAGTAGACTTTTGTTGAGCTTTACAGCCTGGTTAATAGAAATCATTTGCTCTTTGGCTAGGTGATCCCGACAGTAATTGAACTGCATCGTGGTTAGTAGAAACCACCAAGGTTGCTCAACCTTACCGTCCTTACTAGGACCTTCCTTTGCAGGATCATCCTCCTTGGGACCAGAAGACCTAAGCCTCTTGGCTTTCCTCTTCTTTCTGGCCTTCTCCTGTGACTCAGATTTTGCCTTGTCTTTCAGATCTGCCATTTTCACATCTCTTTTGGAGCTTTCCTCCTTTGGATCTACCTTCCCTTCCTGGAAACTTTTCTCTTTCCCCTTAGAATTGACTTTTGCCTTTCCTTTGGGTTCAGCCGTTCTCTTTGAGAAACATCCTTTGCTTTTCCCTCAGATCTAGCCGCAGCTTCTTTGGGATTAGCCATCTCCTTATGGAGATCTTGTTTCGCTTTACTCTTGGAGTCAGCTTTTGCTTTCTCCTTAAGTTCAGCCTTCCCCTTTTGGGAATCCGCAGTTTTCAGCTTCTTGGGACATTCGTAAGAACGAAGGCCTAGTTGCTGACACTGTCAGCAGAGAACTGCTGCTTTCGTTCATGAAACGGAACCAGCATCACTATGCTCACCATCTCCCTTGTTAGGACATACCTTTTGGGAGTGTCCCTCCTTCTTACATCTCCAGCATATCTTTCTCTTTGCAGCAGGATCCATCTGCAGAGTTTTTAGAAAGAGAGGTGTTTGCAAGTTCTCTAGAGAGAGAGTCAGCTATTATGTTGTGGTCGGACTAAATGTATTCGACCTCGTATTTATAATAGCTAAACTATTCTTGCAACCTTAAGAGCCCAGTTTGCCTGGCTTCCTTAAGGTCCAGACTCATAAACCTTTTTACGTAGGTCGAGTCAGAGCGCACTAAAAATTCTTTCGGTGCCAAAAAGATGTAAAAAGCCTTTATTCCGTATTTTAAGGCTAATACTTCTTTTTCATGTATCGGGTACCTTAGTTCGCACCCCTTGCTTCCCGATCAGTATTTGCACACCGGTTCTGGTTTTCGTCCTTTAATTTTAGGGACTGCTCCCAAAAATTCTTCAGAAGCATCAACTTCCAAGACTAACTCATCCTTGTCAGAAGGCAAAGCTAGTTGTGGCAAATTTTTCACCTTTGCTTTAATCCGTCTAATGGATTGAGTATCTTCATCTTCCCATATCCAAGGATTTGTAGAAGAGGTTTTCTTCGAAATCCTACTTAGATCTCGGGAAAGATCTTTCACAAACTTTCTTGTATAGTTTGCACATCCACAAAATCTTTGGACTTGCTTTCTATCCTCAAGTCTGTGAGGAAAATCAACTATTTTCTCAGCAATATAACTTTGCAGTTTAATTTTTTCCTGCTTAATCTCCATGCCTAGAAAATTAACTGACTCCCTAAACCATTCTATCTTTTTCTCCGATAGAATCATGCCCTCCTGTCGGAAGACATCAGTCACCTTATCAAGGTGTCTCATGTGGTCGTCCTCAGTCTGACTGTAGACTAACACATCGTCAATATAGACCGCACAAAATTTTCGGACTTGCTTGAAAGCATTATCTATTTTGCGCTGAAACACGCCTGGAGCATTTTTCAGGCCGAACGCCATCACCAGCCATTCAAACATTCCTTGTGGAGCATTGAAGGCAGTTAGAGGAACCGACTCTTCTTCCATCTTGACTTGCCAGTATCCACTTTTCAAGTCAAACTTAGAGAAGAACTTTGGTTGGCTCAGACTTACCTTATCAATTAAATCTCCCGCAGTGGGAATCTTATAGCCATCGTCCTTTGTAGCTTTGTTAAGCTGACGATAATCTATAACCATTCGTGCTTTACCTCGCACTTGCTCGGCATGATTAATTACCATAAAGGCAGGACTAGAATGTGGACTATAACTATCCCTAATCAAGCCTTTTCCAAGCAACTCAGGAATCTGTTTGTCAAATTCCTCAACCATTTCAGCCGTATACGTTATGTTTTTTGTTCTTATAATGGTTCCGGGATCTTTCAACTCTAATCTAGCCTTTATGCCATTTCGAGTCCATAACTCTAGTGGATCTTCACTAAAATTATCGGCCAGTTTTACTAGGAACTTATCCCATTTTGTTCCTGTTAACTTAACAGCCATACACACTTCTTGTTTTGGAAACAAGTCGTCATACTGGTTAGAACTTCTGGTATTCGTTGGGGAAAACAGGGTTTGTTCCCATAAATCGTTCTCTTCCAACTGTATATCACCACGTTGAGCTCGCACTCTGAAGGCCTTTTCACATGGTGAAGTACCACAGTACTCGGTCCGTTTTACCGGATAGAACCCAAACTTTAACCTTAACTTAGGTTCTTGGAGTATACTGATTTTCACACCACCTATGGACACATGATGGACATCCTGCACAAAAGGTAGGTTTTCCTTTTGTCCTTTCAGAAAGGCATTACCAATTATGATGTCTGCCTCTAATAAAGGATGGGCCAGGATTTCTTTTATGATGAACTGTTGTCCACCAATAAAGATAGGCACATTATTGGCCTGGTGGCTGACTATTGTCGCCATTCCATCTACGTTTACCATGTGGATTGGTTTCTGCAGTGGTTTCCACCACTCATCTGGTAGAGCATTGAGTCTAACACAAGTTATGCTACACCCAGTGTCTATCAAGGTATCCAGAGAATACTCATAGTATCCAGGGAACTTGAAGGTTAGAGCCACATATGTGCTCAAGTCTTCTTTCCTGACACTAAACCCAGTATTCCTAGGTACTTCCTGGGATGGTTCTATCATCCTCCAGATTTCGTCTATTTGTATAGACCTTTGCTCGGCGATCTGCTCAATAACCTTACAAACTTCAGGAATCTTAGATAAAGGGTTTTCCATTTTGGTAACCCTTAACATCCGTATAGACTCCTCTCTCGTTTGGTCTACAGGGTCTTCATAAACTGGTAATGATACCTGTCTATACCCTACGATCCTACCCGTATGTTGCGACGGGGTTCTCGAATCAACAGACCTTCAAGACATTTCTTCTATTAGTGGTGGAGCAGATGCTTCTGCTGGTCGGGACACAATTATGTCCTCTCCCACATCACTAGCTCTAGAAGAAACATCAGAGAGCGTATGTGACCTCGGCTCTCTCAGGAGTGGCGTCCTCATAGGCAGATCCCTATCAGCTCTAAAACTATCTCTAGATGGTTCACCCAACATTAAAGTAATCTCGTTACCTCTTTGTTGGATATTAGCCGCACTAATTGGTCTAGAGCTACTACCAGGTTCAATCATAACCCAATTTCTTGGCCAGGTTAATTCCAGTGGATTTACCTCACTCCTATGAAATTGTTGGTAATTATTATGAGCTTCCTGAAACAACTCAGTAAGTCTTGAGATGTTTCTCACAGCATGACTAGTGGTATTTTCCAATCGGTAAATTACTCTAGTATGATATGCCAAGAACTTGGCCTGAGAATTCATTCTATCCATATTCATTGATTTTATCCTTAAGGTCAATGAATTTCCCAAACATCGATCGTTCAGGGCCATCATGAAATTTGGATGGACCTAAAACCATACAGGGCCATGTGCAAGGTTGGCCGTGTGCAAGGTTGGCCATCTCTAAACTCTCGCCATCGTTTATCGATCACAGCTGCTACCACAGGACTATCCGCTGGAAGATGGAATAGCGAGATAAGTCCTACTTGGATCAACCCAATGTGTATATAATTATATACACCTCTTGCACGTTGCATGGTTTCCCTAATGCGTTGTACGTTGAGTAATGGGATATCCAAAGTCTCAAGTTCCGTGATTGTAACTTGAGCCGTTGCCTCTGTTTGTGAGATGTCTATTATCGATCTAAAATTGAATCTCGATATATTATAGACTTCTCTCACGTTGATATTGGGCAACCTCCATTCCAGGACTGACTGGGATGGATCTTCGTACTGGTGGGATTCCTCCAGTACCTGATTGGATGCTTCCAACGGAACCATCTCATCACCATCTCCATTTTGCACTGCTCTCATCATGAACAGATGCATTTTCCAGAGATCAGAGCCTTCGTCCGAGTCTGTATCATAGTCTGACACTACCTCGTAAATCGACTCTACTTCCGAGTCTAAGTCGGAAATCTCCTGCTCATCTATTGGTTCATAAGCCAGGACTTTTTCCTCATGACTCCTGTCGTCTAAGAATACCATACGGAGTCTTTCTCTCCTCTGGTTTTTCTTTGGACAACTATCCGCCTTGTGGTCTTTTGAACCACAAAACCAGCAGCAATTACAGATGCTCAACGGTTTTCCCTTTGGACATCTAGTCTCTCTGCCATGCTTACGCTTGAAGGCATCGATCCTATCTTTGTCTTTTAGGTTATACCGTCTCCTTACAAACCTTCTGGGTCTGTAAGCAGAACTTCCCTTTTGCTTGCGCTGGAAGTCCTTCTTGGGCCAAACTTTCCTTTTGTTATACCCAACAAACTTCCTCTTTCGAGGAACGTTTTTCGTTGTAAACGAGTCCCCAGAAGAATTGCGAGTATCGCATCCATACCTTCCAGGTACATACTCAATTTGAGAACAACAGCTCTTATTCAAGTATGGCAGCTTCTTAGCTGCCTCCTTTACTTGGAGCTCAATACATGCCTTACGCATTGCGTACTTAACCGCCTGAATTTTTCCTCCGAGTCCAGAAATAATTTTTTCCTCACTTAGAAGTAATTCATATGTCTTTTGCGCAACCTCCGGCCAGGGTTCGGGGAGTTTTGCAAAAAAGGTTCCTAATATGAACTGTTGAGATACTACATCCAGATTGTAATAATACTTATGGAATTCACACACGTAGCTATCAAACCAGCACATATCACAGATCTGTAGTTTAACTAGAGCTGTCAATGACTGCTCTTTTTCCACCGTCTCAGTGGATAATGAGAAATCACAGAACTCCCATTTTAATGCATCAGTGATGATTGCTAACACAACATCAACGGTCAGCGCCTGATCTATTTTCTCCTTGATGTCAGTGTGAGCCACCAAAGATTTCCAATATTTTTGCACCGTGCCCATGAGGGCTGCCACACATAATTCGTAACTGATCCAGGGGATAATATCCCTACGGACGCCGTCATTCGAATTAGTGATAACCACTCATCTATTTTTTCAGATACGTGCTTTTCACAATCTGTGTCCAGAAAAGCACCAGGGGTAATTATAGGCTTTAATATATTATCCCTTGGAACAAACTCCTGTTTAATTCTATGAGGATAGTCGAGCCTGTAAATTTCCCTCTTCGCAGTTACCAGTTCATTAAACGTTCGATTGTCTAAATGAACTGGGGTATCTTCTGTCAGACCTAAGGCTTTCCTTAAGCCTTTTGCCAACTCTCCACTTTGAGAGTTCAAGTTCGCACTTCGCTTTTGTGAGTATAAAATGTAAGGAGCCACCGACTCTTTATACATTTCATCCACACTTTTGCCTTGATTCTGTTTGGAATTTCTTCCTCCCATATTCAATTTTTCGACTGGTTTTCCTGTCGTACTCTCCAGTTCAGAAGTCGCCTCGGTTTCAGGCCTTTTTAAACCTCTTTCTCTTTCCAGAGCGTCTAACATTGTATTTACAATGGAGCCTACTTCCTTTGCCATTTGGTTTCGGCTTTCTAGACTTTCATTGCTCCCCTGAATAGTCAGTTGAGTTAAAATGTCATTTATACTCTTGCTGATTTCAAAAGGAGACATTCTAGACTCCAAAACGAACTCCAGTCTTGACGGAGTTCCAGAAGGATTCCCCGAAGATTTTCCTTCTCCCGCCATCACAATGACTTATTTGAAAATTTTTTCAAAATTTTTGGGCTAAACTTTAATTTTTGAAAAGGTAATTTTGAAGGGGCTGTAAAATGAGAATTTTAGAAACTCAACCTATAAAGAACAAAATTTTTTGTTTTTCATGGATAAATTGGAACTATCCTCGTATAACTTCCATAATAAGGGCGGCGCCCAGTAGTGGTACGAGTTTGAAAGTTTTAAAAAATGATGACCACGTGACGGGTGCTTACACTAACGGTTGGATGATCCATATGCCACGTGTATCCATCCCGTCCATTCGACAGTGGCCATTGGGCCCTACAGAATCCCCTACCTCCAGGGAAGCGATGCGGCGCCACTTTCGCACTGCATCGTGCCCTAAAAGTCGACTATCTGTCTTACTCGATTAATTAGTTTTTGTGACGTAGCTTTGTGAAGTTTCAGAGGATTGCATGTCCTCCATAGTGACTTCCGATTACGAGTTCAGACCGTGATCAAATAGTTGGAAGTATTCTCGCTGAGTCGGCCGAGGGTGTGAGTTCGAATTTCGTTAGACGTGCGGTTTGGATTATCGAGCTTGCTGGCAGGAAAATACTTCCGATCGAGTTGTTTGCCGAGAAATGTAGCGTTTAACTTTTTCTGAATTTCCATGTCGATACGCTGAGAATGGGAATGGTTTGATGATCCTCTTATTGCATCTGGTTTAGTGTGATTTTATTTGTGCATGTTTATTTTGAGTAGTTTCTTGTTTTTTCGCCTTAAACTGATTGTTATCTGCTATGCCTTTGTTAGTTTGGTGCAGCGACGATGGTGCACTGGTTTAGATGTATGAAAATGATCTCTTCAGCTCAAACATGATTAGGATTACAAATATATATGCTGACACTCTCCTATCACTGCCAGTCAGGGTGCGTGCGCTCTACGAGATGGGAACTTTTCAATGTTTTTCGTTTGTTGCGTCCTTGTTCTTACACTGTACTTCACTTTGTGCCAGTTTTTTTAATTTTTCATTTGTCATCTTCCTCTGCATCTGATCGTCTGCTTTTGCAATGTAGATGGACAAATTGTATGAAATAGAAGCTACTAACCATTCTGTTTGAGTTCCTTTCGGGGTCTTTCATGGCTCATGACCCTAAGGTTCGCCAGGCTTTTGAGGCAGCGAGGCGCTTAGGAATCCCTGATGAAGAAACAAAGCTAATATTGAAGAAGTTGCTCAAACTCTACGACAAGAAGTGGGAATTTATAGAAGAAAACAATTATCAGACACTTTTCGATGTCTATTTTGACTCAAAAAATGACAAGATCACTTCTTCCAGTGGTGCTAATAATGTGGGGGTGGAGGATGATCCTGAAAGGCCAGTGAAAAGAATACACTTGGGAGAACAATCGCCGAAGTCACAGGGTACATTTTTTTGGCATGCTGGATGATGTCATCTTTCTGCTCGAAAAACCACAATTGTCGATGTGTTCGTCTGGCATTTATATTCGTCCTGCATTTATGTTCATCTTTTTGTGCATTTCAGGTTTAGGGAGAATATCTCATCTGCTTAGAAACTCTGGAACAAGTACTTTGGAAGTTCCTTGTTATAACACTGGTGCAACTGGCACTACCCCCAAAAATGGGCAGTCTGCTAAAGGGAATAGCCCAGAGAACTTCAAAATTGTTATTGACATAGCTAAAGGTACTGAAAATGTTGAAGTATTTCTGGTTTCAGATGATCGCAATGACCCTTTGCCAAGATTCAACTATATACCGCGTAACATTGTTTACCAAAATGCTCATGTACAAGTGTCATTAGCACGCATCGCCGATGAGGACTGCTGTGCTGGTTGTTCAGGCAACTGTCTATCCCTAACATTACCATGTGCTTGTGCTCGAGAAACTGGGGGAGAGTTTGCTTACAATTCTTTGGGTCAATTAAAGGACAGCTTTCTTGACTCGTGTATTGAAATGAAGGTGAATCCTCGGGTAGAGCATCATTTCTACTGCACAGACTGTCCGATTGAACGTTTCAAGAATGATGTCAAGCCTGAAAAATGCAAGGGTCATTTGCTTCGGAAATTTATAAAGGAGTGTGGTAGAAAATGTGGATGTCACATGCTATGTGGAAACAGAATAGTTCAGCGGGGCATTACATGTAATTTGCAGGTGAAAATCCATCTAATACATTATGTTTTTGTTTTATATTTGCACTGCTATTCTTTCTTTAGCATACTGGACTTCCAGATGATATGGAATGGTGGACTTTAGGCATTCAGAACATAGTAAAAGAGGGTTTGAGGATATGAAACATGCATGACACATTTCTGGAGGATGTTAATGGCATCTCATTTGTATGACATGCACAAGTTGAACTTTAGTAGTGCTTTGGCTGGAATTTAACTTGGGAAACCAATGCATCGGACTTAAGTTCGAATTATCCAATAGGACCTAGAGCAGCCTTTTTCTTTAAAAAAAAAAAGTCCAGGAAATGGAATTTAAACCCATAAGCAGTGTCCAAAAAAATAAATCATGAATGGATTACTTGTATTATTTGGATATATTTTTTAAGTCATCAAGTTCAAACCTCATTTGCTTCATCATCTTTCCTTTTCTATTACGCACATCTAATGCAGTTTTACTTTTGACCCGTGCACTAGGTGTTCTTGACTAAAGAGAAAAAAGGATGGGGTGTAAGATCAACCAATGCTCTCCCTAAAGGAACTTTTCTCTGTGAATATGTTGGTGAAATAGTGACTAATATGGAGCTTTATGATCGCATCATGAAAAGAAGCAGGAATGAGAGGCATACTTACCCAGTAATGCTTGACGCTGATTGGGGATCAGAAGGAGTTTTGAAGGACGAAGATGCCCTATGTTTGGATGCCACTTGTCATGGCAATGTGGCCAGGTTCATTAATCACAGGTTATATTACATTTTATACATAAATATGCTTTGCCATATTGTATTATGAAAATGGTTTTAGAAAAAATTCAGTGTTTGTGTTATCCCTAGGTCAGATCTTTTAAAACACAAATTTCCATTTGGACGGAAATTGGTATGTCGTGTAGGATGATTTGAAAGGTTGAAGAATGATTGTTTATGGCGATTTAATCCATTCTTCAATCATCGGTGGAGAGTATTTTATTGCTCTGTTATGTTGTTAATTATTGCAGATGCCATGATGCAAATTTGATTGATATCCCAGTTGAGGTGGAGACCCCAGATCGACATTACTATCGGGTACAGCTCTGGAGGTTCTTCTAAAGAGAGCACTGCAATTACCTTCAGTCACCATGCCATTAACAACTTCATTTTCTTTTTTCAGCTTGCATTTTTCACGACCAGAGATATTAAAGCTTACGAAGAGCTTACTTGGGTAAGATTCGAGCAACTTTTCTTTTATGTGCATGAGTTTAGTTGATGGGCAGAATAGCTCAAATCTTCCACGAGTAGCTTTGTGCCAGGATGTTTCAGAATTCACGTTTACTTGATGAAGTGATGAATTGGGGAAGAGGTGTTCTATTTATTACATCAGTATTGTTCGAAAATCACCTATTATCATCAAGACCTACATTCTAGCTATGGTTTTTTGTTTTTCTTTTGAAACTGGTCAGAAGTATCCTTCCCCTGTGATTTTGTTCCGTGATTATTTTTCTTTGAATGCGTCACAGGACTATGGGATAGATTTCAGCGATTCCGAGCACCCAGTGAAAGCCTTCAAATGTTGCTGCAGAAGCCCGATGTGTCGAGATACCTAACGCATCATCAAGGTAAAAAATCAAACCCCCTGCTCGAAATTAATGTGCTCGATATTGTTGGGAGTGGCAGGTGAACTATGAGCAAGTGACTGAAAGCCGTCCCCTTTTCAGTTTGCTAACGACTCAGTTGTAAGAAGCCAGGAAGCGAATTCCCGTGTACATGCAGTCTGGGAGTTGTACATTTTCTTGCCATTGTTTTCTCAGACGTAGCTATTTCCCACGGCCCCGGCAGGGGTGCTCTGTATGAAATCGGATTTTGGTCAGATTCCATACTTATCGATTAAGGGTAGAGATCATCTTGTTTTTTCCTCTCATGTCAGTTTTTACCTCATGAATCGACAAACAACACTTGCTGCTAATAATTTTACTACTTACTATTTTCATCGTGTATTAAGGACCATAAAATGAATTCCTTCCATGTTTTGTCCGAACCAAATGATTCCTCCTCAACACAAGGCTTCGCAATAATGCAAGATTCTAGTGGTAATTTGTGTAAAGGCGATTCCGACAATGCCCTAGCTTCACCGCACTTGCCTTGACCGCATAACCCAATGAATCAAGAAACTGCATGTTCACGTCGTTCAGAAGAAAGCCCTTCGACTTTGTCTCCCCCAGTAACTCCAAAGCCTCTCTGAGTGTTCCTTCTTTGCACAGACCATCAACACAGGTAGTGTACACCACAATGTCATTCGAACCACGGCCTCTTTCCTCTGCGTCGATTGCCAATTCCATGGTTACTGCAAACAGCGGTAGTACAAAGCTTGTAATATACTAATCAATAGAAGAAGAGGGAATACGCTTGAATTCCCTAAATTATGTAGTACGTAAACATAGATTCGGATCGTAAAAAGGTTCGTAACTTACAAATTGAGAAAGAATGACAAAATAATTTTGACTCCCAGAATTTGGCTGATAGTTTTAGTTGTTTTCATTGTTGGTTTGTTAAATTTTGTAATACGTCGATTTGGTCTAAGCTTAGTGATACTTCAATTTGTGCCCCCGAGGTGAATTTCGAAGGAATTGGTGTTGATACTGGTTGATTGATTTCGGATGAGAATCCGGCGAAAGCCTTTGACAGCTGCCGCTGCCAAACTTCCGATCTGTTTCCATGACCTTTTTTGCATCCTTCTGTTGCCCTTGACCAGCAGCACCATGTTTCTCTTGATATTTATTATGCGACCGTATAGTTCCCCGGTTGCGACAGGCTACAGAATGGTTATCAACCACATTACTTTCTACAGGAAGGACAGAGACAAACATCCACACAATGTGGAGAGACGCACGGATTTATTCCGTCCTCAAACTTATTTGTTTAGGCTTAGGCGGCATTGAGCGGTGTGATCATCGGCAGAGGATCGAGTGTCTTAGCAGAACAAAGGAGCTGGGAAGTAGCAGCCGGACACGATGTTCATGAAGGTGAGTGGCGTTAGACCGAGCGTCTGGAACTTGTTCCGGATCATGCACATGCAAGACAGGTCGACCGACGCAAAAACCTTACAACAGGCTGGAGAGACCGATGCTTTTTTCTTCGCTACTTCAGGCATGCACGTCGTGAGACCTCCCACCTTGACACCACAGCCCTCGAACAGTGGATCGGAGGCGGCAAGGGTAGCAAGCAAGACCATCATCACCGCAGCCATCCCAAGAGCAGCCGCTACAGTCACCCTCATCGAAGGACCCATCAAACGCCGCCTTCTTCCTTTCGTTAAGACAGTGAGAACCTAAGCCTGATTCTTCTGGATACCATTTCTTTATGTAGGTAGGCCTTCTTATAACACCCTGTTTATGCCATAAGTCGACAAATAACTTCTTATTATTGTTGATTAATTTTTTTATTTCATTGTATATTACGTCCACATAATAATATATTTCTTAGTCTTACAAAAAAAAAAAAAAAACAAAACAAAAGGCCGATAAAACATCTTCCACCGCCCCCCGATTTCCCCTTTCCTTTGTCTTTCTCTTATATTTCTTCTCTTACACGATACGACAATATGAAGCTGAAAAAAAATATACCTTCAGTTAAAAAAATAAAATTCAGAATAAAAAATAATATTACGTGTTCTTTAAATGATTAATTGAGGAACGAATCGAAGTTGTATAGCGAGTCATAACAAATAATAATAATAATAATAACAAAATGTAAATTAACCTCTCCAATTTGCAGAATTGGGAAGAGTAGAAAGTCGAAAACTCTGTCCTCGGAGATAAATTCTTCACGGAACAAAACGCACCTCACCATCCAAACTCTTAGGCCCTCCTGGTTTGCTCCGTTCGCTGCCGAAGGACATGACTTAGGGAAACCCGGGACGACAGAGCGGTAGACCTCGAAGTCATGGTGCGGGACAACAGATAATAATATCATTAGAACACAGCAACAAGATGGCCGGGATAAGTGATAAGATGCAGATTCCAAAGAACTTCTCATGGGGAATTCCGAATCCGAACAAGGAAAGAAACTCTTTCTCTCACGGCTGTCCCTTCGATTTCCACGGACACATGTTCAATTATGATCCCGTTAAAAAAAAAAATACTACAAAACTCATAAAATCATTATTCAAGTTTCAAAACTAATTAAAATTTTATCAATATTTGATATCATGAAATGCGCTTATATATCTTAATGCGATTTATGTGGGATGAAGCCTACTTTTGTGCCTAATATATTGTTAGCTCGATACATTTATTATGTAGAATGAATGGCCTATAAACCCAAAGCCACAAAAATAAAATAAAGAATTTTATGCGACAAACTACAAGTATATTTTGTTACAACTAGACAATAAGCTCAGCCCAAACACAAGTATTTGGACAAAATTAAGCCCAATTTTTAAGTCCAACTTATGGCCCGATACACATGAAGTTGTCTAATATAGGATGACCAGCTCCTTATTATATATCAATTTTGGAGCCCACATCCACAATCCATTTAATTCATCATAAATCCATCTCAACGAGATCACAAAGAAAGCTCTTTGGAAAGGACTAGAGGATCCTTCGGCTCGCCAAAGTTCTGTCAATGTCTATCGTTTCGGTGCTTTTCAGCAAATGCCATCTCAAAGTTCTGTCGGATCAAGATGTTGAGTCCTTGAAGACTTCAGTACGTGCTGTCTAATCAAACCCACGATCCCGACGACTTCAACAACATATCACTCTCGAAGTTTTGTTGATCTTTTATCAGAACTCAAGATCATCTTCAACAATTGTCATTCTTTGAGAATCGAATAAGCGAACTCACATGCATCATCTAAGCTTACAAACTGAACCGGCTACATTCTTAATACGACAATTTGTATGCGATTTCCAGTCTAATATTCACACCATGAGATTTTAATATTCACAACACTTTTTTCGATTTACTTGCACAGGCGCACTTATTTCACCAAATGTCGACGTGGAAAATGCAACTTTCTGTACTCGAGAACAGACGCTCCTTTGGTGTTTTGGGTATAAATTTAGCCAAAGATGGTTGTTTAACTCAAGACAAGTTAGGTTAGATTTCTCTCTTGTCGGCCTACGACTTTCATGTTTTGACAATCTCTATTTGAGGTCGCTTTAATCGACTATTCGCCCGTCAAAGGTTGACATACAAAATGCAACAATTCTGTACTCGAAAACACACGCTCGCTCGGTGTTTTGGGCATAGCATTAGCCATAGAAGATTGTTTAACTCGAGATAAGTTCGGTTAGCTTTCTCTTTTGTTGGCTTACAACTAAGGCTTGGACCATCTCAATTCAAAGTTGTTTTGGTCGAGTTTTGCCCCGTCGAATGTTGATCGCTCATGCATGTCCTTTCAATGCCAATGTACTTTGTCGCATTATTTCTTCAAACACTCTATTTTCGATTCTTGTTCGCGTTTTAGGAACTTGACCATGTGCAGTGAGGAATTAGGCATCGATGCCCATCATTAACACCAAAGCTTCTTTAATACTGTTACACTAAGAGGGGGGTGAATTAGTGTTAACTCTTTTTCAACTAGCCCCGCAGCGGAAGGAAGCTTCTGTAAAACAGAACCGTAGAGACAGGTTTCTGTAAGACAGAACGTAGGAATGTGATTGCCCGATTTGTTTGATGCACACAAGACTTTTTATAGTGGTTCAACAACTTGCTTACGTCCACTCTTCACCTAGAATTTGGATGGTATTCACTCAGAATTAACTTCGTAACAATTACAGAAGATGATCAATAATAGACCTTTTATAGCACAGACCAGAAGGTTCTGTACCACAGAAGACTGAGTAGCAAAACACAGATTAGAAGGTTCTGTACTAGAGTAGCTGAGTTGCACAGCACAGACCAGAAGGTTCTGTACCGAATGTGTCAACCCTCTATAGCACAGATCAAAAGATTCTGTACCAAATATGTCAACCATCTATAGCACAGACCTAAAAGGTTATGTACTAGAGATGACTTGGTTTCAAAGTACAGACCGTAAGGTTCTGTATCAAATATGTCAATCTTTTACTGACCAGAAGGTTCTGTATCAGAAATGACTAATTTCACAGCACCGACCGTAAGGTTCTGTATCAAAGATGTCAACCCTCTACTGCACAGACCGTAAGGTTCTGTACTACAGTGACTTAGTGCACACATTTGTGTGACTAACAAAGGTAACCAATGCGCAATCCCCTCAAGGACAAGGACTTCGTGGCGTACCCCATGCGAGCACGTAGCGAACGCTACGCAAGCAGACAGCGTCCCCTGTCCAAGGATAGATTTTCCCTCCGGGAGCTTCACACGACCTGCATGATCGTCTCGAGATAGCGACTACGTAGAGAACTCCACGCAAGCACGCAGCAAACCCTGTGCAAGCACGCGGCAAACCCCACGCAAGCAGACAACAACCTCTGTACTAGGTTCTTGCACACAGAACGCTACACCACAGAAACTGCCTAGTCCTTCACCTTCTGTGTTCCCGGGGTTCTGCCCTTCTCTCCAACCCACTGCACTTTGGCCATACCGCACCCAACCGCGCTTCCCACCAACGTCTCTTGCAGCTTCCAACCGAGTCCCTCATGGCCCCCGAGTCACTCTCCTAGAAGACTTCACCAACGATGCAGCCTTCTGCAGCTGCGTTCCTCGTGTGACTAACTCAAAAACGAACGAAAGAATACAAGCTCACGGCTCACGCTCTCTGGAAAATAATACACAAGGATTAATTAAAAGTTCCTTGAGAAGCGTGGCTGAATGTCCCTATTTATACAAAATAGTCTTGGCTTTATCATAGAAGTTAATTTGAACGATGAGCCTTTTGTAAACATGGAAAATAAAGAATCAGATTATAATACAATAAATAATTAACAAATTCGTCTCTCTCATGCATATATACTCTTAGGTAATCAAATCATATCAATTAGGATTAAGATACGACATAAATCCCATGTATACTACGCTACAGAAGGTTCTGGCTGAATCTGGTCAGCAACCTTCTGTAAATGGAAATAATCAAAGATTAACTTCCATATGAATTAAAACCGAAACCATTCTGTTCAACATACTTAAATGAATACATATAGACAGATGATAATGTACGCGCGCCCTCCGGCCTAACACGCGCGCGGCGGCTTCGGCGACACGAGGATCCGGGCCCGCTCCCCGAGGCCCAATCCGGTCGGCGTCGCTACTCGAACGTCGGACGATGCGGAAGTGCACCGGGTTGAATCCTTCCTTGTTTCCAGAGCGGATATGCGAGACACTTCGCCAACCGTCTCCGGTCCTTGGAGGCGACGGGCGAAGGGCTGCGTGAGACCTCGCTTGAGAGTTTCGGGGAGGATTTAGGGAGTGGCTCGTGTCGCCGTCACCCATCCAATGATGGCTCCGTTTGTAAAACATGTTGTTGCTTAACCTAGGTAAGCTATTACGGAGTCGCCACCGACTTTTTATTTTTAAAACTGTTAAGTCGGAAAAACAGCTGGTTCGGGGATTTCTACTTACTAATCCTTACACTCTAAGCATGCGAAGAGGTGGCGTTTGCTCTAAAAGAGTTTGGCTTTTGATTAACGAGCGTTGGACCCGATCCGGGCATGACTCCGGACTCATGTCACTGTTTTACGGGCATTGGACCCGATTCGAGCCTTTTGGGCTCGAATTCATGTGTATTTAGCAAACAGCATGCGACGATAAACCTACGGGCCTAAAGCATGCGAACAATCACAACTAATTATTGAGATCAAAGGGAGCGGGAAAGGGTGATGATCGTGAGCTTATGCACTTGGGCTCACGACCCGTTACATGTGGAAATAAAGAAAAGACGGGAAACCTGCACTTCCCTCATGTACCTGAGATGATGGTTGATGCCGCTTTACTTCGAAGCTAGCGCCTTCGAGTTTCCTGTCTTCGAAATACCGTTTTTGTCGGGTTTTCATGAAGCTCGGTTGATTTTTCATGCAAAATCAAAACACCACAGGGAAGATGATATTCAGAAAATTCCAAAATACATGGGATAATTTTGGAATTAACTGGTGAGTAAGAATGATTACTCACCGGGCGTTGTGTGGCCCGTTGGTGTTGATCCTTCATGATATTGAAAGATGATATTTTCTTGTTTGTTTTAACATGCAAAACAAAGAGAAAAGAAAGAGGCAAGGCAGCAGCATGAGTAACGATTAAATTAGCGTACATTTAATCGTACTAAAAAGTAAGGCATGACTTACCGTTTGAAGTGATTGAATTGATTAGGGGTTTTTGTAGCCCGTCGACGTCGGTCTTCAAAAAATTATGTCTGTAGAGTAATTTCGAGATTACTCGAGAATATATCCCGCCGTGTTTTCATGAAAAACAAGAAAATAGACGTCAGTGAAACGCGTTGAAAAAGAACTCGCGAAAATTAAACGTTTCTCCCAGAATGGTCATGTCCCCTTGGATTTTTCATTAATTTTTTATTTTTTATTTTTTATTTAAAAAAAGAAATAGAAAATGAAAGCAGAAAGAGACTTACCTTTTCTCAGCCGTGTGCCCCTCTCTGATTTGATTTGATTTTTTTAATTTTTTTTTAATTATTAAAAAAAATAATAAAAATAAAGGAAAAGGGGGGGACTCACGCTGAAGCTTCCTTCCCCAACGTCATTTTTCTTTTTTCTTTTTTTTTTTCTTTAAATAATAATAAAATAAAATAAAAGAAGCGAGCTGGGAATGGACTTACCTTGCACGTGAACCCCCCTCTTTCGGGCGATTTCTTCTTTCCCCCTCCCTAAAATTCAATTTTTCGTTCTCTGGCTCACGGGGGGTTTTCATCAGCTTCCCCCCTTTTCGCCTTTTCATGGAGCAGCTGTGGGAGTTCGCCTTCGTTGGGGTGAAGACCCCGGAGGGGACGGAGGGAGAGGCCATGTCCCGTTGCGTGCCGCGGGAAACGCTGTGGGAGAGGGAGACCACATGAGCGGACTTGAGGCCGGGGTCAGTAGGCTGGCTTTCGTCGCGGCCGGATTCGGGAGGTGACGGCCTCGGAGGGGCTTGGGGAGGTCAGATCTGATGAGTGGGTTGCTGGTTTGGCAGCCGGAAAAATGAGGGGTGGCGCTGGGATGTTGAGGGTGAGGGTCGCTCGATTCTGTGGAAGGGGAACTCGCCAACGTTCGAGTAGACGGGAGGGGGCCTCTGTTCGCCGCAGACCGACGTAGCTGGCCGCTCGCAGCCAGAGGGGAACTCGGACGGGGAAGGCTCCAGCGACACCTTGGGCGGTGATGGAAGAGCAGCCAGTTCTGGGGAAGATGACGTGGAGGGAGAGACCAGGGGGGATGCTCCTCGGAGTACTTGTCGGTGAGAAGGAGAGGGTTGTTTTCTGGGGGTGGACTTTGGCCGATCCCCGCAAATCTAGGGGCTGGAGTTCAACCGACAGAGGCAGGGGACGAGGGAGGAGTGGAGCAGGCCGAGGAGGAGAGGGCGACGGTGGAGAAGGGCTGTAGCGGCCGGACACGTCGCGCTCGCGAAGTCGGGAAAGAGAAGCTGTCTCTCCCAAGTACCTGCACGTCAAAAGGGAAACGATCAGAGTAAACACGGGGCTTCTCGCGGCGCAGATGCGTGATTGCGAGAAGCTCGGGTGTGGTTCTCCGCCATATTAGCGGGACTTTCCGGGCTGCCTGGGGAAGGGACGTCGCTTGCTGCAGGGCGCCGTGAACATCAACATTGCCATGTCCAAAGGGGGAGGGGCCGAGGCTTGCCGCGATCAAAGGTGAGTCGTCTTGTCGGTTGCTTGGACGCTTCTCTTGAGTTGATCGCAGGGGGGTTTCCACAACACCTATTTCTGCTGGGCAGAATCGATCGAGGGAGGGGGAATCAAATAGGTACTTCGGCAAGCTGGGGGGACGTGTGCTTTTTGCTGGGGCAGGAGCCTTTGGTGAGGAAGGGGGAGGAAGAGCTGCTGTGTTGTTTTTTTTTTTTGGTTGTCTCCGCTTCCTTAAATAGAGGATGTCCTCCTCCTTATCTTCTCTGCAGTGCAGTGGCACCCGCTTCAAGGAGCTGGCTAGGCGGTCGTCATGCGGGCGGCTACGGCTCTTCCCCCTTTCGCCTGATTCCCTCATCTTCTTTTCTTCTGTGTTGGGCGTAGGTGGGGAGGCTTCTGGGATTGATCGCCCAGGGAGGTGCAGCAGGGAGGGAGCCAAGGGCATCCTCATTCTTTGCAAGTGGGATCACGTTGGGGGGGGGGGGGTGGCCGTAGGCGTCCCTGCGTTGTGGATGGGATGGTATCCCCCTAGTCCCTGCCCGGTCATCGTCAGCGTGCGGTATTGGTGCTGTCGGGCGGCAATTGCGGGGGTGAGTGTTCTGTCCTTTCCTTGGAGCTACTCCTCTGTTTTGCTAGGCCGCAGGAGGTGATGGAAAATGTCATCGGTGCTGTGCTGCTCTGCTGCTGATGCTACAGCTGTTGTTGTTGCAGATTGCGACTGGGGGCCGCCACTGTCTTCAGCTTGGCTGGGTCGGGTTCATCCAGCCTCGAGGACTTTGGCACTGGGCTGGGCGGGCAGGCAACTGGGCCTGGATTGGGGGGAATCAGCTGGGCTTCAAAATTCTCGGGGACCTTGGCGCTGGGTTGGGCAAGCGGGCTGTCTTGGCGGACGGGCTTGGGCTGGATTTGCTTGGCCTCGCCAAGAAAATTTTTTTAGTCTGATTTTTCTTTAGTAGTGACGTCTCCCTTTTGTAAAAGTCGGAATGGGTCCATCAATTTGGATTGATTCCCAAACTTTCGAAGTAATTTTTGAAAGGATTCGAGGCGAAGTCGACTGGTTTTGTTCGGATAGTAAACAATCTGGGGGATCTACAGGTAATGATTGACATCCCAAATAATGGTCATATGGCGGTAGTATGACACCACAGAAGTTGTAGACAACCTTATAAAACCTTGTCATAAATAGAAGATTATATTTCCTTCTATGAAAAATATAATCCCAAATGGGGTTATTTGGAAACGTAATCGGTTTAAGTTGATTATATAATATCTTGATCAAATCCTAATTATTTCGTGATTAATTAATCATTAATCAATCAATTAATCACAAAAATATTTCTTACAGAAAGTTTTCAACGTGAGTAGCTTCTATAGAGTAGATGCTTGAATTCTGTTACACAGAAGGTCAAGGCTAATCATCAAAACCTATATTCGACAAATACATTCGAGAAGGAGTTTTCGAAGACGGTACTCAAGACATGATGGTTTGTGGGGGCCCGTGGTGAAAACACTTCACTCAAGCGGCCCCATCGACCAGTTTGGTCGAGCCTAAGATACAGAAGGGGAGGTGTGAGCCTCTTCAAATAAATACACTCCACTTGTAATGGAACCCGGGCCCAAGTGCATAGGTCCGCAATACTTGTCTGTGGTTGTGCACGTGTTGTTAGGCCCACATGCTTATTATCGCATATTGTTTCTCTAACCAAACAAACATGAGTTTGGGCTCAAAAGCCCGAATCGGGTCCAACTGGTGTGACATCCGGATCGGGTCCAACGCCCGTTAATAAGAGACAAACCCTTTTTAGAGCAAACGTCACTTCTTCACATATGTAGATGTAAGAGCTAATAAATAAGAATCCTATAACCAAGTCTTTTCTCTAACTTAAAATGTTTTATAAAAATAAAGTGGGAAAATATTTTTTTCGGACTTAAACGTCACATCTTCACATGTGGTGACTTCATAATAGCTTACTTAGGTTAAACAATAACATATTTTTAGAGAAGCATCATGGATAAGGGGAAAACAACACGTGCCACTCTCGGATTATCCTAAAGACCCTAGTGTCGTCTCAATCGCCATTGCCTGCCAGCAAAATCATGAAAGGGGCGCGTAGATAGATATAAAATTAGATTCGCTCTTTGTATTTGATACTTGTATGTTCATATATGTATATATATGAAATTTGTGAGGGATAAACATTTATTTTGCCGAAGAGAGGATGGAGGACACTCATCTGTGGTTGCTAGAACTCTTGCGCAAATGCGACCCCCCATAGTCACTCACGTCGATTATGATAAAAAGAAGTTAGTGATCTCGAAATGGAGTGGTTTGTGGAACGAGGGTAATATTATGGGTTGTATGGAAGGTAAGAGTAGCAGCAGTGGTTGCTTGACCTCGCAGAAGCTTGAGGAGTACTTTGAGTTCGTGTCCAGGTCAGAATCAGATAAAGGAGCGGAGGAGAGAGGGCATAGGAGCTTACAGCTCGAGGAAGAAGGTGAGGCAACATCTCTCGAAGAGAATGACGAAGTGGAGCCTGACGAGAAATTCCTAGTGTACGCGCGCCTTCCAACCTAGCACGCGTGCTGCGGTTCGAATGACCTAAGGATCCGGGCCCGCTCCCCAAGGCCCAACCAGTCGACGTCACGACTCGAGCATCGGACGCTGTGGAAGGGAGTTGGGTGATCCCTCCCTGGGTTCCTAACTGGGCCTGCTCGGTCCCTCGCCGACTGTCTCTGTTTTCCTAAGAGGCAGCAGGCGAAAGGCGGAGCATGATCCAAAGAAGGAACTTTCGGGAGAAATCGGGAGCGACTCGGGTCATCCGTTCCTCATCCAAAATGGCTCCGTAAAAAAATGTTGTTGTTGTTTAACCTAGGTAAACTATACGGAGTCGCCACCGACTTTATTTATAAAAATCTGTTTTAAGTCGGAAAAAACAGTGGTTCGAAGATCCTTAATTACTGACTCTTACACTTAGACATGCGAAAATGTGGCGTTTGTTCTAAAGAATTTGTTTCTGTTTAACGGGCGTTGGACCCGATCCGGGCATCACTACGGACTCATGTCTCTATTTTATGGGCGTTGGACCCGATTCGGGCTTTTTGGGCCCGAATTCAAGTTTATTTGTTTTACAAACAACATGCGATGATAAACCTATGGGTCTAAGGCATGCGGACAGGCACAGACAATTATTGAGATCAAAGAGAGCGGGGAATGGTGGTGATCGTGGGCCTATGCACTTAGACCCACGACCCGTTACATGTGGAAATAAAAAAAAAACGAGAGGCTCGCACCTCCCTCATGTACCTGAGGCCCGCTGGGATGGCTTTACATCGACCGGGCTCATTAGTTGGGGCCGCTTTCAAGATGTGCTTCCACCACGAGTTTCCCCGCGCGCCTCTAGACTTCGAGTTTTTTCTTCTTAAATCTTCGAGGTTGCTTTGTCAAATCCTCGAAATAGTTGGTTGATTTTCATGTATATCAAATAAATGAAACTTTGGTGTAAGAGACTATGAAAATCAGGCAACAAGAAAATAATTAAAAAAAAAATTGCAGGCAAATCAAGTAATGAATTATTTGTTAAAATAACTCAAATAAACATTGTTTAACCTTTTTTATAAAAAAGAAAAAGGAAATAACGTCAGATTAAAAGTAATGAACAAATTACTTTTAAATAAAACAATTCATAAATTGACACTAGGTTAAAATAACCAGGTGGACTAAATTGACATTTTCTAAAATATATATAATAAAAGTAAATAATAATAATAATAATAATAATAATAATAATAATAATAATAATAATAATAATAAATCCGAATGACTCATGAAGTTTGCGTTTCATTCAGATATGAATTAAATTAACATTTAAAACAAAGCAACAAAAAGGAAATCGCATCAACACACGGATAATCGTTTAAAATAACAAAATAATGATAATTTAAACAAAAGAAAGGAGAAGAAACATTACCTGCCGCCTGGGAAACTCCCTTTGCGGCGTGTTCCAACCAGTCAGGGAGGCGATGGTAGAGAGGTAGGGGACGATTGACGCCAGATTGCTTGCTGGTGTGGCTTCGTGCGAGCTGTTAGGAGGAGCTGAAGGTTGGCGAACCGCTGAGACGTAGAGTCGTTGGCAGTAGGGGCGAGCATAGGTTCCGGGTAAAACCGGGAACCTGTCGGAACCGGCACCATAGGGTCGGTATCAGTACAGGTTCTCGAATGGATCGGGTAGGTTCTAGGTTCTAGGTTCTAAATTTTACAAAACTGGCGGTACCAAGTACGGTTCCAGGTTCTTCCCCCGGAACCAACTCGGAGAACCTGGAACCTAACCTAAATATTACCCAACTCAATATCCTACCCTAAATTTTACCCAACCCAATAACCTACCCTAAATTTTACCCAACCCAATAACCTAAATTAAACTTTACCCTACCCCAAACAATTGTCTCGGTTCCTAACCTTTCTATTCCCAGTCTCTCCCCCCTCTTCACAACGTCTTCATCAAACGGTTCCAGGGGTTATGGTTTCTTACGGTAAGTCAGCTCCTAATATGCTTTTTCCCTTCTTCCCCGCCTTGCCTTGTCAATTTTTATTTACAATTCTTTCTGGGTTATGATTTTTTGGAGGATTTTAGGGATGGGTTAGGTTGATTGAGCCGTGGGTGATGAGAATACTTTCTTAAAAGTTCTTTTTTTCTGAACATAGCCGGTCAGGGGGTGATTCTGTGGGGTTTGAATTTTGATTTTGATGTAATTTGAGGCGTTGGTGCTCTGGATCATCTGTTTAATGATCTATTGTTTGATTTGTTAGGTTGTTCGAATTAGAAGATGAATCCCGATTCTGACAACAATGAGGCTCAAACAACTAGTGTCAAGCGAACTTTAGCTTCAACAGCGGCCAATCTTCCTACTGCGCCTAAGGTAACAGGCAAACAAAACATAAAGTCTAACGTTTGGGATCATTTTGCGAAAATTCTGAATGAGAAGACTCATAAGGCAGAGAATGTGAAGTGCATTTACTGTAACAATGTGTACAAGTATAATCCTAATTGGGGCACTTCAACGATGTGGAAGCATATTAATAGTTGTCGGAAGTTTCCTCATAATATGGATAAGCGACAAAAGATATTTACTAGCAGCAAATCGGAAGGATGCACAAGTCGTAATGTTATATCTACTTGGGTGTTTGATCAAGAATGTTGCAGAGATATGCTTACTAGGATGATTATTGTCGATGAACAACCTTTTTCACTTGTCGAGCATGAAGGTTTTCGCGCGTTTGTTAATGTTCTACAGCCTGCTTTCAAGCCTGTTTCTCGATTCACTGTTACTAGAGATTGCATGAAGATTTTCATAAGTGAGAAGATAGTGCTCAAAACTTTTATTGGCTCTTTGAATTCTCGAGTGGCACTTACAATTGATACATGGACTTCCAATCAGAACTTGAACTATTTATGTCTTACTGCTCATTTTATTGACAATGAATGGAAGTTGCATAAACGCATATTGAGTTTTGTGGTTATGTCTAGCCATAAAGGGAAGGAAATTGGCAGAATGGTTGAGAAGTGCATTATTGATTGGGGAATACAACATTGTATTTCTACTGTGACAGTTGACAATGCAAGCTCTAATGATGTTGCAGTGAAATACTTGAAAGATAAGCTCATTGAAAGCAACTCCTTGATCTTAGGCGGTGAGTTTTTACACATGAGATGCACTGCACATATCTTGAATTTAATTGTGAAGGATGGCTTGAGTGATGTTTGTGAATCTATAAGTCGAGTACGAAAGATGATTCGTTATATCCGGAGCTCTTCATCTAGATTTGATCATTTTCAAAAGTGTGTCGTGAAAGAAAGAATTCCACATAAAGGTTCAGTTTGCCTTGATGTGGTAACTAGATGGAACTCAACCTACTTGATGTTAGAGACTGCTGTGAAATTTAGGAAGGCATTTGAAAGATTAGAAGAAGACGATTTGTCAATGAGTGTTGAGCTCCAATATGATTTGCCAAATAGTGAAGATTGGTCGAACTTGGAAGTGATAATTAAATTTCTGAAGAAGTTTTATGATGCTACTAAGAGGTTGTCGGGTTCTTTGTATGTGACATCAAATTCCTATTTCGAAGAAGTAGTTAGTAGATAGAAAGGGATGTTCAACTTCAAATTATGTCACGCAAGATGAGGGAAAAGTTTGACAAGTACTTTGGCAGTATGGAGAATTGTAATATGATGGTCTTAATTGCTGTTGTATTGGATCCACGCTACAAGTTGAATTTTGTCAAGTTTTGCTGCAAGAAAGTGTATCGTAATGATTCGGAAGTGATTAATTTGATAGTTGAAAGGCTGAAGTTTGTTTTACAACGGTTATTTGAGTATTATGAACATTCTTCTGCCACAGATATGCTTAAAAATGATGTGCTTTCTTGCAATAAAGTTATGGAACATATTGGATCAAGTAGTGGTTCTGCTTTGGATGATAGTTGTGAGATGTATGAGAATCTTCAAGATGGCTACATGAGATACATGGAGGAAGAGTTGAATGTAGGAGGTAAATCTGAATTGGAGCGATACTTGGAAGACAAATGTGAAGAGTGTAAGGCTGATTTTGATGTTTTAGGTTGGTGGAAAAGTAATGCCACAAAGTATTCCATTTTGCCTTGCATTGCGAGGGATATTTTAGCTATCCCCGTATCAACGGTTGCTTCTGAATCTGCTTTTAGTACGTCGGGCCGTGTGTTGGATTGCTACCATAGTTCACTAACTCCTAAAGTTGTTGAGATATTAATATGCATTCAAGATTGGCTAAGATCCCCATTTATACTTCTTTGCACATAAGGAAATATGAAATTCAGACTCATATAACAAGCCAAGGACCCGAACTTATTACTAAGGAAATACCACATCTCGAAGCCCATTTACTCCGGAATTTAGACAAAAATGGAATTGTGATGCTGGGGTCTTGGGTCGAAGCGGGCGATATTTTAGTAGGGAAATTAACGCCTCAGATGGCAAAAGAATCATCCTATGCCCCAGAAGATAGATTATTACGAGCCATACTTGGCATTCAGGTATCCACTTCAAGGGAAACTTGTCTCAAACTACCTATAGGGGGTAGGGGCTGGGTTATTGATGTTAGATGGATTCAGAAAGGGGGAGGTTCCAGTTATAATCCAGAAACTATTCGTGTATATATTTTACAGAAACGTGAAATCAAAGTAGGTGATAAGGTAGCTGGAAGACATGGGAATACAGGGATTATTTCAAAAATTTTACCTCGACAAGATATGCCTTATTTGCAAGATGGAAGACCTATTGATATGGTTTTCAATCCATTAGGAATCTCCTATTAATATAGAGGAGAACCTGGAAAATGCCGAAAGATATGAACAAGGTATCTTAATTATTTCAATTTGAGTCATGATGTTTTTGTGTATCATTTGCTCACGTTTTGTTTACATGACTTGTTTATGCAGATTTTGCCGAAATTAATTCAGATATTACGAATGTTTGAAGGCTTTGAGCTTTAGAGACGTTGATCGGGATTGAGCTTTGGAGGCGTTGTCGGATTGTTCGTAACTCATTTTTGTTATGCGAACTTGTCGAGTTGGTCTTCATTTTGGGACAATTGATTTGGTTTGTGGATATCTAGCATGTTTTTAGGACTTTTGGTTTGGCTAGTAGATACTTGGCATATTGGTACATAATTGGGATGAATCTCTGTATTCTCTGCTACTTTGGTATGCTAATTGAAAGTCCTAATAGAAGGCACTGGAACCGGAACCGGTACTGGAACCGGAACCGGAACTGATAGATTGGTTCCTGAGTGGTTCTTTAAACTACTGGGTAGGTTCTAGGTTCTAAAATTAAGGAACCGGCCATTACAGGGTAGGTTCCGGGTTCCACGTCCGGAACCTACCCACCCGGAACCTGCTCACCCCTAGTTGGCAGGTCGAGGGAAACTACAGTTGGGACCGATCTGGTCGTCGAGGCGCAATTGACCCAGATGGAGAAGCGAGAGGGAAGACATCCGTGTGAAGCCGCCTTGGGGCTGTCGATGTTGAGAGTCGAAGTATGTCCTGTGAACGTGGGTCGGCTTATTAGGATGGATCCGACAAGGTGGGGTTGGTGCGCCGAGGTTGCATGAGTCAAGGAGGGGGGCTGGTTCGAGATGTCGGAATGCGGCGCCCTTGGCGCCGGATCTTGGAGGGAGTCCCGGATTAGAATATGGTGGTTGGTCGCTGAGATGCGGTGCTTGATTCTAACACTGCTTTCAGTGTGGGACAATGACAACGGGGGCTGGTCGTGGAAGGTGGCAGCGACGATGGATGATGAGGTCGAGGCGCCTAGGATCATGCTGGAGTCAGTGAGACTCTGCCCACTATGGGTTGAGGATCAGCTTGTTCTAGGAGAGGATGCTGTATGTCGTTGTCGGAAGGATAGATCGAAGTATGGGGACGACTAAATCTGTGGTTGCTGGGGTCAACATGTCGATCAAGACGTCGGCTAGCAGTGGGTGGGGTGGCATTCAGAGCTTCCGTCGGTTAGGGAGCCAAGAGAAGACATTGTCGCGGATGACGACCATCCGTACTGATGGAGGTTAGGAGATACCGACTTCTTCCCTTCCTGTTATTCCTGCACAGATAAATAACACATCAAAATATAAGGCGACTTCTCGCGATGCTGATGTGCAGCCGCGAGAAGTTTAGGACACCCATCCTTATCGACGTCGAAAATACTTAAGCTCGGAGGTATTTGCTGCATTTGCCAAGGAGGTCGTCAAGGTCATCGGGGTGGATTTATTCCTTGTTGCTGGTGTTGTTACTCGATGTTGAGCGGTGTTTGGGGTCGCCGTCAGCTTTGGTGGTGGCTTGGGTTGATGACGAAGGGATTTCCACATTACTACTACGGAACCTACCTTGGGGTTGCTAGGCTGTGGGATGAAACGTCTGGATGTAGAAAAATCTCTCTCCTTATGTCCTGTATGTCGTCTCGTCTGTGTGCCTCCTTTTAACGTTTGTCTAATCCTCCTCCTTTAGGAAAAAAAATAATTAAGGAAGGAAATCGAGAATTATCGATTGATTGTAGAATTAAAGCAAATTGTCAATTGATCTGGTGTCCACATAATCAAAGGAAAATAAATATCATCGAAATCATTGTGATTGATTGGTGATGCCGTGTGATATATATTTTTTATTTCTTTTCTTTTTTTTAGAAAGAAAATAATAGGAATCTTAGATTAACGGAAGGGTTAGGGAAAGTCAAGCTATGTGAGATGATAAGGTTAGGGATAAAATTAAAATAAATTTCGTAAAAATGAAAATGGGTTTAAGGTGGGCTTTGGCCTTTTTGTTAACCCAAGATAAACTAATGTGCATGGACTTAAAACATTTTTTTTTGGACCGGGCTTAGGTAAAATAATTTGAGGTATTACACCTAGCAACAGGTTGAGTTTTTACTTAGATAAGTTCGAATAAAGATATTTGTAAACCTTATTAAATTTCCAACTTATATTTTTAAACAATTCCATGATTGCGGCACGTTAGCATGAGTGGAAGGAGGAGGTATTTTGGTTGCTATTTCGTGGCTGGGGAGGATGAGACGCACGAACGAGACAACCAGCAGGATGGCTTGGCATTTATTCCGTTCACAAACTTATTATTTTAATAAGCTTTTAGGGTAGAACCGAGCGAGCTAGCCAGATCCGTGCTTCCCTTTCGGGGTTATCAGGTGGAGCAGAAGAGAGGAGCCGGGATGTAGCAGCCAGACACAATATTAGCAATAGCGAGAGGAGTCAAGCCGAATGCCAGGAACTTGGCTGGAAACATGCACATGCAAGACAAGTCGGCGGACATGAAAACCCTGCAACAAGAAAAAGAGACTTGCGGGTGTTGTTTCCGCTACATCAGGCATGCTGTTTACACCAGATAATTTTGCACCGTCAATTGTGATTTGAGTAGACTACAATCGACGATTATAATAGTTAAGTCGATTCAAGAAAATTCTAATTTGCCAAATCAATCGATGGCAAAAATCTTATCATGATTCACCCCAAATGGAAGATAACATGTCTTGGCACAGAAAGCATGCACTAATATCAATTCCATCATCCCATCCAACAAAACGGTTCCAACGAAATTAACCCCATTCTCAATGAATTTCAATCAGGAATTTTCAGTCTCATCACCTTTCTTGTTTTTCTTTGGTGGAAGCAGGGGTCTTTCAAAAAGGAGAGACATCCCTTAGACCAGCTCAAGCTTGGCCATTGGCAACAAGGGAACATACGTGCACCAACAACACCAAGGATGGTGTTTGAAACGACTGTCCGACATCTCCGACGATGGACAGAGGCCTAGGGCCTCTATGGCCACACTTTTGTGCCATGGAAGGCCACTCTTTCTAACGTGTTTCGTTTCTTTACTGGTCTATAAGGTTGTCGAAAACTCTGAATAGGGGGGTCCTTCAAACACCAGGATGCCTGGTGAGCTTCCATAGAGCCTCCATCAATCGAGATGACCTCTATTTCGATGAGGCCGCTCCCTTTTCTATTGGTCTTCATCCTCCCCAGCCACGAAATAGCAACCAAAATACCTCCTCCTTCCACAATACTAACAACATGAAGACCTCTTTCGGGATCCCAACCGGAAGATTAGGACAAAGAACACACAATTTTGTACTAGAAGTCACGGAGCTAAGGTCCGTCTCCTCGATTCATTCTCGGAGAAAGTATTCAAAACCGGATAGATCACGAGGCAAACCACGGTGGATAGACTTCATTAGAGTGGTCCCAACAGATGACGTCGATTGATGTATAGCCATCTCGGTTGGGCCTAAGTGACAAAAACGTGTAGACGTTCCAAATCATACTTTTTCACTTGTAACGGGCCACGAGCCCAAATGCATATGTTCGCAGTCACCACCATTTCTCTCTCACTTTTATCTAAATAATTGAGTATTGTTGCCGGTTGTAGATCCCCCAAATTGGCTAAAACGTTCACCGTTGATCAATTTTAATCACATATGATTAAATTAAGATTAACATTAATAGACGATGCTCTTTGAACGTGCTTACCTTTTCATAAGGGTCGTTGAGCGTGGTTAGCGCATTTGATTTTGTCCCTGAACATGAATAGGTGACTGGTTCGAATTTGAAGTTAATTACACAAAAATGACTTCTAACCAAAATAATCCGTTAGATTCGTCTCGATTTGAAAAGCAAAAACAGGAGTACAACATCGGGAGATTGTCGACTGGCCACAGCCACAAACATTAGCGTGCACCCCCCCCCCCCCCACCCCCCCCCCCCCAAATGAGCGGACTCCCAACTAGCATCTTAGTCGGCCGCATGGCAAGACGACGAGGGCCCAGATTAGTCCGATCACGAGAGAGCCCAATGTGCATATGAGGCTTCCATCTTCTGGGAGTGGATGTGACGAAGATCTTTTGGACCACGTGCCAAAAAGCGTCGAAATGCCCAGGCCAATGAAGGCGTTGAACATATGGCCAGCGTAGCAACCTGACATGGCGATTTGCATGCTATCTCTCCCGTTCATCGCCACGTTTGACGTCAGATCACCCATGGAATTACCCCATCAGGTGATTCTCAAAAAGGGAGAAGAAAGGAAGCAACAGAACAATTCCTCGTGACGATAATTTATTGGGACCCTCCAACGTACAGAGGGACAGGACAACACCTTACGAGTGACGTCCTTCTTCTCACCTTGGGATGCCCAAAGCAGTTCTCCTCTCACACCTACCCCTCCTCCTCTGGTGAAGACATCCTTAGTCTCCCTGCTCCACAACCCCAGAAGCACCTCCCACCTACGCCATACAGAAAGAAGAAAAGGAGGAGGAAATCAGGCAGAGCCACAGTCACACGCAAGGATCGTCACCCCCTCCTAACCCCAACAGAAGCTAGCTGTGGCTACTTGATCGGCATTGAAGCGAGTGCCAAGCAGATAGAGGAGGCCGGCGTCCTCTATAAAACGGGGCGAAGGGCAAGGCAACAGGGGCAGACTAGGACGAGCTTCTCGGGCAAAATCCGAGCGACTAAACCTCCCCCCCCCCTTTTCTGATCGTTTCTTGCCCAAGGTAAGAAGAACACGGTGTCACGAGATCCCCCCCTTGGTGATCAGCTCATAAAGGACAGCCAACGGCGGATAGAGCGCCTTACCTCCGGCTACGACGGACCGCAAGCTCCCTGGATGCAGCGACGCCGATCCCTCATCTGTGATCCGTAGCGCTCGACGGCTCCTCCCTTTTTCTAGACAACCCGACCGGCTTCCCCTCCCCACAATGTCGTTCACGGCAGGGAATTATGTCCAGGCTCCTCACAGGTTCGATCATTCCTCGACGTCGCAGCCACGCCGACCAACAGCAGCGACCGTGCCGTGCTGTGAACGCTGTCGCAACCCCCATCGCTGAACCAACCCCGACTGAAGACACCCCTTCCAATCCCGCCGTTTCGCTTTAACAGCCATCTGGAGCGGCGACGTCCCGAGAAGAAAAGGGAGGGGGAAGCCGTCCCCTGGTTCGACCGATGCCGCGGCAGCCCGCCGCCGTCGCAGCCTCCCCCCTCTCGGACTGTCCTTCATGAGGAACAGCGCGGCGGCGGCTGCGGCGAGCCCTTCTGCGGCCGTCTCCTCCCAGATCCGGCTGCGACGAACTCCCCCATGACCGACCTCCTCTCGGTGGGTCTTCGGATGGAGAAACTCCCACGAATCCATGCTGGGGTTTTGAGGATCGGGGATTCCTCTTTCCCCCAAATCGCTTTTCTCCTCCCAAACTTTAGAAGCCGCAGCCTCGACATCTCAGCAACTCCGGCGTCTCAAGGCGAACTCCCCTATGCTCTTCAATCGACGGCAGCCTCGGGCAACAAGCTGCCATACCCAGATTTCAAACGCCCCCGGATGGATGAGCTTCCCGCCCAGGTCGCGTGATTTCTTTTAACCCCAAAGGTAATGAGCATTTATTTTCATTTATTTATTCATTTATTTATTAACTTTTTTATAAAAGTGTTAATTGGATATATGACATGGCTGTTGGAATTTTAACAACGACGCTTTCTTTGTGTTCTTTAAAATATTGAACTTTAATGTTTTTCTGATTTTTCTTTTCGAGGGTCTTCACCTTGGTTGAATTTTAATGATTACACAAATGATCTTAGTGCTACCTTTATTACACGTGATATTTTTGCTCGGCCATCCCAGCTTCAAAGTAATCTAATTTCATATATCTTAGCTTACTGAATAATTTAAGGGTGTCTGTCATTTTTCATTAATACATCTGTTTAAATACTATACTTGTTACTAATCTCTATAATTGTCGTGTTTTCGCATGGATAATACGGCGGAGAAACACCAACTTCTCGGAGGAGTCTTGATTCGACCCAAATACTCCGGACGACAAGGAAGTTGTGATTTACTCAAAGTAGCAAGATCCCGTCTGGCTGTTTCGAACGGTAAGACAAATCTTACCATTATTATTAGTTAAATTTAAGTCAAGTTTAACTAATATATCAATTTCTCCTTTTCTCTGTTTTGCATGTTAAAACAACGAGAGAATATCATTTTTCAATATCATGAAGGATCAACATCAACGGGCCACACAACGCCCGGTGAGTAAACGTTCTTACTCACCAGTTAATTCCAGATATTCAATATATTTTGGAATTTTCTGACATATCATCTTCTATGTGGCGTTTTAATTTTGCATAAAAAATCAACCGAGCTTCATGGAATTTCGACAAAGCGATATTTCGAAGATTAGAAAGCTTGAAGGCGCGTGTAACAAACCGCGCGGGTTGGATCTACCGCGGCCTAAAAAACCGTTGGTTCAGAGAGAAGCGGCATCAACCGTCATCTCAGGTACATGAGGGAAGTGCGGGCTTCCCGTCTTTTCTTCATTTTCACCTGTAACGAGTCGTGAGCCCAGGTGCATAGGCTCACGATCACCGCCCTTTCCCGTCCCCTTTACTCTCAATAATTGGCTGTGATTGTACGCATGCTTTAGGCCCATAGGTTTATCGTCGCATGCTGCTTGCCAAATACACATGAGTTCGAGCCCAAAAGGCTCGAATCGGGTCCAACGCCGGTAAAAGAGTGACATGAGTCCGGAGTCATGCCCGGATCGGGTCCAATGCCCTTTAATCAAAAGTCAAACTCTTTTGGAGCAAACGCCACCTCTTCGCATGCTTAGAGTGTAAGGACTAGTAAGTAGAAATCCCCGAACCAGCTGCTTTTCCGACTTAACAGTTTTAAAATAAAAAGTCGGTGGCGACTCCGTAATAGCTTACCTAAGTTATGCAACAACAACATGTTTTACAAATGGAGCCATCATTGGATGGGTGACGGCGACACGAGCCGCTTCCTGAATCCTCCCCGAAAATCCCAAGCGAGGTCTCACGCAGCCCTTCGCCCATCGCCTCCAAGGACCGGAGACGGTCGGCGAAGTGTCCCGCAGATCCGCTCGGGAAACAAAGGAGGATTCAACCCGGTGTCCTTCCGCAGCGTCCGACGCTTGAGTCACGATGCCGACCGGATTGGGCCCCGGGGAGCGGGCCCGGATCCTCGTGTCGCCGTAGCCGCACCGTTCGTGCTAGGCCGGAGGGCCTGCGTACACCGGTATGCTTTAAGAGTTCGGTTCCAATTCCCGTAAAACATACATGATTATGGATTGTCTCTTGGATCAAGTCCAACATGCATTACTCGGTAATAGAGTTTGGAACAACCGACACCGCATGTGAGTGTGTTGAGTGTGGCGACTCCGTATAGTTCACCTATATTAAACAACATCAAATATATTTTCTACGAAGCTATCATGGATGAGGTAAGACGACACGAGTCGCTCTCGATACTCTTGAGCCTTCTTTTATTTTACGGATCATGCCCCGCCTATCGTTCGTCGCCTTTGACTTCCACAAGAGAAATAGGGAACGATCGAGCAAGGGCTTGGGCTAGCCTGAAAGGGATCCTAGGGAGGCTCCACCCCAGTCTCTTCTACAATACCCCGACATTCGAGTCGGAGTGCCAATCGAAGGGCGTTTGGTTAACAAACCTTGGATCATCAATCATTTGAACCGTTACGCACGTTGCGAAGTTACGAAAGAACGCTCTTACAATTTAAAACATAAAATGTTGTTTATTTTAATGGGTTTAGAGTGAAATAATAATTATGTGAAATTATATATCCTAAAACTGTAGATGGTAGAGCAATTTTTAAACTAGTTCCGGCCGATACTACCTTCATCCATCGTTGTTCCTGGCTAAAAGTGATTCTGACATTTTTACCCTACATCGATGGAAAGATCACCATTGATATCTCACCACGGTGTGCACACGCGACCAAACTTAGAAGCGATGATAGTATTAGATTCCAACCGCTTTAGATTTTATGCTTTTGAGGCACACGACATAACGAAACCAAATATAGTAGTATGGGGAAGTTTTGCAGTGTCCAAGGTTGATGGTGAAAGTAAAGAACAACTACGCACAAACTCAAGCCGGCCTACGTCCATGACAAGGTTCTTATATTTCACTATTATAATAAGGATTCAAAAGTAGCCTCAATTTCTCGGTAAGAGGTTCGTGGGTCGGTTCAAATGATTTGTCCGACTAGATCGATCTAGTACATTCCTTAAGGTTGTCACAAGACCTTACAACTCACAATGATCGAGTAAGTCATGCTCACTAATGCTAGGGCTTGGCAGGTAATCTAGAATCTTACAAATGAATGCCTTTGCTGATATATTTTCTTGTTAAGATAGAAGATAATACTACCTAGATATTCCAATAATATTTACATTTAGATATGTTATAAATACGTGTCACCACGTGAAAGAAAGAATACGAGGATTGTTTTACGCGCGCCTTCCGGCCTAGCACACGCGCGACGGTTCGGACGACAAGAGGATTCGGGCCCGCTCCCCCAAGGCCTAACCGGTCGACGTCGCGACTCGAGCGTCGGATGCTACGGAAGAGAATTGGGTCGAACCCTCCCTTGGTTCCTAAATGGACCTGCGGGACGTTTCGCCAACCGTCTTCAGTTTTAAAGGCGACGGGCGAAAGGCTGCGCGTAGGCCTCACAAATGAACGTTCAGGAGGACTCGGGGAGCGGCTCATGTCGCCAGTCCCTCATCCAAAATGACTTCGCAAAAAAGTGTTGTTTAACCTAGGTAAACGATTATGGAGTCGCCACCGACTTATTTTTTGAAAATTGGTCTAAGTCGGAAAACCAGAGTAGGATTCGGGGATCCCTAATTACTAACTCTTACATTAAACATGCGAAAAGGGTAGCGTTTGCTCCAAAAGTTTGCTTTTGGTTAACGGGTGTTGGACCCGATCCGGGCATGACTCCGGACTCATGTCAATGTTTTATGGACATTGGACCCGATTCGGGCCTTTTGGGCCCGAACTCATGTGTGTTGGTTTAGCAAACAACATGTGACGATAAAATCCTAAAAGCCTAACAGCATGCACCGCAACCACAGATTAAGTATTTAGATCAAATGGAACGGGGAAGGGTGGTGTTCGTGGGCCTATGCACTTGGGCCCATGACCCGTTACATGTGGAAATAACAAAACATAAGGAGACCCGCACCTCCCTCATATACCTGAAATGACGGTTGGGGCCGCTTTCGAGACGTGCTTCCACCACGGGTTTTCCTGTGCGCCTTCAATCTTCGAGCTTTGTCTTCTTAAATCTTCGGGGTCGCTTTGTCAAATCCTCGAAATAGTTATTTGATTTTCATGTGGATCAAATAAATGAAACTTTGTGTTAGAAAATTCTAATAAAAAGTAAGTCATAAATTGAAATTAACTAAGTGAGTATAAATGTTACTCACCTGGCATTGTGAAGTCCGTTGAGTCAATCTCCGTGGTGTAGGAGGAGAGTCCTTGGGTACGTCCATGATGAAGACTTTGGTTCCTCGGATGACCCGCGCGATTCTCGCGTTTTTCATGCAAATCAACGAAAATTGCATTTTTGCATCAAGGTTAGTAATCCTAAGATGCGAAAGTAACGAAATGCTTATGTAATTCGGAATCCGAGGACAAATCACGTGTGTTAGATGAATATTACTCAAATGGTTATTAAAAATAAAAATTAAAAGTAAATCAAATTAAAGAAGTTAAATCGATGTTGCGGTGTCTCGGGGTATGGAGTAAATTGCTAATTTTTTAGATAAAACACCAGGCTAAATTATTTTAATAAAAGATATAATGAAAGGTAACAATTAAAAGAAATCCCACGAATTGAAATCGTACTGACCAAAGATCAAATCGACTTCTTAAAAAAAATAAATAATTAAAAAAAATTGAAACTTTACACCCAGAAAAAGGAGAGGGCACGTTACCTGTTTCGGGGAATCTCCATGGTTTCATCCGCCTTCGCTTCTGTCAAAGGATCCAGAGGGATCAACTCCAAGCGAATCGAGAATTTGAGGTGAGCTTGGACACCGGCGAAGAATCGGAAGACTTCGTGTGATTGGATTTTTATTTATACGTAAATCAAACCTCTGTAAACTAAAAAAGTGAATCTTGTTGTTTGAATTTCTTTCCTATTTCTATTTTGTTTCATTTTGTTTATTGTCTATTGGATACCCAAAGCCGACACCCATATTTGATACAACTCAAAATGACTATCATTTCTGTTTATGCAATTCACTAGAAATTGATACATGTCGTAATATATATATATATATGCCTCCCTTATCATCATTAATATTTTTGCCGACTCTGAAGGCTTGCCGCACGCCCTGTTTGAAAAGCTTCGGCTTGTGGGTCGGCTCCCCGGCGCTGCCTTGGGCATGGGTCGACTATGCGGGGGTGGCACTGGTCTTCTAGGGTTGGAGTTCGACATCTTCGAGTTGGATCTTGAAGATCTCGAGTGGAGACGGGGATCTGAGAAGGACGAGGTTGTCACCGTCTCTTGGCGCTGATGATGAACTCGAGCCACAATCTGTCGCGGAGGGCGTTTGGACTGTCACTGAAAGGGACATAGTTGACCGCTCCGTGGACTTTGGAAGACTTAAGAGTTGACGTGGGATTGCCGGGGAAGATGACCGGATCTCAGCGCTCTGTGTGTGTCCGTCGGGGAATTTTTTTGGTCAGGGAAGAAGATGGCCCCCCCTCCCCGGAGAGGGGAGCTGCCCTAGGAAGTTTTTTTTCCTTGACAGAATGTCTCTTCTTCCTTTTTCTTTTTTTTTTTTTTTATCACCAGGACTTCCCCTCGGATAAGGACACGGTGGGAATTTTTGTTTCCCCCACGCACCCACTAATCCCTCTCTCCCCCTCTAATTCCGCCTCTTACTCGATTTATCTGATAAAAAAATGGGAAAGTGGATCGGATCAATCCGTTGGGGGCTTGGAGGATCTTCGCTAGTGGAGCAGGGAAAACGTCCTTGTACAGCGGGATTCACGTCGGTTGGGACGCCGGCTAATTTTTCTTTATTTTTATTTTTATTTTTTACTTTCAAATTAATTTGGACTTAAATGAAAATTTAGAAAGTTGTAAATTATTCCTCGAATCTTAAAGTGGTTTTCGATTTAGTCCAAAATTAAAATTAAACTAAAAAAAAGTAGTAGAAATGCTTAAAAGTTCATGAAAGGTTTAAAAGTCACATTGTCGCTTAATAAAAATGCAACTACGATATTAGTTTCATGTAACTAATTTTTAATTTAAAATCAATTACCTAATCATGTCTAGGGATGATAAGCATTAATCAACGTGTTCAACGATTTTTTGTGAAACTATAAACATGTTCGATAATATTTAAAATTTAAAGAGCACCGTCAGTTAAGGTTAATCTTAATCTAATCGCATGTGGAGTGTTTTGGGTTAACGACCAATTTGGGAGATCTACAATTGTCAAGAGCAATTCCTTAAAATATATAAGAAGTGATATACGAGTGTAAATGATTATTTCTGATCGGGATAGTGGGATCTTAATACTCAATTGTGATTCATAGTTAAAAGTCTCAATCTAAAGTTAGTAACTCTCGTTCTTCTAGATATGTTTCTCTTTTTTATATATACATGTAATAAATTATATATTTCCTCAACAAATTTAATTATATAAATAACTAATTATTTGTCAACTATGGCCTAAACAAGTCTTGTAAGAAGCTCCATCGGAAGCGGTTTCAGGGACCTTCCGTTGAAAGACGGACCGTATGGAAGCCGATAGCAACACCTCCTTATTCTCACTGAAACCAGACTACTTCGAGTTCATCCTTGGATCGCAATATGACAAAGAGGCGGAGCAGGGAGGCGACGAGAGTGCGTCGGCCAGGAAGAAGGCGACATTTCTTCTCTAGGAGAGGATGAGGAAGTGGATGACCTTTGGAAAATCCCAAACAACATTTGGAATCCACGTTTCTTTATCTGATCGAAGAATTAGGTTAACCCTTACGACGATTACGCCTCTTAAAATTCAAATGATTCCGAATAGGGGTGAGCATTCGGACCGGACTCGGATTCCCCCAAGTATGAACTTCCGAATTATATTTTTTTAAGTCCGAGTCCGAGTCCGATTGTATATTCGGACTCGGAATTCGGATAATCCGAAATTTCCGAATTTCAAGCTTAAACATATTAGTCCAAAATCATCCGCGTCTAATGCTTCAAAAACTAGTCTAAAATTCCATGTCCACGTAAGATTAATAACAATTCGCATATCATAACAATAATAACAATAATAATAATTCAATGTCTACATAAGATTAATAACAATTTTCATGTCATAACAATAATAATTCCATGTCCACATAAGATTAAACTAATTAATCGGAAGTTCAGATAATCCAAAATAATATTTTTAAAGTCCGAATCCGAGTCTGAATTCGAATTATAAATTTTTGTTAAGTTCAATTCCGAGTCCGATATTGAAACCATCCGAATCCCAATCCGAAAAAAAATTCGGATATCGGACTCGAAATTCGGATATCGGATATTTTGCTCACCCCGAATTCCGAATACAAATACATTGACGCATCTAAGGAATGCGTGTTTCAAACTATAAGTTATATACTAACGCAAGAAGAAAATGTGAGAAATTAATTAGTTGGTCGTACTAAGGCCCCGTGCTTGCATACACGTCGCGATCAAATCGTGGCAAACTCGGGTTTAAGAAGAAAAGGAGAAAGAAGAAAAGGAAAAAAGGAAGATTTCCATTACTGAAACTAAACCGTGACGCTTACAAGAAGATTGCCTAAGATTTTCTATCCTAAAACTAAGACAAAAGTGTCCGAATATGTCCGTGTTGTTCTTCTATTCTTGTCTTATATTTATAGAGAATCATGAAAGTTATTCTTCATCTTCAACCTCCATTTGGCGGATATCTTCAATTTCCATACGTTTTAATTGTTACTGTAAAATCTTATCTTCAAAATTATCAATAAAATATTGTTTCAGTTGACTGATTTGTCGACAGGGATCGATTAGAATATGTTTGTGTTGTTCTGCGAGAATTATGGACTGATTAGATTCTTCCAATTGATATCCCTGTTTGTTCTATATATGTTTTTTGACGTACATTATTTCTTTATTCATTCCACTGCGGCGGTTGTTTTATGCTTGTGAAATTTCGTGTCAAATCTCATTTGTGTTACATTAGTAATCGTTTTAAATTTAAGCAGAGTTGTAGGAAATTTTTAGAATATTTAGGACATAAAAGCTATTTATTTTTGTAATTTTCGAGTGAAGTATATTAAAGTATAAAATATAAACCAAGTCTTCACTTTAAGTTTTTTCGTGAAATAATAAGCTTTCATCTATATATATATATATTTGAGTTCACATCCTAAAAATGTTGCTTGTAGAGCAGTTTTTAAACTTTCGGGATTGTTCCGGCCGATTTAGGATATACTCGGAAACCTACCTTCATCCACTTTCATTCCCAACAACGATAGGATATCACGCCGCGGTGTGCACGCTGTTCGCGCACGAAACGGATCACGTTGGAAATATTTGGCAATGGACTCACAGTAGTTATATTGTGGTCGCCAGTAAGAAGATGCACAATTTTATTGAAATCAAATGCAAGTCTTACAATCTTAATGAATAAAGGAAACAGGGCTTATAGCCATTAAAAATGGAAAAAAGCGCAAGTATTGACGACGACGTGGAAATCTGTGACGGTGGAGAACTTGTGACGAAGGCCTTGGAAGCTCGCTCCGTCGGTGATGGTCGCTGGCGGGAGGCTGTGACGAAGGCCCTACGAGCTCACTCCGTCGGTGGTGTCGCTGGCGGGGGTTGACGGCAAAGGCCCTACGAGCTCACTCTGCTGGTGGAGGGAGGTTGACCTACAAACTGGGTCGAGGTATCTAATTCCTAAGGTTGACGATCAAACTTCAGGGTTTTGGCTGTGTATGGTCGTCCCCTATCTTGAAAAATTCCTCTGCTATTTATAGAGGATTTGTACGTGATTAACGCGTAACAGATAGGTCGTTTTGCAGATCGTGTTGTAGATCGTGATCCCTAATGTTGTGGGAGTGTCTCAACAACCCCCTTGATATATGGGATCGAGTTCCTGGATATTTAGGATCAGTTACGATCTTTAATAAACGTGATTGAAAATGAATAAATTTATTTCAACCTTGTCGATTTGACTGAACTGTACGGACTACGATCGACTTGGTCGATTTATCCAGGGTTCCATCGACTTGACCCTACCAGTAGACCTAGCTACTGTTGAGTCATCTTGATTGACCATACTCCTTCGTTGTGAGTCGACCTAGTCGACCCCGTTCATAAGTCGACCTCGTCGACTTCGTCATAAATCGACCTAGTCGACTTCGTCGTGAGTCGGCCTAGACGACTACATCTTGGGCCGACTCGGAGTGTGACTTGAGGGATTACTGGGTTTCTGTTCTAAACCCAAGCACAAAATTAATTGCCATGTCAACATAAGCCCCCCTTTTATGCTGGGTTGGCTATGCCGACTCAGCAGAAATCATACTCCATATAAAGGAGAGTCATCGTCCTTTTCCCGCACTTTTCTTCCTTGCTCAACACTTCTCCATCTTCTTCAAGAAACCAGAAACCCTCGCTTCCCAGAAAACTCTTCGTCTCCCTCCTCAAAACTCTCCCGATCCTTAAAAAGATGTCGACTTTTAAGGCTTTCGAGTTCCATAATCAGCGTGCGGGGCCAACCGGACCCGTTTCGGTCGTGGAGGAACAGGGGTCGGGCGTCACTCTCGGACCTATCCTGCCGGAGCGTCTTTTCCCGGGGACGGTGCCGCTCAACTATCTCGTCACTGAGAAGCCCATCCCGATTTGCCATCCCAACTTCGTCGACCCCCTCAACTGGGAAGGTCAGGGATCCTTCCTGTGTTTTCCTTCTGCATCCAAATCCGAGATGGTGGAATGGCTCGAGATGTGGGAGGAGCACTTCACAGAGAGGTTTAGAAGTCAGAAGATCTTGAGGTTCTTTAGGATGTCTGTGGCAGACAAGAACTGTGATCCTAGGGTTTGTTCGGCCATGTTGCCTTTCTGGAACTCGGCCGTCAACTGCTTCTATTTCCCAGAGGGTCCCATGTCTGTTACCTTGGCAGATGTGAAGATTTTGACCAGGTGCAAAATCAATGGCCTCCCTGTTCGACAATACTCTCAAGCAAGTGATATTAACCCCAAGGGCGCCCTTCAGTACATGGAGGTGGTGAACAGGCAGCTAAAAATGGCCTCAGCAGGCAAGGAGCCAGATGAGAAGTTGTCGACTGAAGGTTTTGGCGCCCGGGAAGAGGTCGAGTTTCTCAGCACCTGGTTAAGCAAATTTGTTTATTGCTTCCCTGGGAAGAAGGTCAGCCACACTTCTTATGCAGTGGCCAACTTTCTGAGGGAGACCAATGAAGAAGTCTCTTGGGGCCCCTTCCTTTTGGGTCTTCTCTACCACGATCTGGACAGAGCGACGACTCAGATCAAGCCATTTCCAAAGCATCCAGCAGGAGGGTTGCTCTGGTTAGTTCACCTCTGGTCGGCTATGTGGATGCCAGGGTTGACTGGGTTCAAGGGCCCTGCTTCGCCCCTCGAGTCTGCTTATTATGGGGAGACCATTTTGGAGCAGTGCTGTCAGCGGAAGGATCAATGGCTTATGACATCGATCACTGGCCACATGAAGCACATCGTCGACTCCGGCAGGGCAGATCGACGCAACTGGACACCCTTTCCAGGCGGCAAGACATTTGCTCAGGAAATTAAGCTTCAAATTGCTCGGGGCTTCTGGAATGGGGTATTGACCCGCAGGGACCTACCAGTTATCTTCGACGGCTACCTGACCTTTGAAGCCTATAATCCTCAGCTGTGTGCAAGGCAGTTTGGGTTCATCCAGGGTGTAGCAGTTCCACTTGCCGACCCTACCGGTGGCTTGTGCGGGGACAGGATGAAGAGAATTGTGTGCAAGCCGATCGCCCCGAAGACCCTCGACTTGCTCAACAGCAAGGCGCAGCTCTCCCAGATGGAGTTCCCATCTGATTCTTCTGCCTGTTTCGCCACGCAGTTCTTCACTGTGCTGTGGTCGACTACCTATGAAGAGCTGCGGGCTTTGATGCATTTTTTGGAGGTCTCCAAGGAGCCTGATTTTTACCTAGGCGACGCACATATCAAAGCAAAAGGTAAAAACTTTACTTTAAGAGTATTGGGTTCTTAGTATTAATCGTGAGTTTTCTCCTTTTCAGGATCAATGATGCCTCAGGGCTCTGGAAAATCCAAGCCCAAAGCTCCCCTTGCCCCCGCTCCTTCCAGACTCAAGTCGACTGGCAGGGGGAAAGCTAAGGTGGCGAGCCCCAGGGAGACAGCCGCAGGTGATCCTTCTAAGGCTCGACCTAAAAACGCTCCAAAGCGCAAGGCGGTCGCGGCAGGAGATTTTGAAGAGATGCCATTATCCCAGAGGAGGAGACTGGTGAAGGTATCATCTTCAGTGGCGGCTCCTCTTCCCAAGTCGCCGACTACCGCAGCGGCGACTTCTTCTTCGAAGTCGCCAGCAGCGGTGGCCCCACTCAGATCACCAATGAGTTCATCATCTGCTGCGGTGCCTGCGACCTTAGCGACGGTCGATATCGCTCGAGGAGCGACTACAGAGGTATGACTCTACTGATTCTAATTCATCTTGAGCTTCTGTATCTAACCCGCACTATATTGCCTAGGGCGAAGCGTCAACCGGAGGTGGTGACCTGCCTACTCCGATCGCGTTCGAGACAGGTGTAACGGCTTCGATCGCCGAGGTGAGCTCGACTCCCTGCTAAGATATATTACTCTAGTTCATATATGAACCTTGGTTTTATTACACTCTACTCTAGGAAGAGCAGGCTCCTGAAGTCTTGCTACAAGAAGGAACCACTATGGTTCTAGTCGATCCTTCAATTCGGTCGACGCGAGAGGGGGCACCACCTCAGCCGATGCGAGAGGAGGAAGAACAAGGCGTTCCTTCTTCTTCAGTCCCCACTCCTGCACCACCAATGGTATGTGTTCTTCTTTCACACGAGGCATGGCGTTGTTATCGCGATTCTAACCGCGACACTTCACAGGCTCGTCCGAAGAGAGTGAAGACGACTGCTGGTCGCAAGAAGGCTCCTACTCCCTCCACTTCTTCGGGCGAAAGTTCTGAGGATTTACTACCTTCAGAGGTAGGTATTCGATCGCATGGATGTGTCGACTTTTCGGGGTGTTGTGTCTTAGCAACATTTCATTTCTTATTCTGCAGGGTCCTGCTGCAGCGACCTCGACTAGCGACCCATGGGTGAAGCTTCACCAGGACATTGAAGAATTCTGCCAACTTCTGCTCATTGACCCCTTAAGCGTCGACGAGTTTAGGAGGATGCAGAAGCTGTTGAAGGAGATCGAGACATCCCCTCGGGTCACGGACGAAATACTGGGGGCCTGCAAGAGTTTCAGGTCGACGTATTGGACCCGCTGGAGGGATTACTACGCCGACCTGCTCGCCTACGACTTGACCGACTCGAAGATTCAGTCGATCAATGAAGCTCGAGGGCAGGCCTCTAAAGCTGCACAGGACGCCCGCCAACATTTGGTCGATGTGCAAGAGAAGCTGACCGAGGCAGAGAGACAGATAGAGTTCTATACGAACCTGAAGAATGACCTGACTCGGCAGCTTGCGTCGATCAATACTCAAGAAATCGAGGAGCTGGAGGCCAACGCTGAGAAGGATAGAGAAAAGGTCGTCGACCTTTATGCCCAGCGAAATAAGGTGAACGCGAAGCGACGAGCTCGTAAATCCCTTGTCCTCGATTTTAGAGAAGTTGGCGGGTTATGGAGTCTAGACTTGTAACCAAAGAACAACGCAATTCGATTATTTTTGCTTTACTGTACAAATCAAGTATCTTATGTCTCGAATGAATTTCTGCCCACTACGCTAAATTCATTCTTCCAAACAGCGTTACTGAAGCCTAGCGCGATTTTCTTAGGAATTAAGCGCTTCCCAAATTAATGGAGTCCTTTGTCTTAGGATTTTATGATGAGCTTCCCAGATAGTCGCGCGGTAGGATTTAAGATATTTACCATTGACCTTCAATGGATGCCTATCTCCTTCTCTGGTCATAAGTCGATACGTATTAGATGAGTATGTCTCGCACACTTCATATGGACCCTCCCAATTAGGAGACCACTTACCCAAGACTTGGTCTTTTGATTTAAGGGGTAGGATCATCTTCCATACCAAGTCGCCCACTTTGAAGCGCTTATGGACAACCTTTTTATTATAGTATCTAGCAATTCTTTGCTTATGTACCTCGAGTCGATCTATTACGTCGAGTCGCTTCTTCTCCAATTCTTCTAAAGCGAGGTACATTGCCTCGTCTTGCAAGTCAGGATGAGCTACCCTGAGCGACTTGTATCGAATCTCAATAGGTAGGACAGCATCTTGCCCATATACCAGCGAAAAAGGGGCTTCTCCTGTGCTGTCTCTCTTGGTGACTCTTAGAGCCCACAAGGTGTCCTGTAATAGTTCGTGCCATTTTCTTGGATTTGCACCAACCATTTTCTGAATGTTATTCTTTATGAGCTTATTAGTAGCTTCAGCTTGTCCATTCGACTGGGGGTAATACGGTAAATTCAGCAGCGAATTCACACACCTTCTCATTATTGAAAACGGTGCCATTATCTACTACGATATTCTGGGGAATCCCAAATCTATAAATGATGGAGGATCTGAGAAAATCGATCACCTCTTTGTGATCAATTTTCTGGTATACTTGAGCCTCGACCCACTTGGTAAAGTAGTCAGTAGCGACTAGAATGTAGGCATCGCCTTTACTCGAGTGTGGGTGAATCTCCCCGATTATATCTAAAGCCCAAGACCTAAACGGCCAAGGCTTGATGACTGAGACTAAATCGGACGCTGGGGCCCTTGTCACCGGACCATGTTTTTGACACTCTTGGCACCCCCTAGCCATTTCTATGCAATTCTTTAGCATTGATGGCCAGTAAAAACCATGTCTTTGGATAGTCCAAGACATTTTGGTGCCAGATTGGTGAGACCCGCATAAACCCTGGTGAGTCTCCAACATAATTGGGGTCGCTTCGTCTAAGTCGACGCACCTTAGTAGGACTCCTTCTTTGGTCTTTCTGTAAAGTACCCCATCTATAAGGGTGTACGACAAAGCCTGAGTCTTGATTCTTTGGCTCGCCTTTTGTGTTGGGTCGGAGAGGAAGTCGGTGATTGGTCTCCTCCAATCTTTATCGCTTGTCATTATGTTCAGAGTGAACGCGTCGCCTTGGGGAGCTAAGTGGGAAGCTATTTCTGGGATACAATCGCTTCCCCTTTTGGCCTTGTATCCTGAAGCCTTTTGGGCTAGGTCGTTAGCGATTGTGTTTTCCTCCCGGCCTACAAAGAGGAAAGTAATTGCTTCGAACCGCTCGACTAGCCTTCGAGCGACTTGATGATAGGGTGCGAGTTTCTCTTGACATAGAGAGTCGCCGTTCATCTGGTTAATAACCAGTTGAGAGTCTCCCATTACTCTGGCTTTCCTGGCTCCCAAGGCTAATAACTCCTTCAAGAGCGTGATCAACGCTTCGTACTCAGTCGCATTGTTTGTATGAGTCGCCGACAGACGATATGCTAGGCGAACGTCCTTTCCTAGTGGCGAAAGTACGTGGAGGCCTATGCCTACGCCGGATTTCGCCGAAGATCCATCAAACCAAGCTTGCCAGACATCCTCAAGGGATTCCTCTTGATCGATTGATGCAGATGGATCGTGGTTCACTAAGAAGTCGGCTAAGGCCTGCCCTTTCACCGACTGTTGAGGTTTGAAACGCAGATCGTATGCGGATAGGACCAAGCTCCATTTACTAATTCTTCCGGTCAATAGGGGACTTTCGAAAAAGTATTTTATGACTGGGGACTTGGCAATAACATGAACCTCTTGGGATCCGATATAATGTCTCAGCTTCTTAACAGCATAAAAGATTGACAGGCATAACTTCTCCTTAATTGTATAGCGCTTTTCTGTAGCAGTCAGTTGTCTTGACAAATAGTAGACTGCTCTCTCAGTTTTGTCCTCCGCCTCTTGGGCTAACATGGCACCGATGACTGATTCAGTCGCTGCCACGTAAAGCAGATAGGGCTTTCCTATCCGAGGAGGGGCAAGCACAGGCGGCTTCATTAAGTACTCCTTTAAGCCTTCAAATGCTTTTTGGTGTTCGTCGCTCCACACAAAATTTCCCTTCGCTTTTAGTAAAGTTGAGAAAACTTCTGTCCGTCCAGCGACGTTACCAATAAATCGCCTTAGATAATTGACCCTTCCTAAGAAAGCCTGTAACTGCTTCTTATTACTCGGAGGGTTCAACCCTTGGATGGCATTCACCTTGTTCTGGTCGACTTCTATGTCACGTTGATGGACTAGGAACCCTAGGAAATGTCCTGCTCTGACTCCGAAGGCACATTTGAGAGGGTTTAGTTTGAGCTAATGCTTTCTCATTCGAATGAAAGCATTTCTAAGGTCATTAACATGTGATTTCTCATCTTGCGATTTGACCACTATATCGTCTATGTATACTTCGACTGTTTTGTTAATCGAGGCATCAAATACAGCGTTCATGGCTCGTTGGTAGGTTGCCCCAGCGTTTTTGAGTCCGAATGGCATAACTACCCATTCGAAAATGCCTAAGGGACACCTGAACGCAGTTTTATGGATATCCTCCTCAGCTAGGAAGATTTGGTTATACCCCGAGAAACCATCCATGAAGGACATAATTTGATGCCTTGCAGTCTTGTCGACTAAGTCGTCTGCGATAGGCATGGGGTACTCATCCTTTGGAGTGGCACGGTTCAAGTCTCTGAAGTCGATGCAAACTCTAATCTTACCATTCTTCTTAATGACAGGAACTATACTGGATATCCACTCGGTGTACCTCGATGTCCTTATATATCCAGCCTTAAAGAGCTTCTTGACTTCCTCGAATACTGCTTGAGTGACTTCGTGAGTCATTCTCCTCGGCGCCTGTTGGACTGGTTTAAATCCCGTTTTGATTGGTAACTTGTGTTCCACAAGTCGGCGATCTAGGCCAGGCATCTCGGTGTAATCCCAAGCGAAACAGTCTTTAAACTCTTCTAGAGTAACTTTGATAGAATTGAAAAGTTCTTTATTCATTGAGGAACTGATGAAAACAATTCGAGGGCTTGATGCCTCGCCTAAGTTGACGCCTACGAGTGAGTCACATGGCATCATCAGTGACTCACGACTCTTGACACCACCTAAATCGGTGTCAACGTTATTACATGACCTAGCTTCGAAATTGATGCTGCCTATTTGGCATCCTACTTTCCTAGACATCCTAACATGCTTCTGAAGTCGCTTTAGGATATCAGCGACTGCATGGCCTTTCCCCTCACTGTCCATACATCCCTTCATGTAGGAGTCTATCGGGCTCCAACTCCGTCGCAGTGCTCTCTTGGCTCTTAGGCGCTTCTCCCTTGTTGTCGCTTGGGCTGTTGTTCGTCTCGCCTCCATCTTTGATCGTGACTACCTTCTGCAAGACCTCGTCTATGTCTTTGTCTGTGAAGTCGGGCCCCCATCCTGTTGGCACAATCGGTCCTTCGTCAGGCTTGGGGTGAGAGGTGCCATAGCTCACGATGAAGTCGAACTTCCCTGAAGGCTCACCTAAGGGTCCGACTGTGGGGTCTCCCAGCTTGTAGCGCTGGTCCAGAGTAAGGTCCTTGACTGTCTTACACGTCTCTGCATGCAAAATACCCTTGTCACAACAGGAGTATTCATCAGCCTTAACGATTTCTATTTCGGAGTCAAGCCATAGGATTAACTCCCTATGCAAAGTAGATGGAATCGCGGCGGCCTTATGAAGCCAATCGCGTCCTAAAAGCGCATTAAATGAAGGGGCTATATCGATTACAAAGAAAGCAGTTTCCTGCTCGTGTCTCCCGACGCCTAGGCGCACGGAGCATATACCCAGGCATTCCGATTTTCTCCCATTGAAGCCACTTACAGCTACGTCGGTTCGCACCAACTCGCTAGGCTTGTACCCAAGTAATCTAAACTTGGCGAGGGGAAGAACATTGACAGTGGCGCCATTGTCTATTAAGACTCGACCCACTAAGACACCATCAAAGGTGGCTGAGATATACAGCGAATGCATATGCTGTTTCATGCGATCTGATGGTTTCCTCAACCAGTGCAGAGGGAAGCCAGAAGGAAATGTAGTGACTTTAGAGTCGAGAGTTTTACCTTCCGGTGCCTCCGACTTGTTGTTGCAGGCGAACTCCGCAGGGAGGGTAAGAACGTTACAGCCCACGAGGGGCCCTTGCTCTGCATCGAAGTCGCAGGGCTTATCTCCTCGTAGAGGAGTGTAGTCGAAACTCGAGCCTGGGTCTTCCGAGTAATCAGTAGACTCGACCCGCTCGGGCTCTGCGACTTGTTTCCCTGTGGCGTGGTTCCCGCCAAAGGATGGCATCACAGGGGTCATTCTTGGCTTTTTCTGGGCGTGACTTAGACGCCTTTCTTTTCTCTTTTGAGCCCTCACGGGAAGCGTAATCTTTCTTTCCGCCTTCTGCCATTGAGACGAAGGGTTAAGCGCTTTGACAAATCTTGGTTTCTTAGAACCAAAGGGAAGTCGACTTACCTCCACAAACCTTCCGTCGGCTGGGTCATATCCTACCTGCACAGGGTTATCTGCTGGCCTATTCGAGGGCTTGTTAAGGTTCGAGTTACCTGAGCCCTCAGGACGGACTGCCTTCACGAGCATCTCCCCTTTTGCGGATAAGTCGACGAGCCGCAAGAAGTAGCTAACGCAGCATGCTGTGCAGAGCTGGGTAATGAGTATGCGGTTGTGAGCGATCAGCTTGCACTTTTGGCACAGCAGCTTTTCGTCTAGGAATTGGGCGATGGGTGGCCCCCTCCGTAGTTCCTGAGGATCGACTGTCTGCGACGCATAACGGGGTCTGCGATTCATGGCCTGCTGAGGTTGGTCCTCTCCCTTATGTTCCGCTACCGGCCTGATCTCCTTGACAGGGGTAGTTCTAGTGTACCCCTGTTTGATGACCCTTTGGCCAGACGAGTCTATGAACTCCAGTCGCCGTGCCGGGCGTTCTGTTCCCCGGGCGACTGCCTCTCCATTGCCCTTGTGACCCTGGGGGCCTCCTCTTCCACCTCGCGAGGCTAATCGGCGATCTGCGCTAGGAGGGCTTCTGAAGGCGTGAGAAGATCCTTGGGGAGTATTGAGCGACATTGCTGCTTCTTCGAACGGGGTCAAGTCGTACCACTCCTCCGTTTTGCTGTCCAGTAGATACTTCTTGAACGTGTGGCACCGATCCGTAGTGTGAGTGTCGTTCAAGTGCCAGTGGCATAGCCACTTCTCCCTTCCTTTGGGCAGAATGAAGACCCCACGCTCAGCTAGTCGCTTCATGAGGGCATTAGCCACCAAAGTCTCGCCGGTTGCTTGTACGTCCTGCGAGGGTACAGCAGAGTCGTTAATAACTTCTAAGAGATTAACCTCAGCGTCAAATATGTCAAACGTATGAATAGCGACTTCATCCCCGAATGGATTATTATCCACCACGGCGACTTCGTCAACTTCGGGAAAACGGAGCTCTTTAGACTCTATTAAATCCTGTATGATATTTCTAAAGGACAAACAGTCCTTGGTAGCATGGGTGAAAGACCCATGCCACTTGCAGTAATTCCTATTCTTTTCCCTCTCTGTCTGGGGAACTCGATGGCCGGGCTTAAGCCTAATCCTTTTTCTTTGATGAAGCCAGTCGAATATAGCGTCGACTTTATCTGTGTCGAAAGAATATTTTCTTTCTTCGGCATTCTTTTGGGATGCCTTAGCTTTGGAATTCTTCTTAGCCAGGGGGTCGCATATAGTCGACTCCCCCTTGACAAATTCCGCCACGTCGACTTCATAAGTGTCGACTTGGTAGGCTCGAGTCAGCTGGGCTTCCTCTGTAAGGAGCTGATAATACTCTGCGGCCCTCCTTGCTAAGTCATACAGGTCAGCAAAGCGCTCGCCCTGTAGCTTTTTCCGGAACGGAATAGTCAACGCATTTAATGCGAGAAGTAATTGATCCTTCTCCGGTATGGGGGGGCTACACCGTAGTAGGGCCTTCCTGAGTTTCATTAGAAACTGCCCTGGGTGTTCTCCGTTAGCCTGCTTAAGGCGCATTACCTCAAACATCGACATGGGGGTGTCCAGTCGAGCAAAGGTCTTAACGAACATAGATTGCATCTGAGTCCACGAGGCTATTGACCCTGGCGGCAAACTCGCATACCACGTAAAGGCATCCCCTGTTAACGAGTTAGGGAAGAGCTTCAGTTTCCAAAAGTCGTTCCCAGCCGCCTCACCAAGTTGGTGAGTGAAGCGAGCGACATGCTCGAGTGGGGTCATTTCATCTTCACCCGAAAAACGAGTAAAGTCGGGCACCTTATAACCTCTGGGTAAAGGGAAATCCCTGTCGACATACGCAGGATAGGGAGACCTGTACAAACAGGCGTCGTCTCGCCGAGCTATTCTGGGGACGACTTGCTCTATAACCTGAGTTATGGCATCCCTCAAGGCTGGGGGTACACCGCCTACTGGGGCCTGCACTGTAGGTCGAGTCGACCTTATCGGGCTGTACGGAGATCTTTCCCCCACTGTCTGACTCGCTGGATTCCTCGTGTAGAAAGAAGGCTCTTCCCGAAAGTTTCCACCTCGGGATCCAAGCCCATAGGGGTCTCCAGTCGCGTCGATTACAGGTTCTTTTCCAGGGCGATGAGACGGAATAAAATCCTCCCCTAGATCCGTTTCCTCTTGAAAGTCCTCTGCCTCATTCCAATACGTATTCGTCGGTTGATTACGTGAAGAAGAGGGTCGACTAGGGGGAACCAAATTCCCAGGTTCGAATAGAGTATTTGTCCTTATGTCGGATCGCTCAAAAGTCACGTTACGTGGCCCTTGAGTAGTTCGACGAGCGTCTGCCATGAACGTAGACTCCCTAAAGGAGGCCTCTCTCATACGAGGTCTTACTCTTTCCTCGTCTCTCGGGCCAGAAAGACGCCCTATTAGAGTTTGGACATCCATTAGGATGCCCTTCATATCGGTCAAATCCTGACGCACATTCCCCAATTCCTTGTGGAACTCCAGTCTCGAAATAAATTCGGACGGGGCATGTGAATCAAAAGCGGACTGGTTTGTAGCTGCTTGGCCTCCTAGGGCTGGCACTTGGGCATGTGAATCAAAAGCGGACTGGTTCGTAGCTGCCTGGCCTCCTAGGGCTGGCGCTTCCAAGTTCATTCCCGGAGGAAGTTCCTGGTTTTCCCCATCTAAGGGATTCTGAGTAGTACTTCGAGTATTTCTCGGCATGTTCTCCCACTGTGGTCGCCAAAAACGTGTTCGCGCACGAAACGGATCACGTTGGAAATATTTGGCAATGGACTCACAGTAGTTATATTGTGGTCGCCAGTAAGAAGATGCACAATTTTATTGAAATCAAATGCAAGTCTTACAATCTTAATGAATAAAGGAAACAGGGCTTACAGCCATTAAAAATGGAAAAAAGCGCAAGTATTGACGACGACGTGGAAATCTGTGACGGTGGAGAACTTGTGACGAAGGCCTTGGAAGCTCGCTCCGTCGGTGATGGTCGCTGGCGGGAGGCTGTGACGAAGGCCCTACGAGCTCACTCCGTCGGTGGTGTCGCTGGCGGGGGTTGACGGCAAAGGCCCTACGAGCTCACTCTGCTGGTGGAGGGAGGTTGACCTACAAACCGGGTCGAGGTATCTAATTCCTAAGGTTGACGATCAAACTTCAGGGTTTTGGCTGTGTATGGTCGTCCCCTGTCTTGAAAAATTCCTCTGCTATTTATAGAGGATTTGTACGTGATTAACGCGTAACAGATAGGTCGTTTTGCAGATCGTGTTGTAGATCGTGATCCCTAATGTTGTGGGAGTGTCTCAACAACCCCCTTGATATATGGGATCACGTTCCTGGATATTTAGGATCAGTTACGATCTTTAATAAACGTGATTGAAAATGAATAAATTTATTTCAACCTTGTCGATTTGACTGAACTGTACGGACTACGATCGACTTGGTCGATTTATCCAGGGTTCCATCGACTTGACCCTACCAGTAGACCTAGCTACTGTTGAGTCATCTTGATTGACCATACTCCTTCGTTGTGAGTCGACCTAGTCGACCCCGTTCATAAGTCGACCTCGTCGACTTCGTCATAAATCGACCTAGTCGACTTCGTCGTGAGTCGGCCTAGACGACTACATCTTGGGCCGACTCGGAGTGTGACTTGAGGGATTACTGGGTTTCTGTTCTAAACCCAGGCCCAAAATTAATTGCCATGTCAACACACGCGCGCGAGCATTGGCGCGATTAAAGTATTAGATTCATGCCGTTTTAAGATTTTATGTTTTTAAAGTGGCACCACAGCATAACCGGACCAAATATAGTAGTACTACTCATAGAGAAGTTTCGCGCACTCGTGTCCGGCTTCGATGGTGAAAGTAAAGAAGAACTATGTACGCTCTATTTACGTGATTCAACTCAAGCTGGCATACGTACGTAGCAGTGCTTCTTTGTTCTCGCAGACTCTCGAATACTTGGGTTTTGTAGCCGGGTCGGAATCTGACAAAGAGGCTGACTAGGAGACTAGGAGACGCTGTCTGAGGAAGAAGGCAAGAGTTCTTCACACGACAAGAACGAGGAAGTGAGTGGTGTATTATGCTCGTCAAGGGCCGTGTTCTGGAGACTAATGGATGAGCAAACGGCTTAGCCTCTGCAATATCTGCACTTCTCCTTTTCCTTATAAGAAGTTACTCGTAATTATCTATCTGAATATTCGAATGAATATGAAATACAGAGCTGAACATTATCAGAAACACAGTTTAGATAGATGGATAGAATTTAACTGGATACGAAGAGTCGAAAGATATAACACTTTCGCAATTAAGACAAATTTTGTGATTACATACAAGATAAAATAATTATAAGCCGAAAAAAGAGAAGGTGACAATGAGAATCGACCCATTAAATTCCACATGAAACAAAGCACACAACAAAATGAGAAGACATCATTGCCTGCACAGCATTCCGCCTCAGTGCCCTTGCCTCAACACTGTGGTTCGGAGCCCGGACAGCGGGCTACTAGCTACCCACATCTTTGCTCGCCCGATGCACCCCGTTGCTGCCTCTGGCACCACCAGCAGTTTGCCTTTTGGGCTTCCTGCTCTTTGCTCTCCTTGCCTTCATTCGGCGCTTCTTCTCGTCTGCATTTACCCAGGTGTAGTCTGCCGGTATGAGAAAAGGATCCACATCATCCTTGAAGTGCTGGCTATCGTCGTCGTTGGATTGGCTCCCGTGGTTTCCTCGTAGCCAAGATACCCACGACATGGAACTGTCTGATTCTTTGGCTTTAGCATCCTGGAAATGGGCTGGACTCGAGCAAGGGGTCGAAAATTCCTCCAAGGGATGTAACTCCTCAAACTTTGTGAAGGTGACTATCACCCTTATTGTAGGTACGATGGGTATTGCGAGCTGAAATCCACAAGATCATGCATATAGTTAGGTTTACTTCTGCTCTGTGGTAACGAAACATTCCATCTACTATGGACAACCGTACGCCCAGCAGGAAATCATGGACTCGTGATCTTAAAAGTAACTTGTTACTGTGCCATGAATTATTAAATAAATAACAAGCAGCAATTGAACAAGAGACAATAAGATGCCGCTGACCAATAAAATGGGAAGTTCAGAACAGGGAACGGGCTTCATGGCTATCAGGGATTCCATAGACAGACGGACGAGCCATTGACCAGGAAATGGCATGTCCAAGACAGGAACCGGTCATAGAATCTCTATTCTTCTCTATAGGAACAAAATATAGATGGTCCACGACCACAATCGATAAATCATTTGTAAAGTTACAGTTTCTCTCTTTGGGGGACCAATCCAAAGCTCGATGATCCACATGATGCATCGGCTTGAATGCTTCTACAACTCACCAAACTAAATCCTATTTAACCCATGTAACCAGTCTCCACAGAAAAAAAAAAGCAGAAGCAAAGACTTTCTAAAAGACAAGCAAAAACACCAATTATCAAGCAAATGGTCAGAAAAATGAAATAGCTAATTAGGCACCAATACTGCAGAACAGGTGTATTAAAAGAGGCTTTACCTTAACAGGAAATGTGCCAGAAGGAAGCTTGGTTGTCAAAAGCTCTCTGAGTCTCCTCACAGCCTTGACTTTGTTTGCCAAGATGTCGAGCAGAGGCAAAAGCTCATCCGTTTTCAAAGGAAATTCTGGCGTCAACCACAGAACAGGCCTCAACCCTTTTCTATACTCACTCTCAAGCTTCGATTCACTATTGGGTGATTTCTTATTATTCTTTCTCATTTTGTCTTTTCCCTTCTTAGGGTCCATGGTGTCATCTCTAGCAAGATCAGAGGAAGATCTATCCAGTCTATCTGATTTGTCACTGCTACCATCAAGGGCCAACTTCGAGTGTTTCTTGACAGGTTTGGAATCATTCAGGCCCTCACCAGAAGCCTTGGACCCTTTCTTCCAGCCAAACCAACTCCTCCTCTCATTTGAAACACTGTTGCCTTCACCAGCCACCGCACCATTACTTTGGCAATCATGATCCTCATCCTCACACTGAAGATCAGCATTCCCTCCCTCACGAAGTACAGATTCTAATTGCTTTCTTTCCTCTGCTGTCAGGACATCGTCGTAACCATCACCAACACTCAATGCCCTTTCTTCTTCCTCTGCAGCGAAGATTTCTTCATCTGTCATAGCACCGGGAACCCTTCGTGATTTCACACTTACCATTACATGAAGCATGTCATAGACCTTTGCCTTCCAGCCACCGACCATCTCAGACCTCTCTTGCCGCCTCCAATTTAAATGAGGCACAAGCTCTGCCTGAGTAACATCAATGCCTGGCCTATACATATTTGTCCGAGACATGAGAGCGACTTCATGAGCCACCTCTGCCTCAGACGGCTGGGCGCCTGCTCCTTCTAAAGCATCAGTTATTTCCTTCTTCTTATGAGCTAGGACAATTAGAGATCCGCTTGGCATTGAGATATTACCATCCAACGAAGTGTAACCTTCCCCAAGAAACAGAAATGACTGATCAGCTCTCTGTATTCGGAAACCATCAAAACCTGCCAAAGTCATGTCCGCTCGCAGATTGGAACCACGCTTCCAGATGCGATAAGTGTCTGAGGGAGCTATGCGCCCAATAAATGGAATGACAGAGCTTTCAAAATGAAAAGTGATCTCCATATAAAAGTCACGCATTCGAGCTGCGGAAGCAACTAACCGAGGTAACCTCCTGCACCATTTCGCCCATGCAAAAGGCTGGTAGTGCCTTGCAATGATCATGGCGATTGATTCCTCTTTCGTGCACACGGCTTCTTGGAGGGCACTCCACCCATTCTCATTCTGAAGGCTCCAATTTGCACCAGCCGCCATCAGAATCTCCACCGCTATCGGGTCTCGCATTCGCACGGCAAGGTGAAGAGGGCTTTCTCTGCCGGGAACATCACGTCGATCAATGACAGCAGATACGGCATCGGCCCGCAGCTCAGCATCAAGAGAATCCGCTTCGGTATTGACCTCGCCAGCCTTGGCAAGCTGAGGTAGGGAAGAAATCAACCTTTTGAGAGAGACATAGTCTCGCCGTAAAATAGCCAGGTGGGCGGGACTGTGAGCATATCTGGTCTGATCTTCCATTAATACTAGTTTTCAGGCCTCAGACCCACCCTCCACCCTTTCACCCTAGCACGATATCCGTCCCATCATCAATGATAACACCGCTCACACCAGAACACCACAATGCACTACCTCACCTTACAAAAATCACTACATCACCAATGCCCGCACAAAATTCTGATGCAAAATTGCAAAACCCCCCGATTTCCAACCAATATCACTCCTCCCCAAGAAGCAGAATCCCTGTCCGCGAACATTTAAGCATTCACGATTAAATTCAACATTCCACCTGAACTAGTGCAAATCACTCGATACCCCAAAGATACCCCCACCTCCATCTCCGGAAATTAAATTCCGATCCCCCCCCCCCCCAAAAAAAAACTCCCCAATCGGAAACCTCAAGACTCATCATAACCTGGTCGATTCCGCGCTCCGCAACAGGAGACACACTCCGTGAAGACAAAAATCAACGCCGGAATCCTCGGAACAACTCGAATCGGGCACGGAACCGCAATTACGTCCCAATTCCCGAACAAACAAAGCCAATAAAACAATAACTAACCCAGCGATTCAATAGCGGGAAAAAATTAGTAACGGACTGAAAGGAAATCACCTGAATCGACAGATCCGATGGGATCAGGGGTGAGGGCGAATCGGCCGGAGGTGGTTGCGCTGGGGGGGAGGGGGGACGGTCAGGATTGGATACGATCTAGTTCAAGCCTTCCGTCCTTCCGGAAACAAAAGGAGATCTCCTCCTCCTCCGCCGAACTTGACTTCGTCCTGTGGGTTGGGGGAGGGAGGAGCGCTTTCGCAGTTTGCAGCTCCCGGGCCTTCGTACGTTTCCAACGGGAGATTCATGAAAACTCCCCTTGTTCTTTGCAATTAATTACGACAATGCCATCGAGTGGGTCCATTTTTTTTTTAATTATATCCATAATTACGTGTCAAGGTCAACGCTTTCGTAAAAATCTTATGAAAATAATAATAATTTTAATAATGAAATCTTTTTCAGGTGGGTCAAATGGATGAGTTAATGTGCGGAGTTTAGATATAAATAAATAATTTGACCCGAATAGTAGTTAATCCGCGACCGTTGCTGCATCGGTGGAAGGAGACGTAACGGCAGGAGATCCAACGGCTGGAAATGATTCCTCCTAACACGCAAACAAAAATAACTGAAGGCGGGCCCGGGGGGTCGTCCTGATTGTGACTGTTGCATGCATCCACAAATCACTCGAAAATAAAAAACAATGCCAACTCCAGCCGATCGGTGGTGCGTCCGAGTAAATAGAGACTTCTTTTTATTTACGGTACTTGCCATTTTATCGTTTACAGTCACCCATTTTAAATAGTTGCTACATGAAAAGGCCAAGTTCTTAAAAAAAAATAAAACATACTTTTAATTTTGAAATGAGATAAGAAAAAAATACAATAACTGGAAAAAAAAACTAAAAAAATGTAAAATTATCAAAAATATCCCGTATTTTGATTTTTTTTTTTTCGATTTAACTCATATTTTGAAAAGCTTTCAAAATGGAGACGTTCTTTCGTCGTTATATTATTTCTAGCCTTCGTTAACTCGTCTACTAACGAGAAATGTCGTGGCAGCACACGTGGACATAACGACGTCAAAAACTCCGTCTACCCCCTTCCTTTTTCGTGCCAAGACCATTCGTTCCCTCTACCGCAATAGGGGCTCGTGCCTCTCCGTCCGTGTCATCCACTCGCCGTACACCACGTTGCAAATCTCCTCATGGAGGTACATCTCAGCTAGTGCCTTGTTCGGCTGGACCGTGCAGGTTTCCTCGAGGGAGTCGATCATGGTGGAGTAGTAGTACAGCGCTTCAGTGAACCGGTCCAGGAATCTTGTGGTTCGCCTCTTGCTCCACCACCGTGACTATTATCGGTTTTTTCACCCCGAATCCACGAGAGGACGGAATCGAAGGGGCCCATTTCATTATTGTAAAATAATTCTCTATCTAAGGGGTAGAAAGGGTTTTTCATTGCCAAGTGCCAGGTGCATGTCTATTGCCAAGTGCAAGAAGATTTTTCATTCCGCCAAAAAGGACCGACCCCTTCGCATTAGGGGTGAATAAATTCATGAAACCTACCATTTTATTTTTAGAACCTAGAATTTATCATATTAATTGGAAAGCTTCCCAATAACTTACCTTATCGGATTTGGTATTGTGTTTTGTCAATGTAATCAACGTATGATCGGTTAATGTCCCGACTAAGACTTATTGGAAGACGATCGGGTGTCGTCGGCGCAAGAAAACGGGCAAGGCAACTGAATTGGTCAGGGTTTTAGACAAGTACATTAATTTGATTTACGGACCTTTACGAGATGATTACGAGCCTAAGAGTTTCTTATTCAACCCGCTACTACTTTCATATGCTCGAGGAATTTCCGAATGGGTTTCCATTTGAGGGCATAGGCTACGTGCTTATTGTCAATTCAATTAGGAGCGAGAGGACGACAAACCATTTGAACATAGCTACAAAAGTAACTGCATTTCCTTTTTTTTTAAAAAAATTTGTTATGTAGTAGCTTAAGTCTCATAATTAATTAATTAATTAAAATATATAGATGGTGTTCGTTTTTATCCGTTTCGAATTTCACCCATACCCGATGTTCACTCCTAAGTCACACTACTCATGGGACAAAATCCCGTCTAAAAAAAACGAACTCTCGCCCAACTACCAGCAACAATGAATATTGGAAGAAAGAGTGAAATTTTACTCGATGCATGTGTCGATCAGTATGAACGGAATAATTTCTACTCGAGTTAAAGCAGCGCTTTTTAAAATTTTAAATAACCCATGTTTCGTAAAGCGAGTTCCTTATAATATTATGTAACTCGTTTTTCTAAACAACAAGATATTTATCACATTTTCATGAATTCGCTTAAATTTAATGAAAAATTATTAATGAAAATTTGAGATAATATTCTTTTTAATATATGTATTAATAATATTAATATTTAAATTTTTTTATCATTATATTCCTGTTTAAAAGATGTATAACATAATGAAAAAAATAAAAAAATTTATTTTTTATTTATAAAATAATATGGTTCTCATTCAACGAATACTCACTTGCGTATTTCTTTTTTTCTTTGTTTTCAGTTTTAGAAACTTTATTCTATGTCAATTCCTTTTAATCGCCATGAATTATTTCCTTTTGCTCATATAAGAGAACTTGAAAATTCCAACTTATTATAAAGTTTTTAATTAAGATTTAATAGGTATTTTGTTAAGTTATTATTTGTAAATTGTATATATGGCTACATCAAACTTAAATAATAAGTGTTCAAATCCGTTGGTAATGACATAAACTGATAAACCAGGGATTATAAAAAATAAATACTTTGAATACACATCCATTTAATATATACCTATTTTTTTCATGGTAATTGGATTGGGGGCATTTTATAAAATTTCAAGCTACTCATAAAATATTAATGGCAAAAACGATTTGTGGCCCCAATATTTTTGCCGATTATCATTTGTTGGCATAAACTTTGAAAATTTTCTTTTATTGTTTTAAGTCGATATTTTGAATCTTTATGACTTTATTCTAAGGGCATCCCAAATCTATAATTTGCCATGAGTTGTTGATTGTAATTTAAAGTTATTTGCTGTTGTCCATATGAAAAATAATATTTAAGTTATCTTAAGATATGGCAATAGACTATTCAAAATATCATTTAAAAATATAAAAGAAAATTTTTAAAATTTAGAGGGCGCTGAAAGATAAATGTCTTTGCCAATGTTTTAGGTTTTTTTTTTTTCCTCATGGTTTTCAAAATCTCTTTCTTTATAATTGGGCTTATTGAGCCGACAAGCCCAAAAGATGCCCCCGACACGGATAGGCCTAGGCCCCAAGCCCAAGAAAGGATTGTTGTCTGAACGCCTCCTGTCGTCGTCTTTCTCCCCTTATCCCCTTAATCATCCGACCAATGCAAAACCAAAAAAAAACCCACTCCCACTCTCCTCCTCCTCCTTACATTTTTCAACCGGGTGTAAAGCGACAGTCTCGTACTGCTTCTTACCGTCCGGCCACTGATGAAGCTCGCTAGTCCTTCCTTCGACTTCTTCCTCCAACCCCTCCCCATCCCTTTCTCCTCCCTGCGAAACCCGAACCCGGCTCCCCCTTCGTTGGCCAGCATCTGCGCCCTCCCCGGATCCAAAGAGCCCCCGTTAGCTGGAGCTTTCCTGCTTCTGCAGGCCGCCGTGTCTGCCGATACCCCTCTGATGACCCCCCTCGATTCCCAGTAGACCCGCCTCGTCAAGCAGATGAACCGCTCCTACAAGGCCGGGAAGCTCGGGGAGTCCCTATACTTCCTTGAGCGAATGGTTAGCAGGGGACACAAGCCCGACGTCGTCCTATGCACTAAGCTCATAAAGGCGTTCTTAGGAGCCAGGAACGTGGATAGGGGCTACGTGTTTTGGTGATGCTCGTACGACGAGCCTGATGTGTTAGTTGGCCCAAAATTATAATAAAATGGGCTAAATTAGTGTTAAGTTCAATTAAGAGTTTTTATCGTTTTTTTACGACTTTTATGGCGAAAGTAAGTTGTCGTAAAATAGAACCTTTCGTTCAGGCTTATGTAATTACAGAACGTGTTAAATGGACTACAAAATGAATTCGGAGAACACGAAGGTTTTATAGCGGTTCGACAAATACGCCTACATCCACTTTCGGTCGTTTTCACTAATACTTTGAAATAATGATTACAATGTAGAAGGTAAAACTTTCTGTGGTATAAGAAAATAATTTCTTCAATCACAGGGTGGTAAGATTAACTTAACCAATGTAATAAACTCTCTAGCTAAGATTGTGATGCGTCTAAGTCGAATCACAAGAAAATCAACCAAACTCAGCGAGTACAGAACTCTGGCTGGATGCTTCAGCCTTCTGTGACTCGATAACGGACTGTCCTTTCTGTGTATCTACGATCAGGTTCGATGACGCTTCCTCCACGTGTTTGGACGACGTCTAAGGAGCTCCTCTTTTTGTGTTTTTGATATAACCTGTAAAATAACAAAAATAAACGACTACAGAAAGTTGTCGGTCCCTGACCATTTACCATGCTACAGGCTCATTCTCTCCGACCAACTCTGTACGTCGACTCCCCAACCAACGAGCTTTCTTCCCAGGCACTGTTGCACGTTACTAATAGTATTCCGGTCGTGTCCCCTGGATTCGTAATCACCAGGGTCTCTAGAGCGGCTTCACCAATGTTGAACCTGTTGTAGTCACCTTTTGCGAGAACGTTCACCTGCAAACTCTATCCTGCACACTCAACACGCATGTCAAAATACCATAATAACGCTGCAAGAGTGTCAACACTTACCACCGTCAACTTAATCGACCATTCAAATTATTTTTAGGTTTTTCTTTTATAAAGCAGTTCCGACCTTCTGTTATTAAGGAAATTTATTTTACTATAAATTACGACCAGATGCATTCCTACAATACATAAATCATTTGGGAACAATCTCTGATTGATTTCGTATTAATCGGATTCTCCAATCTTAAGATATCGCATTACAGAAGGTTAGAGCCAGATTCGATCAACAACCTTCTATAGTTGGAAAGAAAAAATAGTTCATTTCCAATCTGAGAAATCTGATCATGGGTTAGTGCATATATCCGTTGGGGACTATCCAATATTAATTTTGTATTAATGGGATATTTTACTCCCATGATAGAACACTACAGAAGGTTCGGCCAGAATAGACAACCAACCTTCTATTGATGGAAATAATCAATCATTTATTTCCAAAATGAAATAATTCATTTCAAATTAGTTTTTCATTGTATTTGGATGAAATTCATGTGAATTGTTTAATTGAAAGTGATTTTTAAATAGTATTCTCTCTCAGTGAAGGTTCTATAGAAATTTCAAAAAATTAACAAGATAATTTCCTTAATTAGGAAAAATATCTTATTTTTTAGTTTAATGGTTTGTCTTACATGTTATTAGTTTAATATTAATTCAAATAATATTCCTAAGAATCTTATTCTTTCGAATTAATAAATTAATTAAGATAATTAATAATTAATTAACAATTAATTATTATTAAAATATTTAATTATAGAAATATTTTCTAATCACATCATTCTGATCTGAAATGATCATTGAAGGATGTAGAAAATATTTTCGTGATAGTTTTCCTTTACTATGAAGTATTTCATTGTTATAGAAGATTATAACTTCTGTAAAGTCGTCAATATGCTATACCACTCATCATCAAAACCTTATCAACACTTATAACGCCGTGATCAACTGGTTCTGTAAGGCAAACGGGATGGAGTCCGCGAACAGGGTGCTCGAGCGGATGCGTGGCCTGGGGTTCTCCCCAGATGTCGTCACCTATAATATTATTATTGGGAGCCTCTATGCCGGGGGAAGCTTGGTTTGGAGATGAAGGTGTTGGATCAGTTGGTTAGGGACAGGTGTGTTCGCGTCGAAAACGGATTACGTCAGAAATATTTGGCAATAAGACTCACAGGGATTGTAAATGTGGTCGCCAGTAAGTAATTGAATGAAATAGATCAAATGTAAACAGTTTTACAGTAAGTAAAGAATGCTTACAGCCATAAAAATAAAAACAAGGACGGTAGTAAGGTCGTAGACTGGCTACTGTGCTCCGTAGACTCGGAGCGGGGTCGTAGACTTGATGCTGAAAACTATAATCCAGTAAACCTGGGCGATGAAGGATGTCGTAGACTTGATGCTGGGCACTCCAGTCTTGAGATTATGGGCCACGTCGTCGTAGACTTGAGAACAGAGCGCTATAGACTTACACTCCTCGGCTGGCAGAACTTGGTTGCTGGGTTTGGTGGACGGAATGTGGCCGAATGTAGAGGCGGATGTGGATATCAAAGCTACGGTGGCTCACCCTGGTGGCGGTGTCGAAGGCGGAGAAGTGTACCAGGACTACGGTGGCTCGTCCTAGCGTTGGAGTCGAAGGCGGGGATTTGCTACCAGAGCTACTGTTGCTCACTCTGATGGTGGAAGTGAAGGCGGGGATTTGTTGCCAGAGCCAAGGTTGCTCACTATGACGGTGGAAGGAAGACCAAATGAAACTTTAAGAGTTTCGCCCAGGTCGGGGAATCCTAACAACTAACAACTAAGGGGTGACGAGCAAGATAAGCTTATGTTGGCTGATTTGTTCGTAATTTTCTCTGAGGAAGATACTCTCCCTTTTATACCCAGTTTGTTACGACCTTCTAAAGATCTTTCAGACTCAGCCACCCCCAAGGATCTCGGAGCCAACAAACTGACTTCCACTCGTGTGGACGTGGGTCGTAGACTCCTTTGACTTCGGGGTTAATCAGTTGTCTTTTAAGACATGCATCAGTAGAGATGTGGGTTATACACTCCATTTATCTCGGGGCTATTAAACCATTCCCTTTGACGTGTGTCGTATACAGGCGCATGCTGTGTCGTATACAGGCGCATGCTGTCGTATACAGGCGCATGCGCCCTGATTACAGGGTTACTACTCATCCATATAGTCTGTGTAGACTACATATGCAGGCATGGTGTGTCTAGCTCTGTTATGGGCTTAGCGTCTATTGTGGGCTTTGTCAGAAATAGGAGGCCCAAAATAATCTATTGTATCAATATAAGCCCCCCTTTTTTGCTTAGGGGACTTCTGTCGCCTGAGCATTTCTGACATCTCTTGCGTCGCAAGAAAACCCTTCATCTCCGCGCTGAGAGAAGACCCTTCGTCTTCGCGTTAAAGAAAACCCTTTGTCTCCTTTGCCCTGCCCTTTTACCCGATGTGGTACCTCATGAGTACCTCCTGATCACAAAGTCTCCCATCCCCATCTTTAAGGAGGGTTTCACAGACCTTTTGAACTGGGAAAAGAAGAATGGCTTCCTTTGTTTCCCGTCTGTGGAGAAGCCAGTGGTGCATAAGTGGTTCGCCGGTTGGCTCACAAAGCTGGAGCACAGGCTGAAGATTTATGGCCTATGGTCGTTTGTCCAGTTGTCTCTGGTTAGGAAGGATTGCGACCCTAGGGTATGTGCGAGGCTGCTTCCGTTCTGGAACGACTCAGTCAACTACTTCTACTTCCGTGACTTTAGAGGATATCCACTTCTTAACGGGGAGCCACGTGGCCGGTGTTCCTGTTCGTCTTCATCTTTATGATGAAGACTACCAACCCCTCGAGATGCTCCAGATTTTGAGCACAGCCAAGAAGCATCTGGATATGCCTTCCATTGCTTGGGGAAAAGCTGAGGAAGTTGAGTTGTTTAGCGTTTGGTTAAGCAAGTATGTTTTCTGTTTTACTGGCAAGCGTGTACCGAAGCTGGTCCATGGGGTCGCCAATTTCTTGAGCACGGCGGCTTCCAAACAAATTGCCTGAGCCCCATTTTTATTAGGGTTGGTTTACCAGGGACTGCACAAGGTGACAACATGTAGCAGTCCCTTCCCAAAGTACCCAGTTGGCGGCCCTCTGTGGCTAGTACACTTATGGTCTTGCTTGTGGATGCCCGGGCTTACGGGGTATCAAATGCCCTCCGGCGCGATTTCGGTCGCATGCTACGGGAAACACCTGCAGGAGGCATGTTGTCATTCTAATGACCAGTGGTTGTATGCTTCTGTGACATGACACATCCGTCTCATTGTAGACACATCCCTTTCCTGCTGGCCATACCATTCTGAGGCATTGCTAGAAACTCACTCCGGGTCTATACTGGGATTCAGTGTTGACCTGCAGAGAGCTGATCTGCGTGACAGAGGGAGGCTTCACTTTTGAAGTCTACAATTCCCAGCTTTATGCCAGACAGATGGGCTTTGTGTAGAGTTCTTCGGCGCCTTTCTCTGACACCCCCAACCTCTCTCTCCATTCCAGGGTTATCGTAACTTATCCCAAGGAATCCCTCAAGTCCTCTTTGGCCAAGAAAGCGGAGCTTCTGCGTATAGAATTCCCTCTTGAGTCTACACCAGTCTTTGCCACAGAGATTTTTACTATCTAGTGGGCGACACCAGTCTACACCTTCGACATCCTGTTGAAGAAGATGTCCTTCCTCCAGACCTCCGAACAGCCTGATCTCTACCTGACCGCCGACGTGATGTTGAAGGCAGTGCGACGACCATCTCTTGATAAATACCTATACTTATCCTTCTTTTGGATTGAAAGTCCTTTACTAACAGTGAGTTACAGTTTTGGATGTAGACTCTGGGGACTCTTCACCGGAGAGCGACTCTCCCCCTCCTGTCAGGCGTCGAACTCGTCAAAGTCGACTGACCCTTGCCTCTAGAGGCAATAGGTCGAAGAGGGGGCAGTCAGTAAGCGTAAAGCTCTTGTCCCAGAGCCCTCTGACTCTAAGGAAGTGCCAATCTCAGTCTCCTTTAAGCGTCGTCGGCCTGCTGTCCAGGACCCAACCCCTATCTCCGTCATGGCCCCCGAACCTTAAGGGACCTCTTCTGTGAGGTATGCGACGCTTTTCATCGTTGAGTACTGCAACTCTCCTTCAAATTATCGTATGGCGTTGATTTCAGGAAAACGACTACAATTCCGAGTCCGCCCCCTCTGATTCCTCAAGCGGTTGAGTCTCCTCAAGGGATGGTATGTAACCTTGTGTCTATGCCATTTCCTGTCCTTAAAATCTGAATATCTTATCTTTTCCCCAGAGTTCAAATCAGTCTGAGGAATCTGATCCCGAGGAGGAAACTTCTGATGAAGCCGATCTGCCTCCTCCTTCCGAGGTAATGCATAATAGAAGTAGACTTTGTTTGCACATTTTGCTCGTTTAATGTTTATACAGATGGTTAAATTTTCACTTGTAGCATATTTCTTCCCATATCCCTGAAATCCCAGCCGCCCCAGCTACAGAGGAAGCAGAGGAAATCCTAACTGCCCCAGCTACTGAGGAAACGGAGGCCCCTGCTGTTACAACAGGGGTTGCCGCTCCAGAGGTAATGGGTGTGACAGGCCCTATCCCTTCTACTGGTGCGAATCCATCGTCGGCCAGCTGTCCTCCCAACTAGCCATCAAACGGGACAGCTAGAGAAAGTACTTCCAGCGGCCTGAGCGACTACGATCGCCTGATGGCAAATGTGGAACGTGTTGGGCATATCTTTCGCGTTGAGATCTTCTCTGAAGACCAGTTCAAGGTCCATCAGAGCTGCATCAAGGAGATCGAGGATTCCCCAGCCACCACTATTGAGGAGATCGGCCTGTGAGGACTTCGGGAAACGATTCTGGTTCGACTGGTCGGCGTACACGCAAGATATTGAAGCAGTCAATGGTGTCCGCTTGCGCAGGTTCAGGCTAAGATTACGGACCTTATGGCCATGAAGAGGGATCTCAAGGAACGGGCTTCTACGGTTCTCTCCCTGCTCGCAAAAAGATCTGCTCATCCCTCTGAACAGCAGGACCAAGATGAACTGAAATCTTGGTTCCGACAGAGTAATGAAGTCACCGTTAGGAAAACCCAGGCCAAGGTTCTGACTTTCTTGCTCATGGAGGCGGCGTGCGGGGTGCCTAGACCAAGTATGGCGAGTTCAAGCAGGCGATGATGGATTAGCTTTATGTGTTTTTTTTCTTTTGAGGTCTCAAGGGAGACACCCTTAAAACAAACTCATTTCTTTACTTTTTTACGAGCTGTAGACTAGCCCAGGGATGACACCCTTAAACAAACTCTTTAGTCTACAGCTATGGTATACTTGTAAAGTTAATTTTTACCTACCTGTTCCCATTTATATGGGAAGTGTTTGCTTAGAATCTTCCTGTGCGATTCCCAAATAGTTTTTCTATCATGCTTCAAATACTTGCCGTTAATCTTTAAAGGTTGTTTGACCCCATCGAGTGTCGACAACCTATAGCTATTTGCTGAGAAAGTCTCGCTGACTTGGTATGGCCCTTCCCAGTTTGGAGACCATTTTTCAAGGATCTGGTTTTTGGTCCTTAGGGGTAAAATCATTTTCCAGACCAAGTCGCCAACTTGAAAGTGTTTATGAACAACTTTCTTGTTGTAATGGCGGGCTATCCTTTGCTTGTGTACCTCTATCTTGTCTACAACCTCAAGCCTCTTTCTTTCTAACTCTTCTAAAGCTATATGCATGGCTTCGTCTTGTAGACAAGGCTGGCTGACGCGGAGTGACTTGTACCTTATTTCGATAGGCAACACTGCATCGTGGCCATAGACTAATGCGAATAGAGTTTCTCCGGTGCTTTCGCGCTTAGTGACTCTCAAAGCCCAGAGCGTATAATCTAATACTTCATGCCACTTCTTCGGAGTAAGCCCGACCATCTTCTGAATATTGTTCTTGATTAGTTTATTGGAAGCTTCAGCCTGTCCATTCGCCTGAGGATAATACGGAGTGGAATTTAGGACTGAAAAACCAAATTCCTCAGGAATTCCCTCACTCTTGAGTTATTAAAAGTTGTTCCATTGTCTACGACGATGTTCTGGGGAATGCCGAATCGATAGATGATGTAAGTCCGCAAGAAATTGATGACTTCAACGTGATCAATTTTCTTGTAGACATTTGGTGAAGTAATCTGTCACCACCAAGATATATGCATCTCATCGGCTAGAGTGAGGGTGAATCTCCCCTATTACATCCAAAGCCCAAGTCCTAAAAGGCCAATGTTTGATTATAGGAGTGAGTTCAGCTGCTGGGGCGCGAGTTATGGGACCATGTCGTTGGCACTCTTGACATCCTTTGGCCATTTCAATACAATTCTTCATCATTGATGGCCAATAAAAGCCATATCTACGAATAATCCAACACATTTTTATCCCTGCTTGGTGCGATCCGCAGAGTCCCTCATGAGTTTCCAACATTATTGGAGTGGCCTCATCCAAGTCTACGCATCTTAAGAGGACTCCGCTTGTATCTTTCCTGTAGAGCACACCATCTAAAAAGACATATGACAGTGCCTGAACCTTGATTCGCTGCTTAGCTTCTTGACCGGGATCTGACAAAAAGTCAACTATTGGTTTCCTCCAGTCTTTGTCTTACTTCATTATGTTTACATCCATGATCTTATCCTCTAGCTGTAGATGCGAGCCTATTTCAGGTATACTGCCCTGCTCTATCCTAGTTTTGTACCCTGATGCTAACTGTGCTAGGCTATTAGCCACTACGTTTTCCTCACGTCCTACAAATTGGAACATGATATCTTCAAAACCCGTGATGAGCCGTTGGACTATTTCATAATAGGGCAATAGCCTGCCTTGACAGGTGCATTCTTTGTTGACCTGGTTAATAACCAGCTGTGAATCTCCCTTGATACAGGCATGTTTCGCCTTCAGCATCAAGAGCTCCTTTAACACAGTTATCAATGCTTCGTACTCCGTGGCATTGTTAGTAGGTATTACCTAGAGTCGAAAAGCTAGCCTAATGTCTTTACCCATTAGGGATATTATATGAATTCCTATCCCAGCTTCATTCTTAGTGGACGAACCATCAAACCAAGCCTGCCAGACCACTTCGGTTACTTCTTCTTGTTTTATAGACAAGGCTGGGTCATGGTCGACTAGAAAATCAGCCAGCGCTTGTCCTTTAATTGACTGCTGAGACTTATATCTCAAATTATAGGGCACTTTATCAAATATATCCCAAAGTTACAAAATTTTTCCAATTTATCCTAAGGTTTAGATAATATCTCCCTGTATCCTAAACTAAGACCCACTTTCGAAAGTATCCATCAAAGCTCCTAATTAAGATTTGCTGAATGGCTGGAGAAGGAAAATCTTCAGGAAATCCTTCTGGGACTCCATCAAGGTTGGAGTTCGTTCCAGAGGCTAGATTGTCTCCATTTGGAGTTAGCAAGAGTATAAATGATATTTTAACTCAGCTAACGATTCAGGGGAGCAATGAAAGTCTAGAAAGCCGAAACCAAATGGCGAAGGAAGTAGGCTCCATTGTAAATACAATGTTAGACGCCCTGGAAAAAGAAAGAGGTTTAAAAAGGCCTGAAGCCGAGGCTACCTCTGGACTGGAAAGTACTACAGGAAAACCAGTCGAAAGATTGAATCTGGGAGGAAGAAATTCCAAACAGAATCAAGGCAAAAGTGTGGATGAAATGTATAGGGAATCAGTAGCCCCTTTCATTTTAGACTCACAAAAGCGAAGTGCAAACTTGAACTCCCAGAGTGGGGAGTTGGCAAAAGACTTAAGGAAAGCCTTAGGTCTGGCAGAAGATACCCCAGTTCATTTAGACAACAGAACGTTTAATGAACTGGTAACTGCGAAGAGGGAAATTTACAGGCCTGATTATCCACATCGGACTAAACAAGAGTTTGTCCCAAGGGATAATGTTTTAAAGCCAATAATTACCCCTGGTGCTTTTCTGGACATTGATTGTGAGAAGCACGTATCTGAAAAGATAGATGAGTGGTTATCACTTATTCGGATGACGGCGTCTGCAGGAGGAGTTCCTCCTGGAGCAGTCTATGAATTGTGTGTGGCAGCCCTCATGGGTACAGCGCAAAAATACTGGAAAACCTTAGTGGCACACACAGACATTAAGGAGAAGATAGATCAAGCGCTGACGGTTGATGGGGTATTAGCAATAATCGCTGATGCCCTGAAACGAGAGTTCTGTGGTTTCTCACTATCCACTGAAACTGTGGAAAAAGAGCAGTCATTGACCGCTCTGGTTAAACTACAGATCTGTGATATGTGCTGGTTTGATAGCTACGTATGTGAATTCCAGAAGTATTATTACAATCTGGATGTAGTATCACAACAGTTCATATTAGGAACCTTTTTTGCAAAACTTCCAGAACCTTGGCCGGAAGTTGCGCAAAAGGCCTATGAATTACTTCTGAGTGAGGAAAAAATTGTCTCTGGACTCGGAGGTAAAATTCAGGCGGTAAAGTACGCAATGCGTAAAGCATGTACTGAGCTCCAGGTAAAAGAGGCAGCTAAGAAGCTACCTTACCTAAACAAGAGCTGTTGTTCTCAGATAGAGTATGTGCCTGGAAGGTACGGATGCGATATTCGCATTACTCCAGGAGACTCTCTGAAGAAAAGGAACTTTCCTCGTAAGAGGAAGTTTGTTGGGTACAACAAGAAGAAAGTTTGGCCCAAAAAGGACTTCCAGAGTAAACAAAAAGGGAGTCCTGCTTACAAACCAAGAAGGTTTGTAAGGAGAAGGGATAACCTAAAGGATAAAGAAAGGATCGATGCTTTCAAGAGAAAGCATGGCAGAGAGCCTAAATGTCCAAAAGGGAAACCCTTGAGCAGCTGTAATTGCTGCTGGTTTTGTGGTTCAAAAGATCACAAAGCAGATAGTTGTCCAAAGAAGAACCAAAGGAGAGAAAGACTCCGTATGGTCTTCCTAGATGACAGGAGTCGAGAGGAAGAAATCCTTGCTTATGAACCAATTGATGAGCAAGAGATTTCCGACTTAGACTCGGAAGTAGAATCGATTTATGAGATTGTGTCTGATTATGATACAGACTCAGATGAAGATTCTGATCTCTGGACCGAACATCTGTTCATGATGCGAGCAGAAAGAGAAGGAGATGGGGATGAGTTGGTTCCTCTGGAAACAACGAATCAGGTATTGGAGGAAACCCACCAGTACGAAGATCCATCCCAGTCAATCCTGGAATGGAGGTTGCCAAATGTCAATGCAAGAGAAATTTATGAAGTATCGAGATTTAGGTTTAGATCCACCATAGATATCTCACAGACAGAGGCGACGGCACAAGTCACGAGCACCAAGCTTGAGACTTTGGATATCCCACTCTTGAATGTACAACGCATAAGAGATACCATGCGTAATGCAAGAGGTGTATATAACTATATACACATCGGGTTGATCCAGATAGGATTAGTCCCGCTGTTTCACTTACCAGCGGATAGTCCGGTGGTAGCAGCAGTGATCGATAAACGATGGCGAGAGTTTAGAGATCAGCTGATATCAGGAGTACAGGCCAACCTTGCACATGGTCCTGTATGGTTCCAAGTCCATCCAAACTTTATGATGGCTTTGAACGATCGCTGTTTGGGGACTTCATTGACCTTAAGAATCAAGTCGATGAATATGGATCGTATGAATCCCCAGGCCAAGTATTTGGCGTATCATACTAGGGTAATTTACCGATTGGTAAACACCACTAGTCCTGGTGTGAGGAACATCTCTAGACTTACAGAGTTGTTCGAGGAAGGTCATAACAATTACCAACAGTTCCATAGGCGTGAGGTGAATCCATTGGAATTAACCTGGCCAAGAAGTTGGGTTATGACTGAACCTGGTAATAGTTCTAGGCCCATAAGTGCGGCAAACATCTGACAGAGGGGTAATGAAATTACTCTTATGTTAGGAGATCCGACAAGGGGCAGTGAGAGAGCTAATAGGCATTTGCCTATGCTTAGCGAAAGGGCTGACAGGCATCTGCCTGTGAGGATGCCAATCCTGAGAGAGCCGTTCAATAGAACGCCCTCCGAAGTCTCTTCAAGAGCTAGTGATGTGGGAGAAGATGTAATAGTCTCCCGACCAGAGGTTGCAAGCGCACCTCCACTAATAGAAGAGATGTCTCGAAGGTCTGTTGATTCGAGAACCCCGTCTCAACATACGGGTAGAATCGTAGGGTATAGACAGGTATCATTACCAGTCTATGAAGACCCTGTAGATCAACCGAGAGAGGAGTCCATACGGATGTTAAGAGTTACCAGTACAGAAAACTCTTTATCTAAGATTCCTGAAGTTTGTGAGGTTATCGAGCAGATAGCCAAGCAAAGGTCTATTGCGATAGACAATATCTGGAGGATGATAGAACCATCCCAGAAAGTACCTGAGAATATTGGGTTTAGTGTTAGGAAGGAAGATCTGAGCACGTATATAGCTCTAACTTTCAAATTTCCTAGATACTATGAGTATTCTCTGGATACTTTGATAGACACTGGGTGTAGTACAACTTGTGCTAGACTCAATGCTCTACCAGATAAGTGGTGGGAACCACTGCAGAAACCCATCCATATGGTAAACGTCGATGGTATGGCCACAATGGTTGGTCATAAGGCAAGCAATGTGCCTGTCTTTATTGGTGGACAAAAGTTCATCATTAAAGAGATTCTTGCACATCCTTTACTAGAGGCCGACATCATTATTGGTAACGCCTTTTTAAAGGGCCAGAAGGAAAACCTTCCTTTTGTGCAGAATGAAAATGATGTTTCCATCGGTGGGGTAAAAATAAGTATTCTACAAGAGCCTAGACTTCGGTTAAAATTCGGCTTTTATCCGGTAAAACGGACAGAGTACTGTGGTAATATCCCATGCGAAAGAGCTTTCAGAGTGCGAGCTCAGCGTGGTGATATACGGTTGGATGAGAACGATTCATGGGAACAAACCCTGTTTTCCCCAACGATGTTTTCCCCAACGAATACCAGAAGTTCTAGCTGGTATGACGACTTGTTTCCAAAACAAGAAGTGTGTATGGCTGTCAAGTTAACAGGAATGAAATGGGATAAGTTCCTAATAAAACTGGCCGATAATTTTAGTGAAGATCCACTAAAGTTATGGACTCGAAATGGCCTTAGGGCTAGATTAGAGTTGAAAGACCCCGGAACCATTATAAGAGCCAGAAACATTACGTATACGGCTGAGATGGTTGAGGAGTTTGACAAACAAATTCCTGAGTTGCTTGGAAAGGGTTTGATTAGGGACAGTTATAGTCCACATTCTAGTCCGGCCTTTATGGTAATTAATCATGCCGAGCAGGTGCGAGGTAAAGCACGAATGGTTATAGGTTATCGCCAGCTTAACAAAGCTACAAAAGACGATGGCTATAAGATTCCCACTGCGGGAGATTTAATTGATAGGATAAGTCTGAGCCAACCAAAGTTCTTCTCTAAATTTGACTTGAAAAGTGGATACTGGCAAGTCAAGATGGAAGAAGAGTCGGTGTCTCTAACTGCTTTCAATGCTCCGCAAGGAATGTTTGAATGGCTGGTAATGCCGTTCGGTCTGAAGAATGCTCCAGGCGTATTTCAGCGCAAAATGGATAACGCTTTCAAGCAGGTCCGAAAATTTTGTGTGGTCTACATTGACGATGTGTTAATCTATAGCCAGACGGAAGATGAACACATGAGACACCTTGATGAGGTGACTGATGTCTTCCGGCGAGAAGGCATGATTCTATCTGAAAAGAAGATAGAATGGTTTAAGGAGTCAGTTAACTTCTTAGGCATGGAGATTGAGCAGGGTAAGATTAAATTGCAAAATCATATTGCCGAGAAAATAGTTAATTTTCCAGACAAACTTGAGGATAGAAAGCAAGTCCAAAGATTCTGTGGATGTGCTAATTATGCAAGAAAGTTTGTGAAAGATCTTTCCCGAGATCTAAGTAGAATTTCGAAGAAAACTTCTGCGACTAAACCTTGGGTGTGGGAAGATGAAGACACTCAATCAATTAGAAGGATTAAAGCAAAGGTAAAGAATTTGCCACAACTCGCTTTACCCTCTGATAAAGATGAGTTAGTCTTGGAAGTTGATGCTTCTGAAGAACATTGGGGAGCAGTCCTTAAAATTAAAGGACGCAAACCAGAACCGGTATGCAAATACTGGTCGGGAAGCTTCAAGGGGTGCGAGTTAAGATACCCGATACATGAAAAAGAAGTGTTAGCCTTAAAATATGGAATAAAGGCTTTCTTTATCTTTTTGGCACCAAAAGAATTTTTAGTGCGCTCTGACTCGACCTATGTTAAAAGGTTTATGAGTCTGAACCTTAAGGAAGCTAGGCAAACTAGACTCTTAAGGTTGCAGGAACAATTAAGCTATTATAAATATGAGGTCGAATACATTAAGTCCGACCACAACATAATAGCTGACTCTCTCTCTAGGGAACTTGCGAAATCCTCTCTTTCTAAAAACTCTGCAGATGGATCCTGCTGCAAAGAGAAAGATATGCTGGGGATGCAAGAAGGAGGGACACTCCCGAAAGGTATGTCCTAATAAGGGAGATGGTGAGCATAGTGATGTTGGTCCCGTTTCAGGAACGAAGGCGGCAGTACTCTGCTGGCAGTGCAAGCAACTAGGACATCGTTCTTACGAATGTCCCAAGAAGCTGAAAACTGCGGATTCCTAGAAGGGGAAGGCTGAACTTAAGGAGAAAGCAAAAGCTAACTCCAATAGAGAAGCGAAACCAGATGTCCAAAAGGAGATGGCTAATCCCAAGGAGGCTAAGGCCAGATCTAAGGGAAAGGCGAAAAAATCCCAGAAGGGGATGGCTGGATCTAAGGGAAAGGTAACAACCAATCCCAAGGAGAAAGCGAGAGTTTCCCAGGAGGGGAAGACAGATCTGAAGGAGAAGGGTAATACCAACTCTGAAAGAGATGTGAAGATAGATCTTCAAAAGAAGATGACAGATCCAAAGGAGGAAAGCTCCAGAAGAGATGTGAAAATGGCAGATCTGAAAGACAAGGCAAAAGCCGAGTCAGAAGAGAAAGCCAGGAAGAAGAGGAAAGCCAAGAGGCTTGGGTCTTCAGGTCCCAAAAGGGACAATTCTGCAAAGGATGGTCCTAAGAAGGACGGTAAGGTTGAAGAACCTTGGTGGTCTCCTTTGACCATGGAGCAGTTTAACTACTGCCGAAATCACTTAGCCAAAGAGCAGAAAATTTCCATTAATCAAGCTGTGAAATCCTACAAGGCTTTGTTACAAAGCAAGGAGGAACAGAAAGAGAATATGGAAACACAGTATGCTGAGGAAGAGGCTAAGTTTAAGGCCATAATAGGCGAGCCAATTCAAGTGGTAGACCCTGAACCTAGGGGAGAACCAGAGGAAGCGGCTGCAATGGAGTGTGAGCAGTACTTCGACTTTGGAAGTGCTTACGCAGCATTGGAAGGTAATCTGGAAAAGAAAGAAAGCCTTGAGGAAGCAATTCCTGTAAAAGACTCAGTTAAAGAGTCTGGTGACAGCAGTCATGGTGGTAAGAATCACGATGGCAAAGGCCATGTGGGAAAAACCCAAGAGGATCTAGAAGGGTCCTGGTTTTTTGATGAAGACTCGTTTGAAGACGAATCCCTAAGTTGGGATGCGGCAGTGGTCTGTGGAGGACTCATGGCTGGCATCAAGCATGATGAAAAGCGCCAGATTGAGTTTTTCGCAAGAAAGACCGTTGAGTACATCAAAGATCTGGAGTTTAAACTATCGGTTATGACTTCAGGTGAGGAGGAGCTGTCTCGATTTGAGAAGGAAAGGCAGCAGATATTCTCCACAACAATGTCTATAATACCGAGGGAAGTTAGAGAATATGACGTCCCAAGGGTAACAGTAGACATGAGTGAATCCTCGCTTGAGGAAAACACTGTGCTTCAACCGTATCTACACTGGATATCGGGGAAGTGGCCGTCTCTGAGAATTCACTCAGATATGGTGGGAGTAGCAGCGCCTTATGTGTATGCTGGGTTTGTGGACATACTGGAGATAGACAGATCAGAACCAGAATGTATGGAACCCCTGCCTACGTTGGTAAGGTATATACTCGGATGCCTAGGCTATGGACCAAAGTATGCCACGGCGTTGATTACTAGCACAATGATGGAGGAAGAAGACCATCCGCAGTATGGGAAGGTGATACTTCAAAATCTGCAAGTATGGGACATCCATCCATGTGAAAGTAGACGTATGACGGAACCTCATAAACAGGACCTCGATCAGAGAGGTTTATGGCGGAAATACTACAAGGACAAGACTGTCCGAAAAGCCATAAAGGTTGAGTTCCTTAAGGACGTGTTAGAGCATGTGTTAGCCCGAAAGGACGAATACTACGTGCTCTGTGATGGTATGGTCACCGTCACGATTCTTCGGTCAAATTTGAGCTTTATAGATGAGCAAGCAGGAGACCGAGGATGGCAGAGAATGCTCGACCTTCTGGATAGCTTCTGGAGGCGAGAAAACTCTGAGCTGCACCTCCAAACAGACACCTTCGAGGTTTGGAGCAAGATTGCTGATTTCACTGACAAGACCTTGAATCAGCAGATCGAGCATGATGAGAGAGCCCAACAAATATCACGACATATTCTTGAAGCAGATCAAGACCAACCAGGACTCTCAGAGAAAGAAGGAGTTGGCGAGACTTCAAACGCCAACAACAAGGAAAGAGTCTCCCAAGATAGCGCGCCAATGCAGACGGGAGAAAACGACTGTATAAATTAGGACAATTTTGTCGGTCATTAGGACCCCACTAACTTTTGCAAAAGTTTATATTCCTTTTACTTTTGAGCTGGCAAACAGTGCATAGGCACCAGCTCCTTGGGTATATATTCACAAGCCTTCTACCTCATTAAAGGGGGGGCGAATCAAATAGAGAAATTCTCTCTCAAAAACTCTGAGTAAGAAAAATCTCTGAATCGCTCTCCGAATACCTTAAGGAACCAAGAGTAAGGTGGTTAGAATTAATCAACATTGGTTAAAACTAACGGAAGGTCAGATCGAAGGATCAAGAACCTTGCAGGGAGTATAGCCTTGGGCTGAAACCTTGGATGAGGAGTGTCTATATAAGACCCTCAGTGTAAGGGCATTGGAACGACACAGAAGAGCCTCTCCAGTTTGCGGATACGTTCGCTGAATTCTCTAGTTTGAGAATTGTGCTTCTCTTGGATCTCTATTGTTGCGGAAGCTTGGTGAACCCTCTGAGCAACCCACGGAGTTAAGGTATGATAAACTTTCCGCTGTGTAGTTTATGATAATCTTCAAAATCTAATAAGACTGAGAAGGTGGTGCAAAAGCACGACGATTGCGAAAGCAAGAGTCTTATGACTGATTGTCCAAATCCCGAGCTCCTACATTTGGATCACGGTGTGGGCAAAGATTCTGCTACTGGACTTCTAAACACTGTAGTAGATCGATTGGCAAGTCTCTCAGCGCAAATACAGCAGCTAATTGAGCTTGTGGATAGCTACTCTAAGAAATTAGAAGAGCTGACTCTCTTGCAGAGTGAATTTGAGGAATATTTCCTTGAAGGTAAATCCAATCTTGGGTTTGCGGCAAGTTCGAGATACTCAAACGAGTATTCGAGGTTGGCAGAACGCCGGCGACAAAGACAACAAAGAAAATCTTCTTAAGTTCGATATCTGGTTAATTTTATTGGTATCAGAGCCAGGTTAAGAAAAATTAATTTTCTGATTGTCTGAGGAAATCTCAGGAGCTTAGATAAAAGGGGGATAATTTTGAAATAGGTCGAAAGTACAGGTTAACTGGAGATACAGTTTAAACTCCAGGATAAATCGGAAAAAAGGAGTAAAGTTGAGGATATATTGGATAATTAAGCCCAAATTATATGGAGTGCCCAGCGTCGTAGACTTGACGCTGGGCACTCCGGTCTTGAGATTCTGGGCCATGTCGTCGTAGACTTAAGAACAGAGCGCTGTAGACTTGCACTCCTCGGCTGGCAGAACTTGGTTGCTTGGTTTGGTGGACGGAATGTGGCCGAATGTAGAGGCGGATGTGGATACCAAAGCTACGGTGGCTCACCCTGGTAGCGGTGTCGAAAGCGGAGAAGTGTACTAGGACTACGGTGGCTCGTCCTGGCGTTGGAGTCGAAGGCGGAGATTTGCTACCAGAGCTACGGTTGCTCACTCTGATGGTGGAAGTGAAGGCGGGGATTTGTTGCCAAAGTTACGGTTGCTCACTCTGACGGTGGAAGGAAGACCAAATGAAACTTTAAGAGTTTCGCCGAGGTCGGGGAATCCCAACAACTAACAACTAAGGGGTGACAAGCAAGATAAGCTTCTGTTGGCTGATTTGTTCGTGATTTTCTCTGAGGGAGATATTCTCCCTTTTATACCGGTCTGTAACGACCTTCTGAAGATCTTCCAGACTAAACCACCCCCAAGGATCTCGGAGCCAACAAATTGACTTCCACTCGTGTGGACGTGGGTCGTAGACTCCTTTGACTTCGAGGTTAATCAGTTGTCTTTTAAGATGTGCATCAGTAAAGATGTGGGTTGTACGCTCCATTTATCTCGGGGCTATTAAACCATTCCTTTTGACATGTGTCTTATGCAGTGGCAGGCTTGTAGACTTCCCCTGATTACAGGGTTACTACTCATCCATATAGTCTATGCAGACTACAGATGCAGGCTTGGTGTGTCTAGCTCTGTTATGGGCTTAGCGTTTATTGTGGGCTTTGTCAAAAATAGTAGGCCCAAAATAATCTACTGTGTCAACAGAGTGTGAGCCGAGCATGATTACTTACACGATCCTGGTTAAAGCGACTCTTTGAGGGCGCTCTTGACGAGGTGCTCAAGTTTCTGGACAAGATGTTGGCTCGGGGGCTCAGACCGAACATGTATACGTATAATGCGATTGTCAGAGGACTTTACAGGGAGGGCCCGGTGAACCGGGCATTCGAGTTTGTCAAGAGCTTGAATTCAAGGGGATGTAAGGCGGATGTCATCTCGTATAATTTGTTGTTAAGGGTGCTTTTGACTTGGGGCGATTGGGACAATGGCGAGGCTTTGATGGAAGAGATGATCACCAAAGGCTGCAAGCCGAACAACGTCACATACCGCATCCTCATTAGCATGTTGTGCCGCGACGAGAAAATAAAAAATGCTCTTGATTTGTTGAGGGTCATGGCCGACAAGGGGATGACGCCAAATGCTTACTGTTACGATCCGCTGATAGCAGCATTTTGTCGATAGGGGAACTTGGACATGGCGATCCGGTTGTTGGACCAAATGATATCCAATGGTTGTTTGCTTGACATCATGAATTACAACACGATCATGACCTGTAAAGATACATTGAAGCAGTCAAGTGTGTAAGAGGCTAAGAAGCAGAGTGAAGAAGAGATTAAATAATATAGTTTAACTATTGTATAAGGTCAGTTGGTATAGTTGTAATGAGGACTAGGCTTTGTCCTGTGATAGACCAGGCCCACTAGTACATTTGGGAGAAATAATAAATAAAAGAGGAAGGAGACGATCATCCCCCTCGGAGATTCTATTTCAATTGTTTTTGTTGTTGCTGTCAACTAGCAGTTAGGGTTCTCAATCATGGCTGCAACTTGCTTCCTCCATGACTTCTAAGATGGTATTAGAGCGCCAAAAGTCTGTTGCAGCAATGGTGACCGGAGGAGAAGTGAGACCGTCAGCAATGTTGACCGGGGGAGGAGTGAGACGACAATCTCAGGTAAATCTTAACAAGGAAGCAGTGCAGGTTTCTTTTAATAGTTCAGAAATGAATGCGACGAGAGTTTCTAGTATGATTAATGATCTTGTTGATCCTGCTTCGCCATATTTTCTACAACCTACTGATGCCCTAACATCTGTGATGGTGACACCGGTTTTAGACGGAATGAATTATTATACATGGAGTCGTTCCTTTGAAATGACATTAGTATTCAGGAATAAACTCGGATTTGTTGATGGAAGTGTTCCGATGTCTGATCCTGATGATGGTAAGTTTATCCCTTGGAAGCGTTGTAATACTCTGGTGATTAGCTGGCTGCTTAGATCAATTGTGGAATCAGTTGCTGCGAATGTCTTTTCCATGAATTCTGTAGCAGAAATTTGGAAAACGTTAAAGAAAAGATATGCACAACTAGATAAAAATAAGATTTGTAGGTTGCAGATGGCTTTGATAAGTATAATTCAGGGAGATCGGTTGGTAGATGAATATTACACGGAATTGGCCACTATATGGGAAGAATTGAAGAATTTTCGCCCTTTGCCTCATTGTAGCGTGACACATGCAATGATCAGTGTTTTAGGTTTATTGAGGCTCAAATGGAGGATAATGTGTATATATTTTTTATTGGTTTAAATGACGTATATGATGTGCTCAAAAGCAGGATTTTAGCTATGAAGCCATTTCCTTTGTTGGATGAAGTCTACAATATGGTAGTTCAAGAGGAGTCATACATGAAGAGAAGAAATGCATATGTTGAAAAAGCTGCAATGAAGTTGTAGTATATGGCCTTAGCTACTCTTTTGCATCCGGTGTCCGGAGAATATGATGTTAGGTGGAAACAAAGAAGACAAGATTGGGTTTGTACACATTGTGGGAAGAAAGGGCACACCAAAAAAAAGTGTTATCACATTAAAAGATTTCCAAATTCAGGTAGAGGAAGAAGAAGAGGTAGAACGTTTGGAAGTTATGGATATTCAAGGTTGGCAGCTGTACCAGGGGTCAATATAGAAGGTGGTCCTGTTGATCGAGGGTTTGATGATGTAAAGGAGCAAGTTCATAAACTAATGACCATGCTTAGTGTGAAAACTGGACAAGCTCTACTTCCTCATGGGCATCATTCTTTGCTCAAACTTCTGTTCATTCTCCTATTGTAAATTATGTGCATTCAAATACACAAAAGCCGACTGATTTGCCTTTAAATGTCTTTACAAATGCAACAGGTAGTCTTGTTTGTTCTAGTTGTTCTTACTCTTGTGTCAATAATTTGTCTTCTCATTGGATAGTGGACATAGGGGCGACTATCCATATAGTTAGTACCTTGTCATTCTTTCAATCTTATAAACCTGTTAAGAATTTGTCTATTGCTCTTCCTAATGGACAAATTACACAGGTATCCTTTGTTGGAAATATTCAACTTCAGAATTCCATACTTCATACAAATGTCTTGTTCATGCCTTCTTTTAAACTCAATCTAGTTTTAGTAAGTCAACTCATTAAGTCAGGATTATATTGTGTTATATTTCATAGCAATATTTGTCTTATCCAGGTCTTGTCATTATGAAAGATGATTGGATTTGTTAGAGAGAGGGCTGATTATGTGTTCTGCAAGATAAACAACTAGTTGGTTTAAATGCTTTGGACAGGCATAATAATCTTCATACAAATAGTTTTTCTGGTGTTGTTAGCATAGTTCTACCTTTGATATATGGCATTATAGGTTATGTCATCCTTTATATGAAAAATTGAAGTACATGAAAAAATGTACTCAGTTACAACCTTCTTTTAATAAGAAAGTATGTTCTATATGTCATTATGCAAAGCAAAAATGACAAATTTTTCCTTTACATCATTCTAGATCTGAACATATGTTTGATCTCATACATTGTGATATTTGGAGACCTTGTTCAATTACTTCTTTGCATGGTTTTAGATATTTTCTCACAATTGTAGATGATCATACTTGTGTTACTTGGATTTTCTTGCTAGAACATAAATCTGAAGTTGAGTCTCTTCTTATACAGTTTTGCAATATGGTTAAAACACAATTTGATGTTTCTATTAAAGTTGTAAGATCTTATAATGGCAAGGAATTTATGTTACATTCTTTTTATAAAGATCAAGGAATTATACATCAAAGGTCTTGTGTTGAGACACCACAACAAAATGGAATTGTGGAAAGGAAACATCAACATATTCTTAATGTTGCTAGAGCATTACTTTTTCAGTCTAATATACCTTAACATTTTTGGGGAGAGGCGGTTTTGACAGCTATTCACATTATCAACAGACTTCCATCGCCTTTACTGCATAATAAAACACCATTTGAGTTGCTTTTCCACAGAAAGCATGATTATAGTAATTTGAAGGTGTTTTGCTGTTTATGCTTTGCATCCACATTGCAACATGGTAGGTTGAAACTGGATAGGAGAGCTGTCAAGTGTGTGTTTTTGGGATATCAACCTGGGATCAAAGGTTACAAGTTGTATGATGTATTAAACCATAAAGTCTTTGTTTCACGAGATGTTGTTTTCTATGAAGATGTTTTTCCTTTTTTACAAGTTTCAAGTTATGCAAAGCATTTTGGTTCTTTATTGCCTTACCATTTGATGATATTACTCTTGCAGATACTTCTCCTTCTTTAATAGTTCTAGAATTTAATAGCTCAAGAATTTCTTTACATGATTCTGTGCATGATGAGCCTTCATTTACTCATTCACATTATACAAACATTTCATTCACATCTGATCATGTAGATGACACAAATACTTCATCTGCATTAAGAAGGAGTAATAGGGTAAAGACCAAGCCGTTTTATTAGCAGGACTATCATCTATCCTTAGCTCTCTCTCTGCAAGGTCAATTTGATTCTTCTGTTCTTCCTCATATTTCTGTTCCTTATCCTATTCAACACTTCATTTCTTATTCCAAATTGTCTCCTTCTTATATGCCTTTTGTTGTTAATCTCATGGTTCAATCTGATCCTAACACATATGGTGAAGCTGCTTAGTTTGAACATTGGCGTATCAAGGCTGAACTTAATGCTCTGGCTGAAAACAAGACTTGGGAGATAACTGCATTACCATAAAAAAAGATTCCAAATGGTTGCAAGTGGTTATTCAAGACAAAATATAAGGCATATGGTACTATAGATAAGTACAAGGCAAGACTTGTTGCAAAAGGGTATACTCAAAAGGAGGGCATTGATTATACGGATGCTTTTAGTCTGGTTGCAAAACATGCCACTGTGAGAGTTTTCTTGACTTTAGCATCCATGTTTGATTGGTTTTTATGTCAAATAGATGTGAATAATGCATTTTTGAATGGTGATTTGTTGGAGGAGGTTTCTATGGATGTTCCACTTGGTCTGGATGTAGATAATTTGCAGTTTAATGGGGAGAAACATCTAGGACGATTGGTTTGTAAATTGCAAAATTCCTTGTATGGACTTAAACAGGCTTCCAAATAGTGGAACACAAAGTTTGTATCTGTCCTTATTGATTATGGTTTTGAACAGTCAAAATCTGACTATTCTTTGTTTGTGAAAGGGTCAGGACACAATTTTGTTGCTTTGTTAGTCTATGTGGATGACATAGCCATTGGATGACCTAATAAAGAAGAGATAAACAAGGTGAAAGCACATTTGAGCACTGTACTCAAGATAAAAGACTTGGGAGAGTTAATGTACTTTCTTGGACTTGAGATAGCTAAATCTCATGAAGGTATTGTGCTGAGTCAAAGAAAGTATGCTTTGGAACTTTTGGAAGAACATAAGTTGTTGTCTGTTAAACCCGCATCTGTTCCAATTATGCCAAATCATAGGATATCAAGACAGGATGGAAAAGAGTTGAAGGAACCTTCTGGTTATAGGAAATTGTAGGGAAATTACTATATTTGACTCTCTCCAGGCTAGATATCATGTATGCAGTTCAAGTTCTTACACAGTCAATGTCAAAGCCTACTTTAGTTCATTATCATGCAGTTGTGCAAGTACTGAAGTATGTTAAGAAGGAGCCTGACAAAGGTGTATTTTTCAGCTCTAAAAAGGCAAATAACTTGACTGCATATTGCGATAGTGATTGGGCAGGTTGCCCGGACACTAGGAAGTCATTATCAGGGTACTGTGTATTTCTGGGAAATTCCATAGTCTCATGGAAGACAAAGAAACAACCTACTATAGCTAGGAGTACTGCTGAGACTGAGTATAGAGCGGTTGGTGTGGTTCCTTGTGAAGTACTTTGGCTATTGCAAGAGTGCAAAATTGAAGTGAAGCAGCTAACTATGATGTATTGTGATAATCAATCCGCTGTGTATACAGTTAAAAACCCTGTTTTTCATGAGAGGATTAAACATATAGAGAAAGACTGTCATTTTGTTAGACAAAAGTTGCAGGAAGGTATCATACAGCTGTAGTTTCTGCCTTCCAGCTTACAAATGGCTGATATATTCGCCGAAGGATTCAATGTATCAAGATACAATTGGTTAGTGGACAAGTTGTGCATGAAGAATCTATATTAACAACTTGAGGGGGAGTGTAAAGTTACGTTGAAGCAGGCAAGTGTGCAAGAGGCTAAGAAGAAGAGTGAAGAAGAGATTAAATAATATAGTTTAACCATTGTATAAGATCAGTTGGTATAATTGTAATGAGGACTGGGCTTTGACTTGTGATAACCCAGTCCCACCATGTACATTTGGGAGAAATAATAAATAAAAGAGCAAGGAGACGATCGTCTCCCTCGGGGATTCTGTTTCAATTGTTTTTGTTGTTGTTGTCAACTGGCAATTAGGGTTCTCAATCATAGCTTCAACCTGCTTCCTCCATGACTTCTAAGATGACCGCTCTCTGCAAGTAAGGGAAAGCCGACTAGGCTTTCGAGATCTTCGAGAAGCTCGACGAAGTCGGTTGCCCCCGAATGTGAGCACTTACAACACGAGTTCAGCTCACTCTGGAACTCGGGCAACCAACACAAGGCCCTCGAGATGACGAGGAAAGGGATTGAACCCGACGAGATCACGTACAACTCGATCATCTCCTGCCTGTGCAGGGACGGCATGGTGAACGAAGCCATCAGCCTGTTGGTTGACATGAAAAGGGACGGTTTCCCGCCTAGCGTCCTCAGCTACAACATTCTCCTCCTGGGTCTATGCAAGGTGCACAGGGTGGAGGACGCCATTGATGTATTGGTGGCCATGGTCGAGAAGGGATGCAGGGCTAACAAGACAACATTCGTCCTGCTGGTGGAAGGGATTGGCTTCGCAGGATGACATGTGGAAGCCATGGAATTGGCGGGCGCTCTCGCCGGTATGGGCACGATAAGCGATGATTCGTTCATGCGGCTGAAGAAAACGTTCCCATTGCTGGACGGCTACAGGGAGCTTAGACTGTCGGAGCTGAACCCTTACCTTCTTTCCATGTGCCCCGTGTATACTTCGAGTTCTTTGGTGCCTCAGAGCGAAACAAGTAAACCATTCGTGTATTTAAGCTGATGGCACGTAACTTATAAAATCCGGGAATTATAAAATGTCAAATAAAATTTCAAGACTCAAAATTCAAAGGTTTAATTAAGATTTCATTTCATTTCAAGTAATGGGCCTCGCGTAGGCCCATTTGCAAGGACGGGATTTAAAATCCCAAACCCCCAACTCTGTCACGAGCGGCGGAACGGCGGAGGAGACGGGGCGATCGACGAAGAACAAGGAAATGATTGGGTGAGGCGAGTTGATCGATCGATTCCCCGGAGACTTATCCGTGTTCTTCGAGGAATCCGGTAACAAGAAGAAGAAGAAGAAGAGGGAGGAGGAGGAGGAGGAAAGGGATGGAGGGGCAGCAATATCAGGGGGAGTTGTTAGCTTACCTGCAGTCCACCATGCGCGCCATCGAAGCCGCCTGCACTTCTATCCAGGTTCTCCTCTTCTTTCCCCCGAGTACTTGCCATCGTTGGTTGAGCTTCGTTGAAGTGATTTTATTCCCCGGTTTTTATTGTTGGTTCGGGTGAGCAAATGCCTTTTATTTTCTTTTTAATGTTTTGATTTCGAGCGGGCGAACTGAAACCTTCTTTAGAGAGTATAATAGCGAGGAAATGGTGCCGCGAAGCAATCTCCGTATGCTTGATTAGTCTGTGTTACTTATGGAGAGGCTTTTGTTGGGGATTGTTGTGACATGGTTACGTGCTTTGCGCTGGCCTTGTTGATGAGAATTATTGTCATTTTGGTTAGATGCACACGAATCCGGCTGCAGCTGAAGCCACTATCTTGTCCCTCTCGCGATCACCCCAACCCTACAAGGCCTGCAAATTTATCATGGGTAAGTCAATGACCATTCATTTGGAGGAGGATTAGATTTACTTTCTGGGCAAGCGCAGTGTGCAAAAATCATTGCAATCCTCGCTAAGGTGCCCCACCTTTGCGTAACTGGCTCTTCTCACTTGTAATATGGCGATTCCATATAACGATCTTCTGTTATTTGGAACTGTATCTTCTATTATTCGGGTAATTCGAGTGCTAATTCTATGTTAATATCGGTCTCCTTTTCCAGAAAATTCTCAGCTGGCAAATGCTAGATTTCAGGCTGCTGGAGCATTACGAGATGCTGCCATTAGAGAGTGGAGTTTTCTTTCCTCTGATGACAGAAATAATCTCATCAAGTAAGTTGTCCTCTATTTTTCTTCTTTTCTTGGTAACCTTGTCAGTCCAAGCCCTCCTCTTTTAGTTATCAAGTCGACTATTCTATTTTTCTATAATCACTTTTTAATTGGATGCGATAATAGATATTGCATATCTTCACATACCCATGTTCACCGTTTCATTCATTAAAATCTGTTGAAGATAAAGGGAGGTATTTCTCTTTGCAGTTTCTGCCTTAACTTTGTATTTCAGCATGCTGGTTCCCCGGAGGGCTATGTTCAAGCAAAGGTGTCTTCAGTTGCTGCTCAATTGTTGAAAAGAGGCTGGTTAGTCATTTTCTTTTTGCATTTTGGCAATATATTTAGTTACGGTTGAATGATTCATTTAGGAAAAAATCGTGATGTTTTGTGTGCTCGTGACCATTCCTGAAACTAAATAAATAAAATTGTGCACATTGCGATACCTTCTGTAGTAAAGGTTTTAAGGTTTATGTATTGTTTCATCTTGCAATTAATTTGATCTTTTCTCTTGAAAGTTCAAAGAATGCAGTCATAAAATAAGGATAACCAACGGCAGAAAACCCGTAGGCTTTCTGTAAGCAACAATGTTTTCCCATAATGTTGTAATTATCATGTGAATGCATGATGGCTGATAGTCCCTGGCCCAATGACATGTAGACATAGCATTTGACTCTAGGAATTGTTCTCCCGTGATAAGTTCTATTTTATACTAATATCTAATATCAAATGGTTTGCCGGAGGGATTTTGAACGGTGCTAAGCCTTTTGTATCTATTGAGTTACGAGATGGTAGATACAAACACAGATGGTGTCGCTGATTTGAGGCACGCAGAGAACTTATTTGCAATTAATTGTTAGGGTAAGGACGAGTATACAGAAGCTGATCTTCACTAATCCCTGATAGTCGAGGAGGCTCATGTTAATTCTTGCTCCCACTTTGCTCTTAAAAGAACTCTAGCTCGGTTTTTCTTCGGTGCATCAGATATCGCATAGTTCCTATATCTAATAACAGCCATCCACCCTTTTTCATGTATTCTGACCTTGACATGTTTTGATTATCGGTGGACCCTGTGAAGGCTAGAGTTTTCTGTCTCTGAGAAAGAAAGGTTCTTTTATCAGGTAGACCAAATCTTCTTGTGATAGTTCATGATGTGTACAAAGTTTCCACATATCTTCTTTGCACATTCTGGTCCTCATTAACTCTAGAATGTCGACATATTTGCTTAAATGGCTTGGTGGTGTTTGTCCAGTTGGATTGTCAGTTTTCAATATTTTACTTTGGATATCAACGATAGCTGGAAAATAAAAGGTTGGACCAATTATTCAGGGGGATGGTTTTGCCAATATTAGCAGGTCACGGAGCTCCGAATATTGAAATGTTTCTATCGTATGATTGACCATTGTTATTTGCGGGACCTTAATGAACTTAAATGGCGTCTCCATATTCTTGCAAAGCGATATAGAAACACCGTAGTCTTGACCAGCATTTTCATGATGGATGTACTGACGGTTTACAATAAATTAACTTTTGTTCCCAGGTTAACCAGGCCATTCTAGGAAGCCACGGTTTACAGGTCCAGTTTGTGAGCATCAACTTTTTGGAATCCTTGGTACATGAAATTGCTACCTCTTCTCCTTTATTATTCTGTTCACTTGGAGTCTGCTGGATGTAAAATTCTCTTTTTGTTGCTTTTTTTTTGGTAGAATTTTTTTTGTTGCTTATTGAGTGGCCTGAATTCCTTCTTTGGATATTCATTTTTCAGGTGTCGGAATTCTCTCCGACCACATCAAGTGCCATGGGCCTGCCAAGGGAATTCATTGAACAATGTCGAAAGTCAATCGAGCTTGATTACTTGAAGGTGATATTATGTTATCTACATTATATTGCAGTAATAGTTAGCCTAGATTCATCAGGTTTTTGTAGGAGTTATAATATCTCTAGAGATGGATTTTCAGCGGCTAATTTCTCTGATATTATCTGCCTAATTTGCGTGTCTTGCTAGCATTGATAGTGTTTAATAACAGGTGTTCTACTGTTGGACGAGAGATACTGCTCTTGGTGTTGCAGCTAGAATCGTAGAGTCTGATTCCGGGACTGATGAGGTCAAAGTCTGTACTGCTGCACTACGGTTCATGCTCCAGATTATGACTTGGGAATTCCGATATAGCAGCAATTCTGTGAAGAACATCAATATTTTCTCAGATGCAATTAGACCAGACAACACCCTGCTTAACAGGACTGAGTGTATTGTAGTCCAGGTGTGTTGCCTTCAGGAGATCCTTCATCTGAATAGAGTTATAGTTGTTTGCCTTTTGTGGCGTAGGTTTTAAGCACGTTAGTAGCTATCAAAAGAGAGAAATCTCTTGCAACAATGATGTATACAGTCGTTTATGAAAGGTTAAGAATGCCATATGGAGAAAATTATTTTGGTTGATTTATTTCCTCGACTTCATTGTATATATGTTTTGGATGAAGCCTTTTCAGCTATACGGAAGTACTGGTAATCTGGCATTTAGATTTCTTTATTATGATCCTCCATTCTCTCTTGTAGTACTTACCTCTTTATATTAATTATCTTACACTTCATTCTATGCTCCTAATAGCCTGGTCCTGCTTGGAGAGAGGTCCTTCTATCAAGTGGACATGTTATTTGGCTTTTGGAGCTATACTCAGCTCTCAGGCAGAAATTCTCACGGGATGGTTTTTGGATAGACTGCCCTATTGCAATAGCTGCTCGAAAGGTGATTCTGCAGTTCTGCTCCCTAGCAGGAACAGTGTTTCCTTCTGGTAGTATTCTGCCTTCTTTATAGTTCCATTAAATCATGCTTATTTATGTATTTAACTTTTTTGGGAGATAAGCTAAAATTATTTTCATTTGACTGGACAACTTCATGTATCAAGATGGTGTCCTTTTGCATCTGATCTGTCCTTAGATATATATTTTGCTGTACGTTGACGATGCTGTCATTTAGAGGTGCCGATCTAGCTCATCAAACAGTTAAGTTCTTTCGCTAGGTTTTGTTGAAGCAGAATTTAGAACCACACGATATACCTGATGAATCAATGATTGGCTATGTTGGACACACTTAAGTTAGTCCATGCAATTTTTGGCTGTTTTTAAATGTATTCTAGAAAAAAGAACTTGATTACTGAAGAAGTCCTGAAGCAATTTGAGGCTTTTTCAATTGGTGTATGATGTTATATGCATCAGGTTATGCATATTTTACAGCTTAAAATAGTGTCGGAGATTTTTTATGCATTTTAATATCCTTGACTGTTTGGTTTCTAAACTGACCTGCTTAACTAGTACTGTCCTATTTTTTTCTTGGACGACCTAGATGGCGGACAGCTGCATGTGCATCATTTACTCCAGCTGCTTTCTGGTGTTATAAAATGGATAGATCCACCAGATGCTGTTTCAAAAGAAATTGAATCTGGAAAGAGCAGCAGGTTGCTTCCTCTTTGCAGCTGCATCGTGCTTTCATTTCTGTAAAAGTAACCTTTTCCTTTACTTGATCATGTTGTCTGTTGCTTCTGCAGTGAACTACTTGATGGTTGCCGGGCACTTTATGCTATGGCAACGGTGACAACTCCCAGTACGTTTGACAAACTCCTAAAATCAATGAGGTTATCTTGCCGGCAAAGTTTCTGGAATCAGTATCTCCATTTGACATCGTTATTGTGCTGCAGTAATCTGGTAGTGCAATTTTGGGAGGATTATTCACCCTTTTGCTATATTTTCAGGCCGTATGGGACCCTCATGTTGTTGTCGAACCTAATGTGCGAAGTACTTAAAGTGCTAATGACAAAGGAGTCTGATGAAGAAACCTGGAGCTGGGAGGCACGTGATATCTTATTAGATACTTGGACAGCCATTCTCACGGTACGCCAAAGCTGAATGACACATTATCTATTGAATGCTATATTAATTTATTCCTTTTAGTAGCTTCGGATAGCAACACTAAAACCCGCTGAAACTGGATATATAGAGTTGGTAAATGCTTGCTTTCATCCGGATGGCATTGATTGTCATTAACTATGTGGTTTCTGAGATAACAAATCCATTATCTCTTCCCCTGAACTCCCTCAATGCACCCCCTTCTTTCCTCTTTCTTCCGTACTCAGAATACCGTCTTATTGTACTAATTATTCCTAGGATAATTCCCTGTTTCATCCATTCTAAAGCTTATGATTTCTGTGCAATGTTTTAACTAATTTAATTTACTGTAATATAATATTGAAAATTCTGCATCCCTTTAGACTTCGAGTGGATCTAGCGAGAATGCAACACTTCCTCCTGAAGGTGTGCATGCTGCAGCCAGCGTCTTTTTGTTAATTGTAGAATCTGAGCTCAAAGGTACTGACTGCATGCCCTTCCTGCGCTGTTTTTTACCCATGAGCAATCTTTTCATCAACTATTCAGTGTTGCAGGTGCTTGTGCTTCAGTATTCAACGATGATTCTGCCTCTGACTATCTTCATGCTTCCATTTCTGGTAAATTGAATAAATAACTCTGAATGTGTTATTTCATAATTCATGTACTTTGTACATATGCTTCCATATCTGCTGGAGCATATGCCTGAATACCCATACTTGCTCCTATCATGTTTGCAATGGAGTGGATTGCTTTGCCCACCTTTGGACGAACACTATAGTTCTTTATCATTACTGATAAATGAATTTTAAGAGAGCTGCATTTTTCATTTTCAGATTAGTCTTGATTGCGTGCTAATGAATGTAGTTCATTCACCAACTCATTCCTTTTCAGCGATGGATGAAAGACTCGCTTCATATGCTCTCATTGCAAGAGCAGCCATTGATGTCACAGTTCCCCTGCTGACTAGTCTTTTCAATGATCGGTTGTCACGACTACATCAGGTTGCCTTCTTTAACTGCTTAATGTGCATGAGTTGGATGCATAAGCTTTAAGCCACTGATAACTGGCTTGACATGCTGAAGGGCAGGGGCATTGTGGATCCCACGGAAACTATGGAGGAACTTTACTCCTTGTTACTTCTAATTGGTCATGTTATAGCAGACGAAGGCGAAGGAGAGACACCTTTGGTATGTACACTATTATGTGCTTACTTTATTGCTTGGTGAAAGCTTTGCATTTTGTACAGATCTTTTTGTTGGGGTGTCCATTGTTCTTAATATGCACTTTCCGGCAGGAAATAACCTATTCAGTATTATATACTTTTGAAAATGAAAACATGGAGGTGCAATAATTGTTTATATGATAATATGCTTTCGTGAAAGCAAATCATCATTAATCTTCTTCCATCATATCAGAAATGGTGAGCACTAAAACATTTCATTCAGTCTGTTCTTTGTGTAGCTACTTTGAGGGGGTGTCTGTGATGATGAGGGATATCTTTTTCTTGCTGTCATGTTTTGCAGATAAGCTAGCTATGTGTACAAATAAAATGGGGTATTTGCATAACGTAGTTCATGTCTTATGTTTGAGATAGATTTATTCCTTTTGAATTTATAATTGGTGCTTTGCAGCTTGTGAATGGAGAATGTATTTTGAGATGAGCTTTTTCTTTGTAAAAATCATGTATTAGTGAATATCAATGATTTTCTTCTTTAAAAAGTTGCATCTTTTTATTTGGTGAACACGGCAATTTCTTGATTATATATGGAGCATGTCTCTCTAATTTCTAGGAGGTGAGAGATGACAATAAAAATATTTCCTCTTTACACCATGTGCTTGCAGGTCCCTAATGCTATACAGAGGCATTTTCTTGACTATGTGGAGGCAGAGAAGCATCCTGTTGTTGTGTTATCCAGGTAGACCACACTCATTGCTTAAGGGAGGTTTCATTGACCATCGTCTTTCAAGTATAAAAATGTTCAATTTCGCCTTCAAATAGAAAACTATTGAATAACAGTTTGTTTAACCCTATTTACCCTTAGAAATTGTCCTTTCATCACTGTGCTTCTCTCGTTATTAGTTAAATTAGCGAGTAAAATTATTTTCTTATCGGAAACCAGGATCTCTTGCTAATGATCTATAATTCTTGATTATTATGGCAGCTCAGTTATAAGGTTTGCCGAACAAAGTCTTGATCCAGAAGCAAGGTCGTCAATTTTTAGTCCGAGACTTATGGAGGTGAATTCATGCTCTTTATTGTAATAATATTGGGATATCATTGTGCAGCCCGTTTCTTGATTTACTATTCTTCTGTGGTTGCAATGTAAACCTTCTGGTATACTTCTTTTATTAATCTTACATATGGAAGAATGGCAATCCTATGCTGCTTGTTTGTGTGCATGCTCAGTCTTGGCTCTCCTGGAAGAAACTGCTGAGGGATTTTTTTTTTTATAAGTCTGCTGAGGGATTTTGAGTGGCATCACATGCCATATTTTGTCCCATCCTCTTATGCTAATTCTCTGACCTAAAATTAAAATTATTGAAATTTTGTTCGAATGTGTCATGTCCACAGTGACATTCTGCTTCAAAATCATGCATTGCAGTTAGCTTTAGCACTACCAGTCCCATCAACTAGTGAGGGTGGAGGGAGCATTGCGTATGTAATTTGGTTATTTAGGTCTGTGAATTTCAGCATTTCTATTGTCCCCCCTCTGAATATTCGGAAAATAAAGGTCTTTTACAGCATTGAAGGATTTTTTATTTTGGGAAATCTATTTCTCAGGACAATTAAAAAATAAGCCATCTGCAATTTGGATGTGTTGAAGGGTGTTGTAATCTTTTCTTGAAGGGCAAGTGAAATTATTTCCATATCCAAGATCCTCATGGGAAGAACTTTTGTAGGCCATCATATGGTTCCTTGCAAGATGGGCGTTGTCGTACCTGATGTCACCAGAAGAATATAAGGAGGCCAATCATGATTCAGGGCTTGGCAGCACAAATCAAATCCGGTCATATGGCTCAAAAGGAATCATACTAAAGTTCTTCAGTGAATATGGAAATGGAAAGACTGTGTTGGACATAATTGTTCGAGTTTGTGCAACAACATTGCTATCTTACCATGGAGAGAATTTTTTGCAGGTATTAATTGTGATATCATTGGAATTTTTGTTTATTACCATTGATCTTTCTCCACTATGTAACTGGTATATCTGGACATTGGCAAGCCAGTTGGTCATTTTCCTATCCTTATGGATTTAACATTCAAAGAGCGTGCTACTCACAAGCATTTTGTGTAATATTAACAGGGCCTAACCTGTTGTCAGCTACTCCATGCATTAGTGAGGCAAAAGAACATCTGTGTCCACTTGGTAGAGCTGGTAAGTTGAGCCTGACTAATAGAAGACCAAATCTTCTTTTGGATAAGTAGTTGATCGAACTTTGTTAAGAGCTTATTGGTTTTAAGTTATAATTTCCTTTTTTACTATGTTCTCCAGGAATCTTGGAGGGACTTGGGTCATAGTTTTGCCAATGAGAAGATCCTGTTCATGCTGAATGCATCTCACCAGGTAAAGATTTATTTTCGTAATTAATCTTTTGTACGGACCATGTTTATTCTGCTGATTCCCTGGTTTGTCAGAAATCTTTGGCGCAGACATTTATTCTCTCCACAGCTGGAGTGAAAAATTCTGATACTGCTAACCAGTGAGTTCATGCATTTACCATGTTGCTTTCGCTTTTTGGAAATTGATTTATTGATTATTGATTGGATAACTTACTGGGTAATTTTGTTAGGTACGTGCAGAATATCACGAGTCATATGACTACCTATCTTGCAGAATTATGTGACAAGAGAGACTTACGAAGTATCGCTGAACAACCGGACATCATACTTTTGGTAGGGGAGAAATAATAGTCTCGTGCTGATGATCTTTGTGGACATTATTCTATTAATGTATCATTTCATGGGGTGTAAGGTCTTGCTGTGCTCTTTCTGTAGGTAACATGCCTGTTAGAGCGGCTTCGTGGAGCTGCGGGTGCCTGCGAACCTCGAATTCAGAAGTCTTTATATGAGATGGGACTATCCGTGCTGAAGGCTATATTGGTTCTCCTGGAAATCTATAAGCATGAGGTTTTCCTTATCTCCTAGCCCTCCTAGATGTCCATTTCATAGTGGTGTATATTTGCCTTGCAAAGTGTTGTGGTGGCTTCTTAAGCTGTTGATGATTTTAAGAATCTTGACTTTTTTCTTGCATATAGGCAGCACAAAAGTGTATCATACGACAACATATATATTTTTTTACAAGTCTTTTAAGCCCACCTCTTCCGGCTAGCTAGATTTAGACTTCATTTTTGCTGTGAATATGCTCAAAGCATATGGAATTTTACACATCCTATGCTTCAAGATATCCTTCAAGCCGAACATTTATATTAAAAGCTAGTCCTTGATATTATTGTCTCATTTTAGTCTGCAGTTGTTTATCTGCTGCTGAAGTTTGTGGTGGACTGGGTGGACGGACAGATAACACACCTCGAAGCTCAAGAAACTTCAATTGTTGTTGATTTCTGCATGCGATTGCTTCAACTTTATTCATCATTAAATATTGGAAAAGTAAGTTAATAATGACCAATGTCTTGACTGCTTATTTTCTGGCTGGGAATTACAATTTTGAATTGCTACCCTAGGCCGTCTAGTTTTCTCTTTTTCCTTGATAACAACTTTATTGAAGGCAAGGAAACAAGATTTTCGGATAATGTCCGACCATGTCTTATGACATTTTTCATGTTAATACCATCTAGCTTTATCGCCTCTTGTTCTCTGATCGTACAAATTTCTCTCGGTTTATCAGATATCGTTGAGTACTTCAAGTGCTTTGTTAAGTGATGCAGAAACAGACAAATGCAAAGACCTGCGAGCATTACTTCAACTACTATCTGGTCTTTGCTCGAAGGATCTGGTATGCAGTAAAACTTTTGTTACCTGACCATCATCACACTGTATAAAACTCCTAAGCTGTTCTCCTGCTATTAATCAGGTTGACTTCTCATCCGATTCTTCTGATACACCGACAACTAATATATCACAGGTAGGTAACAAGAAAGTAAATATGTACATGTCATCCATTGTGCTTTGGGGTCTGGGGTTCAGATCCTGATAATGTTACTTTTGGCAGGTCGTTTTCTATGGTCTTCATATAGTTACACCTCTTATATCATTGGAGTTGCTAAAGTATCCCAAGCTTTGCCATGATGTGAGTTCATATAATCATGCATGACAGTTTCTCTTCCCCATCTGAAATTGATGTGAACCTATCCCCTTACTCTTTCTTTTAAAATATTTTTTTCTCCAGTACTTCTCTCTGCTATCGCATATGTTGGAGGTCTACCCAGAAATGGTTGGACAACTCAATGGTGAAGCCTTTACTCGAGTTCTTCAGACCCTTGATTTTGGTCTTCATCATCAGGTTATGATCTTTGCTTGCATAAATTATTTAAAATTTATGGTACCTGAATCGGAGTGGGGACATAGTGATTCATACAGTCTAGTGGGATTGTTGTATTGGCACGTATCAGTACTGAAAAGATGTCTTCCTTGTTCTTTCGGTTGATCAATAAGATCCTGTGGGGGATTGAGTTTCAGATTATTATTGTTTGTATTCCTTCTCTCTACAGAGACCATTATTTCCATCATCTGCATCTCGTAAGATTCTTGTAAAGCAAGGAAAAGTCACATGTCAATTATTATCTGGGGTGGATTTCTTAAGAAAGTCCATTTTGTTCTCGTGTGGAACAGGACGTGGATGTGGTCAGTATGTGCCTAAGAGCTCTTAAGGCGCTTGCTTCCTACCACTATAAAGAGACAACATGTGGAAGACCTGGCTTGGGGTCACAGGCTTCAAGTGGAAGCCATCCCACCGGAGAATTAAAAGGTGGCATACTGAGTCAATTCCTCCGGTCATTGCTCCATCTGCTGCTTTTCGAAAATTACAGGTAATGTAACCAGTTTCGAGGTAACCCTGTTGCCTGTGTTATGAATACTTTATGATTTAAGTTTGATTTGATTTGATCATTACGTGTTGGCATGATGGTGACACAAGCTAAATTATTTAAGTTTGATTTGATCTGTTCAGTTCTGATCTTGTCGGAGTTGCGGCAGATGCTCTCTTCCCCTTGATTCTTTGTGAGCAAGGCCTTTATCAGGTGTGTTTTGTTGATCTTACTGCCTTATCCAACCTAACAAATTTTTTTGACTACTTGTGATGACCGAGGATCTTACTTACTGCCTTGCAGACGCTAGGAAACGAACTAATACAAGGACAGGTCAACCCAAACTTCAGATCACGGCTGACAAATGCATTCTATGCCCTCACAAGCGCGAATCAGCTCTCGAGTACACTAGATCGTATCAATTGCCAGAGATTTAGGAAGAACCTTACTGCCTTCTTGATTGAGGTTCGTGGTTTCATGAGGACAATGTGAACCTTTTTGAATTTCTTGCGGAGGCCAAAGTGTGGCGCAAATCTACCTTTGTATGCTTTGTTGTGTATCGTTTCAATTTTAGTGCAAGCTTGTGGCTACTTCTACAACTTTGTAATTTCATGCTCTGCCTAGCTGTGAGAGTTCATATAGGACGTTTCAATTACCAGTCATTTTGCTGACAATTCATGAAGCCAACGTCGTTCAAGATTTACATTGTCAGGAATACAGTAGAAATTACCATAGTAATGCCCTTCATCACAATCAATGTGAAACCCAAAAGTTGATGTCTTCACTTGTGAAATATATTCTTCTTTTGAATCTTTGTTTTCTTCTGAGTATGGCTCTGGCAATAAAAGGGGAAAGATAAGTTTTTACGCCAAAAAAGTGGAACATTACAGACACACACCAAGAACTCCGTGCGGTCCTGTGCTAACCTTTTGCCTTCCTACTGCTTCATAGTCTGTCCTCTCCTTCCAGTTGCTCTTCCGGAGTTTGATGGGGCGATTTCCCACATATTTACCTGGAATAAACATGGTATGTCTTTAATCCGCAATGAGGCGACGACTTCACGTAATCAAGATGTATATTATATTCAATGTTATCTTCCTTACCATTCATTTCTTTGAGTGCTGCCGCAAGATCAGATGGGTTACCAAAGCTGACAAAACCATAACCCTTGGTCTTACCAGTTCGTTTATCTCTGACGACCTGTATTTACAATTATATGCTCCGACATCAGCAAAATTGTAATTATAACATGAAAGAGATAAAACGTGTTACCCATATTAGTACATCAATAATGAAATGGCAAAAAGCATTTATGAGATAGTCGCTCCTTTGGAAACTCTGTAAAGTCAAAGTCTGGTCTATAAACCCATGGAAAACAGACACAAAGCAACTAAAACGTAACACTGGCTACCGACAACAATCAATTTCACAACCACAATAATCTATATGAACAGAATAACTAGTGATAGGATCAGTCCAACATCTATATTCCTGGGAGTTAACGGCGTCAACAACTTAATCAGATTAGAACGTTCCGCCATCATAACCTACCTCACGACAGAAAAAACTACAGAACCGGTCTGACTTCTCCAAACTTAAATCTGAAGAAACAAATGCAGCATGTTCACACATCAGATAAAACCACGATTCGTGCAAAATGCAGAGTGATGGTTCTGGGAGAGACATACCCTGGCCATATTGAAGGAAGGAAATCGCGAAAAAGCTTTTGTCAGTACATCATCATTCACCTCATTACCGAGATCACCACAAAAGACCCTGTAATCGTCTGCAAACATCAACAGAGCGACTCGATTAGCATATACAGCACATGAGCGATTCAAATATAACAAGACGGCATCAAAATGTTTCCATTCAATGGGTGAGTGTTTCCAAGTCAAAATGTTCTTATGACTGTCAGATTCCCCAATGTCAGCATCATAATGGCATTCGTGCAGCTAATTTTAGTAAGCAAATACTGGATGCAGAAAGATGCCAGAATGAGAAGATGTATCCACAATAAAAACACGGCTCCATACTTTCAGGCCATTCAGTAAGGGTTGGATCCTCCCATGCTTGACCAGCAGCCTTTCTAGGAATCGCTTTCTTCTTGGCCTCAGTTTTGGGCTCAATTTCACTGCTAGCAAGCGCTGCCTTCACACTCTCAATCGCCTCGGGTGTAATTATCTGTGCATCCTTCTGAAACAAAGCCTACACAAATCATCAAACAAAGGTTAAACACGATTGGATAACACATCAGTGGCACACGATTCTTCATCAACCGAGAAAATGAGCACATCGGCAAGGAATAGCAACACCTAAATAGGCGGACCCCCTAGAGAACAGCAATATCCAAAGCCTATACATTCCCAAGAGTTACTACTGAACCAACAATTATCAATCCGAGAATCAGAATCAGATAAAAAAAAATGTGCGAACCAATGGAGCAAAGCTGTTTACCTGCTGATACTGAGGGAGCGAGTAAACGCCGGGGATGGGCGCTGGAGCAGGAGCGGGATAGGCAGGAACAGCGGCAGGCTGCGGCGCGGAGACGTACGTAGCCGACGACTGCTGCTGGAGGTGGAAAGGCAAGGGGAAGTACGAGGCGCCGTTCTGGTACGTGAACTGAGACGAAGAAGACGAAGCCGAGGCGGCAGATGCTGGCGGCAACGATGACATCACGATCTCCGGGGAAGAAGGGATCGAAGGGTTGCGATAGCGGGGGAAGATGATGATTAGGGTTTCAGTAGATGATTCGATCGGGGCGGGGGGAGTAAAAAGCGGGGGGATGCTTCCTCTTGGGCCTCATATAGGCCCATTGGTCCTTTGTCGTTGTTAATGGGCCTAATATTTACATTGGGCTTTCGGTTAAATGAAGCAAAAAAAATTCAGGGTTTTGAAGAAATAGAAAACATTTAAGTGTTTTTTCTTAGTGGGCGACAAAAGTTGAGGAGGAAGATGATGACGGGGTTGGACTTGGGGTGGCGGGAGGGGAATCCATCTAGAATCCCATCATCATTAAGAAACTTCCGTTCTCTTTTTATCAAGAAATCAGCCGACCTCCACCACCCACTTCGTATTGGGCATGTGGTTCTTAGGCTTTCCCCACTAAAGAAACGGGTCGTGTGTTTTCTAGTAACACCATTTTCTTTTTCTTTACTTGCAACTCACAAATGATTCGTGTTCTTATTCGACTTCGAATGTAACAAACATATATGATGATGTTATATCATATTAGGATTAAGGGTTTTGGATTTATTACGTAGGGAGCGAGTTTGCTCCACACTACCAATGAAGTGGTTTCCAGCCACGTATTTACTGGGGAGACACGGAAGTAGAACGCATCACTGTCGAGGCTAAACCTTTAAACTCATAGCGCGGTCTCGAATATGCAATAGTAAACATAAACTACTCCATGGATATTAAACATTAAACACGTCATCTATATAAAAGTAATATTAACAAGGTCTAAAACCTGCTAACCAACACAAACAACAAGTTCAATCATGTTTACGCCTTGTTCTTCTTCTCGCATTCTGTTGTGGTGGTTGTTCCTTTTTCATGTGAGACTGTTGCGATGAATTCCCGACATTTAGTTATGTGATGAGAACTTGGTTTTCCCATATAAGAATCAGGAAACACAAAATATTTTGCCGTTTTCACTGGAGCTACAGGAGTTGAACTTGAAGGCCAATCGAAGGGGGCATATAATATTCATCGGTTTGTTGTGTCACCTGAGAGGTCATCATCCCCTCTTAAATTGTAAACCCGATCTCCACTCGGTGATCCTCTTCAGCGAGTGACTAATCCTCTTCTCATGCATTTTGTTCGTCATCATTGTCCCGGAAGGTACATTGTCTGCATTGTCGTTCTTCCCTTCCATTTGTGGTGACTCTACATAAGCAGGTTGGTTTTCCAATCCGCTGAGATGATCATACAGGCGAAATGGTATATACTAGCTTAGTATGTCCCTTGATTCACAGGCGATGGTAAAGACCTTTTATGCGTTGGAAGTTCGAAGTTGAATTTTTAGGGTGGAAAAATGGAAGGGAAAGGGGATTTTCAGGTTTATCCCCATGTTCAATCGCTTTACACCTGCAAACACATGAATGAGAACCGCGCCATTAGTGTGATATGAGTGGCAGGGTTCCAAATCTTGTCTTTGCTCTGATAACCCTATGTAACAAAAAGAACGAAGCACCGAGAATCACTCGATGATCGAACCGTGAAGAAGAAATTTTTTAGAAGAAAGAAAAAACTTGGATTGATACAACTTAAGTCCAAAAAAAAAAGGTTACAATTATTTATAAAACTAAAGACATTATGGAAAAAGTAAACATAATAAAAGGAGACTTTTAAGTTCCCGAAACATTGTCTCCCTTGATAGTTGAAGAGTCTTCTTGTAATACTAAGCATTACTATCGTTTCAATGAACCAACGAGACTCTTCGAAAATCACGTCAATTTAATTTGCAACACCGTAGCCCAAGCACTCGCTAGATTTTTCAAAATCGCATCTTAGCAAGACCTGTAATAACATGGTCCCGACACGTTTTTAATTGGAACGAGCTGCTCACCGTAAAAACGGAATCCCCAAATCCCTTGCCACCAATTTTGACGTGATTGGGATCCCGTCTTTTTGTAAGTTGTGCAGCGTTCAATCATAGAACAATATTTAAGAAATTTTATAACTTAAAAATGTAGTAAATCACCGACTTTTCATAAAGAGGCGTCAGAAAACACGCGTGGGGCTGATTTAAGCCATCATTTCATTTTCCACTACACACCGCGTTCGTATTCCGTTTGTATATATAGAGCTATTTTTGTCTTTTGGAGGGTGGAGGAATCGAACTAAGGTTGTAGTACAACTTCTCCCTCCAACTCCACCACCACACTGAAAAATGCCTCAACACGACAGCATCGCGTACATTGCCTCAACTGGTGCCGCGGCACTGGCGGTCGTTCTGATCACCCACTGTCTGTATCGGTGGAGGAACCCCAAAGTGGCCGGAGTCCTTCCGCCGGGGTCGATGGGGCTGCCTCTCGTCGGCGAGGTCCTCTCCCTGCTGTTGCCCAGCAATTCCTTGGACCTTCATCCTTTCCTGAAGACGAGGTTACAGAGGTAAAATCACACACGTCGTACGTTGCTTCCTCTTGCCTTGGTACATACCCCTTCTCCTGTTTGATGATCAGTTGCCCTTGGTTCGTAGGTACGGGAGGCTTTTCCGCACCAGAATCCTGAACAAGTCGGTGGTCGTTGTTGCCGATGCGAGATCCTGCCATTTGATCCTAAAGAAGGGCGAGGACGTCTGCGAGTCGTGGTCGCTGGACACGTTCGCCAAGATCTTTCAACAGAATAAAGTGAACATGGGGGACGTCCATAAGTACATGAGGAGCTCTGTTCTGAAGCAGTTCGGCATGGAAGCGCTTGCAGGGAAATTGATCTCGATGCTGGAAGAAGCATCCCGTGCAGCCTTGGAGCACTGGGAGGAACAGGACTCGGTCGAAGTCAAACTGGCTTCCGCAAGGGTAAACACTGCTCATTTGCGGTCCTATGGAAAATGGTCTCTTGTCGTCGACATAATTGTTGTCTTGACAGATGTTGCCTTGTAGATGGCACTTGAATTCAGCACAAAGCAGTTGTTCAGCGCGGATCGATCACAGTCCGAGAAATTGGGAAGCTCGTTCTTCATGCTACTTCGTGGCTTCATGTCCGTCCCAATAAACCTTCCCGGCACGACCCATCACAAATGCTTAAAGGCAAAAGATAGTTTTATGTAATAGTTTGTGATCATTAACCGACAGAACCGAGTTTATTCTTGCTGATAAATGTCGGCTAATCCTCCTCCCTGCAGGAGCACGAGAAAGCCATAAGCTTGATCCGAGGCATCCTGGGGGACCGGTTCTCGACCTCTGACACCTCACCGGATGATCTGCTGTCTAGAATGATCCGAGATAGGGAAAACTATGAATTCCTTACAGAGGACTTTGTGGTCAAACTACTCTTTGGCCTCGTATATGTCAGCGTCGATTCTGTTGCAGTAATTCTGACGTTGGCCCTCAAGTTCCTTGCGGAGAACCCGAAAGCACTCAAGGAACTCAATGTAAGCTAATGGATTATGTCCTAATCACCACGAGACATTCTCGTACTAAATCCTGAACTGTTTAGGATGAGCATGAGGCGATCCTTAAGCAGAGAGAGGACTCGAGCACACCGTTGACATGGAAAGAATACAAGTCGATGACTTTCACTCTTCAGGTATCATAAGCTTCCGACTGCAATTGTTTTCCAAAAATTGACGGATTTGAGTTATAAATCTAACCACACATCGCGAGGCATTAAAGGTCATCAACGAGACCCTGAGGCTTGCAAGCCTATCTCCAGGGCTGTTTCGGAGGGCAAGAAAGGACATCGAGATAAATGGTGAGTGTTGCTGCTTAATGCCGATATCCTGGACCGAATTTCGAGTCCTGGGAGGTAGTCGGATTGAGTTGTTTTACGATTTGGTTCGGCACAGGATATACGATCCCGACCGGCTGGGTGGTGTTGATCGCTGCTTCTGCTCTTCATCTAGACCCTGACACATATGAAAACCCAACCGAATTCAATCCCTGGCGTTGGAAGGTGCATATTCTGTAAAGCAGGGTCTGCATTCCGAATTACGTCTGGCTAATTCTGGGACATCCCCTGTCTTGCTTCACAGGAACCTTCCCGAGCAATGGTCGAAAATTTCATGCCGTTCGGATCCGGGAGGAAGCAGTGTGCCGGCGCAGAGTACACGAGAGTCTTCCTGTCGACTTTTCTCCACATCCTGGTCACCAACTACAGGTAGTACCTCCTCGGAATTCAAGACCTGGACTTTCCTGTTGGGTCCAATTGTCTCGAACCGTACTAACTTGTTACTTGGCCGATCACAGGTGGAAACGGGTGACGGGAGGGGAAGTTCGCGGGACTCCGATCATCGAATTTGAAAAGGGACTGCATATCGAAGTCGTGAAGGGTCGCGTTTAAAGCGAACTTGTTCAGGAGAAGGACTCGGCCTTCAGTTTATGTACGGAACGCTGTAATGCAATAAACGCAGCATCAGAAATACTGCATACAATGTCCCAACCAAATAGAAAACCTTATTCGCCTATGAATGTTGTCTTTTGTTTGGAGTGAGAGACATCATGGTACATAACTTTCCGGTTTTAAAATCATCTTTATAGTTTTATACCCTAAAATGAAATAATTTAAAAGTTTGCTTATATGAATTGTGGCATTTGATAACTAGTTGAAACGAAATATTGAAGATGATACAGAAAAATCCAATATTTTGGAACGGCAGCGTATGTAACGACATGAATCGGTGATTGTGTCGGTGATGTGGTGATGCGTTATTGATTGAATTCGTGGAAGATTAATATGTTGCTGGCATGCTTGGCATGATATGATGTGCACTGAATCTGAGCGTGGCATATTATGTGTGGTGTGTAATTTTTAGATGCACTGAGCGACATATGCGCATTAGGATTTCGTACAACAATGTGTTTTGCGTGGGGAGGGACAATGATTGCGTACGGGAGAATAGTAAGTAGCAGCTATAAGTTGCGTATGAACGGACAACGATATAGGCGATGACGAAGAATGAGTACATAAACGCATTCGAATTCGTGAAACGAGCATTGGTTGAGTTGTCAGTTTCAAAGGGCCGACTATGAGGTCACATATAAAAGAATTATTCAAAGGAAGTTTAGGGAATTAATCAATCAATTTATAATTATTATTGAAGAAAGCAGTGATGATGGCCCACAAACGAAGTCGCTACTTCGAGTAGCGAATTTCTTAAAGCAAAATGAACTCGCCACTTCAAGTACCGAGTTAACGTGAGGTGGTATCATCCACAAAAACACGCTACTTCAAGTAGCGAGTTCTCTGGAGGCCATTTTAACCTAACACTTGGTGAATTTTTCGCTTGGGTGTAGTTGGGGCTTCTGTACGAACTCGCTACTTGAAGTAGCGAGTCCTTTTCGGTCAAAGAGAACTCTCTACTTCAAGTAGCTAGTTCCAACAAAACCCCCCACCACACCTTCAATAGTCCCTTGATTTGAAATCCTAATCGCATTCAGTAGGTGGGGTAGCTCGTTTTAGGAGTCGACCCAATCTCCATATTTCATTGTGATTGCATTTCGTTTCGCATTCCGCACACGTCTTCTCAGTACAACGTAACCGAATTTCTCTTTTATGAAGTTACATAACAAAGACACTTTAACGTCGGACGATTCTCTGACAAAAGATTGAAAGTAAGGAGCCATGAAATTTAAATCTAAACGAATATGATCACGAGCAAGAACCGTATTCAGACGACAAGTGTGAGGAGGCCCAACAATTATCACCTAAAATTCGTCATCACAAGTCCATTGAATTTCATGCAATCTCCACTTGTAGCCTTCACCGTAATCAACGCAAAAAACAATCTACGATATCTTCTCAGATTCAACAATTTCATGGTTTTAATGGTTTTTTTATATGAAAAAGTGTTGACTGAGATTAGTTTTATCCTTAAAGCGCATTCCTCTGCGAAATACATTCACATCATCTAACTCATCCGCCAATGCAACTTTCTCGTATTCATCAAATGTTATATTCCCAATAAAATTTTTCTCAATATAAAATGGTGATGGGCGCTCCATCCGCCGACTACAACCTTCTCCATTTTTCTCTTCCTCGTTATCATCATTCCAATCAAAACCCGCTTCATATGGTTCTGCACGTGAATCTATATTATTTAAACATCTCCACTTGCTAAGATTTTGAAGATCTGGTCTCGACCCCATCTCTGTGATGATTGAAGTTGTGTTGGATTTCGGGAGTAGGACTTCGATTGCAGCACTGCGAGTATGGTTCATGAAATGCTTGCTTGCTTGCTAAGAGTGATCCGGCAGATGACTGGGTTTTGGTTTGTGAAGTGGTTGTGCAAAGTCCGTTGGACAAGAAGGGATCAAAGTCACCCAGACGGCACCACTTTCAAAAGCGAGCCAATTCCTGCATATTTTATTTATAAGAAATATTTTATGACACTTAATTCCCTGTCCTGTGGACGGACGGCTCTTTTTATGACTCGCGTATTTTATTAAATATATTACCAACTTATTTGGAAGCGGCTAACGTCACGTAACGTTACGTACTTTATTAAATTTCATCAATCGGTTAGTAAAATTTACTAACTTTTTTTGTAAATTTTACTAAACAGTGACCATTTTTTTAGTAAAATTGTTAGTAATCAGATACTAACGGGGTTAGTAAATTTCATTAGTAATTTACTAACCCCGTTAGTACCCGATTACTAACGTTACTAACCCCATTAGTATCCGATTACTAACGTTACTAACCCCGTTAGTATCCGATTACTAACGTTACTAACCCCGTTAGTATCCGATTACTAACATTTTTACTAAAAAATCTGTCTTGATTCGTAAAATCGGTAGTAATCGGATACGAACATGGTTAGTAACGTTAGTAATCGGATACTAACGGGGTTAGTAAATTACTAATGAAATTTACTAACCCCGTTAGTATCCGATTACTAACGTTACTAACCCCGTTAGTATCCGATTACTAACGTTACTAACCCCGTTTGTATCCGATTACTAACGTTTTTACTAAAATTGTTAGTAATCGGATACGAACATGGTTAGTAACGTTAGTAATCGGATACTAACGGGGTTAGTAAATTACTAATGAGATTTACTAAACCCGTTAGTATCCGATTACTAACAATTTGTCTAAAAAATCACTGTTCAAGTTTAGTAAAAATTACGAATTATATTTGTAAAAGTTCGAAACTTTTAGTAAAGATTTAGTAAAATTGTTCGTAAATCTCCGCTAGGTTTAGTAACGCGTTACTAAATAGTTTAGTAATTTACTAAACTTAACAGTGAACTCCGAACCTAATTACTAACCTTTGGCTGGTGTGAAATTACGTAAATGCCCCCGTTCGTTTTTACTAAATGGTTTACTAACCTAGTTAGTAACCCATCGTTTTGCTTTTGCGCTCGTCGTTGCCATACGAACGTCCTCCTCTCCCCTCCGACCGTCCCCTCCGAGCGCATTCTCTGCGCGTCCCCTCCGAGAAGTTTCCCTCCGACCACATTCCACCCCGCCCCTCTTTGCGTCGTCCTCCCCGCCCCCTTTGCGTGGTCCTCCCTCCGATCGTCCGTTTGAACCGGACCCTGCGACCGTAAATGGCGTCAGGTGAGATTGCATTGTCTTCGTCCTCTTTTACGTGCTGTCCGGCAGAATGGCGTCAGGTGAGATAGCGGTCGGAGGGAAACTTCTCGGAGGGGACGCCGACCGCCGACGGTCGGAGGGGACTTCTCAGAGGGGACGCGCAGAGAATGCGCTCGGAGGGGACGGTCGGAGGGGAGGGTCGGAGGGGAGGACGTTCGTATGGCAACGACGAGCGCAAAAGCAAAACGATGGGTTACTAACTAGGTTAGTAAACCATTTAGTAAAAACGAACGGGGGCATTTACGTAATTTCACACCAGCCAAAGGTTAGTAATTAGGTTCGGAGTTCACTGTTAAGTTTAGTAAATTACTAAACTATTTAGTAACGCGTTACTAAACCTAGCGGAGATTTACGAACAATTTTACTAAATCTTTATTAAAAGTTTCGAACTTTTACAAATATAATTAGTAATTTTTACTAAACTTGAACAGTGATTTTTTAAGCAAATTGTTAGTAATCGGATACTAACGGGGTTAGTAAATCTCATTAGTAATTTACTAACCCCGTTAGTATCCGATTACTAACGTTACGAACCCCGTTAGTATCCGATTACTAACAATTTTAGTAAAAACGTTAGTAAACGGATACAAACGGGGTTTGTAACGTTAGTAATCGGATACTAACGGGGTTAGTAACGTTAGTAATCGGATACTAACGGGGTTAGTAAATTTTCAATTAGTAATTTTACTAACCCCGTTAGTATCCGATTACTAACGTTACTAACCCCCGTTAGTATTCGATTACTAACGTTACTAACCCCGTTCGTTATCCGATTACTACCGATTTTACGAATCAAGACAGATTTTTTAGTAAAAATGTTAGTAATCGGATACTAACGGGGTTAGTAACGTTAGTAATCGGATACTAACGGGGTTAGTAACGTTAGTAATCGGGTACTAACGGGGTTAGTAAATTACTAATGAAATTTACTAACCCCGTTAGTATCCGATTACTAACAATTTTACTAAAAAAATGGTCACTGTTTAGTAAAATTTACTAAAAAAGTTAGTAAATTTTACTAACCGATTGATGAAATTTAGTAAACTACGTAACGTTACGTGCACGTAACGTTAGCCGCTTCCAACTTATTTTGGCTTTCTCTCAATATATCCTCCTGTCGTTCATAATTTAAAGTAAAAATGTATTTGAAGGTCTCTGTTATGGAGGGGAGGGGAGGGGCCTTGCAATCTCTGGTCAACTCCCTCCCGCCGGCGATGCTTCAACAAGGCAGCGTCACGTACATTGCCGTGGCACTGGCGATAGTGCTGATCACTTGCTGGCTGTATCGATGGAGGAACCCCAAAGTGACGGGTGTCCTTCCACCGGGGTCGATGGGGCTGCCTCTCGTCGGCGAGGTCCTCTCCCTGCTGTTGCCCAGCAATTCCTTGGACCTTCATCCTTTCCTGAAGACGAGGTTACAGAGGTAAAATCACACACGTCGTACGTTGCTTCCTCTTGCCTTGGTACATACCCCTTCTCCTGTTTGATGATCAGTTCCCCTTGGTTCGTAGGTACGGGAGGCTTTTCCGCACCAGAATCCTGAACAAGTCGGTGGTCGTTGTTGCCGATGCGAGATCCTGCCATTTGATCCTAAAGAAGGGCGAGGACGTCTGTGAGTCGTGGTCGCTGGACACGTTCGCCAAGATCTTTCAACAGAATAAAGTGAACATGGGGGACGTCCATAAGTACATGAGGAGCTCTGTTCTGAAGCAGTTCGGCATGGAAGCGCTTGCAGGGAAATTGATCTCGATGCTGGAAGAAGCATCCCGTGCAGCCTTGGAGCACTGGGAGGAACAGGACTCGGTCGAAGTCAAACTGGCTTCCGCAAGGGTAAACACTGCTCATTTGCGGTCATATGGAAAATGGTCTCTTGTCGTCGACATAATGGTTGTCTTGACAGATGTTGCCTTGTAGATGGCACTTGAATTCAGCACAAAGCAGTTGTTCAGCGCGGATCGATCACAGTCCGAGAAATTGGGAAGCTCGTTCTTCATGCTACTTCGTGGCTTGATGTCCGTCCCAATAAACCTTCCCGGCACGACCCATCACAAATGCTTAAAGGCAAAAGATAGTTTTATGTAATAGTTTGTGATCATTAACCGACAGAACCGAGTTTATTCTTGCTGATAAATGTCGGCTAATCCTCCTCCCTGCAGGAGCACGAGAAAGCCATAAGCTTGATCCGAGGCATCCTGGGGGACCGGTTCTCGACCTCTGACACCTCACCGGATGATCTGCTGTCTAGAATGATCCGAGATAGGGAAAACTATGAATTCCTTACAGAGGACTTTGTGGTCAAACTACTCTTTGGCCTCGTATATGTCAGCGTCGATTCTGTTGCAGTAATTCTGACGTTGGCCCTCAAGTTCCTTGCGGAGAACCCGAAAGCACTCAAGGAACTCAATGTAAGCTAATGGATTATGTCCTAATCACCACGAGACATTCTCGTACTAAATCCTGAACTGTTTAGGATGAGCATGAGGCGATCCTTAAGCAGAGAGAGGACTCGAGCACACCATTGACATGGAAAGAATACAAGTCGATGACTTTCACTCTTCAGGTATCATAAGCTTCCGACTGCAATCGTTTTCCAAAAATTGACGGATTTGAGTTATAAATCTAACTACACATCGCGAGGAATTAAAGGTCATCAACGAGACCCTGAGGCTTGCGAACGTATCTCCAGGGCTGTTTCGGAGGGCAAGAAAGGACATCGAGATAAATGGTGAGTGTTGCTGCTTAATGCCAAATCCTGGACCGAATTTCGAGTCCTGGGAGGTAGTCGGATTGAGTCGTTTTACGATTTGGCATGGCGCAGGATATACGATCCCCTCCGGCTGGGTGGTGTTGATCGCTACTTCTGCTCTTCATCTAGACCCTGAAACATATGAAAACCCAACCGAATTCAATCCCTGGCGTTGGAAGGTGCGTATTGTGTGAAGCCGGGTCTGCATTCCTAATTACGTCTGTCTATTTCTGGGGCATCTCCGGTCTTGCTTCACAGGAACCTTCACGTGCAATGGTCGAAAATTTCATGCCATTCGGGTCCGGGTGGAAGCAGTGCGCCGGCGCAGAGTACACAAGGGTCTTCCTGTCGACTTTTCTCCACGTCTTGGTCACCAACTACAGGTAGTACCTCCTCGAAATTCAACGACCCGGACTTCCCTTTTGGCTCCAATTATCTCAAACCGTAGTAACTTGTTATTTGGCCGATCTCAGGTGGAAACGGGTGATGGGAGGAGAAGTTCGCAGGACTCCGATCATCAACTTTGGAAAGGGACTGCATATCGAAGTCGCGAAGGGTCGCGTTTAAATCGAACTTGTTCAGGAGAAGGACTCGGCCTTCAGTTTATGTACCGAACGCTGTAATGCAATAAACGCAGCATCAGAAATACTGCATACAATGTTCCCACCAAATAGAAAACCTTTTTCGCCGATGAATGTTGTCTTTTGTTTGGAGTGAGACATCCTGGCACATTGTTGTTTTAAAATCTGTTTTTATAGTTTTATACCTTAAAAAGAAATAAATTAAAAAATAATAATAATAAACAATGAAACTAATATAATTGTTTATATGAGTTACCAAAAGAATTATATGGAAGTATTTGATAACTAGTTGAGATGAAGTACCGAAGATTGATCCAGAACAAAAAAAGAAATTCTTGTCACTTTAATAAATTCCTATAAAACCTAATTTAATAATATTAACAATATTTAAAGAAGGGAAAGTTATTTTAAAAAGTTATTGAACTTTTCAGCAAGAAAAATAAAGAAAATAATTTCTTTAAAGTAAAAGTTTATAGATCCCAAATTGTCCGTTAACCCAAAACGCTCAAAATTAATCAATTTTTAATCATATGTCATTAGATACCTTAACCTACGATGCTCTTTAAATTTTAAAGATTATCAAACATGTTTACGGTTTCATAAAAATCGTTGAACGTATTTAGCAATATTTGATTAATGCTTATCATCTGTAAACATGATTAGATAATTGATTTCAGATTAAAAATTAGTTACATGAAACTAATATCCTAGTTACATTTTCATTAAGCGACATGTCACTTTTAAACTTTTTATGAATTTTTTTTAAGCATTCTACTTCTTTCTTTTATTTTAATTTTAATTTCGGACCAAATCAGAAACCACTTTAAAATTCAAGGAATAATTTACGAATTTCTATGTTTTCATTTAAGTCCAAATCAATTTGAAAAGTTAAAATAAATCCATCAACAATTTCCTAATATATCTAAAACGAACAAATAAAGAAGCTACGGATCACACGGACAAAACAATTGCTAATAATAATAGGCAAAATATACGTTTATGTCCTTAAGTATTGACAGACTTTCTTTTTATGTCAACATCTTTTTTTATATACAAAAATGTCACTAACTATGTCATCAACCTTTTTTCTTGCCAATCTTGAATTTTTTATAGTGCAAGCCAAACGGGGCCTTAATAGCCAAATTTCATTTATTGAATAAAAAGGAAAAAAAAAAAAATTGAAAAATAATATTAAAACTTTTTATGTGTTTTTAATTTTAAAATTTTGATGAGCAAATCAAGTGAATTAAAAGCCGAAGTTAACTACAGTTACTGATGTTGTCAAAAAATATTCAAAATCGATTAAGGTCGGATGATATTCTATTACGGGACTGCTACTACAAATAAGGTGGATTATGAGATGAATTAATGAGAGGTTGAAAATCCACTGTTATAGTAACAGAGTTAGAATATATTAATGTTTTGTTTGGTTTTCGCTATAAGAAATTCAAGATTGGCTAGAAAAAAGGTTAATGATATAGTTAGTGATATTTTTATATATGAAAAAAAAATGTTGACAAAAAAGAAAGTTCGTCAATACTTAGGGACATAAACGTATATTTTGCCGTAATAATAATAATAATAATAATGGAGAAAGCTTTGTTGATTCACTGAGTGTTGCCAACTACCGGCCAGCACACTGGCTCTAGCGGGGACGCGACTCTGCCCCAACAATCGACGCCAAGGACGATCTCCCCTACACCACATGTACGTGACAATAGGAACAAGGGACGTTCGGTTGCAGCACAAAAGCAAATCCTTACCAACAGTTTCCGGAAGCGGCTAACGGTACGTGCACGTAAGGCTTACGTAGTTTACAAATTACTATTAACTTTTTTAGTAAATTTTATTAATAGTTGACTATTACAACTAAAGTCAACGTAAAATTAGTAAAAAATGTAGTAAAATTGATTAAAAACTGGTCGTTTTTTAGTAAAGTCAACGCAAATTTAGTAAAAAATTATGGAAATTTTACTACTTTTGTACTGTTAGTTTACTAATTTTGCGCTCACTTTACTAAAAATTTTCCGTTATTAAAGTCAACGTAAAATTAGTAAAAAAAGTATAAATTTTTTTATTAATTTTGCATTGACTTTACTAAAAAAACACATTTTTAGTAAAGTCAACGCAAATTTAGTAAAAAAAGTAATAAAATTTACCCCTTTTTTTTACTAATTTTGCGTTGACTTTACTAAATTTCTCTTTTTTAGTAACGTCAACGCAAATTTAGTAAAAAAAGTAGTAAATTTTACTACTTTTTTACTGTACGAATTTAGGCGATAATTAGTAATTGTTTACTAATTTTGGTGTGATTTTTAGTAAAAAACTCTTCGAGTTAGTAAAACTGTTAGTAAAGTCTTACGATTTTCGTAAATGTTTACTAATTTTGACATGTTTTTACGAAAAAGGTTAGTAAACTATTACTAAAAATGAAGTAGTTTACTAATGAATTTACTAATTAGAACAGTATTTTCGAACCTAACTCAAAACCTATTTTTGATGTGAAATTATCGGTTTACCCTGGTTACTAAACTTATTACTAATTTACTAAACATATTACTAAATTTGTTAGTAATTATTACAACTTCGTAAATATTTTACTAACTTAATTATTAATATTGCGGTATAGTTTCGTAATTTTTACTAAGTTTGACCCCAAGATCCGCATTTAATTGGCTGCTGAGGGAAAACACAGGCTGTCATATATGGCCCATCTTTTTTTTTTCTTTATGAAATTCCTAACCTTAATAATTAAGGACGTTTTACCTAACATTAGGAAATTATTTGTTTAATTAATTAATATTTTAGGATAGCATAAGTACAAGTTTTATCACTTGACTGCTAAAGTCTACTTTCATTGATCATAGAATAATCCACCGTTTTACTAATTAATTAAATATAGCACCATGATTTTGATTTATGTCTTTATCTAGTGGAAGATTTTCTATTGATGATAGGCTGGCCGTGTTGTTGATGATGGGTGATGCACAGATTTTACGTCGACTGCCGATAAGGGAGATCATCCGGAAAGAGGAGATGGGTGGCGACTATCCGGCCAAGCCAATGGCCCTGTACGCGACTATATGGGACGCATCCAGCTGGGTGACGGCCGGAGGCAAGTACAAGGTCAACTACCTGTACACCCCCTTTGTTGCGGAGTTCAAGGACCTCGTCCTCGAAGGGTGCCCCGTCAACCCAGCCTCTCCCCTGGGGTCGATCGCCAGCGGCTGTTACGAGAATGGCCTTGAGCTCGAGTCGAGGGATTTCTCGACGATAACTTACGAGAGCTGTGTCGCGATGAGGCAGTTCAGGCCTGTGACATGTATGTGAAGAGTGACAGCGAGAAAAGGTAAAAGATGACTTTAGTTATGGTAAATGCGCAAAGATAAATGACTCGATCAAGTACAATCAAGAAGAAGATGAACTGTGACAAGAAGAAAGTCAGATTGCATCCAAAAGGACAATAAAGATGTGACCATGCTAAAAGATTAAACAGAACCAACTTACCATCAAAATGAAGACAAATTCTTTGGGAAACTGATCTTCAAGTTGGGAAACTTCAAGAATCTCACTTTTGTTTTTAATTACAGACTGATAGAAAATGGCAACCAAAAAAATACAACCAAATCTGCACCGAATACGTAAGCATATAGGTCGATTTCTCGCATCCCTCCACCAATCACAGAGATTATCGGATAAGGGAATCCCACTTCATTCAAAATATTGGCAGTTTTTGCCATCAAAATCTCCTGAGAAACATCAACTGCTGGAGTTAGCGATGCATACCAGGATGCTGCTGAAGACTCTGTTGGAGACAAGGCATATAAAACCTCAAAAACCGCAATAGCAATATTGGGATCCTCTATGCTTCTTTCAATACTCTGTATGCAAACCCTGCTTGCCATATGAAATTCATCTTTGCTTTTGCACCCCCTGATATGTAAGACTCGGAGCAATCTATTTATTCGTGATTCAATCCTATCGGGCTGGATTCCATCTTCAGGCCAGTGATTGACTTCTAGGGACACTTGGACAAAAAATGGAGGAGTTTCCGCACCTTCTGTCAGCGATGTCCAATACCGGTGGATGCCTTTGATCCACTGCTTTACTGCATTCACTACAGGAGAAAAAAGCCTTTCTATCTGATCTGTGCAACGAAAACTACTTGGAGATTCCTTCTGACTGCTATTTACTCTCCTATGAACACTTAACCTAGTAACAGATTTCCAGTCGCCATTTCTTGCAACAATCGATGTCTGGAGGAGAGTAAAAATATATACCATGAAAAGGGGCAGGTTCCCAACAACAAAGAACGAAACAATCTTGTGAGAAGGAAATCCTAACTTTTCAAGGAATCCTCCAGGTATTGACAGCAGAGAATGCCGAATGATTATTTGGTAGAGATATTGCAGCAGGATGCACATCTCACTGTAGATGAGCATGATGACCCAGAACATGCGGCCTGGCCCTGTATTTATGCACAGTGCATACAAGAAGAGAGCTGCAAGGTACACCATAGAGAGCAGACTAAAGTTCCACAGAAACATAAGCAGGAAGCAACAGTAACAAACATAATCATTGTTTGACGTCATTTGAGACCATGTGTACTGCATAATTATCATAATCTGTGAATATAACGGTTCGGAAGCTGTGACTTCTCCAGATCTATTAAAAGCTGCTCTGTCCATCTGTTCAGTACCGATCAGAAGGGTCGATTCCCTCAAACCTCTGAGGGAATTGGATATAACAGAGCCGCTCGCCACCACGGTCCATCATGAAGCACATGCCTTCCCTTAGTGCCTGGGAATTGTAGATGTGGTCACAGTCGAGATTCAGAATGAAGGGACCATTCGACATGACCGCCGAGGCCCGGATGAGAGCGTTCATGGCTCCAGCCTTCTTGTTGTGGTCGTATCCAGGCCTCTTCTCGCCAGAAATGCAAACCAGCATCGGGAGACGGATATCCACCTCAGTAAAATCCAAGGAGCCGGGCTCGGGTTCTTCGCCTTTGAGTGGGTCATCGCTTGGAGGCTTCAACATTACCTGAATAATACTAGCGTGGTCACCCCGAGAGTGTTCGGGAGCCGGAATCGACCAAGTCCCCGGCCAGTGAGTCCCGTCAGCCATCCAAGTAGCTTTCGCTATCTTCAACCTTTCCATCAGCTCCTCATCCATCCCGCTCTCCTTCCGCTTCTTCAGAGCCTTGATCTCCTCCCGAGCATTCCATGCATCGGACCGCCGTCTTATCGCATCGGTGAGCCCATTTACCCTGACCTTAAACTCATCATACTCACGCTTGACCAGTCTCCGATCCCGAACAAAATCCGGCCGCACCTTGTTCTTAAAAGGATCCCTCTTAAGGTTGAAGTAAGTTTCCGGGTTCCTGGGCTCGATCCCGTGCTTCCTGCAGAATGGGACCCATAGGTTGGCGAAATTGGCTGCCTCTGCCATGGCCTCAAATGTCAGGAGAGCTCCACCGACCCAGACCCTCCATGACCCAGACCAAGACCCATCCCAGACTCAGGTCTCCTCCACGACTACCCAGTCCCAGTCCCACGTCTGCATACATATCAGGACGACCACCAACAAATCAAACCAAGGAAGACGGATCATGACCGGTAAGGAAGAGGGATTCTAAAAAAACAAAACCCAAATCACACACGATACCCTAAACACCTAAACCCTAACTATAAAACTCGAGCGAGTCACCTAAACCAAGGACGAGGGGACAATGCACGACACTAAAACCAACGTTACTGCATTGGGGGTGAGGGGTTACACTGGTAGGTTTCGGAACTTCGACATTCGACGATTAGGGTTTGTTTAGGAAACAGGCTAAACCGATAATTTCATATCAAAAATATGTTCGGAGATAGGTTCAGAAATACTGTTTTAATTAGTAAATTTATTAGTAAACTATTTTATTTTTAGTAACAATTTACTAATTTTTTTCATAAAAAACATGTCAAAATTAGTAAACATTTACGAAAACCGTAAGAATTTACTAACAGTTTTACTAACTCGAAGAGTTTTTTACTTAAAATCACATCAAATTTAGTAAACAATTACTAATTATCGCCTAAATTCGTACAGTAAAAAAAGTAGTAAATAAATTTGCGCTGACAATACTAAAAAAGAGAAATTTTGTAAAGTTAACGCAAAATTAGTAAAAAAAGTAGTAAAATTTACTACTTTTTTTACTAATTTTGCATTGACTTTACTAACGGAAAAGTTTTAGTAAAGTCAGCGCAAAATTAGTGATAATAACCTCGCATGCCACAAGGATGAAGTATCATTGCTCCTCATCTTCTCCATATAAGAATTTGACGCCGACAAAACAAATAAATTTTTCACCCTCGTACCCGTATGAACAACATCGGCCTTGATCTCCTTGACGTTCCGAAGAAACTTCACATCTCGCGGCTCGAAGAGCACGAAATTTCCAACATCTACCGCGTTTGTGACGAAGAAGAGATTCTTTTGTATCCCTGGCACATGATAAACACTATTGAGAGTGATTAATTCTCCACAATCATTGTCGATGACGACAGTGACTTCCTTTCGAATTTTATGAACGGTATTATCCGCGGTCATAATTCCATTCCCATTTTCATGGGTCCAAGAACGTGAGAAGATAGACTCATCTCTGGTAATATGGTGACCGCATCCGGAATCCACGATACTATCTTTGTTGGTAGAAATTTTTTTGCTTGAACTTTCTTCGACCATCAAGGAAGGCACTCACTGTGAATCTTCGAAGAGCACGAAATTTCCAGCATCTACCGCGTTTGTGATGAAGAAGAGATTCTTTTGTATCCCTGGCACATGATAAATACTATTGAGAGTGATTAATTCTCCACAATCATTGTCGATGACGACAGTGCCTTCCTTTCGAATTTTATGAACGGTATTATCCGCGGTCATAATTCCATTCCCACCATCATGGGTCCAAAAACGCTAGAAGATAGACTCATCTCCGGTAATATGGTGACCGCATATTCTTTGTTGGTAGAAATTTTCTTGCTTGAACTTTCTTCGGCCATCAAGCAAGGCACTCAATGTGAATCTTCGATGACTGAGTCGGCGAGAAAACAATTGCTCCAATCTTCTTCCTTTTGTTCTTCTCGTTTCTCCGCAACATCTGCATAATTTTCCGACTTCAACTTAACTCGACAATTCCTCTTAATATGGCCGAGTTTGCCACAACGATAACACTTGAAACATTTCTTTGGTAACTTCGAAGATTCTTTTTCCGGTTTGCTTTCATCTTTTATCGAGTCACCCTTCTTTGCGAATAAAGCATTGCTCGACTCTTCCTTGATGCTCGTTCCATCCATTTGTCTAGCCAATGACTCTTGCGAGGAGAGAAGATTCTCAAACTCTTCAAGCGACGGTTGTTGAGCCCACCCTTGAATTGAAGTGACAAATGGAGTGTACTCCGGCCGAAGTCCACGAATGATATACTGCTTCATTCGAACATCCGAGATCCTCTCTTCGGGATTTAGAAGAGAGATTTCCGAACACAAGTTCTTCACTTTAAAAAGAATTCTGAGCATGACATGTCACCTTGCTTTACAACCGCCAACTCATTCTCGAGCAATTGTAGTCGAGCTTCGTTCTTCTTGTTGAACAAACGATTAAGCATATCCCAAATCTCTCGAGTCGATGCACATTCCATTATATGCTCGAAGATCTCATGTGAAATGGACCTCTTCAAAATAAACTCCGCCTTCGCATTATGTTACTTCCAATTCTTGAGCGCTTCCGCATTCGCCGGGACGTTCTCCGAAGCAACAACTCCATCAGCGACGACGACATCCCATAGATATTCACCAACAAGTACGATTCCATACAGGTTTTCCATATCCGATAGTTGGATTGATTCAAGAGCATCATACCAAGTCCCGCAACACGACCACCACCTTCCATATCGAAAAACATATTATACCTTCCTCACGAACGCAACCAAAGCTCTGATACCATGTAATAAAAAAAATGAAGTCACCGAGAAGGAAGACCTCAATGATTGAATCGTGAAAAAGAATGTTGGAAGAGAGGAAAGACTTGAATTTTAACTTGTCATTAAAATGTAACCCTTACAACAACTATTTATAAAACTAAAAACATCATAGGAAAAGTAAACTTATTAAAGAAGAGACTTTTGAGTTCAAGAAGCATCTCTTTGATAGTTGAAGAATCTTCTTGAAATACTAAACATCACCGCCATATTTAACGAACCAAGACACTTCGGAAACAGCATCACTTTAATTCGTAACACTCTCTCTTTCACCAACGAGACCCAGGGGCAATTCCCTTTTGGAAGGTCTTCTTCCCTCCTAAAAAAAATCCCAATCCTGAAAGCTCAATTAACCACCTAGCGTCTCTCCCAAGCAGAGCAACTCATCCTGTTGCCGCCATGTCCAGTGAACACAAGGATGTCCTTCACCTCCTTCCCCCGTTTCACGGGTTCTACTAGCTCCAGTTCATACAAGATGGTGGGTTCAGGCCCGACCAAGGTGCCACCACTTCGAATTTGGTCGCCGACGAACTCAGGGATCACACCCCTTCCCCTCAACCCCTCCTGGCAGCCCACCCGACTCAAACCACACCCTGACGTTGATTCCCCATCAAGCACCATCAATACCTTGTGCTCTTCATCCCACATGACGGTGAAGTACATTGTCTACAACCAGCAGCGGTCTTCCTCACCACCCCGACAGCAGACGACCCTATCCTCCCAAAGCAACAGCAAACCTGACGTTGCAGCTAACTCTAGAAAGAGGTGGTGGTCTACTCTGCCGAGGTCGTCTTCGACAATACGAGTAGCTGAGTTGCCGACAAGTGGCAGTGGTCCTTCCCATAACTAGATCCTGACTCCGACGATGTTCCCAGTTCAAGTAGCCCCAGCCGACATCCCGGCTGACACGACGAGCGCACTGTAGTCAGATTCGCGCCGTCATCGACCACTCCCTCATCCTGGTGCTCTCACTCTTCTAAATGCAAGCTCCCGAAGGCAACTCTTCAGTGGCAGGCTCACATCAACAACAAAATAATGCATCTCCGGCATTTGCAACCTGCTGGTATAGGAATGCACTAAGAAGGGGGATTGAATTAGTGCCTTAAGAGTTTTGACACAGAGTTTTGACACTTTTTCGATTATATCTGAATACACAAGTGTGGCTTCGTCAGATTATAGAAACTGGATCTGCTGGACAGAATCTCGGAGATAAGTTAGTTATCTTATGTGTAAGTGACACAAAGATTTATAGTGGTTCGACAAACAATGCATACGTCAAGGGACTTGATTGGCATATTTTACATATTCAAGCTTGATCTCCTTCTTCATAACCTTATCTGGGATGAAGTGATAGCGCATATCGATGTGTTTACTTCGATCATGAAAAACAGGATTCCTTGCCAATGCTTGAGTAAATTTATTGTCAACAAAGATCATGGTTGCTTCAGTCTCTATCAAGGCTATCTCCTTCAATATTCTCCTTAGCCAGATTGTGTGACAAGCGCATGCCGTAATCGCGACATATTCAGCCTCACAGGAAGATAATGTGACGACCGCTTGTTTCTTCGAACTCCACGAAATCGCATTAGACCCCATAAAAACACAAATCTAGTTGTACTTTTTTGTTCATCCAAGTCTCCGGCAAAATCACTGTCGTCATATCCAACAAGTTGAAATTCCTTGGACGACGAACAAAATAATCCAAAATCGATGGTACCATTCAAGTACCTCAAAATCCTCTTCGCTGTCTTCATGTGTTTCGTCGTGGGCACCTCCATGAATCGACTAACAATCCTCATACTAAAAAGATATCCGGCCGAGTACATGTCAAGTACCTTAGACATCCCACGAGACTTTTGAATAGTGTCGGATCCACCTTTTCTCCCTCGTCAATTTTGCACAATGTAGCTCCGACCTCCATTGGGATAGACTCTGGTTTGCTATTCAAGATATTGAATCTGTCAAGAACCTTCCTCACATATGCTTGTTGACAAACAATAATTCCATCATCCGATTGACGCACTTCTAATCCAAGGTAAAATGACATTAGGCCAATATCTGCCATCTCGAATTCTCGAGCCATATCATTCTTGAAATCTTCAAAGAGACTCGGATGATTTTATGTAAAAATAAGATCGTCCACGTAGAGGCATACGAATAAACAATCTCCATTTTTATCCATCTTCACATAAAATGCATACTCATGAGGACATCTCGCAAAAACTTTCTCCCGAAAGTATGCATCAATCCGACTATACCATGCTCGAGGTGCTTGTTTGAGTCCGTACAAAGCCATCTTCAACTTTAAAATCTTTTCTTCTTGTCCTTTCACCACGTAACCTTTTGGTTGCTCCACAAAGACATCTTCCTCAAGAAAACCGTTAAGAAATGCCGATTTCATGTCCAATTAAAAAAATTTTCAGTTTCTTTGTGCCGCAAAAGAAATAAAAATCTGATTGTTTTCAAACGAGCAACCGGAGCAAATACCTCCTCATAGTCCACTCCATGTCATTGCGCACACCTCTTGGCGACAAGTCTCTCTTTACATTTTTCTACGACACCTTCGACATTCTTTTTCTCCTTAAATATCTACTTCACACCAATCGATTTTTGATCCCTAGGAAGAGAAGCAAGTTCCCACGTGTCGTTCCTTTTAATGGCTCGAATCTCCTTGTCCATGGCTTGTCGCCGTTTCTTCTCCTTACTAGCTTCTTCAAAACTCAAAGGTGTCGTTTCAGCCAAAAGACAAAACATAAAGACATCATCGATTACCTCCGTATTTTCGTAAAGGTCTTGAATAGTTCTCACCCTTCGCCTCCCTCGTTAGAGTTTCCATTTGATGAAGATGCACCAGGAGGTGTGTTCGGCGTCGTCGGAGGAATTGCGGGCTGCCATGTTTCTTCTCCTTGAATTTCCTCATCAAAGAATGGAAAAAAATCCGTCCACGACATCTTTTTGTGATTCCCAATTCCAAGAAGCGACTTCATCAAACTCCACATCACGACTCACAACAATTTTCCCGTTGATTGGATTGTAGAGCTTGTACCCCTTTGTTTTTCCGTCATAGCCGATGAACACAAATTTCTCACTTTTACGTCAAGCTTCGTTCTCCCTTAAGTGAGATACATCCGGCTTCTTTTCGCTCCATGCTTCAATGGGTGTTTGATCTTTCACGCTTTTGGTCGGACAATGATTGATGAGATACACCGCACAAGCCACTACTTCCGCCCAAAAGTCCTTAGGCATCTTCTTATTTTTTATGATGCTCCGCGCCATGTTGAGGATGGTTCGGTTCTTTCTTTCAGCCACTTCGTTTTGTTGCGATGACCTTGGACCGTGAGGAAGAGCCTAATACCATGTTCTTCACAAAAACAGTTAAAAGCACAAGAAATAAACTCTCCCCCTCTATCGGTTCTCAACGCCCGAATTACATAACCACTCTCTCTTTCTCGGCCAAAGCCGTAAAATTCTTAAAAACATCAAAACACTCAGATTTTTCTTTTAAGAAATAAACCCAAGTCTTCCTGCTAAAATCGTCGATGAAAAGTAAAAAATAATTACTTTTACCATAAAACGACGACTTGATCGGTCCACAAACATCGGCATGAATTAATTCGAACGGCTTCGTCGCCCTTGACGTTGCTTCTTTCGGAAAACTTTTCCTTGCATGTTTGCCGAGAAGACACGCTTCACAGAGTTGATCCGGATGATCGATCAAAGGCATTCCCTTCATCATTCTTTTCGGACATCATTTTCAGGCCACCAAAATTGAGATGTCCCATCCTCATATGCCAACACCATGCTAGATCCTTCACACACACTTGCAAGCAATTCGACTCTTCGGTTTGTATAGGGAGCGAAAACATTCTATTTTTCGACATCGACACCTTCGCAATCAAGTTTGCGCTCCCGTCCCGTAGCCAAAAATTTGATCCTCCATCAGAGTCTCGTAGCCCCTTTCCATGAGTTACACCAAATTCAAAATATTGCTCTTCAATCTAGGGACATAATACACATCGGAAATAAACTTGTGAGTACCATTCTTCAACCGAATCAAAATGTTACATTTGCCTTCAATCTGAATTTTTGAAGCATCTCCAAACGTGACACTCCCGGTCGCCCTTTTTTTCAATCAAAATGTTACATTTGCCTTCAATCTGAATTTTTGAAGCATCTCCAAACGTGACACTCCCGGTCGCCCTTTTTTTCAACTCCACAAATTTCGATTTATCGCCATACATGTGGTTACTAGCACCGTTGTCGAGATACCATTTGCTTCCTTCTCCATCAGCGTCTTGGTTGAGCGATAACAACAACGTCGACTCTTCCTCTTCTTTCTCCTCGACTAGATTGACTTGTTCTTTTGCGTCCTCGTCGTATCAGCAATTACAGGCATAGTGACCCATTTTATGACAATTATAGCACTCCACCCGTGATTTGTCATACCCCCTCTCGTATCCGTCTCTTCCTCGTCCGCGTTCTCTTTCTCTTCCTCTACCATGACTTCTTGGATTTTCTCGAGACTTTTCATCATTCACTTTCTCGACTTCTTGATTTTTGTCACGACCTCGACCGCCACCACGAGAATAACCGAGACCTCGACCGCGACCATGACCTCGGTGAACTACACTCCCCTTTTCAACAAATGAATGCTTGACTTGAAGGGCTTGCTCCAATGGCTCTTTCTTGTGCTTGTTCATCCGCTCCTCGTGCACCTGTAGCGATCCGTTTAACTCATTAACCGATAGATTCTCCAATTCTCTGTTCTCCTTGATTCTTACCACAACATGATCAAATATCTGATGCAGATAGCGTAAAATTTTCTCAATCATTCGAACGGCTTCTATACTTTCACCGTTTCTTGTCATTCGGTTGACGATGGACAAGGCACACATGAAATAATCTGAAATAAACTCCGACACTTCCTGGCGAAGAGTTTCAAATTCTCCCCTTATGATCTGAAGTTGCACATTCTTTACCTTATCGACTCTTTCGTGAGAATTTTCGAGAATTCCCCACACCTCCTTCGAAGTTGAGGCATTTGCTACTTTCTCAAAAGCAGCATCATCTAAACACTGGCGGATGATTGATAGAGCATGTTGGTCATTCTTTTTCTTCTTATCGAACCTTTGAATAAGGGCCAACTCTACATCCTCGTCGGGTTCGGCAAACTCAGCGCTGACGATTTTTCACGCACCTTGGGAACCGAGTATCGGCTTCACTCGGATAGACCAACTATCGTAGTTGTCCTTCGTAAGACGCGAATACTGGAAGCTTAAAGACATCCTCGCTCTGATACCACATTGTTGGAAACGTTGGCGGGCGCTCGCTGTAATTTGCCAGAAAAATCGGTGAACTGACCAGACAACAATCTGATAATTTCTGGGGGGAAAGACTCACTGCAACTCTGTCTTTTTCAAATCAACATTACAAAAGAATTTAAAGGGTAAATAACCAAACTACTCATCTGCCCAAATTAAAATAAATCTATTGTTACCAAACACTACAATAACAATCACTTAATCTACCCCATTAAAAAGTATCTTAAATTCAAAATTAAAACCCCCAACATAAATTATCTTAAATTAATTTTATTTTCAAAACAGCTGTCTCGAATGATCCGAGATAGGGAAAACCATGAAATCCTTCCTTAGGGAGGATTTTGTGGTCAAACTACTCTTTGGCCCCGTATATTTCAGTGTCGATTCTGTCGCAGTAACTTTGACATTGAAGTTCCTCGCAAAGAACCCAGAAGCACTCAAGGAACTAAATAAATGTAAGCCAATGGATTATGCCCTAATCACTACCAGGCATTCTCGTACTAAATGCTGGGCTATTTAGGATTAGCGCATGAGGCGATTCATAAGCAGAGGGAGGACTCGAGACTGCCGTTGACACGGAAAGAATACGAGTCGATGACTTTCACTCTTCGGGGGTATCCTAACCTGCACTTCACATTTGTTTCCTGGAAAATGACGTATTTGAGTTTATAAATCTCACAACATGTCCTGAGGATCAAAGGTCGTCAACGAGACCCCGTATCTCCAGGGCTGTTTTGGAGGGCAAGAAAGGACATCGTGATAAATGGTAAGAAAATGTTGCTATTTAATGTCGATATCCGAACTGAATTTCGAGTCCAGGGAGGTATGTTGATATGACCGATTATCTTGGGCCTATTTTTCGGACGGGTTAAAGCCCATGAGAGGAATATTAGGGATGAAAAGAGATATGGGCTCATACTAAGTCTATAGCCCATGTCTGCACAAGTCACATGTCTTAGGAGAGCGGTTTGTTAACTCCGAGATCCACGGAAAGTAGTTTAGATTGGGTGGATCTTTTGAGAACGTGACAAACATCCCGGGCCCGTGAGATCGAATATAAAAGGAAGGAGATCTTCCCAAAGAGCACACGATCAATCAAACACACAGAAGCTTTGCTTTGCTCGTCACTCCATAGTTGTTAGACACCCCGGCCTGGGTGAACTCCGAGAGTTCTTTGGTCCTCACTTCCACCACCAGAGTGAGCAACAGTAGCTCTGGTAACCAAACTCCGTCAGTACTCCACCGTCGGGACGAACAACCGTAGTCCCAGCAATCAATTCCGCCTTCGTTCCACCACCAGGGTGAGCAACCGTAGCCTTGGTATCCACGTCCGTCACCACCTTCGACCACACTCCGCCCACCAAGCCCCCAGCAACCAGGTTCCACCATCCAAGTTCGCAAGTCTACAGCGTCTAGCAACAAGTCTACGCCGCCACCACCATCCAAGTTCGCAAGTCTACAGCGCCCAGCAGCAAGTTTACGACATTGCACCATCGTCTTTGCTTTATTTTTCATGGTTGTAAGCTTTTCATTCTTATTGTAAGACTTCGTTTGGTCAGTTCAATTCACTTCTTTTTACGTACTGGTGGCCACATCTGAAACCCTGTGAGTACTATTGCCAAATATTTCCAACGTGATCCGTTTCATCGCGAACACGTTTTTGGCGACCACAGTGGCGAAGAATACCAGGAGTGGGGTTAATCGCGACCCTCCACCTCCATTAGATGGAGACGGTCAGTTTATAGCAGGAGACGAAAATGTGGAGACCGCGGCTCTAGGAAGCCCAGTAACTTCAACTCAACCCGATTTCGGGGCACATACCCCTTCTGAGTTCATATCTAGGCTTGAGTTCCATAAAGAATTCAATGATATGAAGAACCTAGTGGACAGGCGTATCACTGGGCTACAAGATAATATAACTTAGATACTGGAGTAAATCAGCGTTTTGAATAGGCCAAACGCCGCCGCAAAGCCAAACGTCCCTATAGACAGGGAGAATTTTTTTATGGGAGATGCTCGACGCACAAAGAGGCGCAATGTGTCGTTTTAAAAGGACGAGCCCTGGAACGGCACTAATCAGTGCGCTACAAAGGTTTGCAATAAGGACAGGGTGTCTCCCTCTAAGCCTACTTCCTCTCGATCTCCCACATCTTGGAGGTCAAACGTTGTATATGCGACGAACCCGGTAGATGATTATGGAGAAGCTCAGGGTGAAACGAACAGGTATGCAAATTGCGTATCCCCTCGCCGACCTGGTAACGTACCCGTAGAGGAGATACCGCCAGGGGAAGTTCCGTTTATGGGAGGCCCACCTCGGGCAGAAAGCTTCTAAACGAATGTCTCAGTAAACCCGCAGCCATCCCGAGTTGCCGGAAGAATGCCTTATCCCCCGGAAAGATGGAGCCAAGACCCCGCTATATTACCTACGCGAGAGCAGTTTGGTCAGTCACCCCCACAAGATTTGATAGAGGCAATCGCTCAGGTCTTGGAACAGATGGTGCCTGGAACAGAGTCTTTCCCCTGCCCGACCTTGTTTGTACAGGATTCCATACCCGACCTACATCAACAGAGTCTTTCCCCTGCCTAAGGGATACCGAGTACCTGACTTCACCCGTTTTTTCGGGGAAGATGAGATGACTCCTATAGAACATATAGCCCGGTTCACTCATCAAGCCGGAGATGCTGCAACTAATGACTTTTGGAAGCTAAAGTTATTCTATTCCCGAACTCGCTCACCGGGGATGCCTTCACATGGTATGCAAGTTTGCCTCCCGGGTCGGTAACATCATGGGCGGAAATGCAGTCTTTCTTCATGAAAGCGTTCGCTTGACTAGACACGCCCATGTCAATCTTCGAGGTGATGCGGCTAAAACAGATCGCCGGGGAACACCCAGGACAATTCCTTATGCGCTTACGAAAAGCGTTGTTTCACTGTAGACCTGCGATTCCTCAAAGGGATCAGTTGATGATCGCGTTAAACGCATTGTCAATTCCTTTCAAGAAGAAACTGCAAGGAGAAAGGTTCAACGATCTTTATGACTTGGCTAGGAGGACGATTGAGTATCATTAGTTGTTAATGGAAGAGGCCCAGTCTAAGTGTCCGTTTCAGTTAGAAACCTTCGAAGTAGACATGGCCGAGTTTGTGAAAGGCGAAGCAACGATTTGTAAGCCATTAGCTAAAACCGACTCATAGAACCGAGTCATAGAACCCCTTAGACGGAAAGAGAGAAAACTAGGAATTATTGCAAGTGACATGGTTCGTTCACGCACACGACCAATGACTGTTTATCATTTAGGAACATAATTCAAGACCTCATAGAGTCAAAAGAGTTATGCTTCCCCGAAGTAGACGAAGTCACTATGGTTGACGACAAGCCTTTTGATGATGAAATCAACATTCATATGTTTGATATTTCTGATGTCGACGTCAATATCATTGAAACTAATACTTACTTTTCCCTACAGGACATAAAGATCCCCGAGGAGACCATGATAGCAAATGCCCTTTTCCGCCGTTTAGCCGATAAAGGTGTAGTCACCTGCCCAGTCAGGAAAGCGGCGTGTAACCTCTGCTGTTGGCATATGGACAACACACATACCACTGACAGGTGCAACACTTTCAGAAAGTATCTTCAAAATAATCAGGGGGATGTCTGGTATGATTTGGCTCCACTTGAGGAGGTGGCATTGGGAATAGTTTCCCCTAGTCTGCGAAGAGCCTCTAATAACTTGCAGAGGGGATTCAGAAGCCCTCCAAGGATGGAACGCGGGCCGGCTATCCGAGGAGGAAGGGGTGGCCCCCATGGTCGGGGCAGAGCACTCGAACCACAACTCCGCACTTTGGAACGCCCCAAACGACATTTAGAATTTAATGACCCGTCCATCCAGCAAGGGGCAAAGTTAGGACAGGAGAAAACCGGTTAAATTGGCGAGACGCGCCCCGGAGCTGTAGAAGGGAACGTTTTTGACAGAATTCAGCGGTCGAAAGATCACAGGAGAAGGGGGTCAAGCCAACATATGGAACGCCTAAAGTAGACATCCAGGCACTTCGGACGGGACCTCTAATAGCCCAGTTCCTAGATGAGAGGATGATGTGTCAGAAATGCAAGCCAGTAGCTCATAACAAGATTGATTACTCAACTCTGTACCCCATGCTGTGTCAACTATTTCCTCAAGCTGGTAGACCTGTCATCAAATAGAGAGATCGTGATCAAGCCCGCTCGCTCTGCAACTACAGGTACTTGTGAAATTAACAATTATCCAAAAACTCAACAGGTGCCAACACAGACAATTGTGGGATATGATCCGTTCACTGGAGACTTTGTCGAGGTATGTCAATCTTGGCTTGGTTCTAAGAAATCAAGGGTAATTAAAGCGGCTAACCCCTCGAAACATTGGCAGAGAGCTATTGGCAAAACGTTTTTGCCAACAAGGGCTCGCAATAGAAGGGATAGACGTCTAAGTCACGTTGCTAAGAGGCCTAGGCCTACACTCTCAAGGGCCACTTTACCTGCCGAAGTGTATATGAAGGAATCAAACACTGAGGGAGAGCATGTCCAGTCCACGGACCATTCGGGAGAGCCTGGCTCGAGTTTTGATTACACCCCTTTTCGGAGTGAAATCCCAAGTGATACTGATGGCGAAAGGAGACCAATTGTGAACTGTAACGCTCTCACCTTGCCGGTAGACTTCGCCAATAATCGGAAAGTGGAGACTGCAAGAGGTACGACACCTCTTCCTAGTTCACCAGTTTATCCGACAGGTTTTCCACTCCATTGGTTGAAGAAACCATCTGATAGCATGAAGCAACATATGCATTCTTTGTACATCACCGCTACCTTTGATGGTACTGTGGTGAGTCGGGTCCTAGTAGACAATAGAGCAACAATAAACGTGCTTCCGCTGTCCAGGTTTAGAATGCTTGGATATAAACCTCACGATTTGGTTAAAACCGATATTGCCGTGAGTGGATTTAACGGTAGGAAATCTGAATGTTTAGGGGTCTATTCTGTGCACCTAGAGGTGGGTCGCCAGGGGAAGGAAACTGTTTTCTTCGTAATAGACATAATTCCCACTTTTAATGCTTTGTTAGGCCGCGATTGGCTTCATAAAGCCGCAGCCATCCCGTCTACGTTGCATAGAGAGTTGTTGTTATGTCTTGATTCTGAAATTTAGATTATTAAGGCCGATGAATATTCCTGTTGTGACAAAGGTATCTTGCATGCAGAAATGAGCAAGACTGTCAAAGATCTTACGCTAGAGCAACGATATAAGCTAGGCGACCCTACTGTAGGGCGCCTCTCGGTCAATCATCTGGAAAATTTGATTATATCGTGGATTATGGGACATCGCGCCCTAAGCCAGAGATGGACCAAGTTGCTCCATCATGATGGGAAAAAGAGCTTACTGCAAAGGACTTAAAGGAAGTCCTACAAGAGGTCAATTCGGGTGAAAATCCCGCAAGGAGAGATGCAAACAGCCGAAATGAAGACGAAGGTCGTAAAGAAGAAGTTTTGAAAAGCCAGCAGAGTGCCGCCGCGGAGTTGGAGCCCGATAGACTCCTAAAGGAAGGGACTTATGGACCAGAGTGAAAAAGGGAACGAATCGGTCGTAGATATTCTCCGGCGACTCCAAGTCTACAAGGGGAATCATTGCCATGAACAACCTACATCTTGGCTCTCAATAAATTCGGAGGCGCTTAGAGTGCCCGATGCTTGTAATAAGCCAGTGTCTACCGATTTAGGTGGTAGCGAGGGCCGCGAATCTCTGATGATGCCGTGTGATGCATTAGTTAGTATTAATTTGGGAAGCGAGAGTTCTCCTAGGTTCTTTTCATCAGTTCTTCAGTTAATAAGGAACTTTTTGATGCGATTAGAGGGGTACTTGAAGAATTTAAAGGCTGCTTCGCCTGGGATTATACCGAGATGCCAAGACTAGATCGTAGACTAGTGGAACACACTCTTCCCATCAAGAAAGATTTCAAGCCGGTCCAACAAGCACCAAGACGTATGACTAGGGAAGTAACACAGTTAGTCTTTGAAGAAGTTAAAAAGCTTTTTCGAGCAGGGTATATAAGGACATCACGATATACAGAGTGGATTTCTAGTATCGTACCCGTATTAAAAAAGAACGGCAAAATTAGAGTCTGTATAGATAGGTTATCAGGTTATGTCATTTATGGATGGTTTCTTCGGATATAACCAGATCTTCATTGCGGAAGAAGATATACATAAAACCGCATTCAGATATCCTTTAGGGATTTTCGAATGGGTAGTAATGCCATGCGGACTAAAGAATGCTGGCGCTACTTATCAACGAGCAATGAACGCTATATTTGGCGCTTCTCTTGGCAAGACGGTAGAAGTCTACATCAACGATATAGTCGTTAAGTCAACAAAAGAAGAACTACATGTCGATCATCTCAGAAGTGCTTTTATAAAAATGAGAAAACATCAACTCAAATTAAACCCTCTTAAATGCGCTTTTGGAGTTAAAGCGGGACAGTTTTTAGGTTTCTTAGTACATCAACGCGGCATTGAAGTCGATCAAAACATGGTAAAAGCTATTCAGAATTTAGCGGCACCAAGAAGTAAAAGGGAGTTACAGGCTTTTCTTGGGAGTGTGAATTACCTACTTAGATTTGTCGGAAATGTTGCAGGGAAGACAGAGGCATTTACTGGCCTGTTAAGAGGAAAAAAATGATTACAAGTGGACTGAAAAACACGAGGAAGCGTTTAACGCCTTAAAGAAATACTTAACACACCCACCAGTCCTAATACCCCCGCAGTACGGGAAACCTTTCATTCTTCATGTGGCTGCCACTAAAACGACTATAGGGGCTATGTTGGCACAAATGGATGAGAACGGACGTGAAAGGGCCGTTTATTACCTGTCGAGGCAATTGACACCAATTGAAGTCAGGTATGCTCCAAAAGAGAAGTTGTGTCTATCGGTATTTTATGTTGTTATTAAACTTAGACATTACATCGGGAACGGTGAAGTCTACGTCGTATCCAAGTCGCCCATTATCAAATATTTCTTCGAGAGCCCATTATTAGGTGGACGGATTAGCAAATGGAGCTTGATTTTGTCCACATACGATTTGAGATATAAGCCCCAACAGTCGGTTAAAGGACAAGCGCTGGCTGATTTTCTAGCTGACCATGACCCGGCTTTGTCTACAGAACAAGAAGAAGCAACTGAAGAAGTCTGGCAGGCATGGTTCGATGGCTCATCCACCAAAAATGGGGCTAGGATAGGAGTTCACATAATATCCCCAATGGGTAAAGATATCAGATTCGCTTTACGTCTACAGGTAATACCAACCGACAATGCTACTGAATATGAAGCATTAATAACAGTGTTAAAGGAACTCATGTCACTGAAGGCAAGGCAGGCCCGAGTCGGGGGAGATTCTCAGTTACTTATTAACCAGGTTAACAAGGAGTGCGCTTGTCAAGGCAAGTTGCCACCCTATTTTGAGGCGGTACAGCGGCTAGTCGCACGATTCGAATATATAACTTTTCAATTTGTGGGACGTGATGAAAATGTAATAGCTTAGCATAGTTAGCCTTGAGATACAAAAACAGGACCAAACGAGATAACATACCCGAAATAGGATCGCATCTGCAGTCAGATGGCAGCGTCATAGTCGTAGACATAATGAGCCAACATGAAGACTGGAGGAAACCTATAATAGATTTCTTATCAGATCCTGGTCAGAAAGCGAAACAACAAATCAAAGTTCAGGCGCTGTCATACATCCTTTTGGACGGTGTTTTCTATAGGAAGGATATGAGCGGAGTTCTTTTAAGGTGCGTAGACTTAGATGAAGCTACTCCAATAATGTTGGAAACCCACGAGGGACTCTGTGGGTCGCACCAGGCAGGGATTAAAATGTGTTGGATTATTCGTAGACATGATTTTTACTGGCCATCGATGATGAAAAATTGCATTGAGATGGCCAAGGGATGTCAAGAGTGCCAGCGACATGGCCCGACAACTCGCGCTCCGGCAGCTGACCTTACCCCAGTAATTAAACCTTGGCCTTTCAGGACTTGGGCCATGGACGTGATAGGGGAAATTCATCCTCATTCTAGTCGAAGGGATGTATTTATCTTGGTAGCAACAAATTACTTCACCAAGTGGGTAGAGACACAAGTCTACAAGAAAATTGACCATAATGAAGGCATTAGTTTTTTGCAGACCTGTATCATTTATCGATTTGGCATCCCCCAGAACATCGTCGTAGACAATGGGACGGCTTTTAACAACACAAGAGTGAGGGAGTTTGCCGAAGAATTTGGCTTCTCAATCCTGAATTCCACTCCGCATTATCCTCAAGCAAATAGACAAGCTAAAAATAACATTCAAAAATGGTCGGGCTTAATCCAAAGAAATGGCACGAAATACTGAATGATACTTTGTGGGCTCTAAGAGTTACCAAACGCGAAAGCACCGGAGAAACTCCATTCGCACTAGTCTATGGTCACGACGCAGTATTACCCATCGAAATGAGGTATAAATTGCTTCGTGTCAGTCAACCTTGTCTACAGAACGAAGCCATGCATATAGCCTTAGAAGAGTTGGAAAGGAAAAGATTGGAGGTTGTAGACAAGATAGAATTGCACAAACAGAGGATAGCCCGACATTACAACAAGAAGGTAGTTCATAAACACTTTCAAGTTGGTAACCTGGTTTGGAAGATGATCTTACCTTTAAAGTCTAAGGACCAGATTTTAGGAAAATGGTCTCCAAATTGGGAAGAACCATATCAAGTAAGCAAAGCCTATTCAGCAAACAGCTATAGGTTGTCAACCCTTAAAGGAGTTAGACAACCTTTAAAAATTAACAGTAAATACTTGAAACACTATAAGAAAACCATCTGGGAATCTCACGAAAAAATTCTAAGGAAACGCTTCCCAGTCATATGTGAAGAGATTATTAAGAAGTAAATTTATAAAAGCTCTACACAGCTGTAGACTGATGAGTTTGTTTAGAGGATGTCATCCCTTGAGATCTTACGTCTAGAGCTGGAAGATGTAAAGAAAATTGAGTTTGTTTTAAGGCTGTCGTCCCTTGAGACCTAAACAGAGGAAATAAAATGGCATCACTTCCTGGGGACTTGGAAGCTTGAACTCGCGGCATCATGTCTCGGCACCATACGTGCTGCTTCCACAAACAGGAAAGTCAAAACCTTGGCCCGGGTTCGCTTCATGGTAATCTCGTTCTTCTGACGAAACCAAGACTTTAATTCATCTTGGCTCTGCTGATCAGAAGCATGAGCAGATCGTTCGGTGAGCAGGGAGTTAACTACGAAAACCCGATCCTTGAGATCCTTCTCAAGGACCAAGAGCTCTGCAATCCTAGTCTTGAATTATGAAAGCTGATGAGACAAGTCGTCCCTCTATTTCCTGAGGAGCCTCACATCAGCCGCCTCTTCCGCTTGAGTTTTTAGAAAATCAGCACTCTTGGACTCGGCACTGCAAGATATCTTGAGGTCCTCTAAGTAAACAAGCCACTCAGTCCAGCTTTGAAGTTGTCGCGGGTGGATCCCGTTTCCGGTTCCATTTAAAATGAATATCCTCCCTTGACGATAAGGCTTCGGATTTTGAAAATATCGGAGTCGCCACTAACTTATTTTAAGTTCAAGTTGGAAAAACTATAGAGCTTCGTTAAGGTTCGGGAATTAGGGATTACTAAATCGCATGCAACACAAAGAAAAGGGAGACTTTTATCGTGTGTTTTTGGTTTCCGATTTTATTTAAGCTCGGTTTTAGAAAAAGAAGTTGTTTGATATATAAAAAACTGATCTCGAGCTCATTAGTGCTTAAAATCTCTACGTGAATCATTTTTAGACGAAAATTTCATGAAAGTTTATTTTGGGGCAAAAATACAAACAATCATAGATTTATTAATGCCCTTAACAGTTTTTAAGCCAAAAAATAAATTCAATGGAGAACCGGGTATTGTACCATTGCTCGCTCTATATAGAACACCCCCGTTAGCGTTTGTACCTCACGGTGCCGTTTTTATAATAGGTTTACGGTGAACCTGGCGAGCCGCTGATGCCGTAACGTTGGCGAGTGCGAAGCCATCTTCAGAGGGTCTTGATCTTCGAGAATCCAGATAATCCCTCGAATACTTCGTTTTCTTGAATATGTTGAATGGGGTACGTGCCTTGGTTGTCCGCAAGGCACGCTCCCAGGATATCTGCATAAAAATCAAATAAACGAAGTAAACTGTTCGAAGAAAGAATTGAAACATGAGGAGCTTGCAAATTATCGAAGCTAACTTCAATAGATATATTTTTTGCAACATAATAATGGAAATGATAGGGAAACTATCTTCTTGAATGGATAAGAATTGACTCCTAAATAAAAATATGTAATTTAAATTATTTAAAGGGATCATTAGGCAATTGAATTTAACCACTATTATTACGCTTAAAACTCCATCAACCGCTTCTTTTGAAATGTGATGAAACAATTAAACCTGAAAATAATGGTAAGACGAGAAATTCTATGTGCACGTAAATCCACCTAGACAAGTGAAACAATAGATAAATTGGCAAACATCGGAGAGAGGTAAAACAATTGAGAATGAAAGAAATGATATTGAAGCTGCGAAGACCAAATAATGTAATTGAAATTAAAAAGACAAAATTGCAATTGAAACAAAGAAGTATATGGGTCTGGTCGGAGGGAAGACCTGAGCCTCTGGATCCTTGACTTCAAACTCATGAAGGAGGCGGGGCACTGGGAACCAGAATCAGGGAGCTCGTGGCTCAAGGTTGAAACGTCCATGGGCAAAGGGAAGAAATCATCGAGGTTGGAACTTCATCACCGCCACTAGGGCGTTGTGGGTTGTGGTGTGCGCCGCCATCATGGCCATTGCTCTCGCCAATGGAGGAGTAAGCAATGAACACAATTCTGCACTTTGGTTCCTACCCTTTATTGTTGATTTGATTGGAGGGGCCGAACTCGTCTTGACAAGAACAAAATATTTGTAGGGAAAGGCCCCGGATTGGCAAGACTTTGTCGGCATCGTTGCATTGCGCATCATCAACTCGACCGTAAGCTTCGTTGAAGAGAACAACGCTGGCAATGTTGCGGCTGCCCTGATGGCTGGCCTTGCGCCCAAGACCAAGGTTTTTGAGAGACGGCAAGTGGAGCGAGCAGGAGGCACCTATCCTCGTTCCTTCTTTAGCAGGGCCGCCCACTTATGCTTTCTTTCTATATGCTCAGGTTTTGACGGCCATCGGTAACTTCTGCATCTGCTCCATCGCCGTTGGTATGTTGATCGAGATCATTGGGATGTACCCCATCCAGCACGGGAGGTATAGGGAGGGAATTGACAACCTCCTGGTGCTCCTCATCGGAGGTATCCCAATCGCCATGCCAACTGTCTTGTCTGTCACCATGGGGATCGGTACCCATAGGCTTTCCCAGCAAGGAGCCACCATGACAGCCATTGAGGTGGACTCGCTTACGAAGGCAACGATTTCTACTCCACTGTCACAAGAGCATGGTTTGAGGAGCTGTGCATGGACTTGTTCCTGAAATGCATGGAGTCTGTGGAGAAATGCTTGCAAATACGAAGATCGATAAAAGCACTGTCGATGAGGTTGTCCTGGTTGGCGGGTCCACGAGGATCACAAAGGTGCAGCAGCTACTGCAGGATTTCTTCAACGGGGAGGAACTCTGCAAGAGCATCAGCCCGGATGAGGCAGCGTCTTATGGTGCGGCTGTCCAGGCAGCGATCTTGACCGGCGAAGGAAGCGAGAAGGTGCAGGACTTGCTTCTCTTGGATGCTGCTTCGCCCAGCCCCGGATTTCTTCTCTCCATCATATCTTTCCGTATTCCCTTCTACAGAGGCAACTTGGGAGTCCCCTTTGACTGATTTCGCTACTCTCTTGATCCGACTCCCCTTGTCCAGTGGAATCATCGGCTTTGGTTTGACTTAGCTCTCTTTCATATGATTTACTCGTGGAATCGTCCTCTGTAGTTTGTGTTTCCTCAGTTTTGACCACTGATTTCTCTTCTTGATCATCCAGTGAGTCTTCTCTTTCTCGCCGGTATCTCCTTTCGTGGCATCCTCAGGTAAATCTCCCGGGCTATCCTCGAATTGCTGGCTGGCTTTTTCCTTGGATGGAGCATCATCGTTCCCCTGTTCCGGCACAACTTCATCTGTTGTGCTCTTATTGGTGCTGCTGTTGGTGTTGCTGCTGGTGTTGCTACTGCTTCACGAGTGTCTTTGAGCTGACACTTCTCCAGGGCTGACCATATGTCAGGATCGGAGTTGACGATGAGGTCAGAATAGAGGAACAGCGGCACGGAGGAGGAGGAGGACGCATCGGCAGGGGACGAGGTTGTGGCATCGAGGAGGAGTTGACAGTGGCCGCTGCGGACGCTGCTGGACGGGTACGGGCAGAGAGTTAAGGAAGAGCTTTCCCTTCTTGATGGTGACCATGACCAAGTTGCCGATGCAGGCCGAGGGTGGAGCCTTTGGTGGTGTCGTCGGGAATCTTAGACCCGACCAGAGCGAGGAAGAACGCGAGGCTATCCCCGTAGCGAGAGCGGTTCCTGGAGTCAATAACGAAGGATAATTAATTCCTATTCCCCAGTTGACCTCGACGTAACCTTCCACTTGCTCGGGGTGGCCATCTTCTTGGAAGTATATGCACTGGCATTCCTCATGTTCTTGGACAAGGTGGCGTGCTGGTTAAGAGCAAGGAATTCAAAGCCCTCAATGCAATCCGTCGTATCCAACCTTTGCAGAAAAGACAGCGCTGGTCTCGCAAAATGTCTCAACTCTATCTCCCCAGTTTCTGCCTCAGGTGGAAGCACCTATTCTGCGATCGCCTCCTAAAGCTTGCAGGGCTAGATGAGACAATTGAGAAGGATTTCTGGAACGCCTGAGGGAGCAAAATCTGAGTCGTGTCTTAACCCAAGGGATCCAAATTCTCTCATCCCTCTTCGTGTATATGCCGCCAACAGGGATTGGACGCTTCAAATTTGAGGGCACATGTTGTGGCAAGATGAGGGATGCATGCAATGAGCTTCGTGACCACTTGAACACGTCGCGGACGTCGCCGTTGCTGATTGTGAAAAATAAAAAGAATCAAAGTAGAGAAATTCGCCGAATCATACGGAACTAAAGGAAAGAATTTACCGGGTTGTCGGGTGGCATAAGTCGCAGACGGAGATGTCGAGCGTCTTGCATTCTAGGGAAGAGAGTTGGGGTCGTGTCGATGGATGACGGGAGCTCGGCCAGCTGGGAATATAACCTGATGTAATCTCTAGCGAGAAAATCAAGAAGAGAATGCTACCTTTTGTGATGACGAAGTCTTGATTTTCTTTCAAGCGTTCTTTTCTTCTCCGTGTGTCTCTCTGTCTTTCTGAATCCAAGTCTCTGTCCTCCCGGTCTAGCTATTTATTATTTTTATCAAATCTTTTTTTACGATTTTTCTCGATTTTGTGGATTTTTGTTGATCTTTGATGATTTTCTTATGATTTTTATGGATTTCGGAAGATTTGTAAATTTTTTAGTATTTTCTGAAGATTTTCAATTTTTTAGTATTTTTTGTGATTTTTGTAGAAAAAATTGGGTTATGACAGTTGCCCCTCTTTGTGAGAATATTTGTAAAATTTTCTAACAAAGAATTATTAAAAGCCCAATTTTTTGAAAGTATAGCTAGGACATCGCGTTTGTTAGTAAACGCTTGACTAGAAATGGTGTCGCACTTGTTAGAAAATGCAGAACCAAAAGCTGGTGAAACGAGGTGTAGCGTTTGTACGAACGCTTAACAAGGAAAATTGAAAATAGTGTCGTGTTTGTACGAACGCTTAACCAGGTTGCAGGTGGTATCTCGTTCGTACGAACGCTCAACCGAAAAAAATGTGGTGTCGCGTTTGTACGAACGCTTAACCGAAAAGAATGTGACTTTGCGTTTGTTAGTAAACGCTAAATCGAGAGTAAAATGGTATCGCATTTGTTGGTCAACGCTTAACCGACTGGAAGGTATCGCACTTGTTAGTAAGTGCTTAACCGAAAAGAATGTGACGCAGCGTTTGTTAGTAAACGCTCAGTCGAATGGCGTCGCGTTTGTTAATAAACGCTTAGCCAGATGGTATTGCGTTTGTTCGCGCTTTACCGAATGGTGTCGCATTTATTAGTAAATGCTTAACCAAGTTGAAATGACGTTGTGTTTGTTAGTAAACGCTTAGTCGAGTGGCATCGCGTTTGTTCGCGCTTTGCCAGATGGTATTGCGTTTGTTCGCGCTCTACCGAATGGTGTCGCATTTGTTAGTAAATGCTTAACTAAATTGAAATGACGTTGCATTTGTTAGTAAACGCTCAGTCGAGTGGCATCACGTTTGTTCGCGTTTTGCCAGATGGTATTGCGTTTGTTCGCACTTTACCGAATGGTGTCGCATTTGTTTGTAGATGCTTAACCAAATTGAAATGAGGTTGCGTTTATTAGTAAACGCTCAGTCGAGTGGCATCACGTTTGTTTGCGCTTTGCCAGATGGTATTGCGTTTGTTCGCGCTTTACCGAATGGTGTCGCATTTGTTAGTAAATGCTTAACCAAATTGAAGTGACGTTGCATTTGTTAGTAAATGCTCAGTCGAGTGGCATCGCGTTTGTTCGCGCTTTGCCAAATGGTATTGCGTTTGTTCACGCTTTACCGAATGGTAATGCGTTTGTTCGCGCTTTACTGAATGGTGTCGCATTTGTTAGTAAATGCTTAACCAAATTGAAGTGACGTTGCGTTTGTTAGTAAACGCTCAGTCGAGTGGCATTGCGTTTGTTCGCGATTTGCCAAATGTAATGCGTTTGTTCGCGCTTTACCGAATGGTGTCGCATTTGTTAGTAAATGCTTAACCAAATTGAAGTGACATTGCGTTTGTTAGTAAACGCTCAGTTGAGTGACATCGCGTTTGTTCGCGCTTTGCAGATGGTAATGCGTTTGTTCGCGCTTTACCGAATGGTGTCGCATTTGTTAGTAAATGCTTAACCAAATTGAAGTGACGTTGCGTTTGTTAGTAAACGCTCAGTCGAATGGCATCGCGTTTGTTCGCGTTTTGCCCGATGGTATTGCGTTTGTTCACGCTTTACCGAGTAAAATTAACGAATAGATAACTTGACTTTGAAGTATTACCATACCACAAGAGTGTTGAACTGTATTGAATAGTATCATACCTTAGCATAAAGGCTTAAGCCTTGGAATCATGAAGTAAGCTTGGGATTGTTTGCGTCTCCCATGTGACTTGCCGAATTTCTGACTGTGGATGATGTGAAGGCAAGATGCTCTATATGCATGCACAAAAATTTCGTTTTCATCAATTTTGTTTTTTGAAAAACAGAAATACTTGTGCGATAGAGAATAAAGAAAGGTCTTTCTTACATCTCTCAAGGCTCACTCAAATATGTTCCTATGCTATCAGAGTGGGTAGTTCGATTCCTTTGAAATGAATGCTCAAGGGCTAGTCGAAAGAGACTTTGATTCTAGTTATAATGTAGGCTTGGTGTAAGACCATATTTATAGAAGGCTTGATCTTTAAGAAAGAAAGCAAGTCAAAGAATCTCATCAAATAAGAGTCAAAATGCAAGGACGTCACCTTTAAGCGTGGTTTTCCCAATGTGGACTTGCTCATCGACACAATACTCAAGGGTATGGTGGCATATGAAAGAGTGAGTTCGTGGAGAAATGTCGTAGAAGAATAATTTTCTCTATCCTTTCCCATGGAAAACGAGGCTTTTGAATTTAAAGCGGTTTGCCCAGATTGGCAAATCGGGATCAAGGTTCTAAAATTTTTATCCCTTTTTTCTTTCTGACACTTTGCTTTTGCAACCGTCTTTTGGCCCTTGTGTCTAAATTTGCTTTTTCTTTGAATTATATTGAAGGGCTCTATTTTTTTGCTTGTTTGCCCCTGTCTTATTTTCATTTTCATTTCATTTTTTTTCATTTTTTTCATTTTTTGGAATATTCAATAGACTCGATTCTCTAGAATTGTTCATGGATGTAGTGGAATGGTTGAAAGATGGTAGTGTATTATGCCGACTTGCGAGATCCATAGGGATGTACTTCACACTCAAACTTGAGAAAGTAACGCATCTCCATCTGAGTCCTATTCGGAAGTCTAGACAACCTGTACTCCTTTTACCTCGATGTAAGGCGACTCTTTGACTTGAAAGGGGAATTGTGTTTCGAAAAATCTCCACTTTGGCTAGGAATGGCTAGTAATGGTAATGTGTTTGAGGATAAGAAAGAATGTTCGATGTCATCCTAGCTAGAGCATTTTCCATCAAAGGGATTTCCTTCCCACTCCGATGCTATCATGTCTGAATTTCTCACAAGTGTTTTGCACTCAACTCTCGAAAAGAGTATGTGTTTGGGGATAGGCTTGCCTTTTTATCTCTAGCACAAGTCCACTAGGGAATGTGTTTTCAAATTTTTGAATAAAATCGTTTAGTGAGAATGCATGACAAACGAACATAACACATGTTTTATGAAATTATAATTTTACCTATGATGTTCGCCTCGACTTGATGCCCTGACGACGCGTGCCCGTTGCCCCAGTAAAAGCCTCTGCAAAAGAAATGAAACATTGATTAGTTTTTTTGATTTTGTGATATCTGAGTTGGAACGATACTTCCTTTACCGTTTACCTGAGGCGATTGATCGGTGCCCCAGTTAAAGTATCTGCGAAGAAAGATAATATTGATTAGTTTCTAATTTAATGTGATTTAAATTAGAACAATACTTGCTTCAACCGTTTATTCAACATGGCTTGCGACCCCATAGGTTGAGTCTCTTGGGTTGATTTTTCCTAGTTCATCGATCCTGAAAGAAATCAACCGGTTTGAATGGAACAGCTCCGTCTATCTTTGCTAGGATGAGAGCGCCTCTTGTGTGTAATTGCTTGACAACATATGGGTTGTCGTAGTTGTTGATGGAATTTTTTCGAGAATCCTTGACATTCTGACTTTTGGTGAAAGCTCTTGATACGCATCTGATGTGCAGCGGCTTGTCGCTTGATTGAGAAAACTGTTTATGCTCCATTGACCGGTTCGAAAAGAGTTGTCCCAGTTGAAGGGCGAGTTGTTGTTCAGTAAGCAAGTAGCACATATGGGAGCTTTTCTTGGTTGACTTGACATGGATGCGCTGCCCTAGCTTAGTAAGTTGATGAGCTTGAACTTTTTGTAGTTCCAAAGCTTGATGACGTGCTTGTTCTGATTTAAGGATCTGGAGGTCCTGGCATTGGTGTTATGAAACCGGTTGAATGAATTTTGCTTCCTTGACTTTAATATTCGGTTTAATTAAATGTTCATCGGATGCCTCCGTCTGCCTGGAATGATGTTGTTGCACAATTGAACTCTTTGAGGAGAGAGGACATCCAAAGCTTTCGTGGCTGATGAGTAGTCCAACTTCTATGGATATGGGTACCTCGAACAAAAGTAAAATATGGCGCAGTTGTCCGAATGAAGAAAGTTATGTTCGTGGATGCAAGATATGTATCAACACCCAATGAACACTTATATGCCCTTTTACTTATACAAATAAGGCGAAGTTTTTTCTTTTAAGAAAAATTGTCGAAGCCAGGTGATGGTAAAATGATTACGAAAAAAATGAATTCAAAGTCTGTTGAAAATCTATGTATATCATCGTAAAGGTCAGGAAAAAATGTTTTTTTTAGACATGCATAACAATTATGCATATGCATAGGTATTTTTCTAAAGTATCATGACTCGAAAGCTTTGAATGTATGTAGAATGATCAAGTTTGACAATATGCAAACATAAGTGACAATATGCAAGCATAAAAAGGAAATTCGGTGTAGAAATCACTTCCCTTATATTCGCTCGTTGAACAGAAGGCATGTTAGCGAAATTGAAAATAAGAGAAAAATGGTGGTTAATGTATAACAAGAAGCATCAATTCAGACCGCATGGACAAAAAAAAATATAGATAAATATGAGATTTTCTATCTACCGTCTTGGATGTGGCTTGGACCCGTTCATTAACCGTAAACGGAGAAATCCGAGTCTGGGTCCATTTTAAATGAAAGGACTCGGATATTCGTCCGGTGATAAACAGGTGGGTTCTCACCTAAAGGTAGAGGCAAACGGCCAATACCCATTGGCATATGGTATACCCGAACTAATCCTATGGCGCCCAGGATGACGGCTCATGTAACAGGAAAAATCAAGCATTGAAAAATATCGATGATGTTACATCAAACAATGCATGCACAAAAATAAATTGTTAGATCATAAAATTTTGTATGGCCTTCAAACACATGCCTATCTAGACTAGCTTTTGACTCACCTTCGGACAAAAGGTGAGTTGGTATATGCCGCAGGTAAAGAGGTAGACAACCTCTCTCATATGGCAGGTATACCCCTAAACTTAGGTGTCCCTGGGTTTTAGGACGACTCACTATATGCCTAGCAGAGACAATCGGAAAAGTAAAGCGCAAACACACTCCACACAAAGCTAGGCTGCCCCCTAATTATGAAATCGATTTTTCAACCCTAATCCTCTAGAAAATTACCCAAGCGTCCCCAGCGGAGTCGCCAAATCTGTCGCGGGTGGATCCCGTTTCTGGTTCCATTTAAAATGAATATCCTCCCTTGACGATAAGGCTTCGGATTTTGAAAATATCGGAGTCGCCACTAACTTATTTTAAGTTCAAGTTAGAAAAACTATAGAGATTCGTTAAGGTTCGGGAATTAGGGATTACTAAATCGCATGCAACACAAAGAAAAGGGAGGCTTTTATCGTGTGTTTTTGGTTTCCGATTTTATTTAAGCTCGGTTTTAGAAAAAGAAGTTGTTTGATATATAAAAAAATGATCTCGAGCTCATTAGTGCTTAAAATGTCTACGTGAATCATTTTTAGACGAAAATTTCATGAAAGTTGATTTTGGGGCAAAAATACAAACAATCATAGATTTATTAATGCCCTTGACAGTTTTTAAGCCAAAAAATAAATTCAATGGAGAACCGGGTGTTGTACCATTGCTCGCTCTATATAGAACGCCCCCGTTAGCGTTTGTACCTCACGGTGCCGTTTTTATAATAGGTTTACGGTGAACCTGGTGAGCCGCTGATGCCGTAACGTTGGTGAGTGCGAAGCCATCTTCAGAGGGTCTTGATCTTCGAGAATCCAGATAATCCCTCGAATACTTCGTTATCTTGAATATGTTGAATGGGGTGCGTGCCTTGGTTGTCCGCAAGGCACGCTCCCAGGATATCTGCATAAAAATCAAATAAACGAAGTAAACTATTCGAAGAAAGAATTGAAACATGAGGAGCTTGCAAATTATCGAAGCTAACTTCAATAGATATATTTTTTGCAACATAATAATGGAAATGATACCGAAACTATCTACTTGAATGGATAAGAATTGACTACAATTGAGAATAAAAGAAATGATATTGATGCTGCGAAGACCAAATAATGTAATTGAAATTAAAAAGACAAAATTGCAATTGAAACAAAGAAGTATATGGGTCTGGTCGGAGGGAAGGCCTGAGCCTCTGGATCCTTGACTTCAAACTCATGAAGGGGGCGGGGCACTGGGAACCAGAATCAGGGAGCTCGTGGCTCAAGGTTGAAAGGTCCACGGGCAAAGGGAAGAAATCATCGAGGTTGGAACTTCATCACCGCCGCTAGGGCGTTGTGGGTTGTGGAGTGCGCCGCCATCATGGCCATTGCTCTCGCCAACGGAGGAGTAAGCAATGAACATAATTCGGCACTTTGGTTCCTGCCCTTTACTGTTGATTTGATTGGAGGGGCCGAACTCGTCTTGACAAGAACAAAATATTTGCAGGGAAAGGCCCCGGATTGGCAAGACTTTGTCGGCATCGTTGCATTGCGCATCATCAACTCGACCGTAAGCTTCGTTGAAGAGAACAACGCTGGCAATGTTGCGGCTGCCCTGATGGCTGGCCTTGCGCCCAAGACCAAGGTTTTTGAGAGACGGCAAGTGGAGCGAGCAGGAGGCAGCTATCCTCGTTCCTTCTTTAGCAGGCCGCCCACTTATGCTTTCTTTCTATATGCTCAGGTTTTGACGGCCATCGGTAACTTCTGCATCTGCTCCATCGCCGTTGGTATGTTGATCGAGATCATCGGGATGTACCCCATCCGGCACAGGAGGTATAGGGAGGGAATTGACAACCTCCTGGTGCTCCTCATCGGAGGTATCCCAATCGCCATGCCAACTGTCATGTCTGTCACCATGGAGATCGGTTCCCATAGGCTTTCCAGCAAGGAGCCATCACCATGACAGCCATTGAGGTGGACTCGCTTACGAAGGCAACGATTTCTACTCCACTGTCACAAGAGCATGGTTTGAGGAGCTGTGCATGGACTTGTTCCTGAAATGCATGGAGTCTGCGGAGAAATGCTTGCGGATACGAAGATCGACAAAAGCACTGTCGATGAGGTTGTCCTGGTTGGCGGGTCCACGAGGATCACGAAGGTGCAGCAACTACTGCAGGATTTCTTCAACGGGGAGGAACTCTGCAAGAGCATCAGCCCGGATGAGGCAGCGTCTTATGGTGCGGCTGTCCAGGCAGCAATCTTGACCGACGAAGGGAGCGAGAAGGTGCAGGACTTGCTTCTCTTGGATGCTGCATCGCCCAGCCCCGGATTTCTTCTCTCCATCATATCTTTCCGTATTCCCTTCTACAGAGGCAACTTGGGAGTCCCCTTTGACTGATTTCGCTGCTCTCTTGATCCGACTCCCCTTGTCCAGTGGAATCATCGGCTTTGGTTTGACTTAGCTCTCTTTCAGATGATTTACTCGTGGAATCGTCCTCTGTAGTTTGTGTTTCCTCAGTTTTGACCACTGATTTCTCTTCTTGATCATCCAGTGAGTCTTCTCTTTCTCGCCGGTATCTCCTTTCGTGGCATCCTCAGGTAAATCTCCCGGGCTATCCTCGAATTGCTGGCTGGCTTTTTCCTTGGATGGAGCATCATCGTTCCCCTGTTCCGGCACAACTTCGTCTGTTGTGCTGCTATTGGTGTTGCTGTTGGTGCTGCTGCTGGTGTTGCTACTGCTTCACGAGTGTCTTTGAGCTGACACTTCTCCAGGGCTGACCATATGTCAGGATCGGAGTTGACGATGAGGTCAGAATAGAGGGACAGCGGCACGGAGGAGGAGGAGGACGCATCGGCAGGGGATGAGGTTGTGGCATCGAGGAGGAGTTGACAGTGGCCGCTGCGGACGCTGCTGGACGGGTACGGGCAGAGACGGGGAGGCAGAGAGTTGAGGAAGAGCTTTCCCTTCTTGATGGTGACCATGACCATGTTGCCGATGCAGGCCGAGGGTGGAGCCTTTGGTGGTGTCGTCAGGAATCTTAGACCCGACCAGAGCGAGGAAGAATGCAAAGAGGCTATCCCCGTAGCGAGAGCGGTTCCTGGAGTCAATAACGAAGGAGAATTAATTCCTATTCCCGAGTTGACCTCGACGTGACCTTCCTCTTGCTCGGGGTGGCCATCTTCTTGGAAGTATATGCAGTGGCATTCCCCATGTTCTTGGACAAGGTGGCGTGTTGGTTAAGAGCAAGGAATTCAAAACCCTCAATGCAATCCGTCGTATCCAACCTTTGCAGAAAAGACAGCGCTGGTCTCGCAAAATGTCTCAACTCTGTCTCCCCAGTTTCTGCCTCAGGGAGAAGCACCTATTCTGCGATCGCCTCCTAAAGCTTGCAGGGCTAGATGAGACAATTGAGAAGCATTTCTGGAACAACCGAGGGAGCAAAATCTGAGTCGTGTTTTAACCCAAGGGATCCAAATTCTCTCATCCCTCTTCGTGTATATGCCGCCAACAGGGATTGGACGCCTCAAATTTGAGGACACATGTTGTGGCAAGGTAAGGGATGCATGCAATGAGCTTCGTGACCGCTTGAACACGTCGCGGACGTCGCCGTTACTGATTGTGAAAAATAAAAAGAATCAAAGAAGAGAAATTCGCCGAATCATACGGAACTAAAGAAAAGAATTTACCGGGTTGTCGGGTGGCATGTCGAGCATCTTGCATTCTAGGGAAGAGAGTTGGGGTCGTGTCGATGGATGACAGGAGCTCGGCCGGCTGGGAATATAACTTGATGTAATTTCTAGCGAGAAAATCAAGAAGAGAATGCTACCTTTTGTGATGACGAAGTCTTGATTTTCTTTCAAGCGTTCTTTTCTTCTCTGTGTGTCTCTCTGTCTTTCTAAATCCAAGTCTCTGTCCTCCCGGTCTAGCTATTTATTTTTTTTATCAAATCTTTTTTTATGATTTTTCTCGATTTTGTGGATTTTTGTTGATCTTTGATGATTTTTTTATGATTTTTTTGGATTTTGGAAGATTTGCAAATTTTTTTTAGTATTTTCTGAAGATTTTCAACTTTTTAGTATTTTTTGTGATTTTTGTAGAAAAAATTGGATTATGACAGAAGTCTTCACAAGCAGCTAACATTTAGATCTTAGCTGCAGGGGAACTCTCAATCTCCTTGATGCAATTCTGGAGGATCTTAAACTGATCTTCAGAAAAAGTTTCAAGATGGAGGAGATCCCCCACACGGTTTACGTTCTCCATCAGACGGTCATAATCACTGGAGCTGCTTGAAGTACCTTCCCCAAGACTTTAACTTGCTGGCTGGCAGGGAGATTGGTTGGTCGGCATTGCAGTTTGTTGATCTGTGACACTAGAGGGTTTAGCGCCCGTCGCGCTTATCGCCTCCTGAGTAGCAGCTTCTATTACGGCGGCAACAGCCTCCGGCTCCTCAGACGCTGAAAGTTCAAGACGTGGGGAAGGGATATCCTATAAATTGAATAAAGGGTAATCCTCAGTATTGAAACTGGACAAGTAAAGTCTATATAGACCTGGAGTACCTCGGAAGGAGGCAGGTCGACTTCGTTAGTCCCCAATGCTTTTTTAGGATTAGGAATCCCAGAGAGATTCGGACCCCGAGGAGAAAGTAATATGTTTTAATTTTTTGCTCGAACTTTGAGAGAACAAACAACATTGGTACAGGAATACTTACCAATTCTCGAGAGGTCTCCGCCGTATGGGAATTCAAAGGAGCCGTACTCAGTGTCATGGTCGTCCTCCTGAAAACAAGATCCCAAGGTTTATTGGAAGGGGATCTATGGTATTTAAGAATGAAAGGTGCCGCATACCTTGGAGAAGGAGTCCCTGAATACTGAGCATCTGTCTCAGAACATTCATGAGCTTTGAAAGAAATAGGGACAGGATCCTGAATGGCAGGATGACAGTACTTAAAGGAAACTGAAATAGGTATATCCTCGGAGTCAGAAGACTGAGGGGAAGAAGCATTTCGCTTGCTAATCGCTTTCTTCTCAGGAAGGGGTTGGTCCACAATCTCGATTTGTTTGCCCTTGGTAGCAAGCGTCTGCCGGCGAAGACGGGTCAAACGACCTGCCGGGGGAGGATGACTCCTTTCTGACGAAGAATCCCCTGAGTCCATAATTGAAACTACAACATATGTCAGAAAGGAAGTTTTCAGTTAAAAAAGAAAGAAAATAAGTTTAGTCTATACCAGAAGGTCTTTGTTCGGTCTTTAACATCATGTCAGAAGAAAGGTAAAGATCTGACTCTGTGGAAGTCTTGAGAAAAGTCATTTTCTTCAAGGGGCATCAAAAGTGATCGCCCATTGAATAGAAAAGAACTCTGTAGCATAAACCGGAGTGGTCTCAAAAGGGAACTCCATGTGACGGAGCTCCATCTTCTTGGACAGAAGGTTCATAGAGGCTTGGAAAGAATCCTTGGAAAGAATGCTATTGACCCGTGTATGAATTGGGATATTGAAGGAGTCAGAGAAAGGGAATGATGGGCTCTGGATAAAACCCAATTGTCTTGCACAAAGCTGAGGGTTGTAGACTTCGAAGCCAAATCCACCCTCTGTCACACATACAAAGTCCCTGCTGGTCAAAACGGTATCCCAATACAGGCCTGGGGTAAGCCTCTGCCGGCGTTTCAAAATGAGGGGGCCGGTAGGAAATGGGACCCAATTGCGGCGCTCGCCTCGCCTAGTGTCTACAATGTGTCTTATATGCCCCGTCACAGAGGCATACAACCATTTGTCCTTTGCCTGGCAGCAGGATTCCAGCATATGTGTTCCATAGCAGCTGATCTGGGTGGCGCCAGAAGGCATCTGGCACCCCGTGAGTCCTGGCATCCATATGCAGGACCACAGATGAACGATCCAAAGGGGGCCGCCGGCCGGATACCTCGGGAAGGAACTTGTACATGTACTACCCTTGTGCAAACCCTGGTAGATTAAACCCAAAAGGAATGGGGCCCAAGCTATCTTACCAGAAGCCGAGCTCAGAAAATTAGCAATCCCATAAACAAGTTTTGGCACTCGCTTGCCAGTTAAACAAAAGACGTATTTGCTCAACCAGATGCTGAAGAACTCAACCTCCTCGGCCTTTCCCCAGACAGTAGTGGAATGACCTTCGATTATTTGAAGGTGTTTCCTCACTGTACACAAGATTTGAAGCATCTCTTTAGGGTTGTGGTCGTCGTCTAGAGAGTAAAGACGAACAAGGGTACCAGCCACGTAACTCCCCGTCAAGAAATTTATATCCTCCAGAGTGACGTCATGGGGCCTTCAGGGAAGTAGAAACAGTTTACTGAGTTGTTCTAGAAGGGGAGTAAACTAGCACATACTCGGGGGTCGCAGCGCTTCGTAACCAAAGAAAGCTTGAAGAAAGACCGGAGACCACAAACTGTCAGTCTGGATTCCAGCTTCCCAAGCCAATGAGAAAACCATTGTTGCACCACTGGCTTGTCTACAGAGGGGAAGCACAAGAATCCACTTCTTTTTTCCCAATTTAGGGGGTTCATAAAGTCTTCCCGGCAGATAGGGATTTGAGACTCCGTGATTAAATATTCATGAGAAATCGGATGGGGGAAAAGAGTAGGGTCAAGAACAGGACCTAGGGTTAACCCGTTGTCGCCAGTCTGGACCACGCCAGAGGGACCATCACGTTGGGTGTGCCATTGGAAGGTTGCGAATGAAGACATGATCAAGAAGGAGAGATAGGGTTTTCAGAAAGGATCAAGAGAGTTCAGGAAGAAGGAGCACTCGAGAGAAAAGTGAAGGGAGGGAAACGAAAGGTTTTTCTTTAAAAACCCCAGAGACTGACAAATGTGCTCCGGCGACAGAAGTCACCTCAGCAAAAAGAGGGGGGTTTATGTTGACATGACGGATTATCTTGAGCATATTTTTCGGACGGGTTAAAGCCCATGAGAGGAATATAAGGGATGAGAAGAGATGTGGGCTCATACTAAGTCTATAGCCCATGTCTGCACAAGTCCCATGTCTGCACAAGTCACACATCTTAGGAGAGCGGTTTGTTATCTCCGAGATCCACGAAAGTTAATTTAGATTGGGAGGATCTTTTGAGAACGTGGCAAATATCCCGGGCCCGTGAGATCGAATATAAAAGGAATGAGATCTTCCCAAAGAGCACACGATCAATCAAACACATAGAAGCTTTGCTTTGCTCGTCACCCCGTAGTTGTTAGATACCCCGGCCTGGTGAACTCGCGAGAGTTCTTTGGTCCTCACTTCCACCACCACCGTACTCTGGTAACCTAACTCCGTCAGTACTCCACCGTCGGGACGAGCTACTGTAGTCCTAGCAATCAATTCCGCCTTCGTTCCACCACTAGGTCGAGCAACCGTAGCCTTGGTATCCACGTCTGTCACCACCTTCGACCACACTCTGCCCACCAAGCCCCCAGCGACCAGGTTCCACCATCCAAGTTCTCAAATCCCAGCAGCAAGTCTACGATATTGCACCATCGTCTTTACTTTATTTTTCATGGCTGTAAGCTTTTCATTCTTATTGTAAGACTTCATTTAGTCAGTTCAATTCACTTCTTTTTACTTACTGGCGACTACATCTGAAACCCTGTGAGTACTATTGCCAAATATTTCCAACGTGATCCGTTTCGACGCGAACACAGTCGGGTTGAGTCGTTTTACAATTTGGTTTGGCACAGGATATACGATCCCAACTGGCTGGGTTGTATTGATCGCTACTTCTGCTCTTCGTTTAGACCCAGAAACATACGAAAACTCGATCGGGTTCAATCTGTGGCGTTGGAAGGTGTGTATAGTGTGAATCCTGGTTTGCATTCTGAATTCTTCCATGATGATTCAGGGACGTCTCTGGTTGAACTTCACGGGAACCTTCACGTGCGATGAAGGAAAAAATCATGCCATTTGAGTCGGGAATGAAGCAGTCCGCTGGAGCAGAGTAGACGAGGGTCTTGGGGTCAACATTTCTCCATGTCCTGGTCACCAACTATAGGTGAGTAACAACCGTGAAATTCAGCAAGCCAGAATTTCCGGTTCGGTCCCATGGGTGCACGGTACGTCTAGCCGTTCGTTCGCAGGACTCCAATCATCGACTTGGGATAGGGACTGCATATCAAAGTCGTGAAGGGTTGTTAACACGAACTCTCGTTCCGGAAGACTTCTCCTCATTATGTACCGAACGCTGTTATGCAATACGCAGCTGCAATACTCGCGTGAGTGTTGTGTCCTAATATTTGGGTTCGCGTCCTAAAAATCCTCAACCTCGACATATTTATAAAATCGTGTCAAATCCTAAAAACACGAAGGCACGATTATTAAACCTTTTGAATAAGGTTAAACCCCGTTAATGAAATAATAATAATTCAGAATTCTTTTTTGCAAATAAATTAAATTTAGAATTCTTTTTTGCAAATAAATTGCTCCACCACAATCATGGCTCATTATTTTATTTGCCCGTTGTTTTTATTAAGTTTTAAAATTTGTCATTACAAATAAAATATAAAATATGTTACGTTTATACTTAACAGTTCGATTTTTTAAGACAAATGATGTCTGTTGCTGTACAATAATAGTAATAGAGCGGCAAAAATGGCCAAAAAAACGTAATGCAAGTAATGTTCTTTTCTCTTTCGAATTAAAATAATAGGATAATAATATAAAATGTAGGAAAAATGAAAAACATCATTTTTAAATTCTGAATTTAGAAAAGAAAATATCACAAAAAATAATTCAGAATTTTTTTTGCAAAAAAGAGTTCTGAATTAGAGATAGGCATGACAAAAATATCACTAACAATTTGAGACACAACTATAAATCTTAGAGCATTGACTTTCCAAAAAGCAAGAATGTCAAATTTCACACTCCTCTTAATCACTTCTCTATCTTTAGCCAAATATTTTTGTAACTCTGACTTGCCATCTCCACCTCTTCCATCTTTCTTTCTTTTGTCAAAACGTTGTAATCTTTCCAACATTTTCAAGTCACTATGCAATATAGAATATCATTCCAAATACTTTGCGCCACTTTGATCAGAGTTCAAATTACTATCAATAGTATCATCTCCATGTTCAGCCACCCATCTCTTCTTGTAGCAATCAAACAACGCATTTAAAGTATCTTTCACTTTTCCAATCAATGCATCGGCTTTATCACAATACATATTATTTAAACAAAATTCCAAGTACTCCATCTTTAAACGAGGATCGAAGGCAATTGAAACGAACAACAAGATATTCATTTTTTTCAATATTTCCCTAATATTTCTCATACTTGAATTTCATATTGATAGCCATTGAAGTCATTTCTCGATCGGTGGACGTTTCTCATTCTTTTATACACTCATCAAGAGTCACCATCTCATGGAAAAAACAATTGGAAGTAACAAACTTTGAGGCACAAACTTTCAATGTAAGTTCATAAAATTGTTTGAGAAATGGGACAAGTCTACGAACATTGTCCCAATCAACTGAGTCTAGGACCATGCATAAATCATCTTCATTTTTTAGAACATTTCTTAAACTAACGTTCTCATCAACATATCTCACAAATGCTTTCTCATACTTAAGTGTAGTACTTAGCATTAGATAAGTAGAATTCCATCTAGTTGGAACATCTAGAACCAAACCGCACTTAGTTTCAATATTTTCTACTTCAATGCATTCTTTTAACTTTGCTCTTCTTTGATAAGATCCTCGAATGTAATTTACAATCTCCCTAACTAGTTTCATAGAATCAGAAATCAATCTTAATCCATCCTTCACAATCAATTTGATGGTATGAGCAGCACACCTCGCATGAATTAAATAACACTTCAAAACACTTCCAATCTAATTGTAATATTTATCTTTCAGAAAACGGACATCAACATCATTTGAGCTGGCATTGTCCACCATTATAGTAAAAATATTCTATAATCCTCAATCTCGCAAGCATTTGTCAATAGCAAGTCCAATAACATTTCCCCTATGGGAAGAAACTTTAATGAAACTTATGACCATTTATGTAAAACTCAATTCTCATCAATGCAATGCGTAGTCAAACACATGGAGTTATCACTTTGCGTTAAGGAAGTGCATGTATGGGTCGTTGGACAAACTCTTTGCTTTGAGTTTATGAAATACCTTCTCGGCTTCTCTTTTTCACTAATGAAAATATCAGTACAATCATGTTGAATAGTCCATCTTGAAGGTACTTTAAATTTGGGGCACACACATAAATTTAATAAAATCAGGTTGAGAGACAAATATGAATGGCAACTCAGCTGTTATAATCAACTTAGCTAAAGACTTTCGAATTGTTTCGAGATCGTACATGAGATTAGTTATAGTGTTTCCACTAAGATTGTCCGCTGGTTTCAATGCAAGAATACTTTGAGATATATCAGCTTGCTGGATCCTTTCCTTGCACGCTTTACTGTGACTTTCTAGCCGAGAAGTTCCATTTTTGACGTATGAGCTCGCAATTCTGCTATGCGAAACTTACATTTAGCCATCGTGCTGCCATCTTGAGTTCGAAACGTCTCATAATCACCCCAAAAGGCTAACCGTTGGACAAATTGCTTCCTTTTGTTTACTAGATGTCGCTGTTGAATCCAATAAACTCGGTGGTGGTAATAGCGACATCGATAGAATACTTTCTTCTCCCGTCGTTTGTGTTTTACTAGAAAAATAATAGGAAGAGTCAATTAGACATATCCGAGAAAAGAAAATGGGGATGATGGCCCTAACTAAAGCTACAAGTAAAGATATTCTCTAATCTCTTCAATGTCCCTCTTTCTGTTTCCCGAGTATTATTTTTCTTGGAGGGACAAGAAAACGAATCGATTTCAATTCCATCTCCCTTTCCTGTCCGGGTGCAATATTTACATTAAAAAAGAAATTGCTACTTCTACGCAAGGGGGGAGGGGAGGGGAGGGGGAATTATCAAACAGAGTCGAGAGAGAACATGTGATTGGGGTCGATCTGCACAAGCCTTTGCATCCCCTTCCGTTTTCTTGAAAAAAGCTTCCACTCGTTATGAAGTATTAGCAGTTAGGCATGTAAAATCAATCCATTAATTTCGGTTATTCAATCACGGACTATTTACAATACCCAGAAAAGAAATTCGATAAACCTTTGGAAGACAAATTTTGAAAGGAGGAGGAGGTGGTGGGCGAGTTTTCAGACGGTAGTCGGATTGAGGACTAGGATTTCGTATGGGTTGACGAGTTGGATAGGAATAATGGATCAGGATTTTCCGATATTGGCCCAAAAATAATTCGGTATTCGATATTTATAGAATTTTTTTTCAATTATCGAATTCTGAATTTTAAAATTTCAAAATTTTAAAGTTTCGTAATTGAAATCGGTATATCGAATTTTTTTCTGAATGGATATGTCATGAACAAGAATTTCGGTCAGGCCTGGCTGCTTTTCGTTGAAATGCTTAACAGGGGTCTTAAACCTAATCATGCAATGTGTGGTGTGGTGTCCTTATCCGCGGATTCTTTCTTAGTGGAAATGCTCGAACTGCTCTGCAACTATTTTACAAAATTATTGGTTCTGGTGATCCTATACATCCGAAAACATATAACATTGTAATGAATGGTCTGTGCAAGTGCCGACGAATCGATGAGGCTATCAGATTGTTTCAAAACTTAGAAAAGGTGGAACATGAGCTCAATGTTTTTGTGTATAGTAAGTATCCTCCTTAACGGTGCATGTGAATCTGAAAAGTTTGATGTTATGATGGAGCTACTTCACTCTATGTTACGCAAAGGGGTAAAGCCTGATGTTGTGACCATGAATGCCATCATGAAGGGGCCTTGCAAAAAGGGTAGTGTTAGTAAAGCTTATGAACTTCTTGATGAGAAGCGGAGGTTGGGTATATCCCCTAGTGACCATACGTATGCAATTATCATGGAAGGCTTTCTTAAAGATTAGGAAGGTGACAAGCGTTGAAGTTTCTCAATGAGCTTCATGATGGGGTACCTCCGCACTTAAGTGTCATGGCAACTTGATCGCGATCCTGAAAGTCTCTGTAAGATGTAATGATATCATAAAGTGGTTACTATTGTGAGAAGTCCTGAAGCCGAGTTTCTTTTTGTTTTAATTTGCTTTACTTTTTCTGCAATAATAGTGGTGTTTCAGCCTCGCCTTGGATTATTGACGAGCTTCTAGGACTTCCGATTTATCTTATCCTCTGCCCTCTGCTATGATATGTTTTGGATGCTGAAATTAAAAGCAGCTGATGTATAGAAAAGTTCCATTGTCGTCGAGCTGCCATCTGCTTGCTCTGGAATATGTGCTATTCATCAGACGTTCAATCTTTACATTGTGGTTGAATTAAAGTTCGAAAATAATGCACTTTAATTGTGGAACTGTCCACAATGTGCGCACAAGTTGGATTTGCTGGGTATGATTAACAGGAATTGCTAAGCTTGTTGGAAGTCCTCAATCTCAAGTAAAAAAACTGTTGTAATCAGTAAATGCTATCGGGTGACTATGGGAGGTTGCAACACGGGTGATGTTAGTCGAGCTTTGGAACTTCTTGATGATATGTGGAGATCCAATATGTCCGGGTGACCTAATCTATGCCACTGTCAAGGAAGGCTTCCTTAAACACGAAAAAGGTGACAAGAGTGTTGCAATTTCTTAATGAGATTCTTGATGATGGGGCATCAGCAAATCAGCGTTACGACAATTAATCTGCATCAAATCCAGCGGGACCATCTGGCTCTTTGATCTAGTTTCATGCCATGTCCCCGTGCTCAGATGCAGATCAGTTGAGATTGCAGCCTCAATCCAGGTATCCTTTTGTAATGGTAGAAAGGGGGACCTGCTTGCTCCAGAATAGGGGCTATTCATGAGGCTTGCACTCTGGCAACTGGAGCTTCCGGTTATTTTATACTTTTCGAGACAGTAAAAACCAACTCCTGAACAGGGACAGCCACCAAGACTATTCAACGTGGACACAGCCAGGTGTAAGCATCAGCAGACGAGGATGGACCGTGCTGAATTTTTTCTGGGTTGGGTTCTTCACTGGTATCCAATTTTATCAACGGAAGAAGCATCTAACCTTTCATTGTCTTCACATTTCTTTGCATGTCAATTCCTGTAGTGCTGAATAATACTGCTCTTCATTTGTTTAATCTTCAGATATCTCCTGAACTCAGCATGAAGCGGTTGTCCATTGTTGCCGCTTCTCAGGACCGACCCGAGGCAACTGGGAATTCTCGTTGGTGCCCGGGGCAGCCTGCGGAGATCACTGTGTTGCTTCCTTGAGGTAATGTTCTCGCATTACATAATAACTGACGTTATCTAATTAGAGCAATCCCTCTGGTATAGCATATTGCAACCATTTGATTATTAATACCATGCAAGTTATTTGAAGACAAGAAGAAAAAAAGGCACACGAGTCAAGTATGTACAATAGATGAAAGCGCTATTCTGGCACCCTGGAAAATGATAAGACAGGTCCGGATATACAGTCCACTAGTCGAGGATTGGAGCGTTAATTTAGAGATTTCTTGTGGAAGATCACGTTTTGTATTGGATGACAATCCAACTCGACACTTCTACTTTCGGTTGTGTTATGCAGGACCACAGCTTTGTCAGAAACCATTCTCCAGAGCACCCTGAAGCAAGAACTCAGGAAGGCATTGTGTTAGCTCCAATTCTCTGTGAGCTGGAACACGGGAACTTTGAATGCGAATGATATATAGTCACCTTGAAGCAAGAGATAGCATACTGAATGTCGGGAGTGGATACTTGGTGATGAACCACCAGCCGAATTCTGTTAAAGGAAAGACGTCATCATAAACGAGGAGCCATAGGAGTGGACAGACCATAATTAAAGAATTGGACCTGGTTGATGATCCCGCGATCAGGAGTATACCCTTCTGCCCAAGCTTTTCAGATAGCTCTCTTGCAGTCAATTGTGACTCCTCGAGCAAATCCATGAATATCTAGTCAAAGCATGGATAAGATCAAAGATCAGCATTGTTAGTACTAAAACGAAGGTTTGAAGAACAATCAGGGATCGTACTATATTTGTCTCGACGGATTCGACATAGACTTTCAGCCCCTTGATACGATTGAGTCCCGCTGTGAAATCACATGGAAGGAAACAATTAAAGGCTGGAGATACGAACAGTAAAGGGAGAATTGATCTGCAGGGAAAGTATTCGGTGCACCAGCCAAAGCTTTCGCATTCCTGTGATCTTCCTCGAGCTTCGGGACATTCTCTTGTACCGCTACTAGGGCTGCAGCGCATAAGATGCCGACTTGTCTCATTCCGCCGCCCAAAGTCTTCCTCAACCTTCTGGTCTGTCGGATGCACTTCGACCAAATCAGTTGCTACCAACGATTTCCATGACACAAAATGCAGAAAAAATAGAGACAATGTTCGGTGAAATGTGCAGGAACCTTGGAGATGAAGTCTTTAGAGCCAACAATGACGGATCCGACTGGTGCGCCGATACCCTTGGATAAACAAACCTATCGGAAGAAAGTCAAGCTTATTCATGATTCCCCAAAGGCAATTCAGCAATCGAAGAACACAAGCAGCTATCATGAGTAAAATAAGTTGCCGTACCGAAACTGAATCAGCAGCCCTCACAAGCCTGTCGACAGGTACTTTGAGCGCCTGCACAAGCAGAATGCTTCGACAAAAGATAGAGATGTGTCTTCTCTTTCTGCAACAAAGAGAAGAGATGCAATCAGGGGGGATGTGAAGCTTACAGTGGCAGCATTGAAGATTCGGGCTCCATCAATGTGAAGTTTGAGGCCGTGCTTCTTCGCAAGGTCCCCGACTTTATCTGTGTATTCGATGGACAGGCATCGACCTCCGCAGCTGCATATATAAACCATGACGAGACAGGTGACATGTAATTTGATCAAATCTCGACAGAAAACATGCATGCGAAACTTTCTTACTTCCCGTGGGTGTTCTCCAAGCATATGAGCCTAGTCGTCGGGTATATGAGCTCCCTTTGTGGATCCCTGATAGCAGCTTCAATCAGACCAATATCCATAGTCCCATCCGGATTATTCCTCACTGTCCTTGGATGCACGGCCCCGATGGTCGATATCCCGCCACTCTCACAAAGGTGTATGTGGGAATTATCCCCGAGGATGACCTCGCTTCCTCTGGTCTCGCAATGAACGAGGACGCTGATAAGGTTGCCCATGGTGCCGGAGGAAACGAAAACCGCAGCCTCCTTGCCCATAATCTTCGCCATCTCCGTTTCCAGCCGAAGGGCGGTAGGATCATGCGCAAGGACATCATCGTCGACTTCAGCAGCCTCCATGGCCGCCCTCATGGTCGCCGTAGGCTTGGTGACGGTGTCAGAACGGAGATCGATGATCCTGGACGACATCTCAGCTAAAACTTCACTGCAAGAGTCGATCACCCAACAAAAAAAAATATCAACGGGACCGTTAAGTTCCATGAGATCACAAATTTCTAACACAAACCCAACATCACGCAAAGGCTGAAGAATGCCAAGGACTGAGTTTCCGACAGGATTCAAACTACCCGACAAGAAGTCCAATCGCACAACCTGTTGAAGCCCAGAAACTAAGGAGAAGAGAAACACGAAAACCAATGATGAGTTTAATCCCACAATGATCAGAACCACCTTCAGGCTTATAATTAAACAGGGTTGGGTTGCTTGTGGGAGGATTGGGACTTGGGTTATTGTTCCGTGAGTTTCCAGGATACTTCCTGGAAAATCACCACTGTTAAAAAAAACAATTTAATTTATACAATCCAACTTAAAAAAAGATGTTCTTTTTTTTTTTACTAAGTCTGGGCTGTCCAAATCCAAACATGGCATGCAAGTTCATTGAAAGGTGACGAGGATTATTAGGGTGAGAGTCTCATTACCCGTTCAAAAGTGACTTTCTCCCATGATAACAACCACTGACTCTGCGGTGACTCCACGATCAATTCTTCGAATGCAAGTTGAGTTTTATCTGAGTATCATGAATCCCGCTTGCCTCCTCCGAGAGCACCCCGGTACGACCATTGTAGCAGAGCGAAAGCCTGTGATATTAGCCGCCTCTGTGATCTTGGCAGTTTCTGTTATGCTATGAGTAGCCAATCAACTACTTGAGAAGAGCAACCCGCAAAGACTCATTCCAAGACCAAACTCGACTTTCTTCTTCTTCTTCTTCTCACCTTAAGGCCGTGACGACAAGAGAATGGTTCTCCCCCAGAGAGAGTTCGGCAAAATCAGTTGAGAGATCTATATGTTCTGGAAGAGATTCCACCTCCTCCTAAAATCCCTAGTCGCCATCCTTGTCTTAGTCGTCCGAATCATCCTTGTGTTCTTCGTTGCTAACCTTATTGGCATGGATGGATTAACAAAAATCAAAATTATAATTATATTACTATGTTTTGCCAAGCTTTAAGTCGAAAAAATATGTCGTATTTTATGACGCCCGCTTTTGAAATTCTTAAAATAATATATATAATAAAAGGGGTTTGGAAAAATTTTAATTCTTTCAAATTCGGGACCGAATTCGTTAAAGAGCGAACTCGATTTCATAAAAATCGAGTTTGATGCATTATTTCAAAAATTTTAAAATTAAATATCTTAAATTTCAAAATATTTTCGTAATCAAGCACTAATTAGTAACAGTACACATCAATATTGTCTGGGCGTCGTGAATCCCAGCTGCATGAACATCGACGCAAATACGTTTGTGGAGCCTAAAATTTTAAAATAATAAAAAACATAATTTCATGAAAGGAGCACAAATGGGCTTCAATGTAATTCCACCTAAAAGACATAATGATATCTATTTATTATGTTTTAGTTGGACGGTTTTTTTTTTCTGATGTCATATAAAAAAGAAGAAAATGGGCTTAAAATGAGAGTATTATCTGTATGATGTTGATACATCTGGAAAATACTTTGGAAAAGGGCTATTTCTTTTATGTATTGTTGTTTTTTAGTTGAATAAAAGAACTTTTTTTTATGATAATTGGCTCAATATGTTGACGTTGAAACAAATCACGTGGAACCCATAAAGAGCAGCTACTTCGGATTGTTTTTTTTTTTTTTACCAAAGACCAGTCAACAAGGCATGATCTAACTCTCAATCTTGTGGAAAGAAATGGGAGGTTTGTACAGATTTTATATATATATATATATATATATATATATATAACTCCATCGATATCAATTTATAAAAAAAAAATGTATTAAAAGTATGTTATAGTTAAGACCCGCGTCATTAATACCTAAAGGAATTACGAATCTGAATCCTTTCCATTTATTGAGAGAGAAATGGAGATTCTCCATTTAAGGGACAAGATCGTTTCATTTTTAATCCGGTTGTTGTGTTTATGCTTTTATTTCCGACATTTCACTATTTTATTATTAATTCCACCTCAACAATAAATAAAGTACGAAAAATTACAAATTTAACTATTATTTTTTAAAAGCATGATTTTTTTTTTTTTTTTTAGTATTAGTTAAACAAATTTGAGTAATTGTAACTTGAGAAATAGCGGGGGTGATTGGTAAGATTCGTTTCACATGTTCACAAACCACCTCGCATTAATCCACACTTTCCTCCGACTTTGTAAGAGAATCACACACCACCAGGTTACTCAACAGGGTTTCGAAAGCATTTAACCGAGCCACTGTTCTGCACGGCGATTACCACCGTCACCAACCGCACGCCTGATGCTGATCTTCTCGTTGGCGTATTTCTGCTGGAGCCACTCAAACGCGTTCACATCGAGTTTACCAGACACAGATTTCCCTTGCTTCCTCCAGGCTTGTTGTTCCCGTATCGATGCCCAGAGTTTCTCGATGGCCTGCCTTTGTTTTGCAGTGAACCTCGTCACGTTGTCGAATGCGTGCTTTACTAAGATGTCGATCACCGTCTGGCACCTGAACCGAAGAACTTCAGTGATTAGCAATTGGTGTCTTACATCACCCACGTAGTTAACTAAAACACGGTAAGTGACTGTAAGGACCATACCAGGGAGTTTTGTATCGTCGGGCAGCAATCTCCAAACAAGTGATCAGGGCTTCCCTCCGAGACTTGAGGAATCCACTCTTTCCTTCAACTTCTTTCCTTCTGAGCTTACTGCCAGCTACCTCTTTCTTCTCCTTCGATTTATCATCATTCTTCGTTGTCCCTGGACGAATGAGAGCATCCAGCCCAAATGGATCGGCTTCTCCTTGCCCATCCAGTTCAGAATCAGAAGGCAATTCCTGATCGTGTTGTCCATCCACCGGCTTGTTTACATCATCCAATGCCGCGGCCTCCTCAACATCATCGTCCTCGGTCGCAACTGGCAGGCCTGATATTATATCTTTGATCCTGGTGGCAGCTTTGGAAAACTGGGGAAAGTTCCACAAATGTAAGAGAAAAAGACAAGCCCAACAAAATTTTAACCACCGGAGCCAAAGAAGGGAGCATACCACAAAGCTATCGTCCGTGAATAAATCATTTGCCACCACAGCACGGATTGTCCATGTCGCTAACAGATTCTTCTGTTTCCCAGTTAAATGCTGAAAGACAATAAAAATGTTAAACAGATGTCCACAATAATGATGGTTTTACATCATCCATTTTGGAGGAATGAACTTAATGTATTACCTCACTTGCATCCTGTGCAGTAGAGAATAGTGCATGGTAATCCGCCCTAACGGATGGGTCAGTACAAGCGGTCGGGGACAACATTGCAGACTCTAAAATCGCAAAGAAATAATCTCGGGTACCTGGCTTCACACTTCCAGCCTGTATAAGCTGCACAGCCAGCTTTGACGCCTTGCTGACTTTTGCAGGATTCGTTATGTGAGACGCAATTTTCTTCATAGCGTCAATAACTTGTGCCTCAGATGCATCCGTCGTGGTTTTGAACCTCAAACGCTTACCAGAAGGTGCAACTGCACGTAAAAGGTAACTTGTCATTCTTTTTCGTAACATCTTCTCTTGATCATAATGCCAGAACAGGCAAGCGCAGATCAAAACAAGTAAACAACCACGTGAAGCCTGTTTCCAACCTTCACGGAATTAGAATTAGCAAATGCAAATTCCCAGGTTTCCCTCGTACAAATGAGTGAGAGGAGAGAAGAACCACACACAATGCTCAAGGCAAGTCACACATCCAAAGAGATCCATTCGCCACAACCAATGAAGAGATCCCCATCTCTGACTATTTTCCCAAGGTAATCGGCAGCATTTCTTCTTTGATCACCCTATCACTCCCCAGCCACCCATACAAGCCTCACAAAACCAACAAGCAAGCAGCTAATCCCCTGGCCTAGTCCTCTCCAGCCCGCTACTCTCCTCCCAAATATCTCCAGAATGCTCCAAATCCAAGAACTGCCTACACCACGCAGCCGATCACCGCAGCAGGCAATTCCAACCGCACTGTGATGCTCCGGGAAACAACTAAAAACGAGTATCGTTCCGTCACACATGAACCCAGAAAGGGGTACTCTAAAGAAACCCAGATTCCACCGAGCGATATCGAACCTTGAGCACGAAACAAGGCACTAGCAAACCCAATCGATAAAGAAAACCTACAAGAGTCCTCACCTTCGGGGGGTTCAGGCTTGGGCTCCGCGGGCTTGGGTCTCTTGAGTGCACTCTTCAGAGCGGGCGGCGGGGCAAGAGCTGGAGGAGGCGAGGGTTTCCTCTCAGCGTGAACCACCACCGACTCATCGGGAACAAACGCCGGTTCTTGGAGGGAAGGAGGCGGCAACCCTTCGAAGAGATCGTTCCCCGGAGCCATTCGATTCGTACCCTCTCGCCAGGCCGGAGTCTCTCGAATCTTCTTCTCCTCCTTACAACGGCGGCCGGCGGGATGGCATAAAAGGCGAAGGTACTTTGGACTCGGGTTTGATTTCGTACCGGTACCACAAAAGGCCCAAAATAATAATAATAATAATAAAAGAACAATTAGTGTTTGAAACAATGTTTATATACATCCAACTCGAGCTTATTTAACTATATTAATCCCGTGTTTGTATGCACGAAATTTCGTCAGAATCACCTTTTTCAATTATTATATCTTCCATAGGAGTGCCTGTTACTATTAGCTGTATTTTTTTTTTCAAAAATACCTCTGGCAGCTTAAAAAATCGTCGAATATCACCCTCAAGTCACTATCTGAAATAACGTTTTTTCATGACGAAAAAAGTTATTACTTCAAGTAACGATTTAGTACGACACCTTAAAGTAGTAGTAATTTTCCAGATCAGATGCCCATAAACTCTAATATCATAACTTGAAGTATCAACTTTGAATCATCCCCATCCGAAAATACGTTTCAAAATCAGTCGATCAAAGAAAAAAAAAAACTTTGAATCATCCTCTAAGTTAAAAATTGTGTTTTTTTTATGTGCGAAAAATGGATACTTCAAGTAGCGACTTTCTTCATGTGAGAGAAGAAAATCGCTACTTTAAATTCGCAATTTAAAAACAACACATCTTCAAGAATTGAAATCGTGTTTTATTATAAGTATTGAAAGTCGCTCTTCAAATAACGACTTTCTTTTACTAGAAAAAATAAGTACTAAAATTGTGTTTTTGCCTATGTGTTGAAAGTATCTACTTTAGCGACTTTAACCCTTCATCATGAAATTTCTACTTTAAATAGCAACTTTGTGACTTCAAATTATTGCACGCTTAAATAATGTGAACGGTTTTATTATAGCGAGTCTATCTTGAATTTAAGTATGAAAATTATATGCTCAAATTATTCAAGAGTCTTATAAGCCGAGAGTGTTATATGTTTAAATTTTGTGTCATCCACGTCGTAAACGTGTCGTATCCCAAATACGACACCCCATTCATTTATCTAATCAAGTCAAAATGTGAAACTTGAGACCTAACACATTTAATAAACGTATTATACGGGTTAAAACGTTTAAATATATATATATAATAATTTCATAAAAATTTAAAATTAAAATAATTATATTTATAATTCAATTAACCAAAAAAGTAATAAATCTAGCAAATAGGTATTTCAAGTTGAAAATTAAAATATATAGTATGTCGTGCTTTCACCTAATAGTTCGATCTTTTAGGATAGTTGACGTTCACTGCTACACAACAGTGCTATCAAAAGTCAAAGGTCGAGGGCACAAAAGCCCACCCTAGGGGGAGCGTTGAAAATATATAGTATACATTTTATAATTTTTAAAAGAAATAAAATTTTTTCACTTTCAACTAACTAATTCTATGAATTCTTGGTGTAGAGAAGAAATGACTATGATTCTTCCGGAAAGAATAAAAGAAAGACCACGAAAAAGCTAATTCAATTATAAAGAAAAGAAATAATATATTTTTATTTTAAAATCAAATAAAAAATTTAAATTAAACCAGTTATATATGTATTTTATTTTAAAATTCATATCCGATTAAATATTTGTTATGACCATTAAAGACATATTTAGTTAAACACGAACCCGCTTTAGACTATGTCAATTTCGGGTCCATATTATCATCTCGAATTGCCAACACTACTTATACGAGCCGTATGAAATTGTCATTTTACTTTTAATAATGCAAAAATTTTTTCTATTCCATTTTCCCTAATCCATCCATTCTAGAGAATCTCCTCGCATTCTCTCTATAATTTCCTCGTCCCAGTCCCTCCACACACTTCCATCTCTCCCCACTATTTGAATCTTTATCGAGCTCGAGCACAAACTTGAGTTTATAATATCCTAAACGAGCCAGAGTTCGAGCATAATAGTATACACCCCTAATATTTGCACTTAGTTTGGTGCTTGTGCTTATGTAATTTTACTTTTTGTGCATATGCAGAGATAAATGATAACATCTTTATGATGTTTTGGCTTCATTAATATTTTCTGGGTTAATCCCATTAAGCTCGAATTTAAACCACGCCATACACAAGAAAGAAAGAAAGAAAGAAGGCGACCGACCCACTTATTGTTTGTTAGTGTTAATATTGCCATAAAAATAATTAATAGTTATTCATCACGGATAAAAAAATAAAAAGTATTAGTTGTCGTTTCTACAAGAGGTTTGGAAATGAATTAGGGGAGAGTCCAATAAACGCGTGGAATCAACCAAACCAACGAAACCCACAAAGGTCGGTCAACCTTCTCTTAACCCCGTGGTGGTGTCTCGCCCCAGTTTCATGGGATGGGGGAGTTTACTTTTTATTATTATCAATCATGTGACGTGTGATGTGTCTTCGTCACACACACACACACACACACACACTACATATATATATAATCCTAATAATTGCTCAATTTATATAAAATAAGGGTTATTAAAATATCTAAAAGCGTGGTCTCCTTTGACTTGTCCGAACAACCAAACCCGCTGTTTTTGGGGATATTCCCTTTTCCCATTTTTGACGTATCATTTTCTTCGTTTCTTTTTATAAACACACAGTTTCTATTTTATTTTAGTGGTTTCATGTTTGTAAGGTTAATGTAGTTATAATTGTAGTCGGGATTGATCTGGGGAAGGGCGTACCTGAGGATACGTTTTTACTCTTTCTTACTAGTAAACCGGCGCATAATTCTTTCCTGTCGATAGTTTGATCCATTCATCTTAAATGTGTGTCTGTGCGCACGCGCGCCGTAAGTCAGCAAAGTGGGTTTTATAAAATAACGACTTAGTGTTCATGTCACAGAATTTTATGTATTATATGTATAAAAAAAAGACCAATCAAAGTGTTATGACAAACGAGGAGTGTATCCCTAATTTAGAGAACTTAATCCATTGTTTGGATTCTTAGAGCAAAAGCGACGAAAATTATGCATAATTTTTTTAGGGTTATTTTCGCTTTATCTATCACACACCGCACAATACAGATTCTATTATAATAATAATAATAATAATAATTATTATTATTATTATTGGTTTTTCGAATTCAGGGCATCGAAGCCCCCGCACCAACTCATGCATGTGCACGAGGAATCCCCCCCACCACCAAGACCTGCTTAGAAAAATAAAACCCTAATTCCCAGATTCCAATATTACAAAAATATTATTTTTCCCATCCCTCAACTTTATCCATCTTGTGTATATAAAAATTAATATTCGAGTTCCTTTCTTTCGTTTATTTTAAATAATCTCTCAAACATGCCTCGGAGCTAAACGTAGCATCGGATAAAAGTAATGGATGTAAAAACCACCTCCACCTTCCGGTTGGGAGCGTGATCACTCTGGGGAGTACTGTGTGTTGTGGATGTGGTTTTGAATTTCTCACGAGGATCTAATGTATAACTCGATCACACCACTCGACTCCGTAGCGTCTTCGGGAGCGTTCGTGATACCCGTGTGTGTGTGTGTGTGTTTGATCAGTGAGTGATCGGGTCGGGATTAATACATCAGTTACAGGGAAAGAACTATGCTGGTTTATATACTTGGGCTACCACAAAAATAGGAGGAGGAGGAGGAGGTGATGAACCGGAGGGGAAGTATATACTTCACAACAATAAACATAAGAAATATATGTTATTATTCGAACATATTATTCAATCTTTCTCCTCGACCAAAGTTTAGGACTCTTTCCAAGTCTTCTTCTTCTTCCTTTGCTACTCTCTCTCTCTCTCTCTCAAGCTGCTTCTCCTTCTTTGCCCTTTTCCTTAATCTGGGATTTGGGTATCCAATCATTCGATCAAGCTTGCCCTCAATTATAGCCCTAGATCTGGCCTAGTTGATCTGGCGCGGTATTGTTGAGCAAGTTTGAAGGTGGGAAGGGTAGGAAGCTATGGCGAACCCTTGGTGGACAGGTCAAGTAGGTCTTCCTCCGGGGGTTGAGGCCAAGATGCCTGATCTAGGTATTTCCATGATGAGGGCTGGTGGGGAAGGGGTTGGTGGGGAGGAAGGCGAGAGGGAGAACAGTGACGAGCCGAAGGAGGGAGCGGTCGTTGTTGCCACCAGGAGGCCCCGGGGTAGGCCCGCAGGTTCCAAGAACAAGCCGAAGCCTCCTATCTTCGTCACCCGGGACAGCCCTAACACCCTACGCAGCCATGTGATGGAGATAGCCAACGGGGCTGACATCGCCGAGAGCGTAGCCCAGTTCGCTCGGAGGCGACAGAGAGGGGTCTGTGTGCTCAGTGGAAGCGGCACCGTCACCAACGTAACCCTCCGTCAGCCTTCTGCCCCCGGGGCCGTAGTGGCGCTGCACGGCCGGTTCGAGATCCTATCCCTCACAGGGGCTTTCCTCCCGGGGCCTGCCCCGCCTGGCTCGACGGGGCTGACGATTTACTTGGCCGGCGGTCAGGGGCAGGTAGTCGGGGGGAGTGTTGTAGGGTCCCTCATGGCATCGGGACCAGTCATGGTGATCTCTGCCACTTTCTCTAATGCTACTTACGAACGGTTGCCTCTGGAAGAGGAAGAGGAGGCCGCAAACGGGCAAGGACCACTTGGAAGTGGCTCACCACCAGGGATCGAGGCCGGTCGAGGGGCGGGAGGGAGCGGAGGAAGTATCACGGCTTACAATTCGCCACCACCCAATTTGGCTTCCAACAGGGGGCAAATGGTCCATGACCAGGTTTACGCTTGGGCTCATGGAAGGCCACCTTACGCCTGACTAGGGGGAACAAAACAAAAAGTAAGGTGTAATTAGAATTAGGTTACATCTTCTCTTTCGAAATTTGTCATATATATTAAGTTTTCTACGTCGTGGGGTCGAATCGCTAGCCATGCCTATATCCTAACTGCATGACAAACTCTAAACGGAAGTTGTACCCGATCTAGGTTTGTACCTTACGTTTTGCTCTAATCATATGGTTCAATGATTATTTAGGGGCGATGATAATGTGGAAAATTCTATGTGCAAAAAGCTTAGTTGAGATATCATATTCTAGCTTTCTAGTACAAGTAACTTTGTATATGTTTGTGATGGGGGGTTGGGTTTACCCGGCCTTAGATTTCGTTCATGTGCAGTACTAAGTAGCACGATGTCTTCAACTTCACAATGTGAAGAACACTAATCACTAAGAAATATGGGACAAATGCTTTCGGCGGAGAACAATTACAAAAAAAAATGTGTTGGATTGGATTACAGTGTCCCACGCACCCAAATTTTGTTAAACAGGTGACGTTATCGAATACTTTATCAAAGAGTCCACTACAGGAGGAAATGATTGAATACCGTCCATTATTACTATTATTATTATTAAAAAACACATCAACAGCACGAACAAGTTCCAACGAATTCGTAACATCAAGTTTTAGATAAAGATTGGTTGTGTTGTACAACAGTCAATGCGAACTGCCTTAAACGCTCGAACTTGTAGGTGAAAGCGTGACATACTATATATTTTTTATGACCCTAGGGGTGGACTTATGTAGCCTGACATACTATATATTTTCTATGGCCCTAGGGGTGGGCTTATATGGCCTCTTTTCTGTTTTCTAATTTTTTTTATTGTGTCTGGCGGGGCGTGAACCATCGACCTTTGGCTCTGATACCATTGTTATACAACAGTTAACGCTAATTTTGCATACTATATATTTTCATTTTCATTATGTTATAAAGTTTTCTATTTTAGGATTTTGATGACCAGATCAAGTGAGTTGGAAGATGAACCTTCGGTAGTTAGTGATGTTGCCTATAGTTGTTCGAGACCTCAGAACACTCCCGCTCTTGATTGTAATTATATAGTCATGCCTTGCAATTAATTATTTAGAGGGGCTTATACTTAAGCATATCCTTTGTCATGACATTTTGGCGTGGGGAGGCTTTTCATCACGTACCTTGGTGATGCAAGGACGATAAGGAATAGATTATTCCAATTCCGAATACGAAAGGGATGTCACTAAGGGTGCAGAATTGAGTGACGTAGGAATGGTCGGAAGGATAACTAATGGGGATGGCTGAACATATGAACTGGATGGGTATGGAATGATATGTTGAGATCATCCTCCACGGATACAAATAGGGGTGAGCAAAGTTCCGAATTCCGAAACCCGAGTCCGAAATTCGATTTTCTTTTCGGACTCGAATTCGGATATTTGTAATTTCGGACTCAAATTCGAATATATTCCAAATTTACATTTCGGAAACGGATTCGGATTCGAAATTTCAAAAAATAAATCGGATATCCGAATATTCGAAATTTTTACAACCCGACCAAACCATGACACAGAATCCGTTATCACAAAATCATCGAGGTAATAGGGAAACAAGAACTTAAACGTGAATAAATGTAATGTCGAGGACAAAAGTGAAATTTCATAAAATATAAGAAAACCATTTTCTTCTGTCGATTTTCCAAACCATTACGTCTCCCAACTCCCCTCCCCCTCCCTCCATCGCCACCGCTCGCCGGTTGCCTCCGGTATGTATAACGTATAAGTGGTTCTGTCTTTCTCAAATCTTCAATCTTGTCTTTGGCTGGATGGTCTGATTTCCGTGCAATGAGATTCCTTTTTTTTCTTTCATTTTCGGTTCTGTTAATTGGGTTACATTGCTGTTGCTTTTTCTTCCTTTTAATCTGCGTAGAAGGTTACATTATTGTTGCTTCGTGATTTCTAGGGTTACGTTCCCCATTTCTAGGTCATGGCGTTTGATTGGTCCGGATTTATGTCAAATTCCAAATTTGGGGGCATCAAGCCGGTCTGGGATAGGATTGGTGTGTTGGGTTTGGGAGATTATTGGCAATAGAAATCAAATTGTTGTGATAGATATGAAATAGATGCCTCAAATCAGATTGTTGTAATTGATATTCTAATCTAATGCAAACTTATTTTCTATTTTAGGATTTAGCTATGGAGACTACGAATATTTCTTCACAAAATGATGCGGATATGGTCGACACTCCTATTGAATCAATTGCTTTTGGGAGTTCTGCTATAAAGAAAAGAAAATCAATTCAGCCAAGATCAGTACATTGGAAGCATTTCGACAGATATTTTTAATATGGTCAAGTCATGGCAAGGTACCACAATTGTCAAAAGGAAATTCGAGCAGGGTCATAAATTGGAACTGCCCCACTGAAGAATCATTTGACTAATTGTCGAGGTAAGGCTTCTTCGGATGATAAGCAACTAGAACTGATATGTTCGAGCTCTGCAGCTAGTGAGAAAGTTTTAGGTATTTATAAGTTTGATTTTGAGGCCGTAAGAAAAGCTTTAGTTAAGATGATAATATTGGATGAATTGCCGTTAAAGTTTGTCATGGGTTTAGGATTTAAATCGTTCATGGAAGTTGCATGCCCGAAGCTTCGCAATCCATCTCGTTGGACCATTCCGCGAGATTGTTTTCAAATGTTTACCAACGAGAAAGCGAAGTTACAAGCATATTTTAGAAAGTCTTCTCAAAGTGTTTCCATCACTACTGATACTTGGACTTCAATTCAAAAGATGGACTACATGTGCGTGACAGCTCATTACATTAATGATGATTAGAATCTCCAAAAGAATTGTTGAGCTTTATTCATATTTTTTCTCATAAAGGAAATGATATTGGGGAGGCCTTGGAAATATGCATAAGTGATTGGGGGATTGATAAGTTATTCATAGTGACGATGGATAATGCAAGTGCCAATGAAGTTCCCGTGAATTATTTGAGAGATAAGCATAAGAGCAAGCTTATTTTAGATGGAAAGTACATTCACATGAGATGTGTTGTGCACATATTAAACCTCATTGTTACCGATGGCATGAGTATGCATGGTGTGTTTGATGCCATTAGAAAGTAATTTAAAAATTCATGTGGTCGATATGCTTTATTCAAAAAAGCTGTGAGTATGAAATATGTTATTTACAAAGGTTGGTTGATTTTGGATGTACTTACTAGATGAAACTCTACTCATAAGATGTTGGATGCAACTCAAACGATACAAAAGGCTTTTGTGAGATATGAACAATTGGATCGTTTGATGAAATTTGATCTTAAAGATGATAATGGAAGTGAACCGTTGCCTACTCATGAGGATTGAGAGATTGTGAAAAGGTTGGTAAACATTTTGAAGAGATTTTACAACTTGACTTTGAAGGTTTCTCGATCAAAGTCTGTAAGTGCTCATTCTTTCTTTCATGATATTGTAAATCTTCATGCTCTTTTTAGAAAATGGAAGGAGAGTGGTGACATAGATTTATCTATGATGGCATCACAAATGGCAGCAAAGTATGACAAATATTGGGGTGCATTTGGAAAAATGAACATGTGTTTTACTTTGCAGTAGTTCTTGACCCGAGACAAAAGTTGAAGTTTCTGATATTTACTTTGATAGATATGTATGAAGCTAAAAAAGGTGAGCAACTATTTGAAAATGTGAAGAGTGCACTTTATGAACTGTACAATGATTATAAATGCAAGTTTACACCATCTCCTCCTTGAGTCTTGACATTAGGAGGTGTTAATGATGTTGATGATGATGATGACTCTGATGAGAATATAATGAGACGAAGAAGGAATCATTTCAAGAAGGCGGAACAAATAAATGGTGAAAATAACAAGTCATAGTTGGATAAGTATTTGGCTGAGGATCGAGAGGATGATATCGATTCATTTGACATTTTAGCATGGTGGAAAGTGTTGAGTTATAGACTTCCCATTCTCGGCCGAATGGCTCGTGATATTTTATCAATTCCTATATCTATTGTTGCTTCAGAGTCTTAATTTAGTATTGGAGGTCGAGTGCTTGATTCATTTCGAAGTTCATTATCTCCTAGAATTGTGGAATCTCTCTTATGCATTCAAGTTTGGCTTCGAGATTCTTATTCACCTATTGGTATTGAAGAAGATACGGATGATATTGAAAAACTCGAAGATGGTAATGTTGATTTTTTTAATTATATTTGTTATGTCAAAAGTTAGAGTTTTGGTATTATTTTTGTGACTAACATTACTTAATTTGAATTGTAGATTTTGAGAAAATGGGTACGAAAGTGTATCCGAATTTTGAGGACATTTCAAGGATTCAAGAATGAAGACTTATAGAAGATGCTTTCAAGCATATCCCCTTGCTCTTTTTTATTCAGCTTTGCAATTATTATTGTTATGACATGGGAATTGGTATTAATCTTATGTGGAGATGGAATTTTAGACTAATTTTTAAAGCATTAGGCATGAATAATTTTGGACTAATATTTTTAAGCTTGAAATTCGGAAATTTCGGATTATCCGAATTCCGAGTCCGAATTATTTTTGGACTCGGAAATTCGGAATTATATACAATCGGACTTGGACTCGAACTTCAAAAAATTTAATTCGGAAGTTCGGACTTAAGTGAAATTCGGACTCGGATCCGAGTCCGGTCCAAATCTCACCCCTAGATACAGATACGCTACCGTGAAAGAAGACTCAGATAGAACTTGCCTGTCACACGGATACAGACACACCACCGTGAACAAGAACGAGAGCAGGGTACAACACGGAGGATACAGACACACTGCCACCGGTTGATACACTCTAATCCTTCGGATAGAAAAGCAAAAGTCTAATCTTAATTTAAAAGTCTGAAAAGGTTCAACTCTTACACGACAAACAATATTTGAAAAGATAGTGGAGCAAGGTAATGGAGCATGCGCAACTCTTGGGGTGTAAGTTGTCATACCTAAATCGTCAGATCGTAACCGTCCCTAGGGTTGCTCGTCGCTTGGTTCCCTTTCGTCGCCTGAGAAACTGTTAAAGATCAACAACTACTTTCAAAGGTTCTAGAAGGTACTAGAAAGTTCTAGAATAATCCGGTAAGTTCAAAGGTTCTCGAAGGTACTAGAAAGTTCTAGAATACTCTGGTAAGTTTCTGGATAAATTTAGAATACTCTAGAACATATTAGAAACTTGGAGAAGTTTTTAGAAAATTCTAGATGATCAATCCTAACCGTACATGTGGAATAATTCTAGCCGTAGATTGAGGAGGCCAACTAGTATAAATAGAGGTGAGGAGCCTCATTTGTAAAATCATCCAAGAATCCATGTATTTGAAGTAGTGGAGTATTGGCTTCAAGTGATTGTGTTTCACTTCCTCTTCTTCCGAGCTTAGGAGTTCGAAGTTCGCTCAAAGACTAGCGTTCGCCTTGTTCAACGCTAAGTCGAGATCCAACATTTGGTATCAGAGCCAGGCGGTTGGGGTCCAGGTGCCGAAGTCCGGCAAAGGTTCTGCCGAAGTCCAGCGGAGGTTCTGCAGACGTATAGCAGAGATTCTGCCAAAATACCGCCGAAGTTCTACCGAGGAAGCTGCAATCCGGGATTGCGTCGGGCATAGGTCGGGGACTAGGCTACGCTTCCAGAAGTCGAGATCGGTACGGCGGAATTCAACACTGTCGGCATGCTGAAGAAATTAAACAACCAGAATTATAGCACGTGGAAGACGTGCATGGAGTCCTATCTTCAAGGCCAAGATCTTTGGGAGATTATTGGCGAAAGTGAGACAACCCCACCGGAGGAAGATGCCGTCGCTTTGAGGAAATGACGAATTAAGGCAGGGAAGGCCATGTTCGCCATAAAGACTACTATAGAGGAGGAAATGCTTGAGCATATAAGGTACGCCACTACTCCAAAAGATGCCTGGGATATACTAGCGACTAGGTTCTCTAAGAAGAATGATATGAGACTACAGTTGCTAGAGAATGACTTGCTGGCAGTTAGACAAGGAGATTTAGGAATTAACCAATTCTTTACAAAAGTAAAGTCTATTTGCCGGGAGATATCAGAGTTAGACCCAGGATCCAGGATTAGCGATGATAAGATGAGGAGGATTATTATCCATGGCTTAAGGCCAGAATATAGGGGATTTATTGCGGCGGTGCAAGGATGGCCCACGCCGCCATCGCTAGAAGACCTGGAAAATTTGCTAGCAAATCAGGAGACGCTAGCAAAACAATTGGCAGTCATAACCTTAAAAAATGAAGATGAGGCGTTATATAGTAATAGGGGAAGAAGCTATACTAAGAATAAAAGGAGTGAGGAGAGAAGATTCCCACAAGGCAGTAGAAGTGAGCGACGTGAGCAGCAACCGAATAGACTACAACAACAGAAGAGAGTAGGCAAACCGGCTCAGCGGAAGGATGCAGAATGCTTCAACTGTGGTAAGAAGGGACATTACGCCGGAGACTGTTGGTTCAAGAAGAAAAACGTAGAAGGAAATGCTGCCACATCAAGCAATCAAGACGGAGACAAATCTGAAGAAGAGTGGAACCTTGAAGCATCTCTCGCCGTGATGGAAGAAGAGCAGTTGTTGGAAGACCAGGCTCTTGCAGTAGTTCACAATAACTCTGTGAACTATGCAGAGAACTGGATATTTGACTCGGGGTGCTCCAACCATATGACAGGTGACGAGGAGAAGCTGCAGGAGTTGTCAGAATATAAAGGCCAACGAGTCGTCGTCACCGCCAACAACTCTAGACTGCCCATTGCTCATGTCGGGCAGACTATTATAGCCACCGATGACAGTTCCAACAAGGTGCAACTACAAGGAGTCTATCATGTCCCTAGAATAAAGAAGAATCTTCTGTCAGTAGCGCAACTAACAGCCCCCGGCAATTTCGTGGTGTTCCGGCCTGATGACGTCAAGGTCTACCACGAGCTAAAGTTTTCAGGAACGCCGTTCATGGAAGGACGGAAGGTAAACTCCGTCTATGTTATGTCTGCAGAATCGGCATACATAGACAAAGTAAAGAAAAACGAGACGGCAGACCTATGGCATGAGAGACTTGGGCACGTTGGCTACCACAAATTGAAGGTAATGATGAACAAGGAAATGTTGAAAGGCCTTCCACAGCTGGAGGTGAATGTTAACAATATATGTGCTGGCTGCCAGTACGGTAAAGCACACCAGTTACCGTACGAAGACTCCAAGTATAGGGCCGAAGAACCACTGCTACTGGTTCACTCTGATGTGTTCGGTCCAGTGAAGCATCCATCAATAGGAGGCTACAGATACATGGTAACCTTCATCGACGACTACTCGAGGTACGTTTGGGTAGACTTTATGAAGGAGAAGTCGGAGGTCATACAAAAATTCAGAGAGTTTAAGATCAAGGCGGAGAGTGATTTGCAGAAGAAGGTAAGGTGTCTGCGCAGTGATAATGGGGGAGAATACACCTCTAGGGAATTTGAAGAATTCCTAAGAGAACACAAGATAAGGCGACAATTGACATGTCCCCACACACCACAACAGAATGGTGTTGCAGAAAGGAAGAACAGGCATCTTGCAGAAGTTTGCCGAAGTATGTTGCACGCAAGGAATGTCCCGGGAAGATACTGGGTAGAGTGCATGAAGACAGCTGCAGATGTTGCAAATAGGCTACCGCAAGCTCGCCTTGACTTCAAGACACCATTCGAGCTACTCTGGGAAATGAAGCCTACAGTGAGTCATTTTCGGGTATTTGGGTGTGTCTGCTATGTGTTCATCTCTGACCACCTACGAAGTAAGTTCGACAAAAAGGCGACCAAGTGTATCTTCCTAGGATACGACACAGAGAGAAAAGGGTGGAGATGCTGCGATCCTATGACTAACAAGTGCATTGTATCAAGGAACATCGTCTTTGATGAAGCAACTTCCTGGTGGCTGCCTTCAAAGGAACCAAAAGAAGAAGCTCAATTGAAACAGGGGGAGCAAATAACCCTAAAACCAACCATTGAGGAGACTGATGAAGGACCCACTATAACAGGGAATAATGACACAGAAGAAGAGAGACCTTGGCAAACTGGAGTGTACCAGAGGTCCTCTCAAGAGAATGCAGCGGAAGAAGAAACAGGTGACGGGATAACACCACTGAGGAGGTCCATAAGGCAACGAAGACCTCCAGCAAGATACATAGATGCAGCTCTTGCTGAAGATGTCAATCCACAAGAGCCATCGACTTTAAAGAAGCGTCGAAGGACAAGGTATGCCAAGAAGCGATGAGAGAAGAGATTAAAGCATTAGAGGAGAATCAAACTTGGGATTTGGTTCCAAAACCTAGCGAGGTAAGACCCACACTCTGCAAGTGGCTCTATAAGGTGAATACTCGCACAGATGGTTCAGAGGAGAGATACAAGGCTCGTCTCGTCGCCCAAGGAATTTTGAGTACAACTCGGTATGATAAAAAGAGAAAGTAGTCGTTGAGGGGGAGTGTTAAAGATCAACAACTACTTTCAAAGGTTCTAGAAGGTACTAGAAAGTTCTAGAATAATCCGGTAAGTTCAAAGGTTCTCGAAGGTACTAGAAAGTTCTAGAATACTCTGGTAAGTTTCTGGATAAATTTAGAATACTCTAGAACATATTAGAAACTTGGAGAAGTTTTTAGAAAATTCTAGAGGATCAATCCTAACCGTACATGTGGAATAATCCTAGCCGTAGATTGAGGAGGCCAACTAGTATAAATAGAGGTGATGAGCCTCATTTGTAAAATCATCCAAGAATCCATGTATTTGAAGTAGTGGAGTATTGGCTTCAAGTGATAGTGTTTCACTTCCTCTTCTTCCGAGTTTAGGAGTTCGAAGTCCGCTCAAAGACTAGCGTTCGCCTTGTTCAACGCTAAGTCGAGATCCAACATTTGTGTCGCTCGGTGCTCCCCGTCGCCTCGCTTACTCGATAACAAGCAAGTTAATACCTTCAGTAAGAGACAGTGGTTGAGGTGTGGGCGAGACGAGGACCGACCGTCCTTGTATCACCTTGGAACACGGTTTTGTCGCTAGTCTGCGATGTTGACGGATACAGGGTCATGCTACTGGAGTGGAGGTGTTGATGGGGTTACAAGCAATCGATAAACATCGGCCGAAGGGAAGGCACAAGCTGGTGGACTGGAACAAGGAATTTGCACGGTGGAAGAAAGATCATCAAAATGGTGGATCCCAACCTGAAGGGGGAGTATCCATCCCATTGTGTCCACGACGCAGATGGCAGCGCTAGTTCTAGAGTGCTTCAAGCTTTCTCCGAAAATGAGGCTTGCCATATGCGAAGTCCCGGAGGCAACCCATCCACAGTGTGAACTCTACGCAGTGCTGAGCCACATCACCGACTAGGCAATCAGAACGGAATCAAAGTGTTCAAACGAATGCATGACAACATCCAAAATAGTACGAAAACATACAAGAATCAAATGGTAACCGGACAAGGAAATACTCGTATTCTTCTTACCTTCAAAATTCAAGTTATGTGGCCCATGGCGTGGCAAATCCTAGAACTCCCGTAAAGCTTGCTCAGTCACGGTATGCGCAGCAAAAATGATAATAATTTACTTTCCGTCAACACAGCACACCACAGAGGACATCTCAAATTACCCTCACATTTTCCAAAGTACATTGAACAAACTACTACAGTTCAGTTCTATTATTCACCAACTCAACAGAAACGGATAATTATATAAGCTCAAACGCAATCCCAACGTCATAAACCGCACTTCTGCAACCCAAAGCTCTCTCTAAAACCCATAGTTTCCCCCGTAAACTGATCCGTAACTGCCGCCATGTGCATTGTGTCCAGTCGATGCTGGTGAAGCATAAATGGAACCGTGAGCCCCGTATGAATTGTAACCTTGGTCGATCTGTCCGGCTCCTTGTACCTGGGCTGGAGCGGCAGCCTCTGCCATGAAATTCTGCAAAGTCACTGTATTAATGAGACATCTGGTTTGTTGAACCGGAAAGGATGCATGTCAAGCTGCTATTCAGGATGGAGGAGCATACCTGTATAAGTTGCTGTGCAGTCTGGACCTGAGAAGCAGAACCGCTGATTTCCACTGTCATTTCTCCAGGAGCTCCCCTTGTTTCCTGAATGGTCACAGTTGCCCCGCTGGTTCGTCGGATGTAGCTAATATTGGAACCTGAAGTCCCGATGACTGCATCGGCATAAGAAAGAGGAACTTGCATTTGGGATGTTATCTGTCAAAATGACACAGCGGTAACACTTGGGAATTAGTAACCGGTGGAGAATCATGACAGCGTCTTGAGACGACATGGTAAATCCATCCACGTTGAAGTGGTTGCCAAAATAACCTGCTTGATCATGGATGGTGCTGCCTGGGCATTCGACGATCCATGCATCCCAATGTGTTCTATTCCATAAGCAGATATACCCTGATGAGTTTGCTGTTCGAGAGGAGGTAATTCCGGTGGGGGATAGTAACTATCAAGCTGCCGGGGAGGGGGCAGGTGCTGGGGATTGCGCCCAAAACTGAAGCCTCCAACGGCGCTTGGTGGGAGACCATGAGGCGGGCCCCAATTCTGTTGAGGAGGCATGTGATCCACTGGAGGATTTTTCGTCATTTGCATCTGATCAATGACATAAACCAAGTCTAGTTGAGTACTTCAGAATGTATAATATAATCCAGACGCACAAAAAAGTCCTTACATGTATCTCAAACAAAGGGATGATACTGTGGTCAACTAAAAATTTCCTGAGATGAGAAGCGATAAGCTCCACGGCCTTATGCAAGCCTGCAGGCTCTCCCACAACCTCAACCACCCTATCATCTTGAAGAGCAAATATTGGGAGTTCTTCTGAAGAACATTATCATTGACCAATAAATCAGCCCAGACAGAACAAATAGGAGAAAACTGAATTCTTAGACAACCAAAGGGACTTAACCTGTTCCAAGGACTCTAACTATACAGTTAGATTCCTCCTGAATAGTTTTCACAGTTCCTCCTTGTTTGCCAATTAGGCTTCCTGCCTGTGAGGCTGCAACCAACAGCCTTGTTGAGGTCTTGCCACCTGCTGGAGGCTGACTAGAATCACCATCCAGCCCGTCAACTATCCGCTTGTGTACTCTTAAGAGGCCATCCACGGCAGGAGGAAGGGGGTTATCAGGTTCTTCCTTGGCAGAGACCATTACCTATTTTAGAAACCAAATAATCAGCAGCGTTATTAGGAGATTGCTGTCACATAGTCAATTCTTGTAGAAGAAATTTAAGGCAGGGAAACACTCCATCCACCCCTGTGAGGGGAAAGTGATACTGTTCAGCCGAGGTGAAATATGAACTTAGGAAAGCCGGACACTAGAAGCTTTTTAATAACGCATCCATCATAACTAATATGATAGAAGTTCAGAAACCAAAATATTCAGATCTTTCACTAGCATGTAAACTACAGTAAATAGTTTAGTCAAATACATTCCCATCCTGTACAGGTTTCATCAAATTTGTCCTCAACCTTTCTATTTGTCAATGATTTTTGTCAACACCTCCTGACTTGGAAGATGCAGACAGTTTTTATTATATCTTCACAAACTTACATTACCATGATGTCAGTTTGAGCCAACTCAAATTCACATGCATGGATCACATTTATCTAACTTTGTTGATATTATCATTTAGTTTTCCCCTTTAATTGTTAATAATTTACTGCAAGTAAATATGCCTTAGTTCCTTCATTCAGAATTTTCACACGCTCATTGAAGAGTATATGGTTTCTGCGCACTGCTTAACATTGTGGTCAAATCATCTAGGCTCTGAAGTTACCGGATAGCACGATGGGCTTCGTGGTACAGTTGGAAGTACAAGATGAGACTTAAAATTGATCCCAGCAACCTGGACTTTCTTCGAAATGGAAACTTAGAGAACATAGATTCCGTGACTATTTTTGCAATAGAACCTGCAGAGATTCATTTGTTATAGGAAAAATGAAGTATATCCATATCCCATTTTCTCTTCTATGTTTGAGATTTTAGTGCGCATATTTTAGTTAGTCGGAAATTGTTCTCTTTAATTGTGCAGCTTTCAATCTTTACGCTCGACTATTTACTTTTTAATCATTTCCAGGGAGGACCTTTCATCCTTTTAACAAAGGTCCGTTGGGTCTGAAATTCCATAATTGCGTTCAAAAGAGGAAAAAAAGTACATTAAAATCTCTCTCTAGAATGGAACATCTAATGTCAACACATGTTCTTGCCCTTTTCCTAACATCACCAAAAGGAAGCAACGCCTTTACATGGGATGGTATGATATGATTAACTAACCTCACCAAAAGGAAGCAACGCATTTGAATGGGATGGTATGATATGATTAATTAAGACACTTTCAATAATATTGACAATTTTCTTAGGTGCATTTTATATTCTGTTGTTAGTAAAATGATATCTTGTCTTCCAAATCAAGCTGCATAATCTACATGTGATTTACAGTCGGTATCCTTTCATATATATCCTAATAAATGGCAAATAATTCTACACCTTCCTCAAAAAACATCTTACTCTGATTTAAAGACTTGAAAAAGAGCATAATAACTACTTCTAATCATCCAAGCTAATCTAAACACAGTTAAGAACCTCCATCACCTCCCATATCGTATTATCGTGTTTCTAGTCAAGAAGCCTCATCATCTTTATCACATTAGACAACTTTGACAAATCAACTACACCATGTTATTAATAATGTGCCATACATGACATAAGAAACTGCAAGCACCTAAAAATTATCAGTTTATTTTTCCAATGAACATTTATTCAAAATTTGAAAAAAGCAGTATATGTACCGATAAATCAATAGATTATAAAAAAAATATCACTCCAAAGAGGTTTCTACTACCAAGAGAATAAACTTTCAGTAAAGGGATAGAGAACATTTGTTAGCCAGAAGATGATCCCTTCCATTTATAGAAACAATCACACAGCCCTGCAAAAATCATTTTAATTAAGAAATAGGTTACACTTACCGCTCTTTCACTTGTTCCAGGAGGACCATCGAGGATCTTAATTCGTGCTCTTGTCTCTTCCACAATTTTCTTGATAAACTCTCCTTTTCGTCCAATTATGCTACCCACCTTTTGGGCAGGTACCAGCATCCGAAACACACTATCTCCTGGCCACCCAGGCCACCTCTTTTCAGCAACAGGAGCCGTGGAGTCATCATCATTTTCCTCCTCTAGAGTCTGTGGATCATCCTCAGGAGCATCATCTAAATTTTGCTCAGCCACATTTTGCTCCTCTTCGTCACGCTCCTCCTCCTCATTGGCCTCAACCTCCTCCTCCTCATTGGCCTCATACACAGCATCAGTATTAGCGTCAGCCTCGGCTTCAACGTCAGCCTCATGCTCAGGGTTTTGCTCATATTCTTCAGCAATATTCTGCTCGTCATAACTCTCTTCTATTTCCGCCATAACAGCACTAAATACCAAAAAAACAAAGAATTGAGCGGTGAATAACATACAATTGCACAAAATATTTTTCACTATAAAATTAAAAAAAATAATAGTATAGAATACAATTAGGTATAGTAGTCAAGAGAAAGGGCGGGACGTTTGCAACACGCATTAGTCACGTGGATAAAGTTCCGCAACACTGCCTAACAGTTCAAACGGACGAAAACCAAGATTTTCAGACCCAAAAGTACAAAGAGACTACATAGGGACTGAAAAACTTATCGAAGTGCAGAAAAATATCAGGAATCCTCAATTAACCCAGAAATCTACACCAATCATGTTTAAATACTCCATAGAAGACCCCAAACATTCCCGAGTACTCCAACAGAAGACCCTATAGACCGTAAGTAACGCATAAAAAAAATGAACCCTGCGAACACAGAAGAACAGCAAAGAGACTCCGAGGAACCGAAACCGCCGCGGTCGCTGTCCGCGCCACGACGACAGTAGGGACGAAAACGACACAAACTAACCAATCACTCAACCGGAGAATCCGCAAAGACCGCGGAGACGGAACCCAACCAGGTTGGGGGAGGGAGGCTTACCGGAGAAGCGAGAGAGAACTCGGCGGGAAAGATTAGGGTTTCCTTGGGGGCAACCTTCGAAAGGTCGAGTGCGGGGAAAATCGAGAGGCGTCGTCCGGGCAAGTATTTCGAGATGGCGGGCATCTTTGTTTATTTTCAATTAGGTCCAAAACTTTTTGTAAATTTCGTAAAAGTCCTTCGTTATGGGCTTTTGTTGGGCCGACCATCGGAAAACGTCGTATGGCCGGGACCGCTGTCTCTTCCGTACAGTATAAATAGTCCCCCCTCCCTGGCCTTCTTCAGACGAGGCGCTTGTTGGCGCCTGATCCCTAACGGTCTCGAGATGCAGTTAGTTAGGGCTCTCCGCCATGAAGAGCCCGGAGGAGTATCCAGCTCCAGGGCTCCCCCCCAAGCCTTTCTCCTTCGCGGCTCGTCAGTTCTCGGATTCACTCACGATTGTGTTGTGTTTGATATCGATCCTTCCTGATTTGGAAGTTTTGAAGTTATTAGTGATGTTGTCTTGTTTCTTGACAGAGAGTTTGATGAAGGAGCAGGCAAGTTCGTGTGCAACCATCCGATGGAATTAAACGCCATATGAACTTTTTTCGCCAGTCATGGTCTGCCTACTTGACATACCCCTGAGACACAATTTACGCTATGAAAAAGATTGTCTTCTCCCAGATTTGGTTCATCCTTTGCATAACGAACAGATGATGCTTATGTTCACTTTTACTCGTGATACTGTCGATGCTTCACCTTTGTTGCTTATACTGCAGTACAGCATTTAGTCCTAGATATCTGTTCTCGACTTTGAGCTCACTAATAGCGGCAGCTGAAGTTTGCCTCGACTACATAATTTGGTCAACAATCAGCCTGTCAACCGCTACGCCTGACATTCTTGCATGTGTTAAGAAAGCAATCTAACTTATCCACTCATAGATCACAAGTATTATTTCTTCAGACAGTTTATTTCTTTCAGCATCCCTGAGCAAACGCTGGTTCAGTCAATGCCGAAGCTTCCCCACCGTAGCATCCCATTCCGCGGCGCCTCAGCTTCTCTTTTCTGATATCTTGAGCAGACACGCAAGAAATGAGGCACAGGCAGGACAGTCCACTCTTGGCGTCAGCCAAGTCTGGTGTTCGCTCCACAGTTCCAAGGGACTACGAAAATCTGAGTGCATTTCTTAAAAACTCAGGTATGGGCCTCAAGTTTGATATAATACCCGAAAAATATCTCAATGAGAAGGGCTTATTTCAGTCTTAACATGAGAAATTCGTGTATTATAATGAGGAGGAAGTAGTCCTTTGTTAGTTTTAAAATTGCTAGAAAAACTTTGCCTTTGTGATCGCCAGAATTTGGAGAATGCCTACACTTTAGCATGCCCATGTTCACCTAAACTGCAACCCCAGGGCTGAGGATTGCTTAGTTCCAGTTGAATATGGCCCTTTAGAATCTTAGATACTTTGATATTGGCCCAAACATCCTCCTCCATGAGTCCTAGGATTGGAAGTTTGGTTAGGCGGGGCCGTTGTTACATTATAAGGTAACGTAGGAAAAAAATTTATATAAAAATTGAACTTAAAGTTCAAGTCAAACCCATTATCGAGTTTTATTTTTAAAATTTTGAAATTATACGACTTATTTTTTAATTTTTTTTTTCTCGAGTCAAACACTATTTTGGGAACATTTCACTGGTTAGGCACACACCGTCATCTGGACGAAGGTACGGAGAGAGGAGGGGGGAGGTTAGGTAGGAGAAATGGGATTGTCCAGTAAAGAAAGCAACCATCCAGCAGTCAACCAATTGACTTCACATTTTTAAAAAAAAAAAATAGTGGGAGGGTTTCACTGGACAGGGACTCCGGGTCCTCCCCCATTAAATATGCCCTAAACATTAGGCTTCTCTGTTCTCCCACTTTCCTCAGATTTAGAAGGTGGGTCGCACCAATGGCGATGTATCAACGAGGCCTGTGCCGTTTGAGGGAGGGGATTGGTGAGGTGGACGTTTGGTTTGAACTTAACCTGTGGTTACATATGGGACCTTCTTCCCCCACCTCCTTTACAGAGGATGTCCTTCCTTCAAATGATTGATTGATTGATTGTGAGAGTTAATATTTTAAGGGATGGGATGTTGAGTAGGCGGAATGCAACCACTGATCTTGGCATCGTCATCATCAGAAAAAGAGAGAGAGAGAAGGTTGGGGAAGGTAAAAAGAATGGAAGGCACTCCACTCCAAGTAGCAAGCACTTAATTAGGTGGTGGGGGGGTGATTATGAGGATACCCGAAGAAAGGGAGATGGCGTTTCCCAAAGATCTCTCTCTCTCTCTTGATTAATGTAAACTTTACACACTAAATCTAAATCTTTAGTTTAGTTTGGGGTTGATGTTACCTCCAAACAAAACCATGTCCATTCCGAACTGATTTCATTTAAAATATAAGAAATCAGAGACTCTTCTTCATGATTAATATAGAATCGAGACTATAATCATCATAACGGGCGGATGTTGTGCGGTGATGGGGTACGGTCCACGCATTAAAATTAAGAGGGTTTGTTTCGATATAGTCCTTGCTCAAAAAAAAGATATGAAATGAATCGATCATACTCGCAATTCGTCAATTAATAATTATAATTTAATATATTTAATTCTAAATTTTAAAGAGTAAAAAGTGAGGAAAAACAACGAGTGAGTAAAGAGAAAAATAAAGTTAAAAACAAATAAAATATTTCATTTTCAAATTAAAAATGACAAGGTCAAATCATATAAATTTCAAATCCATTACCATATATTATGTTTGGACTTATTTGTGGTCACGAAGACTGTTCAATGACAGACACTGACTTGACACTTTGCCCATCAATCATTGATTTCGCGGGGGGATGCGGATTTTCCAAGGTTCCTCTCCTCCCCTCGTGCAAAAGAAGTTTTCTAATTTAAAAGAAAAATAGTAGTTGTCAAATTTCTTCTTTTTTTCCTTTTTCGGTTGTTTTCTGAATGCATCAACGGCAGCAGCCCACTGCAATCCTAGGAATTTTCATGACGGTCTGCCTACCCTTAAAAGAAAAGATACATGATTGAGTTTAGGAGTGTTGTTGTTAGCAGGTAGTTCATCGCTGTTATAATGTACTATCAACCGCACATTTTTATTAATCTCAAAACTATTACTTTTTTTATAATTAAGAGGTTATCAAGTTCAAAGACTTCATCCGAACTCACACTTGGTACATATCTTAAGGGCGTTTGTTTCTTCATCCTTATGAGATCGTCAATATTGTACCAAGGGCTTTTTTCGAGTATACCGAATCAGTATAGCTATTCTTCCTCTAAGAGAGTTGTTCGCTCCGAAAGTGATAGTGGGCAAGCTGGTTCCGAACGCGTCGGAAATCTTTAGCACTACGGGTCAACTGGTGCCCGGAGGATTCGTGAATGTATGATCGCCGTACGAAATGAAAGTAAAGAAGATGAGAAGACAGCGGACGAACACCCCTAAGCGGAAGCACTTACGGATGCCATCGACGATGCCTTCTAGAATGAGCAAGAACGTAGGAGCACAAAGAGAGCTTGAATGCTGGAAAGATAAATTGACAATATATGTCCGTCTGTAGAGAGGTGTTGATGTGTGTGTATAATGCCTAAGAACAACTATTTATACTAAGCTAGACGTACGTATATACGGTAATGTAATATTGCACATATATTACGCTTCCTTTGTTGTCAGTCTCTATGGAATATCTCCTTTCCATATGAGTAAACTTGGCAACAATCTCCTTTCGGATCCCGAGATCTTCTGGAGCCTTCCTTACAGCTGACTAATCGACCGTGTCGCCCATTGGCCTTCGCCGTAGTGTTTCCTCGCTCGTCATGTCTGACTGTCGCTTATCGCTTCGCCGACCTGTTGTCGCCCATCGCCGGTAATCCCATCGCTTGGTGATCCCTTCGCCCAGCAAACCTTCGCCGGGTGTGTATTCGTGGTCACCTCTTTTCTGGATTTTCCTTCCTTGGGCCTGTGTTCTGGACCGACGATCCACATATTAGGCTGAGATCTATGGCCCAGAATTTCTGTTACTAAACATATAAGCCCCCCTCAAGGCAGACTGAATAATCTGTCTTGCCTTGAAAAATACCAAGTAAATTCCCCTACAGCCCTCGGTAATGTGTGCAGGCGAGTAATGACCCTTGACTGTCGGTATCCCCGAATCATATCGGTTGAGATCTCCAGGACAATTGTTGCGATCCCCGAAATCTCTATCATAATATCCCCCGTCAAATTCTTTTTACCCCTCACGACATCGCTATAAATTGAAGGGCTCGGATCGTCTCTGATTCACAAACCACCGTTTCTTGAAAATATCCAAGCCATGAAGTTCATGTTTTTCCTTTGGTATTCCATCAGGAGCCTATGCCCATCACCTTAGCTTGTTTGAGAGCCTATACCCATCACCTTATAAGGGTGGTCTCCAACTCCCCGACTTTCCTCCATCTAGAAGGAAAGAGATCCTGCACAAGCCCTCGGCGCTGTGTCGCCAATGTCGTCTGGTTGGTACCTCATTAAATTGACCCTCCCTGGCTAATCAACAGGCTGGTTTGCCGGGGGCTGTTGAGGTAGAAATCATTGTTCCATCCCTCAATTTGCCAACCTCACGGTCTCTGGGAGATCCGACCAGGCATCAAGCCTTCAACTCCATGGCATCGCGTGAGGTCCCGTTTGGCATCCTCAAAGTCAGGGTTTCCATACGTTTCTATCGATGGGAGGGGATTTTTCTTTGCAACTACGGATCGTTTTCATCTGAGGGAAGAATCGGGTGTGCTGGTTTCTGTGGATAAACCCTCGAAGAATGCCAAGCGTTTGTAATATCTTCAATAGAGCATTTCCAACGAGTGGAAGTGTCGTATACTGAATTATCTATTTTCTTTCATTTCGTTTCGTGTACATTCATTATCAATCGAACCCATGTACTGTTTGGATTTAAATGAGAATAAACGTCCATTTATTTTTTTAACATTTTCGCTTACCCACTTATGACAATTGAATCGTCATTAGTTTCCAAGCAACCTTTGGATATCGCCCGCCCCATAATCGAGGCGACGTCTGTGTTGGGCCTCGGTGGTCAAACGACGTCCCTTTTGGACCCTACCTTTGTCAGTTTCTGGGGTTATAAAGTCTTTGAGGGTCAGGGTTTCCCGCTAACGCACTCAGAAAAACCCTCCTCCTTTTTGTCTTTTCGGATTCTCAGAAACCCTCGTTCTTCCGATTCTCATGGCCTCTGATAGCTCATCCTCGTTGTCTTTTGACCCTCCGGTCCACATAGACGGTGATACTGCAAAGTTTCAACATGTCTTCGCTAAGTCTTGGCAATCTCATGTTTCCACTTGCCATGCAGCACAGTCGGACTTCAGTATCACTATTCCGGACCAGCACGTTACCAACTCGTCGTTCGATTTCCTTTACACCAGTAGGCTGCCCGCGGTGTTCCATCGTTGATTCAAACCAACAGGATGGGAGTCGTCTGTTCGAGCAGGCCTCCGTTGCTTTCCTACTCCCCGGAACAAAGCCGTCCAGGATTGGGTTTCCAAGTGGATGGAGAAGAAAGGCGCTGCGTGGGAAGCGATAGGAATCAAGACGCTGATTGAAGTTTCCCATTCCCCCATCAGGCCCAACCTCTCTGTGGTTACTGGGTTCCTCTCGTTTTGGAATCCTGTCGTTAACTGCTTCTATTTTCCAAAAGGACCCATGTCGGTCACCTTAGAGGACGTTGCATTTTTGACTGATTGATGTCTTTCTAGAGCCTCCCTTCGTTTTGACAGCAAGCGCAACGATCTGAAGTTCAACCTTTCAGAACGGGTTAGCAAGGTCGCTGCGAGTCATCTCATGGACGATAGATGGGGACTCCAGGAGGAATTCGAGTTTTACTTGGAATGGTTGTCCAAGTTCATCTTTTGTAACGGAAGAAAGTGCCTTGGTCAGTTCATGGTTAGAGTGGCCACCAGCCCTGTTGAGGCTGCCAATGCGAACAAGCCTGAGCCTGTGGCCTTTGCTCCATTCTTGTTATGCCTGATGTATCGTAGCATCTATCAAGCGACTAAGGACCCAACTAATTTCCCCAGTTGTACGATGGATGACCCTCTGTGGCTCTTATACTCGTGGATCGTTCTTTACTTCCCTGGGTTCAACAGTCACCTAGATCCCATGCTTACTCGTAATGAGGTCATCGCAGCGGGCTCGTCTCTGTACCAAGGCTCTTCCAGCACCGTTGGTTGCATCCAGGCCTTGGCAAACGAATGCAGTGGTGCGGGAGCCGTAGCCTCCTGGCGCCCTTTTCCTGAGGAATGGGAAAAGTTGCGCTTGGAGACAATCAAGCGCTTCCTCCCGGCTTTCTGCACCAGGGAATTGGTGAGTGTAGATTCTGAAGGGCTGATTTTCGAGGTATACAACCCTCAACTTTGCGCCTGTTAGTTGGGCTTTGCCCAATATTTAGTCGTCCCGTTCTTCGAGTCTAAGAACCAACCCTTGGATAAGCGTACTTCATCTCCTATGGAACGGGGGGTGGTTGAACAATCCCAGGAGCCATGTCTTGGCTCGGCCGAGATTGAGCTTACACTTTGGGGCGGTCGAATTGCATATTTCTCCATGACCTGGCACGAAGTCTGGAAGCAATTGGAGACCACCTTTCAGTTGAAAAGGTTGATTGATGAGGAAAATGTGTCCCCCCCTCCAACGCTTGTTGTTTCGAGCGAAGCTTCTTCAAGGAAGCGGCCATCGGGTAGTAGCGCACTCCCTTCGGGTATGTTTGGTCAACTTGACCTCTACTGAATTGGTATCTAGGTGATTAACCGTGTTTTCATTTGTAGCAGGTGCTAAGAAAGCGAGATCCTCCCGCGCGGGCTCATCATCGCGAAGAGCCCGGTTGAAGAAGAAAGCGTCGCATGGACCTGCTCCCTTAGTTTTGCCGAGTACTTCTTCTGATCGTCCCGTTGAACCGGCGCCGTTCCGGAACGCACCAGGTATTGTTCGTAGTACTGTCTGCTCTTTGGTGGGAACTTTACGTTTGACGCCTTTTCCTTTTGTCAAGGTATCGTCGCTTCTGATCCTATCAACGTCGATGATATCCCGAATGATGTTATTCTATCTTCGTTACTAGGCAGCTGTCACCAGCCTGCTAAGCCGGAGTCAGAAGAGCCCCACAGCGACGCAGTGCACGAGGCCTTGCCTCCTTTGAATCTCGAGGCTGAGGCCTCCTCCAACAGTGTCGCCGTTACCTAGGGGTTACTAGGCGAAGCGACAGAAGTCTTCCAGGGTCAGGCGACTGAAACCTCCCCGGGCCAAATAGTGGAGTAATCCTCAGGCGATGCGAGGGAGACGCATGAGGGTGGGGGGACAGGAGCCCCCTAGGGGAGATGATGGAAGGCCCCCAAGGTTCACAGGCGCATATGCCCTTGGTGAGTGATTTAAGACTCCTATCATTTGTCATTCTCCTTGATTCTACGTCTGAATCAGGTGTTTTTGTGACAGCCTTTGCATTCCTCCTTCACCTCTTCCATTGTCCTTCTCAAGCATAGGGTTACTACTGAGGGGGACTTTGCTAAGCTGTTGTCCGTGGTGGGCGAGCTCGAACGAGCAGACGCTGGTTCGTCGGAGTTGACGACCCAGATTTCCCTCCTCCGACGATCTTTCTGGTGCTCGTGGGACGAGCGACGCGAGGCTCTCGCGCTGAAAAAGGAGCAAAAGAAGATGGAGACTGCTCTATCGCAACCACCTCCATCTTCTGCTCAGATAGCCGAGCTCTCTGGCAAGAAAGCTTCCCTTCTGAGGCGAAAGGAGGATATACAAGTTGTTATCCATCACCTCTAGGGAGAGTTGGATGCTACGCCTGCAGACCTTGATGAGATCGAACCAAGTTTGGCTGCTGCCCATGCGAACGAGGCAACTGAGTGTGCCGCCCTGAACCACACCAAGGCGGCATATGAGAGGGACTGGGGCAAGGCCCTTGATTTTGAGGCGAAGGAAATATTGGTGGCCAGCGTGAAGGACCGGTTGAAACTCATATTGTATTCCTTGCCTCAGTCTTGATTTGCTACGTTTATATTTGCCCCCAGATTATGGGGAAACGTTTTGAAATGATGCTCTTGGGTGCTTCCCACATCGTTGGCTCGTACGTTTTTAAGTACTTGCCATTAATCTTAAGGTCGTGTAACGATCCATCTAGCCCCTCTAGGCGATATGAATTCCCAAGATGGGATTCAACTACCCGGAAAGGGCCTTCCCAATTTGGAGTCCATTTTCCTTGAAAGTAGTCACGGACTCCTTCGGGTAATCGTAACTTCCATACTAGATCGCCCACGCTAAATGATCGAGGAACTACTTTCTTGTTATAGTAGCGGACGATGTTTCTTTTATGAGCTTCTAGATGGTTCAGCACGTTGATCCTGGTGATTTTCAGGTTTTCTAGTTCAACATGCATGTCCTCATCATACCCTTCGTATTCTCCCAAATGCTTGAGGAGTCTGAGCGATTTGTACTGCACTTCTATTGGGAGCATAACATCGTGGTCGTAGACAAGGCTAAACGGGGCGATGCCTATGCTTTCCTTTTTGGTAACCCGGAGTGCCCATAATGTCTCTTGGAGCAGGGTATGCTATGTTCGTGGGTTATTTCCAATCGTCCTCTATATCACTCGTTTGATGAGTTTGTTAGAGGCTTCTGCTTGCCCGTTGACTGAGCATAGTACGGAGTTGAGTTGAGTACTTTGAACCCGAAATCCTCGGCGAATTCATTCATAAGTTCGCCATTGAATACTTTTGCACTATCTACGACAATGTCTTGAGGTACTCCATATCGATAGATAATGAAGTCTTTAATAAATTGGATCATGTTCTTCTGGTCAATTAACTTATACGCTGCCACCTAGACCAATTTGGTGAAATAATCGGTGGTAACAAGTATATAAGCCTCTCCTCTGGTTGAGTGAGGATGGATTTATCCTATGATGTCTTATGCCCATGTCCTGAAAGGCCATGGTTTTATTACAACGTTCATATCCGTTGCGGGGGTTTGCTTCACTGGCCCACATTGTTGGCAAGCCTGACAGGCTCGAGCCATCTCAATGCAATTCTTGACCATTGACGGCCAGTAGAAACCATGTCTTTTGATCGACCAGCTCATTTTAATTTCGGCTTGATGTGATCCGCACAATCCCTCATGTGTTTCCATCATGATTGGGATGGCTTCGTCTAGATCGACGCACCTCAGAAGCATGCCTTCGTTGGTTTTTCTATAAAGAGTGTTGTCGAGGAGTACATAGTGTCTAGCGATCACTCGAATTCTCTTTTCAAATTTTGTACCGGTATCCTTGAGGAATTGTCGTATTGGTTCTCTCCAGTTCTCTTTCTGTTCGAACAAGTCGGCGATGTGGACCTCTTTAGTTTTCTCTTCACCATCATTGTGGAACTCTGGTCGTTTGCTTACAAAGAACGTCGATTTGCTCTTGGATGTCTCCAAGTCACTAATCAACACGGAATCGAGATTGCCTTCACCATAATGAGTTATGAATTCGGCCAGAGCATAGTCTTTAACTGAGGCTTGCGATTTACGATAGATATTGTAGGCTGAGAGCACTAGGCTCCACTTGCCTATCCTTCCCATAAGTAAGGAATTGTCAAAGAACACTTTAGTAACCGGGGTCTTGGAGACGACATATACATCGTTAGACCCGATATAGTGTCTTAGTTTCGTTATTGAGTAATACACCGCCAGACAGATCTTTTCTGTTGAGGTGTATCTTTATTCTGTTTCTGTGAGTAGGCGCGACAGATAGTAAATCACCCTTTCTACTCTGTCGTGCTCTTGTGCTAGCATTGATCAAATAGTGGACTAGGATGCTCTACGTACAGAATGTACGGTTGGTCCGCACTTGGTGGTGCCAGCACAGGAGGATCAACTAAGTAGTCTTTTAAATTCTGGAACGCTCGCTCATGTTATGATGTCCAGTTTATCTGTCCCTTCTGTTTTCCTCTGAGGATTGTCGAGAAGGCACTTGTCTTATATGAGACATTGCCTATAAATCGGCGGATATAATTTACCCTGCCATGGAAGGATTAAAGTTCCTTCTTGTCCTATGGAGCTGGAATATTTTGAATGGCACGAGTCTTCAAAGGGTCTACTTCGATTTATCGTTGGTGCACAAGGAAACCAAGAAACTGCCCTTTTTGTACTCCAAAGGCACATTTTAATGGATTGAGTTTGAGGTGTGCTTTCGCATCTTTTCAAATGCTTCGCTTAAATGAGAAGGATGGTCCTGTCACTTTTTAGATTTCACCACAACATCATCTATATATACATCACCTGTCTTTCCTATTAGTGAGGCGAATATTAAGTTCATCGCTCTCTGGTAGGTGCCTCCTGCATTCTTCAACCCGAAAGGCATTACTACCCATTCAAATATTCCTATTGTGCATCGGAATGCAGTTTTATGAACGTCTTCCTCAGCGATGAAAATTTGGTTACACCCAAAGTACCCGTCCATAAAGGACATTAGCTCGTGTCATGCCGATTTGTCTATGAGATCATCAGCGACAGACATTGGGTATTCGTCTTTGGGTGTTGCTTTGTTCAGATCACGGAAGTTTATGCATACTATGATCTTTCCATTTTTCTTGATGACCGGCACTATGCTGGAGATCCAGTCGACATACTTAGTCGTTCTTATGTATCCGGCTTTGAACAACTTCTTAATCTCATCATAGACCATTTGGGCTACTTCCTGCGACATCCTCCGCGGGGTTTGTTTCACAAGTTTAATGTTTCGGTATGTTGGGAGTCGATGCTCGACTAAATCCCGGTTGAGACCTGGCATCTCAGTGTACTCCCAAGCGAAGCAATCCTTATAAGTGTAAAGGACTTCGCTTATACTGTGCGCCTCCTGAGATATGTAATACGTGGGGAATCAGTCGTTCCCAAGTTTATTTCTTTCAACGGATCACAAGGGGTAACAAAAGTATTAGGAACTTCTTTATTATTTGAATAAATACTTAGCATGTCCTGGCATGCTGGAGGAGACGAGTTACATTGAGTCTCATTTATTCTAGATGTCCTATATTTTGCTAATCTTTCTAGGACATTAGCTACGGGATCGGTTTGCTCATTCTCTATTGGGTGAGGATGGGTTTAGGAGTCTTTCGTGCTCCAAGTCCGTCTCAGTTTGTTGAGTGATGTTGTCATCCCGTATCCCAACTTCATCCATATCTTTCTCTAGTGGAGTGAGATCTTGCTTGGCTTCGAGCTGTAACTCATCGCCCCATCCTGTCGGAATAATTGTTTTGAGGCAGCACCACAGGTGGTTCGTCGTATGAGACCAGGATTTCATAGCCTGTGTCACTTATAGGGCCAACGTTTGGCTCTCCCATAGCATATCTCTGCTTTAAGGTCACGTCCTTCACCTGTTTAACTGCTTCTGCGCAGACATAAGGTATGTTAGATTTCTCGTTCGCTTCCCCAAAAACGACTTTCAAACCGTGTTTTCCCTATAGTAGAAGTTCTTGGTGAAGAGTAAAGGGTATGGCACCTGCTTTATGGAGTCAATCCCTTCCAAGTAAAGCATTAAATGAGGGCTTTATGCCTATAACAAAGAAAACCGTCTTCTTTTCATGCGTTCCTACTCGGAGTTTAGCAGAAACTACTCCCAAGCAAGAGGAGGTAATTCCATTGAACCCACTGACTCTTATGTCAGTTTCTCCAAGCTCAGCTACGTCATCCCCTAAGCTTTTGTAAGCTTCAAGGCGTAGTAGGTTGATGGTCGCCCCGTTATCGATGAGACCTCGGCATACCACCATATTATTGATTGCCGCTCGAATATGGAGGGGAAACATGTGTTTCTGCATCGCCATAGAGGGCTTTGTAAACCACCTATGTGGAAAATTCCATGGTATTTTAGTGGGAATGTTAAATTTAGAGGATGGAATTAGTCTACCTTTCGGTTGACTGTCTTCCCTCTTGGCAAATTCAGCCGGTAGCATAAAGACATTGTAAGGAGCTTCATTCGCCTCTGGTCGAGTCCAGGATTGAAGTGGATTATAGTCGCCCAGTGAATTGGATGCGAGGTCACTTTTGCTCGGCTCCTTGCTTTTTTGGGCGTTAGGGACTGCTGGCTTAGCCCGTTTCTCTGTGGCACGTCGCGCCCTTCTTTCTCTGCGTTTCCTGATTTTCTCGGTAGGTACCTAAGGTTGCGCTCTCGTGCCCACTTTATGCCATGTCCCTATATTTGGAAGGACATGTACGTTGATAAAGCGTGAATTCCCGAGGGGTTGCAGGCGATTGTCAACCTGAACAAACTCCCTTTCATGTGGGTCATAACCCCTTTTGAAATTCTTTCCAGGCGAATCCTACGAGTAATGAATGAGTTCGGAGTTAGATGGGTCACCTGATAGAGGATCGACCTTCTCCAGCTTGATCTTGCCTTCAGATATGCTAATCCTGCTAGGGGCAGGAAATATTAGTTACAGCAGAGCTGACACATCTGAGGAATAAGCACTTTATGAGCCGCTATCGGTTTGCACCTGAAGCAAAGCATGTCAGCTGTTAGAAACTGAGCAATTGAGGTGCCCTTTCTCATCACTTCCTCGTCGCTTTGAGGGTGGTTTTGTCGTTTTGGACTTTCATTCACCTGTTGAGGTCCGAGGCAATCTGAGGCCCGCCGCCTGGGGACCTTCTTTGTGTGGGTCCTTTGTTTTCCTTCTGTGGATGACTCGTTTGTTCCGAGTGCTTATCCCCACGTTGGTGTACTCTCGGACCACTATGGATTCCTACCACCATCTCTTCAAGGCGATTGATGTCGTACCGGCCAGTTTTTCTTTCGTTTAGCAAGTATTTCCTAAAGGTATGGCACTTATCGGTGGTGTGCGAGGAATCCATGTGCCAGCGGCAACGATTATGTCGCATCCCCTTTCAATCAGCAGGGCACTCCAAAATTTCTTTGCTCACAAGCCGCTTGAACAGCATGTTGGCTATGAGCGTCTCACCGGTCTCAGGCGATTGATCTTTCCCTTCCTGCATTAGCGGGGAAGAAGTGGTTAGACAATTAACGTCAAAGGTATTCACATCGATTAAATCTTCAAAGGGATGTGACTCTGTTAACGTCTGATCCTGTGAATCTGGGAAGCGTACTCCTTAGACTCAATAAGGTCCTGCACCAAGTTTCTAAACGTGATGCAGTCTTTGTTAGTATGGGAGAAAGACCCATGCCATTTACAGAAGTTCCTCGACTTTTCTCTGTCAGTACAAGGAATTCTATGTCCTGATTTCAGTCGAATCCGACCGTTTTGAAGCAAACTCAAAGATCTCGTCAGCTTTCGACTGATCGAAGGAGTATTTTCTCTCTTCCTAAGTTTTAGGAGATGTTTTGGCCCGAAAGTTCTTTTTTTCTAATTCGTCGCATGTCAGAGGTTGCCCCTTCACATACTCCGCGACATCTATGTCTACGATTGGTTCAGCTTGATAGGTTACCAAAGGTCCCGCTATCAAACTCCATTTAGCCTGAGTTTTCTCCCTAAAGAGATTCTCGTATCGAATAGCCCTTCTGGCTAATTCGTTCCAATCTTTGAACACTTCTCCCTCCAGCTTCTTTCTCAGGCGAAGAAGGAGGGAATCTTGGGAGATATCAATAAGCTCAGCCTCAGACGCGAAAGTTTTATACCCCAGTCGTGCTTTCCATAATTTATTCAGAAATACAGTCACGGTTCGCCTGGCTGCTGTTTCATATGAGTAAGGTCTTGTAGGGTCACCACTGGATCAGTCTGGGCGAATGCCAGCGTGAACTGAACTTGCATGTCCTCCCAGTTTCTCACTGAATTATGGGGAAGGTTTATGTACCACGTGAAAGCAGCTCATGTAAGAGAGCTTGGAAACAGACGTAGTTTCTAGAAAGCATTCGTGGCAGCCTCCCCAGCTTGGTGGGTAAAATGGGCAATGTGTTCAGCAGGCGAAATGTGTTCTTGAATTCGCCAGAAAAGCGGGCGAATTCAGGAACACGGTATCCCCTTGGAAAAGGGTAGTCCCGATCGATATTTTAAGGATAAGGGGCCCGATAGAGCTGAATCTCATTTGTGTCATCTGTCCTAGGGATCGCCCGTTCGACTAATTGCGTAACATAGTCTCTGATCTCGGCGAAAGTTCTGGCGGTGGAATGATTTCGGGCATTGTTGTTTCATTCCTTCGTGCCGGCTGGGAATATAGTCAGAATGTCTTTGATCCTCCATAAGGCAAACAAACTCGTTCTCTGTGGGCGTGACGAATTCTTCCCTTCTCTGGAACGGAGGTTGGTATGTTGTATGATGGACTTGTTGCACTACCCTCTTGTCCTCGTTTATCAGAAGTGGCGGGTTATTGTACATTGTCCTCCTAGGACTAATGAATGTAGAGACATCCTCAGTATCAACCTTCCTTTTTCCTTCAGCGATTACCGCTCTGTGCGAATAGTAATCATGCTAATGCCGGGTCACTGATTCCCCCTGTTGTCTACGGGGCTGCCTAATGGTACCCCTGACACAGTCCCGAGGTTTTGAAAAATAGCTTTCATCTTGGAGTTGATTGTCTCCTTGAAGGCATCATGTTTCTGGTCGATAGCGCCGACCTACTCATTAAGAGTTTGAGAGTACTCATGATGGCCGATAACTCTTTAGCCAAGGCTGGGTTTGAGCTACGTCCATCGCTACTCTTTTCTCCATCGGAGTTGTTGCCTCCGGGATTGTTTGAGATAAGACCAGATCGAGTCGTTGGCATCGCGTTAGCCTAGTTGCTCCCACTGTGGTCGCCAAAGGTGAGTTCGCTCAGGAAGTGACTGCAGGCAAGCCGGATCCGAACACGTCGGAAATCTCTGGCACAACGGGTCAACTGGTGCTCGGAGGATTCGTGAATGTGTGGTTGCCGTATGAAATGAAAATAAAAAAGATGAGAAGACAACGGACGAACACCCCTAAGCGGAAGCACTTATGGATGCCATCGACGATGCCTTCGAGAATGAGCAAGAACGTAGGAGCACAAAGAGAGCTTGAACATTGGAAATATAAATTGACAATATATGTCCCTCTGTAGAGAGGTGTTGATGTGTGTGTACAATGCCTAAGAACAACTATTTATACTAAGCTAGACCTATGTATATACGGTAATGTAATATTGCACATATATTACGCTTCCTTTGCTGCCAGTCTCAATGGGATATCTCCTTTCCATATGAGAAAACTTGACAACAATCTTCTTCTAGATCCCAAGATCTACTGGAGCATTCCTTAACAGCTGCCTGATCGATCGTGTCGCCCATTGGCCTTCGCCGTAGAGTTTCCTCGCTCGTCCCGTCTGACTGTCGCTTGTCGCTTCGCCGACCTGTTGTCCCCTGTCACTTGGTAATCCCGTCGCTTGGTGATCCCTTCGTCCAGCAAGCTTTCGCCTGGTGTGTATCCGTGGTCACCTCCTTCCTGGATTTTCCTTCCTTTGGCCTGTGTTCTGGACCGTCGATCCACAGATTAAGCTGAGATCTGTAGCCCAGAATTTCTGTTGCTAAACAAGAGCAACGTAATTTGAATCAGGATGGAAATTCTGAACTCGTCGATAATTTTTTTTTTCTTTTCCTTGTCAATGTAGAAGTATGAATTGATAATTTGAGATGAAATTTTTATAAATTTATATAAGGTTTATTTCTCGTTATAATATTATATTCGAATTGCTTTATCAGGGGAAACGGTTGCTGAGATTCGAATCGGTGATCTCTTAGGCGAATCCTCAGTGTCCTTATCGATGGTAAACCCCTTTGGGAATTATAAAGAGTGCAACACGAGGACTTTTAAAGATGTCACATATCTCATCCCATCATAATACTACTCTTTGTCCGAGCATACTTAGCTTCTGAATCCTGAATGGACGATTCTTTATGAGCTAGTATTTCTAATGATTGTACGCGTTGTGGACGTTTTGCCAAGACTTCTTTGCATTTGTATGTGCAGGCTATAGCCTAACTGTTGACCGGACGAAATTTTACCAAGGAATGCTCGTGCCTGCAATCAAAGGGGGAACCAACACCAAAAGTGGTTGCCTTTGGCATATAAGATGTAGATAATTTGTTGCCACGCTCGAACCGAGCTCGGCCATGGCTCGAACTTAGAATTAGTTTTATCGATCCTAAAAAAGTGACAAATACTACCCATACTAATAATTTTGTAATATAACACATATGCAGAAAAACCGTTTTCTCAAAAACTCCACGTTCTTAATATTCAAAATTTTCCCTCTATTTTTATTTTTTTTTCTTTTCTACCTTATCCAAACAGAACATTAAGGTGCAAGGTTTGGACCTCAGACCCATGTGAACCAAGAAAAGCTTTCTAAGAAAATTCAAATACATTTCAAATAACCGGGCTACGATAGCCGCATGATCGAACTAGTTATTGAAGTTTGAAACACCCAACTTATCCGAATAAGGACATAAGTGAAGAATAGACGCTATGGATATCAAACGCGCATGCCAAAATGACTTATGAAAGGAAGTATATATTGGTAATGGTATGGTATGGTGTACATCGTACCATACAATGAACTTCCCGAGCACATACAGAAAGACAATACGATTTAGATATGCATACAAAATGAAATAAAGTAATAAGTGATAATCAGTCGGGAATTCTTCCGTTAGCGGCTTATTTCGAAGGAGGATATGATAAGCACGACCACGGTTAGAATTTGGTACAATGTAATAGTTTATTGTGTTATCTTTACATGGTGAGTGGGAACTAAACTCTAAATAATAATGTGGTCTCGCATATATTGCTTAGTTGAGTCTTAGAGTTTGATTTTCTTAAAAAAAAAACTTAAAAGATTGCAATTCGTCCATTTTTTTTAATAATAGAAGAATCATAATTGAGTTTATGAAGGCATAATCTGTATTAAAAGGGTTTGTTTTAAAAAAGTATGTCTCTACTCAAGCAGCACTGATATTTAATTACAAAATTATATAAAATTTGTTCTTATATTTCAAAAATATGTATTTATTATTTATAATTTCTCATATTTCACTTGATAAAAAAAAATCAAAACGAACATGATGTATCTCAAATCAAATAAATCGGACCATGAAAGAATTATAAGTACCGAAATTATTATTATTGAAAAACATATTAATAATATCAACCTTCATACTCACCACCATATCATATAATTTATTTGTTTATCTTCACCGATAAATTATAAGCTATGATTGGAAAAATACTATATTTTTCATTGAACCAAGAAGATGGAGAAAAGTTTGAATAATCACGACCAAAATAAATAAATGCTTTCTCTTCAAATATTTAACTCATCCAAAATTCATTTTTCCCATTTGTGACATCGATCATATATATTTTTTCCTAAAGTGATATTTTATTTTTATAAAAATAAAATAATTATAAACATTTAATAATTTACAAATCTTTTTTCTCTAAAAGTGTTAAATTCATTTTCTCCAACTTGTCCGTGTGTCCGTGGAACAACTATCAAGGGAAGCATATATTTAGGTCGAGAGACATAAATTTCAATCGAAACTTAATACACAAGCAGTCGTATGGTTAAATTATTCACTTTCTTTTAACTCAACAAATTTATTTTATTAGTTATAAATTAAACCTATTTATTTTCTTGTTTTCACGTGAAGATGGTGATAGTTTTGGTTTTTATTTATTAATAAATGTGACAATGCTTTATTACGTGAGCTAGTCTATTAGTAAGAAACAGCTTGTTGCCAGATTGCATATCATAAATATATCCACGGACGAACTTCTCATATTTATTTTGTTTTAATTTATTGGAGTTTTTGATGGAGGGAAAAAATATTTAATTATTCTTATTTTTTTGAAAAAGTGCATGCATATTTTTTAAAAATAATACTTTTACTATATAAAAATTGTGTGGTAAGTACCAAAATTTTTTTCCCATCATCACAAACGATGTTTTTTTTAAAAGAAACAATTGGAATAAGTAAGCATTGGTGGGGCAATGGATTCATTAATATTTGTCAGGGGAAGAAAAAACATCCCAGAATGAGGATTGGTGATTGCGTTCCTAATACTATCCTATCCCAGAAATTTTACATTTACTCAATATCTTGAGCCATTTTTTTCTAAAAATAATTTTGATTACATTACCAATACGTTTCGTTTGACAAAACCGACTATTATTCCAAACATTTACGGGTCTAAAAATACGTTTCATTTTTTTTCTCTTGCACGCAAATACTCATTCTATTATTGCTTGAGGTTAAATTATTCAGTTCATTATAGAATAACTATTTCGCGAAAACCAAAACAATTATGGATTAGTGGTGAGTCTTCGATGTTAGGAGTTTTGGCCAAGAGCTTTTACTTGCGCGAATATTTAGTCGACAGTTTTAAAATTAGCTGATTAATGCTCATGAATCAGTGTTTGAAATATTAATTTCTTTTCTTTAAAAAATCAAGATTTCATATTTTTCCATTTTTTTGTGAAATAAGATCGAAAGTTTTAAAATCCCTTGACTAATATTCCTTAAAAAAATTAATATTTCAAAAATCGATTTATGCATCTTTACCGGAGAAGATTGGAAAATATCGATATTCATAAAAATGGAATATAAATTTTGAATATAAACAACATGTTTTCGTAAAAATAGTTTTGCCGAACATAACTAACGGGGCTCCTTATTGGTGTTCCACCACATACATCAGCAGCCCTCCCAAGGGAGGAGTAAAGCTGACGTCATCATTCCACATATTCGGCCTTGTTGGTCGGTTGTTTTTTTTTTTTTTTCCTTACGAAATCATCCTCCAATTCAACAACAACACGACGCCTTCATCCATCCCCTTAAGACAAAATTCATTTTCCCTTCCCTCCCTTCCCTTTTGAATTCCCCACGAAGTCTCTCACTATAAATAACAACCCCGACGACCCCCTCGACCTGGCCCTGGCCTTCTTCTGACAACAAACACCATCATCATCATCCTCATCATCAATGAAACACCCTCGTTGCATTTTCTTTTTAAAATAAGACCCCCTCCCCCCTCCTCCTCTTCCCGTTCTTTTTTCCTTTTCTTTTTTTCTTTTAAGGAAGAAGAATTTGTTGGTTGCCCAGGGGAGAAGGAGGAGGAGGAGGAGGAGGAGGAAAAGGAGTAGTTGAGCTACGAACGAGGACGAGTCATTTGTTTCAGATCAGACGAGGATTTCTCACATTTCCTCCGATTATGTTCAAAGGTTTGTGCTCTTTTTATTTTATTTTTGTGTTTCATGGGAGAAAGTTTTGATTTTTTGAATTGGGTTTTGGTGGGATTCGTCTGTGGGCGTTCTGGGTCCGCCGATTAATGGGTCGTCTTGGTTTCTGGAAATGTTTGTTTTGTTGGGGGATTCGGTTCTGAGGTGATTTTCAGACCCCTGTTGATGTCTTTTTGTTGGAAGGAGACAACGGTGTTAAGACTGTATAGTGTCAAAAGAGTTCTTTGGGGGAGGGGGGGACAGTGCTGTTCTTATGTCTCTGTCAATTTTTCTTTTATTTTTTTTTTGTCTGTCTGTTTCATCCCTCGGGACATCTGCAGGAATAAATTTCAGGGAACAGAAATCTGAGTTATGTGATTTTTTGGATCCCGACATGTCGAGAAATTAATCTTTGTTGGTGATGTTTGCTTTCACCTCATCGCCATTGATCTGATGTTTTATGACGTTGAAGGATTCCAAGTCAGACAGATGGATCTTTCATGTTTCTGGGTTTTGGAATCCCTCTTTTGTTTTATGTGTTGTTAGTCAACAGCAGGAGGAAAAAATTTTCAGGTTCTCTCTTTCTCTTTTGAATTTGTGTAAGCGTGCCTAAAAGTGCCTGTTCACATTCAAGGCTGCCTTCAATGATCTGGATGGTTATGAGCGAGGTTGCAAAAACAAAGTCGGTCTGTATTGCCTGGGTGGATCTTGATGTGTGATGATGATGATGCATAAGAGAAGTGCAGCATGTGATTTTAACATTGGATGGATGTCTTGATTATTCGTTCTTTGTTTGATTTTTTGGCTTATAGTTGCTGAAGCTTTGTTGTTTGTCCGGCGATCCGATTCTTATGTTCTTTTATGTCCGAGCAGCGTAATGGGGAGGGAAGTTAAAATTATGCAGATGGAGAAACATCCCCACAACCCTGTGGTGATTGCCAATGACAGGTCTTTTGAAACAAAAGTTCGTGTTTCCCCGAGGGTCGCCGGTGTCAATGTTGAGAAAGAATGCAATGTGAAGGAGCACACTGCTGAAAATCCAGACGTGGAAGAATGCAAGGAGAAGATGGCTGTGCTGAGGGTAAGGAGCACAAACCTTGAGGAGAAGACTGGCGAGTCTAAGACCTCGGGCACACCGATCGCCAAATCTAGCCTGAACGGAAACGGGCGTGTTAACTTCACCATCCCTACCCCGGTTTTGGTCATTACCGAGAAGAGTGGTGCTTCTGTCATACAATCCATTGGGATGGAGTCTCCGTCTAGCATGAAGTCGCCAAATCTTAATACCATGAACTCTCCCTTCGAAACCCCACAGGTAGTATTTATTACTTTCGTTTTTGGTGTCTGATAATTGGCAATGTAGTAACTTGGTGAGTTGGTTTCTCTGCTGTTTCCAGCCAAACTCGCCCACGAGATCGAAAAAACATCTGAACCATAGGCATATTGACGATGAAGATGCCTTTTCTATCGCTTCCTCGTATCCTTTGGTGAAAACATGGAGTCAGAAATTAAATGATGATTTATGTTATGTATTTCTTCCACTTAGAACTGTGTCATGTTCCTTATCAATGTAAAGAACAGCTGCATCAGCTCGTTCACTGAGGTCGATAAAATCCAACATAACGGTTGGTACAGCTCCCACCTTCAAATCTGGCGAGAGGGCTGAGAAGCGGAAGGAGGTAAGTATGGGGAGATTAGCTGTTCCACGACTCGTTGAAATCGACCTGATTTTTCTTGTGTGTGTGCTTGTAGTTCTACATGAAGCTGGAGGAGAGACACCGAGCTTTGGAGGAGGAGAGATCTAAATGCGAAGCGAGAACTAAGGTAACTTTGAGTGATCGTCGTCTCTCTTGTTGATCCCCGTATCATCAGCTACGTTAATGCCTCGTCTTATGGCCGATTTTTTTTTTTCAAATTTTATAGGAAGAGCAAGAGGCGGCCATCAAACAGCTTAGAAAGAGCATGGTCTTTAAGGCAAATCCTGTGCCCAATTTCTATTACGAGCCGCCGTCTCCAAAACCCGAGCTGAAGAAGGTACTCCGGAATTTTATCACGGGTAGCTGACCTTTGAGGCGCCTTTGCCAATTTGAATGTGGTTACGGATGTTCTAAAGGTTTGCCTTGTTTTCTTGACAGTTACCGCTGACTCGTCCAGTTTCCCCCAAGTTCGGACGGAGAAAGAGCTGCAGCGATGCGGTTAAGTCCGAGACGGGGGAGACGAAAGGAACTTGTGCTCGCAACCTCCGCCACAGTGCCGGGAACTCCCAACGACAAGAATCCGGCCTCAATATTGTCCAGAAGCTTGGGGGCACTGTGAAAGCCAAGAAACAGCCAGCGTCAGAGCAACCGAGCAAAAATCTCGCCATCGAGTTATGAAGCCAAGCTTCCGCTACCACCCTCACTATTTCTTCTTCGAGTCATTTTACCTCGTTAGAGCCCTTTTGTTCAACGGATGTTAAGGTTGTGCCGGGAACACCGGTGTATACTTCCACTGGCTCGTTATGAAGTCGAACAAGAATTACCCGATATCTTCTCCGAGATGTACTGTACCGTAATGGTAGCCCCTCCGCAAATGGGACTGACCTCTCTCTGATGTTTTAATGGAACACAAATACTGTCGATGGAATCTGAGGTTGCAAGGAGATCCAAAGTCATGCTCAGTCGACTGAAACGGTGTTCAGTTCGAATACAAAACCGTTGTGTTCTATATTTTAACCATAACTCGGGTTACATGTGCTCGATTCAGACGCACAATCAATCTACACGACCGGGTGAGAGTGAGGAAGAGGATGAATCTAATGTCTCTCGAGTCCGTCGCCGGATGGAAGAGTTATGCCCGTGAGTGGACTGTGGACGCCTCGCTTTATCCTCCCGTTTCGAGCTCATGGATACGCGTATATTCATGCATATTAACACCCAAGAAAAATAGTGGCATTTTGAGGCACCCACGATCTATGGAAGTTAACATCATTTGCCCACGTCTTTTGGTAGTTTCTTGTGTTCCCCACTATCATTTGCAATTAACCAAAATGTCTTATTGAATTTGGTATAAATAAGTGTTGTTCCCTTCGTTGAAAGGCATGATCATCCAATTCGGTAAGATTGATTTACACCTTTTGCTCTCTTAATCAGGGTCCCGAAAGCGTCCAAAAATCACCCCGACATCCAGAAACCGTCGCCACCTCCAACCAGCATCCCACCAAGACAGACTCCATTAAAGGAGTTTGCCGTAGCCGCCGCACATTCATCATCGTCCGTTTGAAACCTGTCGTCGTTCTTTCAGTTTTCCTTTGTCGTTCTTCTCTTTGCATCATGTATGTAAGTGTTGTAAAGACTTAGTCCTTGTAATTCATCATGGTTCAATTACTTTACGACGACCACATATTCTGAAAATTCGATACGTTTTGCGTGTAATACAATTTTGCGTTCAACATGTTTTTTGCGACCATAGTCGAAGATGAAAAATCTTGATCTGTAAAAGGTTAGAACAACGAAAATGCCACAAATCAGAAGTGATAACACTATGGATTATGTCTATTATGGGTATATAGAGCTGGAAAATGACACGGCAAACAGCCAGAAAACCATGTCGTATTTACCCACTCCCTTCTTGACGCAAAAATGAGGGTAGAGATGGTAGACATATTCATAATATGCATATGGGCCCCAATATCCCTCGTCCACGTATGTGTCATCTGACTTTGTGTTTAGGCATGTGTTTCAAAATACTGTAGGAGAACTAAGAAGAGATATTTCAAAAAGGCACAAAGAAATTGCAGATGCACTTTGAGTGCTATCTGATAAAGTTGATAAGATTGATAAGAAATTACTTTCTTAGAAGAGCTGTTAGAAGAGCTGAGAAACATTTATGGGAGATGTTAGAAGAGCTGAGAAACAAAAAGTTACTTTATATGAAAATCCCTATAGTGAGTATCCCGAGTTTTACCTTGAAAACCTTAGCGGAGGTAATGGAGTTGGTGCAAACACCTCGAAAAACCAATGTCGAGCTATAATCCAATATATGTAGAAGATATCGATAACGACTTAAGGTGCAAGGAATCCAATAGCTTTTATTGTAAGCCCACGATAGAGGAGAGAATTTTGAGACTGACACCGTTTCCTAACCTTATGCCATTTAAAGAGATATTTGAAAAAATTGAGGGAAAATTACCTCGAGATGGTTTTTTTGGGTGATGCTCGTAGAGTTGGTTTCTCAAATCCATATTCTTCTTGAGTTCTTGCGATTACACCGAGTGGGAAAGTACCAAACACTTCTTAGTTAAATCACATAGCTATTATACCTAATTTTGTGAAAACACAGGTGATAAAGGGATTTGATAAAATCCTTAAGCAAATTCGAGGAAGGCGGACAAATAAGTCATATGTATACTAGAAAGTTCATAGAAAAGAGCCAATTTCTAAGGTGCCTCGAAAGAGAATCAACAGACAAGTGCTTAGAGAATCAAAAATAATGAAATTAATTAAGCATGTGGATAAGTCCATGGAGTTAAAGGGAAAACAACTCAAAGAGAAATTATTCATGATAATTTTATTAACACGATCCATTGCCGAAATTTTCTTTAATTGGCTACTCCCTTGTTTGATATAATTTTTAATTCCTGATAATTGGTTATATGTGGTAAACATCCTCCTTCCTTCATCGTACTGCTTGCATAGGGAAATCAGGTATCAAGATCCTCACTTATACGTTCGCTAATACAAGATGAAGGATCTTGTACACGAAGGTACCCCTTATGTATAAAGAATATGTTTCGAAATAGTGTTAGGCGGGAAATAAACTTGTGAAATAGAATAGATAGTTTCGATATTCCGAAAATAATGTACGGAAGTCGAATTTTAAGTCCGACTTCTAAAAAATCCTTTAAGAAAGTCAAACTTTATAAATTCGATTTTAAAAAAAGAAAAGAAAAATATGACTTTCTAAAGAAAGCCTTTTGAAAGTCGGACTTTACAATCTAAATTATGATTTCAAGGCATTATTTCCTAAATTTTGAAACTATCTACCTTATTTCGTACTTTTTTTTCTCAAAATGGAACAAAGTCCTTATATATATATAATAAATTAGATTATTCTCTTTCATGTATTTTACATTCTCAATTTCTTTAAAAAAGTTCATAACTCCATTTTTATCTATGAAAAAAAAAATTACACTTGGGCGGGCGGGCATAGGGAATTTTCGTACTTCAAGATTAATTTATTTGAAATATCATTCAACTCTTCGTCAGAAACTTAAAAGAAAAAAAGCAAAAGAAGAAGAAAAGAACCCGAACGTGGGGAGGAGGAGAGGCGCAATGTGGGCTTGGACTTTGATCAGGCCCATTATATCTCGGCCCGACATAAATATGGGCCTGGATTGGTCCCGGGAGACCGGCTTAAATATTATTGATCGGGCCGGAGAATTCCAGTCCGAAGGCGGAAACATGCTCAAACTACTCCGAGAGGAGGCGCACAAAATGGACGCAATCACAAAGAGTCTCCGTAATGACACGAATTCTTCCTCTCGCGGTACTGAAACCAATTGACGAGGAGTCAGTCAGAAGGTTGTCTTCTAATAGAATTCCCTCTCTGCATAACCAGTGTTGCCGGGTTGCTTCTTTGTGGGGCGCTAAGAGCATTTCAAAAGTGCTTTGGATTTGGGCAACTCCCCATCAACGAAGCCCATTTCCGAGCCCATCTGAGACCAGGCCCAATCCCAATAATCCAATTAGCCGACCCATATAAAATGGACTATCGCACACTGCCCAAAACCCTAATTTTTGCGCAGCTGTCGCATATCGTCAGAAGAAGAAGAAGAAGAAGAAGAGCAGAGCGACGATGGTGTGATTCCTAATCCGAATCCCCGGTCTATCGTACTTTGTTCGGTGATCTGACGGGGGGAATTTTTCGCAGGCGGACGTGGAAGACGTGACGGCGGCGGGACAGCCGAAGAAGAGGACGTTCAAGAAGTTCAGCTTCAGGGGAGTCGACCTCGATGCTCTCCTCGACATGTCTACGGACGAGCTCGTCAAGCTGTTCCCCGCCAGGGCTCGCAGGAGGTGATTGACCGCTGAGTTCGTTTGAGGTTGATGGAGGGATTGTTTTGAGTTATTTCTGATTTGGGTTGTTTGTTTCCTTTTAATAGGTTCCAGAGGGGTTTGAAGAGGAAGCCCATGGCCTTGATCAAGAAGCTCCGCAAGGCCGTACGTGTTTATTCCTAACTTGTCCTCTTTGCCTGCTTGAGTGTGATGTTATTGGTGTCATTTCTGCTGTTAGTGATTGCTTGTTGTTACTGCTTTGTGTCGAGTTTATGTTGTGCTAGCCATGGCCAGTTTTTGCTTGGATTGCTGTGCCAATTCGGATATTTATGAGTGCATTGCAATTTCTTTCATTGGCTGGATGTTAATTACAGAATGTGAGAATTTGTTCCTCGGGATGATTGGGAATTTGGGGATGGTGAACTTATCTTTCTATCTATAGCTAGAAAAGCAATTCCTCTATTGTAGTTTTGTTGGACCTGGGATGTTGTATTCGAACCAATGCCTGTGATTAGTCGAATCTTATTGGGTTGCATTTGTATTTTTGTTATTCCTTGAAATAATTTTTCCTTCTCATTTCCTCTCCATATGCCTTAAACCGGGCTTTTTCTCTTTGTCGCGGAGGCAGAAAAGGGAGGCTCCTCCTGGTGAGAAGCCTGAGCCTGTCAGAACCCACCTTAGGAACATGATCATTGTCCCCGAGATGATTGGGAGCATCATTGGTGTGTACAATGGTAAGACCTTCAACCAGGTTGAAATCAAGCCTGAAATGATTAGTCACTACCTCGCCGAGTTCTCCATCTCATACAAGCCGGTCAAGCACGGAAGACCTGGTATTGGGGCCACCCACTCTTCTAGGTTCATTCCTCTTAAGTGAAGAGTTCGGTTGCTTTTGTTTATGCTCCTGTTTTGGCTGTGATCAACTGTTGGAGACTCTAAGTGATAACTGATTTTGGTTTGGTTGTGCTTTTTCATTGGAAAATTACATTTTTGTGATTTTGACAATGGTGAAACAGTTCCCTACTTTTCTGGTTCATGCCCAATAATCTCTGGCAGCTGCAGAATGCCAATTCTCATTACATATTCGTTGTTGACGAATTTATGTTTGTCGGAATGGTAGAATAACTTTAGCTTATGGTACACAACAGACTCATCCAATGTAGAGGCACACAGAGCATGTAAAGCCCTTAGTGAAGATAACACAGCTCATTTTCCTCATCTTCCTTTCTGACTGACAATCTGTGGGGACACTTCGTTGGTGTTTTCGGTATTCCCGATCAGCTCGTGCTCGCTCCCGATGCTTAAAGCATTTATATCTGGACGTCCGACCTGGTTGAAGTCTTGGGAACCTTGGGACCCTTCTCCTCTTGAGGAACGCTTGGAGGAACCCCCATTGTCAGCACTCTCCTGCAGCTGGAGTGCAAATTCGAGGTTCCACAAGACATCGCCCATGTGGGGTCGTTCGGCTCCGTGGTCGGCCAAGCATTTCTCGGCCGTCTCGGCGAACTTCTTTAAGCATTCGGGATTGATCTTGCCCTTGACTTCGGGGTCAATGATGTCTTCGAGGACCCCTTTTCTTATGCAATGCAGAGCCCAGTCGGCCAGGCTTACCTGTTCCTTAGGAAGCTTTGGGTTCAGGGCTGGTCTCGCACAGAGCGCCTCGAAAAGCACTACCCCGAAAGAGTAGACGTCGGATTTCTCCGTCAGTTGTTGCCTCCGGAAGTATTCAGGATCGAGATACCCAAAGCTTCCTTTCACAACCGTGCTCACGTGCCCTTTGTCCATGTTGGGACCCGTTTTCGACAGCCCGAAATCAGAGACTTTTGCAACCCAGTTCTCATCGATGAGAATATTGGTCGTCTTGACGTCCCTGTGGATAATTGTGTACCTTGCTCCAGTATGAAGATAGTGGAGACCTCGAGCAGCGCCAATGCAGAGCTCTAGCCTCTGTTTCCAGGGGAGCTGAGGATTGTTGCCCTTGTAGATATGCTCCCTCATTGTTCCGCGAGCCATATAATCGTAGACAAGGCACATCTCGTTCTCTTCCTCGCAGAAGCCAATCAGAGACACCAAATGCTTGTGCCGCAGCTTCGAAAGCATCTCGACCTCAGTTTGGAACTCATGGACTCCTTGCTCCGAAGAGGGATTCGACCTCTTGATAGCCACTTTCATCGTGCCATCAATGACTCCCTTATAGACCTTTCCAAAGCCACCCACACCAATCACGTTCGACTCGTCGAAGTTCTTCGTAGCATGCTGGATTTCGAACAGCGAGAAACGCCTGCTGAGTCCTTGAGCCTCTGAGGAGAGGTGGCTAGCTGCCGATGTGTGAGATTTGCTGCCATTAGTTTGGGAGAATCCGGAGATAGGCAGCCAACTACTCGTATGCGTTTCTGTTCCGTAAACTTTCTTCTTTTTGATGTATACACTAACAGCTATTGCAGCTAAGGCCCCAAAGGCGGCCGCGCCACCTGCAGAAAGTGTGATCACCTTGACGTTGGAGTCCGATGGGGCAAATGCTTTTGCTGCACTAGCACGAGCGGATGCTTCGGCCTCGGCCTTCAGCAGCATCTCTGATGGCTGCGGGTTGGGCCCTCCCAGATTCCCAGCAGCGTCGCTCATCTTAAATATCTCAATTCCATTCAGAACAGCATCATAGAACTCAGGCGGAGGATCTGCCGTGACAGAAGGATGTAAGGAAATTGTGATCTGCTCATCCCCCTTCCCATCCGCTACGTAGATCGCATAATCTTTGTAAACCGGCACCGCTTTCGCGGTCGACCAACCGATGACATCAGCAGCTGCCTGGGCAGTCTGGTTGTTGATGAAGATATCAAAAACCCGCTGGTTGACTTTAGTGCAGAAGTAATCACAGAAGTGCAGCCGCACGAGATACGTGAAGTTCGCATCGGCTTGGAAGATCCACGTGAGGTTATAGTTCTTGTTCAGATCCTTGTCGTATCCCATCGATCTTGCGGACCTGTACACGTCGAGTGGTGCAACGTAGTCTGGCAAGCCATTATACTCTACCGTAACGTTGGCTTCGTTCGTAACACCCGCTGAGGCACCATCCAAGTAAGGTGTGTCATCGTACCATGTCCTCAATAAATTGGAATCGTTGCTCGGCGGAATGTACTGCCCTCCAACGTTTAGCCGAAACATTGTCTGGAGGCTCGCGGTCTTGGCATCCACCAGTTGGTCAGAGAAACCGACCATCTGTGCGGACTCAAACAAGTCAGGGATTTGAACCAGCTCGATGCCGTTAACGAACACATAAGCCCCGTTGTGCTCTGGCGATGGCTTGAACGTGATATCCAGGCTATTTGAGTCTGCAGAGACCAGAGAGTATTCCTTTATGATGTAGGCCTGCGTAAGGGCTTGCGCAGTGACGTAAGCACTGAAGTTCTTTAGCAGTGTTACGCCCCCAGCGACCACCGAGAAGTATGCGTCGGCCGGGTCGAGGGACTCATAACTCGAAGGGTAGAAATGCAACCTGAGCCAGTACCGTTTCCCTGCATTCACGGGGAGCTTGTAACTCGCCTCCGATGTGAACACCCTGGCCGACATGTATGGGAATGAGGATGGGAGAGACGGATCCTGGAATGAGGCCTTCGCCATCTTTGCATCAGCCGACACGACATACTTATCATCAGATACCCAGCTTCGGCCATCAGCATCCTTCCCTGCCTCGGCGGATCCGCAGCCGAGGATCAGCTCACCCGAATCCAATCCAACCACATGGAGAGAGCTGAAGAAAACAGAGAACAGAAAACTGAAACAGAGCAGAACACAGAACTCGCCGGCGCGGTTCATTTTTTTCACGTATTGCCTCGAGGTACAGGACCGTTCCCTGTCCGTGCCTTTCCTACTTCCGTACGCCCAACGAAATCTTCCCGCTTCCCACGCAACCACGCCAACAATTAACTTCACCGAATCGGCATTCGCCCAGTTTCAATAATCAACGGAGGTTCGACATCAATGGGGCTCGCCTGGGGATTAGCCAGGCAAGATCTTCATTTCGTAAGAAAGATTTTCCTAGAGTTATGACAATGTTTCTTCTTCTTCTTCCTCCTTATTACCTGTTTTCCATATCTGGGGTGTAATCCCAAAACGAAATAATACGCACCTGAATTCGGTTATGAATCCCCCGCGATAAGATCAGTTTCGGCTAAACTTAGTAAGATTCGGTCCTGAATTTTCTCTCGTCCCGGGTAAGCTGGTTAGGAAGAACTGCAACAACAGGCAGGACAATTGTCCTAAATGGATCAAACCGTGCAAACAGAGTGAGGTACAGACCGTGCGGAACAAACCGTGAAATAGTTATGTTCGAGTTCTGGTAAGAAAACACTGGTTCCCATGGCATTGCCCAAAACCACGACAGAAACCTCGTATCTTGTCTGTTGTCGTAGATATTCTTATGAAACTTATCCAATTTCTGTTTACATAAAATCCTGCGAGAGTGTCCGCTCTCAACCGGTACCTTCATCGGTGGTGTTTCGATATGCAGCCAATAGGAGGCTCCCTTCCCTGCAGTTGTGGATTCGCTCCACAGCGCTCGTCGTGTGTTTTGCGAGTTTTAAGTAACAGCCAAACCGCAGGCCGATCGAGGCTATACAGCAATGTCTCAGTCGCTGCCCTCATCTCCACACGGGTTAGCTGGCAAATGCCCCGGACTGGATGACCTCCAGGGGGGCTTCAAAGGGAAGAGCCGGAAGAGGCTGTGCAAGCAGTTATCGATGTGCGAGACAGCGGGTGACCTGGCGTGGGAGAAACGAAGGCGTCAGACACTGAGGCAGGGGAGGATGGCGGCGATCACGAGCCCATCGAGGTCAAGGGAACCCCCGGACGAAGTAACCGACGAGGACCTCAATGAGCTCAAGGGGTGTATAGAGCTAGGCTTCGGGTTCAACGAAGATGACGGGCAGATGCTGACCGGAACGTTGCCGGCCCTCGACATCTACTTTTTGGTGAACCGGTACCTGACGACGGGCAGCGTGGGTTCGTCGCCAAGCAGCGTCATGTCATCATCTTCATCTTCGTCGTCGCTCGGCGGACCGTCACATTCCGATGGGAGCCCGAGGAGCGATTCCGAGGGCTGGAAGATATGTAATCCAGGTAAAAAGGAAAAATACAACTCAAAATACTACGTCGTTTGATAGATAATAAGAAGAAATTCACTGGATTTTGACTGCGGGTGAAATTCAGGAGACGATCCACAACAAGTGAAGACGAAGTTGAGGCATTGGGCACAGGCCGTGGCTTGTTCTGTGCGGCAATCCCCCGTGATTTATTATTCTCTTTGAAGATGAGACGAGACATCTCTTTTTCTCATTGTTATTATTTATTCATTGGGGGGGGGGGGGATTTTTCTTTTCCTACACATTTCACTTTCTTTTCCTTTTTCTTTCTCCAATTTTTTGTTCATGACTGACTAAAATTGTCATGAATTTTGTTGGGACAGAAGTTCAAGAAAAAGAAAAAGGATTATATCATCAATGCTTGTTACCAACCACCATTCACCCTTCTAAACAACGTTACTTCTCTTTATAATAAATATATGATTATATTCAAAACTTTCTGACTTTTACTTTTGTTCGCTATACATTTATATCCGTCGTATCTTCTATCTTAATATGATCCAAATTGGCTCTTAAAAATGGAAGTAGATGAGCATTCTTCCCCAAATTATGCGAAATAGCAGGGACAACTGAGACCATTTTTCTTTTTCTTTCATCCTCACCAAATCCTCATATACTCAAATCGCACAATGAGTCCTAATCGTCGGGCGTACCTGGGAGCACAAAATCGCACAACAACGACGAGAACAAGGAATAAGGGAAGTGCATTTACCTTGATAGTTGAAGGAGGTGTGCCCTCGAAAGCAAGGACAATGACAAATACAAGGAAAAAGGGAGGTGTGCCGTTAGAAGCAGGGACAACAACAAATACAAGGAAGAAGGGAGGTCCTTGGAAGTAGTTGCACTTTCAATGGAAGTAACTCTCACGAGATTCTGAGCAAAGTTTAATGTTAGTTACCTTCAGTTATGGCTATGAGGTCCTTTGATTTGGAGCTGGAAGGGCGTCTTTCTCGGATGGTTGCGGGTGCAAATGCTGAGGAGCACGTTTGCTAGCCCTCGACATATACTTCCCGGTTAACCGGTATCTGAAGACGACTGGCGGGACAAGTTCGGCACCAAGCGGCGTCATGTCGTCGACGTTGCTCGGCAGGCAGTCATCTTCGTCATATTTCGATGGGAGCCCTAGGAGCGATTCCGAGAGTGGAAGATATGCAATCCTGGTAAAATATTATAACTCATTACCACGTCGTTTCATAGATTATATAAATGAGAACAAATAATTCATTGGAATTTGATTCATCAAAAAAATTAAAATGGATGTGTTTGGGGTGAAACCTGGGGACGATAGGCAACAAGTGAAGATGAAGTTGAGGCATTGGGCACGAGTCAATCCCCTGCGATTTATTATTCTCTTTGAAGACGAGACAAACACAAAGACTCGCAACAAAATATAAACACCCTCTTTTTCATCTCTGTTGTTATTCAATTTCATTAATTAATCTATTTATTGAACATGGTCAATAACCTACACAACAAGCATCTTGGACCAAATACTAGCGATTTTCATGCTATGCTTTTTTTTTTGGCAATTTACTTTCATGCAAAATCATGGGGTGCTTTGGTTTTTATTCCTAATGCTAACCGTCTTGTGACAAGCACAATTTACAAAAACTCAACGCGAGAGATGTGTTCACATGTGTATGACTTTTATGGCTTTTCGTGTAATATTTTTTATAGCTAAATATTTAACATCTCCAATAGTTATAAAAGACGGCATATAGGTCGTTTATTTGTCCAACATCATTTCTTCCGGTAGCGCTTGTTCTCTGATCCAATGCCTTCTCTTCCCATTCTTTCCACGGTCGTCCAACTACGGACAACACCGTCACTTCATCTCTGTCTATGGACCTCTACTTCGTAACCGCACATTACACATTGGAAACAGTTTTCGCGCTTTGAGGATTTCTTACCATGTCAGAGGAATTGACGTCGTCGACTCCTCCCTCCCAAAGTTTTCTCGAAGGGATGTTCTCACCGGCCTCATGGTAATATATGTGCTAAAAAATGAAATATATAATATGTCACGTTTTCACGTAACAATTCGAGCTTTTCGGACATTTAGTATCGGTTGTCCTCTGTTGTACGAATGGTATTGGAGCCAGAAGTCAATGGTAATGGAGTCAGAAGTCAGTGGTATCGAAGTTAGAAATCAATCACATCGGAGTAGTATAAGTAATGTCGGAGCCAGAAGTCGATGTTGTTCGGCGTAAAAATTAAGACATTTAAAAATAAAAAGAGGCAAAAAAAAGACCTAGGTAAAAGAACAGAAAACTTGTCTAAAGAGGATCTCCAAATTATCAGCGGTGGTCACTCTCGTCGTGAGACCAAAGACATGGGGAACTAACCAATGGTACAAAAACACGAATAAGACAAACAAAATCGTTAACTAGATTAGCAATAGTATTTTCATTTGAGTTGTGAGAAATTCTCATATCATACTAATTTTTATATGTTATTTCTTTTTTTATTTTTTTAAAACACAACAATTATTTGGTAGAGTATGCGTACAATTACATTTACTACTTTTTAATGTTAATACTATTGGACAATATATTTTGTATATAAATAAATGCAATTACGAAATATTTTGTAAGTTCATTCACCTTCTGAATTTTTGTAAAATAAAACAACTAATAACGTATCCGAAGAATTTTATTCATTAATGTTTTGTTGATATTAATCGATGATATATATAAAAAATAACATAGTGCACGTATACCTTTATTATGAAATTTTTTATGTTACTTTTTGTTACTTTAGGAATTCACATTAAAATTTGTAATTTACAAAATTTATGTTAATTTTTTGATTTTTTTCGCATAAAGTTATGTAACTTTCTTGCAAAATCAAGATGTTGGGTGCTTTGGTTTTTATTCCGCTAACCGACTTATGACAAGCACAACTTACAAAACTCCACACGAGAAACACGTTCACATGTGTTCTTGTAATATTATAACTTTTATGACTTTTCGTGTAACATTTCTTGTAGCTAAATATTTTAACTATCTCCAATAGTTTTAAAAGGGGGCGTTTAGGCCGTTTATTTGCCCAACATAGTTTCTTACCATTCCCCACAGTCATAGCGTGTCTTCTTTGTTCCGATGCCTTCTATTCCCATTCTCCCCGCAGTCGTCCAGTTACAGACTCCATCATCTGTTCATTCTTTGACCTCTACTTCGTAACTGAACACATTGGAAACATGTTTCGCGCTTTAAGATTTCTTGCCGTGTCGGAGGAAGTGACGGCGTCGTCTTCTCCCTCTGGAAGATTTCCCGAAGGATGTTCTCACTGGACTCGCAAGGATGTATGTGTTAAAAAATAAAATATATAGCATGTCACGCTTGCACATAAAGTTCGATATGTTAAGATAGTACGTGTTGTACAACAATGATAAAAAGCCAGAAATGGGCTTCGAGAGGGCCATGTTAAAATTTATAAATATAATTTATGCAAAATTTATAATTAGAATTTGTAATTTTCAATTTTTTTTTATTTTTTTCGCATAAAATTTTGTATAAAGAAACAAACATTTTGTATTTTATAAATATATTTTGATAGAAAGAAAAAAATCTTGTATATATGTAATTAGAAATTTAACCTACAGTATGTCAAAAAAACTAGTAATTCATAGTTAAAATAAATGCACATGACAAAATCTACAAGCTTTTTCTAATATACATTATTTTTTGTATTTTTATCTAAAACAATTTCTTTACAAAAATAGGTATACCTATTTTCCTAATAAAACTTACATAAAATTTTTAGCTGGAATCTTTTGGCTAATTCTTCTTCTGATTTCGATTTGATTTATTGTGTGGTTGAGTTGTGTTAACATACCTTATCATGCAAGACAGTAGGACGGGGGTGAGAAGGTGGCAATATTAGTTGGGAAGTGATACGAGGTCATGTCCTATGTCCTCGGAGACCCGACCACAACCTTGTGAGACTACCTACGATCCAATGTCTGAAGTGGTTTTGTTGTGGGAAAGAGACAACTTGTCGCCCTTAATGTACTCTCCTCTCCGAATGAACTTACTCCTGAGATTTTCTCCGACCGATTCAAGGATGATAACTAATCAGAGACGCCTGAAAAAAACGGGCAATTTGTTAAAGATAAACATCATTCAATTGGAAGTGGCTAACAGTACGTGTACGTAACGGTTACGTAGTTTGTTAATTATTATTAAATTTTTTTAATAAATTTTACTAAAAATTGACCGTTACTAATTAAGTCAACGCGATTTTAGTAAAAAATGTAGTAAAATTTACTAAAATCCGGTCTTCTTTTAGTAAAGTCAACGCATAATTAGCAAAAAAATATGTAAATTTTACTACTTTTTTACTGCTGTTCAAACAAGTTAAAGTTTACTAATTTTTCGCTAACTTTACTAAAACTTTTCCGTTAGTAAAGTCAACTCAGATTTAGTAAAAAAAGTAGTAAAATTTACTAGCTTTTTTACTAATTGTACGTTGACTTTACTAAAAGTTGTTAGTTTTTTAGTAAAGTCAACGTATTGTTAGTAAAAATATTAGTAAATGTTACTACTTTTTTTACTAAATCTGAGTTGACTTTTACTAACGGAAAAGTTTTAGTAAGGTCAGCGCAAATTTACTAAAAAAAGTAGTAAAATTTACTACTTTTTACTGTGCGAAAGAAGCCGATAATTAATAATTGTTTACTAATTCTTGTGTCTTTTTTAGTAAAAAACTATTTCAGTTAGTAAAACTGTTAGTAAAGTCCTACGTTTTTAGTAAATGTTTACTAATTTTGACATGTTTTTACTAAAAATATTAGTAAACTGTTACTAAAAAATGAACGTGTTTACCAACGAATTTACTAATTAGAACAGTGTTTCCGAACCTAACTCCGAACCTATTTTGGATGTGAAATTACCGGGTTACCCTGGTTACTAAACTTATTACTAATTTACGAAACATTTTACTAATTTTCTTTGTGTTAAGTGACCCCGAGTAAATAAATTACTTACTTATTGATTTTTAAGTGTAGTGACGTAAATTTTACTAAGTTTAACCCCCACATCCGCATTTAATTGGCTGGGGGTTTGCGTCTATAGTTCTATTTGGAGTTGTTCCATCGGTCTTTCTGACGAGGTGTTGCTCCCGTAGGCAGAGAAGTAGTCCAAGCTGCAGACGGTCATTCAAGGATTCTCCAATTCGTCAGCTGCTCTTCGTCCCTGATTTCTCGCAGCTGGCATTCCGTCATTGTCCCAGATCTTGGGCTTTGTGGCTGCGTCCCAGATTTGCTGGTGCAGGTCGTCTTCGTCCCAGATCTTGGGCAGAAAGTCGTCTTTAACCCAGACCACATTCTGCAGGTCATCCTCCGAGATCTTCGACTGGAAGGCATCGTCCCAGGTCTTCGGCATCGTCCCTCCTCTTCGGCCGCAGGTGGAGTTTCATGCTCATCTTCTTCGGCTGCAGCTGGTCCGACAGGGGAGTGTTCTTCGGCTGCAAGCGGAGTGACGAGTTGAAGGTCGTCCGCTACAAGTAGTCGGACAAGTTCATCTTGTTCGGATTGTGGTGGGTTTCGGGTTTGCGTCGTCGTTGGCCTGAAGAAATGGAAAGTGTATTGAATGCGAAGAAGTCAAGATTTGGTGAAGAATATGATGTTGATTCTGCAATTATTATTCATCATCCCTAATATATTGATAACCTTTCATCATTAATGTGAATGTAGGTGAGCAAGATGTTCAGCAGTTCTTCAATATAGTCAGTGATATGAATGAAGAACATATGTTGAATATGTCATTTGGTACTGCCGAAGAAGTTGAAGAGTTCATTAAAATGTATGCAATGGTTCATGGGTTTTTAGTTCGTAAAAGAGATCTGCAGAAATTAAGAAACGGTGAATGCGTCATGAGAAAGTGGGTTTGTTCAAGGGAAGGCGAGTGTTCCGATGTCCCTGTGTTGACAGCGAGAAGTCGGGTTAGAGCATCTGTGAAGAACGGTTGCAAGTGTTTCTTTAAAGCGAGAGTGGAGGTTAATGGGCAGTGGAATTTGATTGTAGTTCAGTTGGAACACAATCATGACATGGTGAGCGAACGTCTGTCATATTTCATGCGAGAAAGGCGGCAAGTTTGCGACGAAGATATGATCGAATGCTTGACGTTGGATTTAGACAGTGTGATATTATGCGACTAGTAGTACACGCATCTGGTGGACACTCACGTGCCGGTTTCCTAATGAAGGACCTCAATAACCGGAAGTTGAAAGAAGAGTCTGCTGGGGTGGCTAGTCGTTGTGATTCAGTCCTTGCATATCTCCTGTCTAGGAGGAACAGTGACAGTGGCATGGCGTTCGAATTACATGTGGAAAATAATGAAGTGACACGCATATATTGGGCGGACAGTACCTCAATCACTGATTACCAATCATTCGGCGATGTCGTAGCACTGGACTCAACGTTCAAGACAAACAATTATGGAATGCAAATAGTGATCATCGTCGGTGTCAATCATCACCATCAAACTACTGTGTTTGGGTCTGTCTTAATGAGTTATGAAACCATTGCGGACTACACTTGGCTCCTACGTACTCATACATAGATCATGGGAGGCAAACATCCGCTAAGCGTGGTCACAGACGCCGACAAAACGATGATTGCTTCTGTGAGAGAAGTATAGCCATTTTCAAGGCATAGGTTATGTCTTTGGCATTTTAGTCAGAATATCAATTGTCGTGTACAGGACCCGGGTATGCGAGCTCGTATTTCGTCATTCATGTACAACAGTAGACCCTGTGAAGAAGTTGAAGAGGAGTGGTCGTCTTTAATGAGCCATACAGGATCCATAAGCATTAGATGGCTACAACAAATTTATGCATGCCGACATATGTGGTGGCAAACGTATCTGCATGGTCATTTCTGGCAGAGCTTAGAAGCACTCAACGATGCGAACGAATGCACCGTTACATGAAGGGATATGTCGACAGGAAACATAAACTGCATGATTTCGTTAACAATTTTAAGCGCGCAGTTGTTGATCTTCGTCACAAGGAATACGAAGAAGGCTTCAAATCAATGCATAAGGCATTCAAGCCAAGTACGATGTTGCGCCGACTGGAGGAGGATGCAAGTCAATTGTACACCCTGAGTTCTTTTCACAGAGTTCAGTCCGAAATGAAAAAGGAAGCGCGATTTTATGTGGAAGATATAGTTGATGGGAATATAGCGAGGGTATACACTCTTTCGTATTATGACGGTGAGTATAGATGCATGCAAGTGTCATCTGGCAAACAAAATGTCGAACTCAGTTGCAGCTGCTTACATTTTGAGACATTTGGTTTTTTGTGTTCCCACCTCTTCCACGTTGCGAAAGTTCTTGACCATACCAAAGCATCTGGTCAATAAAAGGTGGACAAAGTTAACTAAAAATGCATGTTCTGAAGTTCTATCTTCCCTTGAATACGGTGTCGACATCAATGGTCTACGACAGGGTATTCTCATGACTGCATGTCGGCGGATGTGTTTTCATGCTGGAAGATCAGACAACGAATTTCGGATGGTTCAAAAAAAAATTCAATCATTGACGTTGGAGTTGGAGAGTAGTAGTGTGGAGAAGGAAGGTTTAACGGGGATTGATAATCGCGTCGCGTATAATATTGGTGACCAGATTCGTAAAGAGTATGTCATTCATGGTAGCAAGGAAGAAACATGCATGGGTCCCTCTCAACGATTTCATGATCGTGGCCTCAATAACGAGAAACTAACGAACGTCTGTAGTGAAAGTTGTTTTGAAATAGAAGAGGATGTGCGATGTGAAGATAGCTCAGTTTATGGACAGTTAAAGGTGTACCCATAACTTAAAATTTCGACAGCATAACGGCAGTATTTTGACAAAACATCAACCTGTTCATTCAGTTACCAAAGGTACGCTATGTACACACCGACTATTCTATTACAACATTTACATATCCCAAAATTGCAACTTCGAATGAGCAGGTTGCTAGCTATTACAGGTCGTCAGCAGGGTGATTGAGCAGGTTGGCAGCTGGTCGTCAAAATCAGGAATTTAGCATGTGTTGCTCAAGGAATGTACAGGATGCATATGGTCCGTCAAGTGTCTATCGACCTGCATCCCATGTTGAAGCATCACTGCTCTCTGGCTTCTTACTCCTCTTGTTCGCATCATCTTTAACTTTCTGCTGTATTCTTTTCTTAACCTCATTCCCAGGCCATTTGATCATGCTAAAAACCAGCCGCAACCTATCAGCAATGCCTACGGTCTAACACACACACACACATATCAAATGGGGGGTCAGCTGTCAGTGAAAAGAAAACCAAGTGTCTATCCAGAATTCACGCACAAATACTGTCTAACAGAGGTACGATCATACGGTCTAACTACACAAAGACTGTAAGTGTTTGACAGTAATTACGTTGAATGAGTTAATGAACTTACCACTTCTTCTGCACCAAACGGGGGTTCAGTCAATGTCATGAATTTCATGACATAAATTCCACATTCACTTCTGCAGAAACAACAATGCATAATATGTGTAACGACTGGTTACGTTCATACAGATGAAATGAAAATCGGGTAATGTAGTTGGACGTACTCATTCCCGACAGCCATCTGGTCGGGCACGTTAGACGGATATATTTTTTTCCAGCTGCAAATGTCTGGTAATTGATACCCTTTTGCCTTTGATTTGACCCGATTCTCTTCCATAACGACGCTTAGAAGCTTTAATACACGCTGATGAAGCTCTGCTCTGCCCCCGACGTTGGACAGTTTTTTGTATATTGTGTCCATTATGAGGACTTCACCTGTCCTGAATGACACAATCTGTAGCGCCCAATGTGATTCCACGACGCAAAGCGGAATAAAAATCTACAAACGGGCATAGCATTCAGTTTACGAAACAAAGAACTTCGCAAAGGTCGTAAATTACTAAATTATAAGTATCTGGAGATAGGCACCAAATCAGTTACATGGACTGGATGCTTACCCATTGCACTTCGTGGTTCTTGCCAATGTGAGACTTGAAGTGCGCATATAAGGCTGCGGCATTTGCTTTGGCTATGACGGGCATTTTGGCTGAACTATATTGCGTCGATGCAAGATTCTGAAATCGGTTCGTGGTTAGTTCATGGTACATCTAATGGATTTGGAAATCAGATGTAAATCAGCACTTACCCCTAACCAACTTGGAAGGTACCAAATCCTTCTTATTTCGGGATCCATGCTACTTGTAGCATGACGGCGTGGAAGTCTATAATCTGCAACAACGAATAGTCGCGTCGCCGACTTAGATGGGTTAATCCTGTTTTAAGGTTAGTAATTAAAGAGGTAATCTTACATCATCGTCTATTCATCTTCGTGGAATAAGAGAACGCATCGCATGCCTATTAACGTGTGCAGACTCGGTCATACAAAGACATTCACTGCAACAAATAATATCCATAAAAAAATTTTTCCAGGAACTTGAACAATATCCCAATATCCGAAGACAGTGACACTAACCTATTGTCTCGGTCATCATTCCAAGCGTACTCAATGACACACCATTGAGCCGGTGTAAATGTTTTGAGCTCACTAACGGGCACATCCACTGGGAATTATTTTTGCAGTGCCTATCCATGACAAATTACAACAATGGATAAACCCATTAATCCTCGTGAAGGTCACAGTCAAGGCACGACGAGTGGGTATGCTGCAGTCCATTTATACCTCAGGGATGGAGGACCGTCCACGCTTTCTTGTCCTTGTTACCGGCTTAGGCGGGACAAATGAACTGCGGTTAAATGAGGACGGCTTCCTCTCGGTTGTACGACGAGTGGTCTTCCTATTGAAGACGGCTGTTGTCGAGGATCCACTTTCCTGTCACAAATAGTGGAGCAACCATCAATTGTCAATATCACTTTGGAAAGAGTTAACAACAAAAATGTCTGCTAACTTCACTTTCAAATGCAGTTCGACCTCTTCCCCCATCTTGGTCACCCCTTGAATACCTTTCCCGACTTCCGGATCTGTATCCATGGGAACCGGAGCTTCCTTGTCGACTTTAGTGGTGGGAACATCCTAGAATTCTGTAACACATTCTTCTCCTGCCAAATCCTTCTCCTTTGTTGTTTCTGTGGGGGTGCCGTTGCCTTCCTTATCCACTGCGACTTCATAAGAAATCTTCTCCTTTCCTTTTTTCCTTTGCAGCAGCGTCTTCACGCCCTCTTCATGGAGTCATGCTCAGTTCAAATTCACGTCAGCACCGACCAATGCAGATAGTTTATTCAGAGCTTGCGCAAGTTGTACCTCACGCGGGTCCGAATAATCGTTGGAGCCTTCTGGCAAATTTTGTTGTATCTGAGGAGGATGATACGGAACCAAGCTCTTCTCCGACATCATAGTGGAGCCTACCTCGACTATAGGTACACTGATGTCGATGTCCGACAAACCATTGTCGGTAGGTGGAGACTCATGCTCAGACACATTATCAGCCGGATTTACATCAGCCATTCCTTCTGTCACTCCTTCCGGTACCCTCTGGTACATGATCTTCGTTTTCGTCTCCTACCACCTTCTCCTCAGACTTACCACGCTCTTCCTGCATAACGGGATGGCCTTGTCGCCCTCTTTCTCTTCTAACTTCATTGAGAATCAATCCCAATTTCCGGATGATGTGCTCATTAGTAGCATGGAGTCTCATAACAGAAAGTTCCACGGTTTGGTTATGAAGTACATCACATAATAAGTAATTTCAAATCAAAGTAACAACCCAAATTGTAAACATATACAGACCAGCAGACGAAATGAATACCTTCAGCTGACGCATCACCATTTCCATCTGCCCATATTCGTTCGCAGGGTCCACTTCTTCCTCTGCGTTAGTTTCGACATCGGGGATTCCTGTAAATAGACTTACTACGAATTTCAGCTAATGACATGTATTAAAAACACTAGTACGCATTAAAACAACGACAAAACCTACAAGTTCAGCAAGATCAGCATTTGCAACTCTGAATACGGATTTCTGGTGGTCATCGTCCTAATCTTGGCATAAAGGCGTAGTCCTGCTCGATGAGGTTGACACGGTCTCCTCCATAGTTGTTTTGCAAGCATAAAACAACTGGTGGTTTCACAAATCCAACACATTAATAATTCATGTTAACAAGAATAACATAACTCCAAACACAATCAATAAGCGGAACAAACCATAAGGCATACAGTCTCACCAGCAATAGATGGACGCAGCCTCCTATATACTTCGCGTGATGACCTTTGAAGACCCTCACTTGACTACATAGTGCATCGACGACGTGAGTGGCCCAATCAAACTTACAAATGGAGGCAACGTCTCGTGTCGTGAGTAGGTACTCCTTCTCGATGTCAAAGGCGGCACAAGTAGCTTCCTAATATGAATAGTACGACCTCTACTTTCCATACGTCGTCCGGAATATCTCTTCTCAGCATACTACTTTCAACTGACTTGAGAGAAATCTTACCCCTCTTCAGATGCTGTTTCAGCTCATCCCGGACGGTGTCCATGTGTCCGTTAAACGGGACACCGACTTTCGTAGCCGGAAGGCCAATCAGGGCCTCAACATCCGAAGAGAGCATACGGTGTTCCACACCGTCAATTACCATAACTCTCTTAACGGGGTCGAACAACTTCAGAAGGCACTTCAGAGCCTTGTGATGAAACTTGCCGACTAGCCAGATGCAGTAGCCCATCAAATCCTAACTCACACAGGGCAGCCCTCTTGGCATCGTTAAATGTATTCAGCACAGCCCACAACTTTCGCGGACTACACCTTGTATAAAGGTAATCCTGTAACAATATATCCGCGACACCGTCAATACTACAATCATGAATACTCAAGACACTCATAAAAGATGTTTCTAGAGTTACCTTCGAGACACGCACATCCTTTGCCTTCTCCTTTTGAGAAGAAACAGGTGTCTTGCCTTCAATTCCAGCTTCTGGAAGGTCTACCCCTTGTGCCTCGAGTGAAAACTGCCCTGCCAAATCTGCAAAATGCCCTCCATTTCTGCATTTTCCAACAAGTACAAATACACGAAATACCCTATTAAACCGAAGCTAATTAAACTGTGAACCATAACTAAAACGAACCGAACTTCATTTTATTCCTACAGTCCCACTCAAACAAAACAAAGTTAAACAAAACCAACTTAAACCCAAGGAGCATCCATCACAAATTAACATCAAACCAAATGAACATCGGACCCCACTCCAACCAAACAAAATGAAAACAAACACAATCCAAACCATAACAAAACCATAACAAAACAAAAACACAAAGCGAAACCAAAGCAGCTGCGAACCACATAAACCGAACCAGCTCAAACCCACTTCTCCTTTCGCCAAATTAAACCAAACCAATAAACTCAGACCCAACCATTCCCAGTCCAAGGTACAGACAACACGACAGACCTAGTTAAAGTATTACCCAACCAAGTTGAGCCAAATCAGGACGACTACCAACACACAACACCTCAGGAAGCCTACCTCCGACTAACAATACCTAGACCCAAACAAATCAGGACGCGGCTGAAGACAGATTCTAGAAAAGCGCAAAACCCACAAACCCAAATCACACACAAAAAAAAAACAGGGGACAACGGCCGATTTCAGGTTTCGATAGCGGACAACCCATAAAAATGCAAAACCCACAAACCCATAAACCCACAACACCCACAAACCCATATAAACCGCAACACCCACAAACCCATAAAACCGCAATACCCACAAACCCATAAAACCGCAATACCCACAAACCCACAAACGACTACCACCGCCCTCGCGATTTCAGGTTTCGTAACTTCTCCAACATTAGGATTTGAGGTTTCGGAACTTACCCATTTATCGATTAGGGTTAGGGAAGCAATGCCAGGAAAAACAACGACAAAAACGGAAGCGGAGTACAAACCTGATCTCGTCCTCACCACTTCCACAAGACATGCCCCGACTTTGGGGCGACAACAGTAGACGCGGCGGCGAAGGCGGAGGAGCAGCGAGACGATCGCCGTGCAAGCCAACAAGTCTTCGAAAGGAATGACAACTTTCGACCCGTAAAATTAGTAATAAGTTTAGTAACCAGGGTAACCCGGTAATTTCACATCCAAAATAGGTTCGGAGTTAGGTTCGGAAACACTGTTCTAATTAGTAAATTCATTAGTAAACACGTTCATTTTTTAGTAATAGTTTACTAATATTTTTAGTAAAAACATCTCAAAATTAGTAAACATTTACTAAAAACGTAGGACTTTACTAATAGTTTTACTAACTGGAAGAGTTTTTTACTAAAAAAGACACCAGAATTAGTAAACAATTGCTAATTATCGGCTTCTTTTGCACAGTAAAAAGTAGTAAATTTTACTATTTTTTTTAGTAAATTTGCGCTGACTTTACTAAAACTTTTCCGTTAGTAAAAGTCAACTCAGATTTATAAAAAAATAGTAAAATTTACTAATATTTTTACTAACAATACGTTGACTTTACTAAAAAACTAACAACTTTTAGTAAAGTCAATGTACAATTAGTAAAAAGGCTAGTAAATTTTACTATTTTTTTTTTACTAAATCTGAGTTTACTTTACTAAAAAGTATAAGATTATATTCAAAACTTCCGATTTTGTCAATTACTTTGTTGGCTATACATTTAGAAATTGCGTGAAATAATAATAGAGACAACCCATTTTTTTCTTTTCTTTAATCCCAAAATCCCCACCCAAATCCTAATAAATAAACCCAAATCGCACGTCAACAAAGGACCATGGAAGAAGGGAGGTGAGTAATTAGGCGTTTAGTAGTCGAAGGAGGCGTGCCGTTGAAAGGAAGGACGATGACAAATACAAGGAAGAAGGGAGGTGGTGTGCCGTTGGAAGTAGTTGCCCTTTCATTGGAAGCAACTCTCACTGCAAAGTTTTTTAAGGTTAGTTACCTTCAGTTATGGCGGCTCCGAGGTCCCGAGATGGAAGGGAGCTCCTCAGTCTGGATGGTCACGGATGCAATTAGAGCTCGTTTCGCGATTAGGGAAGATCACTCATCTACCACCTCACTTTTTAATTCATCTAGGAGCCAAAGTGAAAATGTTTTCCAGCTCCAGCCTAGAAGACACCTTGTATTAAATAATATAAACTTTTTAATTGTAACCAAAACGAGTGTTTTGTTGGCATCTTTCCCCATTCCCCCTTTTTTGAACAAGCGATATGAACAAAAAAAGAGTCGCCCCCACCGGGGGGGACCGACGAAGTGAAGTTTCTCGGTAATTAATCTAAATAATGATCAACATTTTATTTTACTTATTAATACCAAAATAATATTTCGAGCCCTTCTAGTAATATTTTTTATTATTTTACGAATTTTAATAACTCTTAACAAGTCCACATAATAATGGTAATAATAACACCATGTAAAAATCAAGGAATTTACAAGAAATGTTACAGGAAAAATATCCACGTTTGAACGCGTATCTCACGTAGAGTTTTGTAAGTTGGGCTTGTCGTCTTATATCATTTTAATAGTCGGAACCTCTTCATGGTTTCACTATTGCAATGTTACATGATAATTTTGTAAAAAAAAATATCTTATAAAATATTATTGTTTAATTTTTAAAACTCGTTAAAAATGTTCAGGAGATATAATTGTCCCATTTGGAAAACTGCCAGCAAAATTACCACTCAGTAATTGAAAAGAAAATTTTCTTTTTTTTTTATAATTTTTATTTCTTTAGAATATTATTTTTATTTACTACAGGGGGAAAGCGAGGAGGGTGTTTTTTTTTTCTCTCTTTCGGGTTTACAGCAAGCGTGAAAGGAGGTTTTAGGACAACGTTCGGAGGAACAGCAGAACCCAAATTCCCCACGCGCCGCCAGCCGCTCGAGAAAGTTCCGGTCTTCACTTCAAAACGCAAAACCCAGAAACCACTTCAGTTTTCATCGCCTCCCACTACCCAGAATCCCCTCAAAGTTTTCATCTTTTTGTAAGTCCTTTGGCCACCGTAACCATCAGATGGCCCCCGATGCTTCCGATGCCCTCGCGGGTCCGTTTCCTCGATCCCTTCCCAACCGGTTTCTTGCTCTCCTTCGTGGGTTTAGGAGTGGCGCCTGCCTTATGGGATGGTAAAAGGTTGTGACTTTTGAGATCCCGACTGTTTTTTTTTTTGCAGTGAGGCAGAAGGTTCAGCTGTTCTTGAATGCTGCGAGGACAGGGAATCTTGATTTGTTGAAAAGTGAGAGTTTTTACTTGTCTTTTTTTGGTTATGAATGTGGGTTTGGTTTAATTTGATGTATGTGACTTGGCATTTCTGGAACAGAATTGGCGTGTCAGCTCGATGATGGGAAGGGTTTGGGGAGCACTGTGGCAGACGTTAAGGATGCCAACAAGCGCGGTGCGATACATTTTGCCGCTCGTGAAGGGAAGACTGAGGTCTGTAAGTACTTGCTGGAGGAGCTAAAACTGGACGTCGATAGTAAGGACGAAGATGGTATGCCTGCGGGGGTTGGAGATGTCACCGTGTTGTGTGTGACAAGCGAGAATTCTATTGTTAAGTTTCTTCTGGATTGTGTTAACTTCAAGATTGATTGTTGGATCACAGGTGAAACTCCTCTTATTCACGCGGCCCGACAAGGGCATACGGAAACTGCAGAGTACCTGGTTGAGCAAGGTGCTGATCTTTCAATATCTAGTGAGTTAGGGGCGACTGCTCTGCATCACGCTGCAGGGATAGGTAAACACTACTCTTTTACTGACGATGGTAACGTTATGTTTGTGGTATTGATTTTTTAAATCCTCTAAACATGGCCTACTTATCCCTATTGCCATTGCGTGTGTGTGCTAATTTAAATGTAGGAGACATTGCACTGCTGAAGTTTTTGCTCGATAGAGGAGTTAATGTTGATTCGGAGAGTGATGCTGGTACCCCTTTAATATGGGCTGCTGGACACGCGCAGCCAGAGGCTGTGAAAATTCTTTTGGTTCATCACGCCAATGTAAGCTCATTGTTGATTATTTCAGGAGAGAAAGTGATAGCCATCAATGTCTTGCACCTGATTGCTTTATTTTTTAACAAATATCTGCACCCACGCTCTGCTGTGCATCTTTTTACAGCCCAATACCGAGACTGATGACAATATTACTCCCTTATTGTCTGCTGTGGCAGCCGGTTCACTTTCTTGCTTGGAGGCATTGATTAAGGTTGGGCAACTAATACCTCTTTGATGCATATATCTTTGGTTGAGCATCTAGTTTCTGTTCCTAGGTATATCTGTGAAACTATCTTATATTTGTTCTGTCCACTCAGGTGGGTGCCAATGTGAACATTGTGGCTGGTGGAGCGACTCCTTTGCACATTGCTGCCGATAATGGAAGCCCAGAAATCATAAATTGCTTGTTGGAAGCTGGCGCTGACGCCAATAAGGCAGACGAGGTCTGAAAACATTAAAGCTCTCTGTAGCAGTACTTGTGTTCATACTTTGCTGATGGCCTTTTGAAGATACGCATGTTGGATTGCAATTTTGCTTGATATAAAAAAACTGTTGGTGACATTGGTTGGTGTGAAAATTTCTGGAAACAGATTGTCTTTCTTGCTTTTCTCTTCTGATTCATTGCGTGGCTTTACTCGCTTTTCTCTTTTATTTCCTTGCTCTACTCTAACGAAAATCATTAACTTGATTGAACCACTGACATAAAATTTAATTGTTCTCTAGACCGCTGACATAAAATTTAATTGTTCTCTAGACCGCTGACATAAAATTTAATCATTCTTGGATGCATTTCACTGTGAATGTTGCATCTACAGGATGGTCTGAAGCCTATTCAGGTTGCTGCTGGCAGAGGCAATCATGTAGCAGTGGAGATTCTTTTTCCCTTTACTTCAGCAGTTCCTAGTATTCCTAAGTGGAGCGTAGATGGAATCATTGAGCACATGCAGGCTGAATCTAGAAAACTGCAGGTGTGACCAATGGCTTATGATTCAAACAAGGCTAATGATAATTCCCACAAGTTCCAATTGGATACTGTCATTAATTATCTATTTAGGTCTTTCGGCTATTGATGATGATGAAGGTTCAACATATTGTATGGGTTAATCTGGTAAAACATGTACTTAGTTTGGTATTCCACTATGCAGCAAGAGGTCGACAATCTAAAGGAGATGAGTACTTCCCCTGATCCTGCCCTTCCCCGCCCATCAGTACCTGAAGTAATGCCGGTTTTTCATTTGCATTGATGCTTCCTGTGTCTTTACATAATTTTTGCTTATTTTTGTTATACCCATTGCATTATCAATTTCAAGAAACTGGTGCTAAAGATTTACTATATTTTGGATTAATTGCAAATGGATTCGATAGTATTTTTTTTTTAAAGATGAAGGCTGTCCTCTGCAACATCTAAAATCAATTATTGGCCAAGTGCCTCCTTTACATATATCTGGTTGGTTCTTCATGGCAGAATGTTAGAGAGAAGGATGTCATTTATCTTAATTGGAGCAGTGGAATTTCTTAAATTGTAGGTGAGTCAAGAAGCAAAGCAGAAAGCTGCAGAAGCTAAATCAAGAGGTGATGATGCATTTAAGAGGAAAGATTTTGAAGCAGCGATAGATGCTTATTCACAAGTAACTTCTACTTCTCTTGCTAGTTTGCAGACACTTGTTTTGCTTCAGCAAAAGGGTTCTGTAACTTCTGCTTTGGTCTTGTGATTGAGATCTGTGTTGATTGTGCAAAAGTGGCCGATGTAATGGATTGATGGTACATTTGGACATTTGAAAAGTATTATCGTTTTTTTGGGTTGCAGGCCATCGATCTTGATCCCTGTGATGCAGCATTACCATCAAATAGAAGTCTGTGCTGGATACGATTAGGACAAGCCGAGCAGGCTTTAGTCGATGCAAGGGCATGCAGAGCACTCAGACCAGACTGGCCGAAAGCATGCTACAGGGAAGGTGCAGCTTTGAGATTATTGCAGGCACGTTTTTTACTCCACTCCCAGAAACATTCTCTTTGAAACACTTGACTCTTATGTTGCTGCTCTTTAAGTGCCTGTTAAACCTATGGCAGAGGTTCGATGAGGCAGCCAATTGTTTCTACGAAGGTGTCACGCTCAACCCAGAAAATAAGGAGCTCATAGATGCATTCAGGTGCTGTTGACTAGACCCCTTTATATAGCTTTGAAATGGGAAGTACTTATGGGTCTCTTTGCCCATCTTCTTTTTCAACCTCAAATCCGCTTTCATTTGTGATTTGCTTCCGGGAGAACCCCGGCAATTTTACCTCTTGCTGCTATCTCTTGGAATGCTGCTTGACATTATTATTTTATCTTGTAACAGGGAGGCAGTCGAAGCTGGGAAGAAGTTCCATGGCACTGACCAGAAAAAGTCTTGAGATTCGAAAGAAGCCAAGTTGGTGGGGGGGGGGGCGGGAGGGAGGGGAATTCTTAAGCTTATAACAGATACGAAACAGGTATGAAACCTTTGTAAAGCTTATAACAGATCAACAACAAGTCCTGTGAGTTCCCCAATCACGATTGACAATCCCTGGACACCATGCGGGAGTTTTTCTGGTGGGGTTGTTAAGATATGGGGTGATGGCTGTATCATCGTATTCATTTGGACATTGCTAGTTCCGACGTACTCATTGATGGGTATATGTAGTGGGGTATATCGGTGCGGTTTTCAGGAGAAGCTCAAGGAGAACTCGTCTACATTATATCTGGGCTGCCGCCGGAACCCAATGGAAGCCCCCATCTACTACCGTTGGCAATGGTGGTTGTCCTATAATGCAGCATGATAGTGAAGGTTACCTGGCCCGCAATCCTGTATCAACCGTTAACCTGCCGTAGAGGCGATCCTCGGGCTCTGCAGTTGGTTCTTCTCCCTCCATTTCAGCTACTCCATCTCCTCCCAACACCCCGTCTTCTTACAAGCCAACAACCAAAAGTGGGATCCGGAAAGGCCACCCAAAACTTTTATCAATGCAGAAAGGTGTAGGGGGCCAAAGCATGGGCAAAGGCAAAACAATGCGAACATGCGCATGGCCGGCAATTCCCCCGACCCACTAAAATTATTTTCTCTAAATCATCATCCATGCTTTCCTCCTCCCTAATAATAATTTCCACAGTACCCGTCCTTGTAATAGTTTAGTGATATGTTGTCAGAAGGACAAGCTTGACAGACAGACAGAGGAGACACAGAGTAATAATCAACTTCATACAAGAGACGAATAATAATACAGAAACTCACACAGACATTAGGACACTGGAAGTAAAATGTTGCACATGAGCAAACTCTTGTCCTAGTAATAATAATTGTTTTGTTTTTCTTTTTTAAGTCAAAAGGCTAAAACAAAGTATTGAAAATTGAAGATGATTTTCCAGACTCTTCTGATGATGTTGGTGATGGTGATCTTGTTCTCGATTTGTCAAGTTCGTTTCTTGATTAGCTTCCGTTCTTGCATTTCTCCACGGCTCTTGGCGCAGCGAGATAAAGCGAAAAACAGAGGAGGGTGAGATCAGTTCGCTGTAGACATTGATATGAGAACTTGGTTATGGTCGGAATGCGGGAACTTTAGTACTTACCTAGTCTGATGGCCTTGGATCCCTTCATTATACTCGACCGCTTGGACGAGTTGATGAGCAACCTGTAGTTTTTGATGGAGCGTAAACCAACAGGTTAGATTGTTGAAGGATGAGGATAATCCATCCGAACATGACATGGATTGGGTTTGGAAGAAACGAATACAATGACATACTCCCATGGTGCACCGTTCACCAGCATCCAGTCCCCATCCTTTTCCTCACGCGATTTGTTTCCTCACTCTCGGAAACCCTCGTTTTCCGTGGTATTCTGCACAAAACCCTGGTGATGTCATGTTCTCCGGAGTTCTCCCCTCTGATGGGTACGTCCGAAGCCTTTCTTACCAAAGTCCTCCTCCTTCAGACAAGGTCACTGTGAGACGAAGGCGATGTCTTAACCTACCACCCCCGGAAAGGTAAAAGCGAAGATGGCGATAAGGACCAAGGAGAGAGTCTGGAATTCCACGTGGCTCAAGCTGTGCGTGCGTGCGCCCACAGACAGATGACCCTTTCGGTACTGTCTGCCCTCGTGTGGGTGCACGCGGGCCCTCGACCCCAATCCAATCAATGTGACAGAGAACCACCCCACCACAATCTTATCCGTGCTCGTAGATATTGTTCCCTGTTTGATTCCCAAATTTTCTAGTTATGTTCACGAAGCAGTTGAAGTGCGATACCGGCCGAATGCCGCGGATAAAAAGTAGTTCTCAAATACATTCCGGTACTTCCAATGAAAGGAAGAGGTTCGGAAGAAGGGGTACTGTTAATTTGGTACCGCGACGAAAACATCTAGATCGATGCATTGGCGATAGTGCTGCGGGCAGCCCATGAGGGGGGTGGCCGATGTCTCCCTCCCACCGTGCAATTCCAACTAACGCTATTCATTGCACTTCGATGGTGACCATTAGAAATAAATTAATAATGTCAGTCGAAATGGACCCCACCCCCAACCCTCCATACTTTGTACAAACATTTCTCTATCTTCATCCTCGAACGATTCCTTTAGCGTGTCTGCTGACATTCGATCAAAATCCCTACCGGTTATTAACATCTTCTCGACCTAGCCAACGCGTTTCCAGCAAGTTCATTTCATCCCCACCATTCATTTAATTTGTCCCAATCTAACCCGGGATAATTCTGTTTGAATTCGGACTTCGGTGAAAGGCCATGCCTGAGATGAAGCGCCATGACGATTTGTAAAACCACGGATCCCTGTAAAATTACCTGTGAACAGCTGCTACATCGAAGGATCGGGACCTTGACGTCGAAAAACAAAACTCTGAGATCGCTCAAGGACGCTGTATCTCTGCCTTGCAAATTATTCGGAAGTTGTGAGCTGTCCAGACGACTGAACCAGGGCGAGTTTCGCTGGAGAAATCATGAAGGGGAAAGAAGAAGAAGAGGATCCCGTCTCCGGAGGTTTTTGTTGGCTGTCATGATTTTCTTGCTTGCTCACTACGACACAACAAGATTCCCCAACATGAACCAACGACCAACATCAGTAACGAGATCAGAAAGAAAAAGTTCAGACGACAACATTGTGTAACACACACGTTGTCATTGTCCCAAGACGCCCAAGGCCAAAGCCAGCTCATTCTCGACGGTTTGTATCCCGCAAAAATGGTTGACACGCCAAAGCATTGGCAGTTGTAGTGCGGATGCTCATGGTCCCGCCATCGAGCCTCACCTCGCCTCGTGGGTCGGTACACACTCGCCACCCCCACAGAAGGATGTTGTTTATTCGAATGTACGATGAAAAACATATACATATATAATTAGGGCTGAGCATTCGGTATTTTAGTATATCGAAATTTCAAATACCAGAATATTGAATTTTGGAAACCTAAAAATTATGCTTCTCTATCCTGATCCCGAATTTAAAATTAGTATTTCTGTAAATTATCGATTTTTTTTCCCGTAATTATGTATTTACTGAAATTTAAATTCGTAATACAAATTCGATTTTCAAATTATCCCAACACAAATTATCACAAACATAAATTCTCCCAAAAAATAAAATATCATTACATATTTTCTATAAGTAATATCTTGGGCATAATGGGTTTTCTTGACACCTGAATCGAGCCTTATGTCGGCCCTAATAAAATTCGATATTCAGTAAATATCGATTTTTTATTACTTATTTCAATCTCGAATGCCGTTTTAATAGAATATCACCCCCAAATCCGATTCCGAATATTGAAATACCGATCCTGAAATACTGAAATTTTGAAATTTCGATATTGAAATCGGTATATCGAAATTTTTTTCTCAACCCTAATATATATACACCGGACAAATGTGTTGCCAATGAAATATTTTTGTATAAAAATTAAAAAAATGCATAAATGAATTGAAAATTAACCAAAAATATTAGTAACAAAATTTAATAATAATGTTGATGATTTTTTTAGATTTCTTTAATTGTTGTTGTCTGGGGGCCGACCACATGCCTCTGCCCTCCATCAAAACAGCCCACGCCCGGATCCGATCGGACGGCCACGATACTTCCCGACCGGCACCGGCCGACGAATCTGGGCCGTCCCGACCACGATGTTATTTTTCTCATCTGTCGTCTGATCTACAAACAACTTCACCTGTCCATGTCCCAGAGAACCCCCTCCCATCCCATCTCTGTCATAATTATGTTTATGTTTTTTATTTGTTTATTTCATTCCACCTACATGTGCTTCAAACTATAAACTATATAGATACCCACTTCATTTCATGTTTTGGGGACATCTCACCCTCTACATAGTCCATTGCGTTTTGACGAAGACGGAAGTACGAGGAAAATGGCATCTGTCGATCTACATCTCGATGCGACTGAGCTCAGATTGGGGTTGCCAGGGACCTCCAGCCCCGAGACTGAGGGTAGGAAGGGTCCGGTTGGGAGGAGTGTCAAGAGGGGGTGTGGGGAATTGGATGATGGGTTCGACCCCAAGGATGCGTCCGCTGTGAGGGAAGACGTGCCTCGGCCTTCCAAGTAAGCGGTCGCGTGTTTATTTAGTTCGTGAGTGACATGGCCTGAGAATTGGATAGGATAAGAGTGTGTTTGTTGGGTGTGATTGACCGGGGACTTGATTCTTATGACAGGACGCAGGTCGTGGGATGGCCGCCGGTTCGATCTTACCGTAAGAACTGCTTCCGATTGAATAAGTTGGAGGGGGAGTCGGGATGCGGAGTGCTTGTGAAGGTGAGCATGGACGGGGCTCCTTACCTGAGGAAGATAGATCTGATGACGTACAAAGGTTACTCAGATCTCCTCGATGACCTTCAGGACATGTTCAAGTTCAAAGTCGGTTAGTATCTGCATCACGATTTCCGATTAATAAATTGATGGGGATCTGCCCGAGACGTTAAACATCGCATGTTTACTTATGGGTTGCGTGGTTTTTATTTAGGTGAGTATTCCGAGAGAGATGGATACAACGGATCCGAGTTCGTGCCAACGTATGAGGACAAGGATGGTGATTGGATGTTGGTCGGAGATGTCCCGTGGAAGTAAGTTCAGCCTCTTCCTAATCTTAATCTATCCACTAGGACGACTTCGTTCACATCTCATCGGATGGGAGTTAACCAAGTTTCTGATGTGTTTCGAAATTGCAGCATGTTCACGGGTTCATGCAAGAGGCTGAGAATCATGAAACGATCCGATGACAGAAGGCCATAACTGCAATCCGTCCATCTGCGATGAGAATGAAACCTTCTGCCCCGTAACACAAGCCTGACTGCTGTGCATAATCGCAGCCTCGAACGCTGGCGCTCGAAGGGAGGAGCTTCGAGAGAAACAGAGGTGAAACAGGGGTGATGCAGAGGCCAAAAAGGTCGACGAAACTGTACATAAGTTTGGGAAAGGAAACGAATGTTGTAATAACACACCTATTCATCAATACATCAAATTATACCACCAAAAGAAAACTTTTAAAACTTTGCAATTCATGGAGTTTGAAATTAGGGTTTGTTGATCTTGTTCTCAATGATTAATTGAGATGATCCAGTTTTGAAGTCTTGATCACATAATATTACAACTATTTCAAAATTCCATAAATTTGCTTTGGACGACAACATTAAATTTTTCGTTTCTGGTGGTCGGCCACTCAACTCAACCACTCCAACTTTGACCTTACATCAAGAAATTACTTAAATGAGAGGATCACAGCCTACTTAGTACTTAAATCATGATTATTGTCATAATATGATAGATATTATGGTTCGGCCGGGTTCACGGCCCATTGTCCGGCTGGTTAGGAAGGAAGATCGCTGACGCGAGGGGTGAGGGCATGATGCATAATCCCTTGGACTGAAGGAACTGCTTCGCGGCCCCGACATCTTCCTCCATGAGCCTGGCCACTTCCTGTTCCGTGCCGTCCGAGGTTCATGTCTCCCACGCTGGTGTATTTTGCCCGTTGTCCACGATATCTCCCTTTGAAGGCGGCCAAGGAAAGCATATTAGAACTATTGTGAGTCTGAAGGGGCTGCATCGGCGACTGAAAGTTTTTCATACTGCCTACCTCGATGAGGGGTTCAGGACATCGGCAAACAGTTGGGCAACAGCGCCAGCTTCGTCTAATCGGCTGATGCTTAAGACCTGAGTAACCAAGAGTTAAAGGCTGATAATTGACATGGGGATGAATGACTTTGACTAATCAACCACCTCACTTAAATCATTTCATAGAATCCATTCGTTTTTCCAACCGGATGGACCCGGTAGCATTCAAAAGATCTCCGCGAGAATTGGCCGATGACCCCGACTGGTGCGACGATCAAGCAAGCCATCATATCATACCACGTTGGTGTGAAAATGAACGGTTCTCATTTTGTTTTTACCTTGACTTGGAGCCTCAAGAACTTCACATAGTCCACTATTTCATCGAGCATTACAGCCCTGTCGGTCTGCGGCACTATTTTAAATCCGTTTAGTCGAAGAACGATTGGCAGTCTCAACGTAATCCAACCGAAGATGCCAATCACCAACCTTGTTGCGGCCCTGAAACAACTCCTGCAAAGCTTTCATCCTCTCTGCAATCCTTTCCCTTCGAAGCTGCACCCCTCCCCCAGGAAAAAAAGGAACTATTTTACCATTCAATCCCCCCGACAACAAGTTCGAAAGGAAGACGAAGCTCAGTCACTCACCCGCTCGGCGATGCTGTGAGGGTCAGTTGCCTGTCCTCGCCTAGCTCGAACCCTCGGCCGTGTAGTAGCCTGCGGGATGGGAGTCCCGGCAGCAGTCTGCTGATTCTGAAGGGTCTGCAAGATCCCATAAATCAAAACCATTATAATTACCATAGAAAACTAAGTTGTTAAAGTGTGTGAATATGTACGTGGGCTTCATGTAAGAATGAGTTTTAGGTTATCTTTTGTCCTCCTGAAATCATGCAGGCAATCTGCAAGAAGGGAGTGAAAGCGGGGCAGGCGGCTGCGGTCGTAAGTGTCCGAAGGACGAGAACAGATTTGTCATGTTGTTGTTGCTGGTGCTGTGCTGATGCATTGATTCCCTCCCCACCTGCTAAATAATCCTAACCTTCATTACTTCCAATATATCTTTACCAAAACCCAAGACTAAACCGAGAAATCTTCTGCCTAGACCCTAACATAACTAATTTACTACAACAAGCACACATGGACCCTTAGTTTTATGTTCTCGAAAAGACCCGCTGCTCGGCGCGATCCTCTGGGGTCAAGAAACCACGCTGCTCCTGCTCCATATTCAACTCCAGGCGGTCATCCCTGGACGTGCTAAGGTTCGAGGACCTCAGCTGTAATCCCATGTCGGGCACGTTGAATGCTGCCGCCCCAAACACGCTGAAGAAGTCGTCCCCGAGCCGGTATTGGTGGTGGTGGTGATTGTTGTTGCCTGCCATATGTGGGAAAAATGCTGTCGGAATCTTCCTGAATTTTGGAGGAGGGGAAGAGGGAGATGATGATGATGGTGCGAATGATGAAGGGTTGTTTTATATAAACCAGAAGGGTTGTTTTTCCTTTGATGAAGAAATAATGAGTTTGGTTTGTGGATGATTAAAAATAACATTTTTGTGGAAGGTGTCAGGTAAGTAGAGGAAGAAGAAAGGAGAACACTGATATAATATAAATCAACTATCACCTAATTAACGAATAATTTCTGTAAGCAATTTCTTTTATTAAGAAGTATATCTAACTTTTTATAAAGAAATTATTATATATGAAATGCAAAATAATTGATGATGTATCTGGCCACATAGATTTGATAGGTTAAATTTCTAGTTTTTAATGTTTATATATACAATTTTTATCTTTTCTACCAAAACCAAATTAATACAATACAAAAATTTGTATCTTTATATAAAATTTATGAACGTAGGTAAAAAGTCAAAGAAATCTACATAAATTTTTTAAATTGCAAAATTTAATATGAATTCATAAAATAACAAAAAATGACATAAAGAATATCATAATTAAGGTATTTATCATTATTTTTAGAATATATTGTCAAATAATATTAACAAAAAGTTAGTAAATAAAAAATTTCGGATAATTTAGGAATTCATTGTTTTATTTTACAAAAGTTTCGAAGATGGATGGACCTACAAAATATTTTGTGTTGTAAGTGATTTTTTTATTTACAAAATGTATTGCCAAAAAGAATTCAAGAAAAATTAGTTAATAAAATTTTACATTGCTCTATTTCATAAAAAAATTAAAAAGGATTAACAGATAAAAGAATTAGTAGAATATGAAACTTTTCATAAAATTGCGAAATATGTAATAACACTAAATGAGAAAAAGAATCTAAAAATATTTTGTAAATACAAAGTATATGTATAATTAGCGTCGTATAAAAAGATTAATATTGGACAAATAAAACATAATAAAATGCTTTTCCATTTCCCATCCTGAATAAGTAAGAAAACTATATATTTTTATGTTCATCACGACAAAAAAATGGTAAGATCCAACTCGAATAAATTATAAATCCATTACAGAAAACTGTTTCCCTTTAAATTTAATACTAGTAATTTTTGGATGCTGTTACTTGGGAATATAACTCAAGTATTCGGCCGATTTTTGCGTTCAAACGGTTGCAAAAATCGGCTAGTGACGGAACCGTTACACAAAATCGACTGGCTTTAGTTAATAACGATCCTTTATGAAGTTTTGATCGCATGTAATTAAACTTAAATTAATTTTAGCACTAATCAGACATTACTGATAATTAATCTTATTGAACATATTTAATGACATTTCTTAGGATCGTTAAACATGATTAACGATACCACTTTAAAATTAATCGAGTGTATTTTTTTTAGATAATTGACTTCATATTTAGAAACTATTTACCCTAAACATGATTAGGTGAGCGATTTCGAAGTAGTTACATGAAACTAACTTCTTAAATGATAATTTTGGACGAGAATGACGATTACTTAAAATCATCCGGGTGAATTTAAAAGTAAAATAAATTTTATGGATCAATCAGTCATTTTTTTTAACTTCTTTTATTTGTTTCGGACTGTTTTAAAGAACGCTAAAAAATTCAAAGGGAATCTGCAACTTTCATATTCTTAAGTTGAGTTCGGACTAACTTGGAAACATGGAAAAATTAGAGGACTCGATTGGAAAATAGCAAAATCATCTAAACAAGAGGAAACAAACAAATCTCTGATCACTCCTCCTCACATACGGATGAAGGAATAAATAAATATATATATATATATTTGAAATTCCTCTTGCAAGTCGACGTCCCCTGCCAAAAAAAGCAAAAGCCTTCTATCCCGATACATACACGAAGGCAGGAACCACAACCTTCCTTCCTCCTTTCGGCCGGGGAGCTTCCTTTCTAGGTCCTGGTCCCCGGAGCCAAACCTTACTGGGGGAGCCCATTCCTCCCTTACCGAACACTGGCAAAACTCCCCCCTTCTTCTTCCCATAGTCTCTGTCTTCTTCCTTCGATAACAAACGACCTCTTCAACTCCCTTGGCCAACTTCCCACGGCGCTCCTCATCTGACATGACGGCGAAGTACCTTGGCTACAACCAGCAGCGGTCTTCCTCACCACCCCGGCAGCAGACGACCCTGTCCTCCCAAAGCAACAGCAAACCTGACGTTGCAGCTAACCCCAGAAAGAGTTCCAGCTGCTCCAGCCGACATCCCGGCTGGCACGACGAGTGCACTGCAGTCAAATTCGCGCCGTCATCGACCACTCCCTCATCCTGGTGCTCTCACTCTCCTAAATGCAAGCTCCCGAAGCCAACTCTTCGGCGGCAGGCTCACATCATCAACAAAACAATGCATCTCCAGCCTTTGCAACCGTCAACAATAAAGATCCCAGCAACTAGGACGCCCATTTGTGGTCTGTGCTTCCCAATATCGGATTCCACTGTGGCCTTCTCTGTACCATCAGAAAATGAGAATGGGAAAGATAGCTCACCTAGGAAGGCACATACCCCAACCTCCGACCGGCCTCCCCAACTCTGGCTTCATGGGATACACGGTGACAGTCACAATCAGCCTCTTCCCAAATCCCAGCATCGGTCCTGAGCCTCAGATTCCGATGACAGAGTCTCTGGCGCTCTTCCTCAATTCCTTCAATCATCAGCCTGACACCGGCACTGATTTGCAAACCAACAGGGTGCCTTTCTTCTTCTCGACTTCACCGATTCAACTGCAGCAGACCATGACAGCGAGCGACATCCAGAGCCTCGACCCGACGGCATCCCAAACGAAGACAGATGACAAACCAGCAGTCCCCGCAAACAGCAAGGAGACAGAGCCTCCCTGACCTCTGCGTTGAGAAGAAGCCAAACCCTCTTCGATTCCTCCTCAGGCCACCCCAAGGCGAGGTACCCTCGGTGAGACCTCCTCTCACTTGTTTAACTCATTAAACGAATATCCATGACGTCTATTACACTAACTGCATTCTGTATGCTCGTGCTTTGGTGTTAATGTGCTGAGAATCGCGATATATGACGTTGGCAGTCTACTCCTGGGGGCGTTGATCTTCCGTCCAACGATGAAATCGAGCTTAGCCAGGTCTATCCTCTTCCTTTCCCTCCCCTGATCATGTGGATATCTTGTGCGTCTAAATTGAGCATGTATAGCCTGTGTTATGACTGATTCTTGGGATATATACGTGCTGAAACATTGCTGCTGTTGTTGTTTGATGTTTTTATGCATAATTTCTTGCTCATTGCATGAAATGAGTTGATTGTTAGCTCTTCAACTTCCTTTCTTAACGGGAAATAATTTATCTTCTTCCAAACAAATGCATTTACATGAAGTTTTCTATCACTGAAAGTTGAAGAGTGAAGTTGCTCTGTTTCGCGCATTCGCGAAGCAAGCAGCAGCATTCCATTGGACCTAACTTGGTCTGTTTAGCTTGGAATTACCTAAAACTATTTCGGATCACTCCCTCTTCAATTTTTTATGTATAATTTTTATGTTTTGAACTTTTCATTTGAGACCATTTCGGTCAAGTTTTTTTTTTATTTTGCAAAACAATATATTTATGTTCAAGAGCAGAACTGCTACTTCTGTTTCTTGGACATAACTTGAGCACCAAAGTCTCTTTCAACCTGAAAATAATTTGGTTGGATGTATCTTCAAGTTTTCTACAACTTTTATGTCTGAAACATTTTGATTCAAAGTCATTTTAGTCAAGCTTTTGTCGGTTAACTGATGAGCTACAGGAAACAATCGTTCTGCACACGAGTAGCAACACTACTTTGGTCAATTCAGCATAATTTTGTTCAATTGATTCAAAATAAAATGTGTTAGTTTCTTCTCTAGTCAATCTACAATTTTTATGGTTTGAACTTTTCCATTCGAAGCCTTTTTGGTCGACCTTTTGCCAATTGAAGGTCATGTTACGTTCTGTACATGAGCAGAAATGTTAATTTAATTTTCAGAGCATAACTTGGTCTATGTAGCTTTTATTAACCTGAAATCAATTGCATTAGCTTTATATTTTACTTATTTATAACTTTTATGCTTTGCACTTTTTATTTTGATCAATGTTAGCCTATGTTCAATGGCAGTCAAACTTGCTGCAAAATGTTGTCCTATTCTAGTTCGAATGATCAAATTCATTCTTTTAAAGACATCAAACTACATGCTTGTTTTTCCTAAATTCTTGCATGCAAAAACTACATTAAGTTTTCTGTTCCATGGTAAAATTTTATGATTTTTTGACAAACATATGAAATGTTATTATTTTTCTCACTTTCGTCGTCTTGCTGAAATGTGAGAAAATTACATATGATTGATTGAATTGTTCATCCTCCATTCTATGTCTCGAACATTCTACTTGCATACTTTCATTTTATTTTACATGTACACTACGCATGTAATTTTGGAAGGTTGAATCCCGACTTATCGAAGATTACTTGAAGGCGCGTGTAAGAAACCACAATGGTTGGATCTTCGCGCCTAAAAAATGCGATGAATGAAGCCTCAAAGAGGCCAATCGACAAGCCCAAGGTAATTGAGGGGAGGTACGGGCCTCCCCGAAAATCAATTTCACTTGTAATGGGCTACGGGCCCAAGTATATAGACCTGCAATCACCGCCCTTCCTCGTCCCTTTTATCTAAATAATTGGTTGTGGATGAGTGTGCGTAGGCCCATTTGGATTGCTATCGCATACTTGATGGTTTTTTTAAACAACCAACATGAGTTCGGGTCCAAAGCCCGAATCGGGTCCAACACCCGTAAAATATTGATACGAGTTCGACCTTACCCCGGACCGGGTTCAAGGCCTGTTAATCAAAAGCAACATTTTTTGGACAATCGCCACCTTTTTGATTGCTTAGAATGTAAGAGTTAGTAAATAGGAATCCCCGAACTCACTCTGGTTTTTTCGACTTAAACTAGCTTTCAAACTTAATTCGGTGGCGACTCCATGTAGTTTACCTAGGTTAAATAACAACAACCCTTTTTACGGAGCCATTTTGGATGGGTAACGGCGACACGAGCCCCTCCCGGAGTCCTCCCAAAAGCTCCTAAATGAGTTCTTAACGCGGCTTTTTCCCTGTCGCCTCCAAAGAACTAGAGATGATTGGCGAAACGCCCCGTAGGCGCATTTGGAAATCAAGGGAGGCCCAACCCAATTCCCTACCGCAGCGTCCGGCGCTCGAGTCGTGACGCCGATCAGACGGGCCTTGGGGAGCGGGTCCGGATCCTCGGATCGTCCAAACCGCCACGCGCGTGTTAGGTCGGAGGGCACGCGTACATTCCGAACGACGACTCCGCTGGGGATGAACAATTGGCTTGCTAGTAAGTATAATTAAGAAATCATTATACGACCAAGCATTATACGACCTACTTCAAAATCAGAATGTTGGATTGCTCGGGGAGAATTGTAATTACAAGTCAACAAAAGTTGATAAAAAAATCGATGTGGCAGGAGAAGGTGTTAGGTTTTTTGTTTTGACCTACTTAAATTATTTTGTATTTATGAGTGGTTAAGGGTCAAGGGGTTTGCTTCGTGTAACATTTCTTGTACCCAAGTGTTAACATCTCAAATAGTTAATTCATAGTAGCAAAGTAGGTAAAAGCAATGGCGTTTATGAGATGGTTTCCGTGATAGTCAGTTATCTTACATGACAATGGTAGTAATTCCACGAGAAGTTGATTCACGAAAATGGGCGGAGGAGGAGGAAGGTGTTAGGTTTTGACCTGCTTAAATTCTTTTTGTATTTATGAGTGAACCCAACCATATTGAGGTCAAGGGGTTTGCTTCGTGTTACATTTCTTTTACCTTGTCCCAACATCATTCTCATCCCACATCCCATTCCCCAAAGTTGTTTCCTCCCCGACTATCATGTCTTCTCCTCTTCCCCTTCTCCCCCCTGTCATCCCACCGTCTTCCTTCCTTGCAACGCCGTCTTTGTCTTCCTCCGCCTCTTCCTTTATGTCCCCAACCCTTAGGATTACAATGTTGATGAGTCCTCCTATTCAAAGTCGTCCCCAGGGAGGAGGAGGATGAGCAGCCCCACGTAGAAGATGAAGGGGTTGACGTGCAATGCCCTTGCGGTCATTTTGGGAGGAAGTGATGGCCTCGACTCCTCCCTCCCAAAGTTGTCCAGAGGGGATGTTCTCACCAGCTTTGCTGAGATGTATGGAGTTGTTGGCCTTCGGAAGGACCCGTTAGCTTGGCTGCCCCTGTTGCGCCAAATGTAGACTAGTACAGGGAAGTGATTGCGCAACCTGGCATGACGTCGACCAACTGCTGCCCACCACCGTCCTCCGAGATCATCGACTTCAAGCTCCCACCCGTCCACGACCCGCACAACTTCACTCAACAGGCCAACGTGCATAGCGCGTACTGCAACGGGGCCTACAAACAAGTCGGATTCTCGGACATTTAATAATAGTAATTTTCGGGTGCATGTCCATGCTGTTACATAGAATATAACTCAGGTCAAGAAGGCAAGGGATGATTTAATCCAACTCAACGATGAATGGATGACTTATTTATTTACCTTTTGCTATGACAAATCATGTTAAGGGAATCCCGACAATGAGATTCGAGCAAGTTTATCTCATCGGACTTTCAAGATTTTCAAAAATTATACATATGTTAAGAAAACATTGTAACCAACTCTCTAATCTCTAATTCATGAAAATTTCGCCCGCGGCTCATATTCCCAAGATGGACACGGACCTAATATTAAATTTAATGGGATGTAATTTTCTATTGATTACTCAATATGGATTTATTGAGTTGGCTTAAGATTGAAAGCGTTCAATCCATTAAAAGAAATGATAAGCTTAGTCCTATTATATATATATTGTATTAAATGTGATTTATTAGTTCTAGCCCATATGTTGCTCATATATTGTCCGTATGCACATATATTGCCCATATGTTGCTTATATGTTGCCCAATTTATGACACACAAATTATAAAAATAACTTGTTTTAAATATTACGGAATTTGTCGCCATATGTTGGGAAAGTTGTTCAGCGAGCTGACCTTTGTTGCCTTTCTGGAATTGAGACTTCCCTGAGATGATAATGCCAAATATATACACCGACTATACTTCTGTTGTGTACTAGAAGAAGGAATCCAAAGCACTTCACACCGATCTAGATGGACACTCAACGCAACCTGGCCACGACAAGTAATTAATGAATCAAGACCGACCTCACCATCATGTACCAACAGATGGCCTCAGGGGCCATGAACCCATATCAATTCTTCAGTACAGACCCGGGGATGAGGCCGACCTAGGCGCCGGAAGACCGAACCAACAACAACATCCACAATTGGTGGGACGACTTAGGATAAAAGTCCGGGATTGACACGGGCAATATCTATAGTGCACAAAGGGACGCCATCTTCATGGCACTCTTTGCAAATATCAGCCAAATGTAGATAGTATGAATGGCCCTCGGTGTGAAGACGAGAACGGACATAACCGATCCACAATGATTCAATGCACAATTCATGTTCTATGACGAGGTCCGCATTACCATCAAAGACTACCTATATCCCAAAGCCCCCTTGTATGTGTACCAAGATGGATGTCACTATCCCGTGGGTGCTATCAAAAACCGGATCAAGATGAAGCTCACCATAATGTACATCATCTCTGGACATGACAAATAATGAACGGATCAAGACCGACCTTACCAAAATGTACCGGCAGATGGTCTCAGGGGCCAAGACCCCATATTCGTTCTTTGGTACAGACTGGGGAATGAGGCCGACCTAAACGCCGGAAGATCGAACCAACAACAACATCAACAATAGGTGGGACGACCTAGGATAAAAGTCAGAGATGGACACGAGCAACATCTATAGTTTATAAAGGGACCCCATGTTCATGGCACGCCATGGAAATATCAGCCGAATGTAGACCGTGTGAATGACCCTTGGTGTGAAGACGAGAACGGGCATAACCGATCCAGAATGATTCAACGCACAATTCATGTTCTATGACGAGAATGTCGACATCGTCCGTATTACCGTCAAAGACTACCTAGATCCCAAAGCCCCCGTGTATGTGTAACAGGATGTCAATATCCCGTGAGTACTATCAAAGCCACCTCACGCTAGAAGATCAAGATGAAGAAGCTCTCCAAATCATCTATGTCCGAGAAGGTCGAAGAGCACATCATGGTGACCCTGGTGCCGAGAGTAGGTATGATGGAAGTCATCATTGGCTAGATTAATATTGAGTATGTGGATTAATCAATCGAATATAAATGACTCTGTAATGAGAGAGTGATCTGATCATCTTCGATGGTAGGTTTTGGGGTTAGTTTTAGATCTGATATGGATTTGAAACAACCTCGACCTCTAGCTCTGGTACCATTATTTTACAGGAAGACAATTGTCCTAAAAGCTCGAACTAGTAGAAGATACATGACATATTTTATATTTCATTTCTAACACCATATATCATCACAATTCGTGGTTTTTGTTGTTTGGTAGTCAACCTTCACTGTCTTTCTAGAATTGATACTTTTCCCGGAATATTATGCCAAAGATTTATGCTAGTTGGAGTTCTACTCAGAAGAAGGAACCCAAAGCATTTCCATCGGCCAAGGTGGACCTCGACTACAACATGTCTAGACATGATAAATAACGAACGGATCAAGACCGACCTCACCATCATGTACCGACAGATGGTCTCAAGGACCAAGACCACATATTAGTTCTTCGGTACAAATTCGGGGATGAGGCCGACCTAGGCGTCGGAACCATTAATACAGAACCCATCAACAATATCCACGGTGGGACTACTTAGGATAAAAGTCGGGGATGGACATGGCCAAATGTGGGCCGAATGCAGACCTTGACGAAGGTTGTCGGTTGGAAAGAGACCCATTGAAGGCCCTTGGTGGGAAGACGAGACTGGACATAACCGAGATAGAATGATTCGACACACAATTTGACAAGAATCTCAACCTCGTCCGCAAGGAAAGATTTATCTTCCAATAACCCAAATGAAATATTTTCATATAATGAAATGTTTACTATTTTCTATATGGTGTTTGTAGATGTGATTATAATCATCGTAGACTTTTTTTGGTCAGCACAAAACTTACACGCACATCAATCCTTAAAACCAAAAATTAAGAAACACATATAATAAAATTGATAAATATCAATAAATATCGAAAGAAAGGTATGAAAAGCTATCGCAACACTTTTGAATGATTAATCACAATTATAAATCATGTAACCTTTAAATATATTAATAATTTTATGAGTTTATTTTGTTGTACAATAGTCAAGGCCAACTGGCACTAGGGTGGGTTTCTGTAACCTCTTTTCTGTTTTTTATTTTTTTTTCATTTTATGCCTGGTAGGGTGTGAACCCTCGACCTCAGGCTCTGATACCACTGTTGTATAGCGGTCAACGCCAACTGTCCTAAAAATTCGAACTTATAGGTGAATGCGCGACATATTATATATTCTCATTTTCAACATATTTTAATCTTTATTGGGTAAAAAGGAATGGTAAAGATTGAACCATTAGTTATATCTATTGGTTAGATCCCTGATATTTCTATTCAATCTCATTAGAAGGTCAGGAGGTGTAGGGTGTCTATAAATATATTTGAGGGGAAGACTCGCTGCAGTGCCATCTTGTCCTTCTTGATTTCATCCCAGAAAGTGAGAGTAAGGAAGAAGAAGATGACAATGACCCCGGTTGCAGATTTGGATTCCGTCGACAATGACCATGGTGATGTTAATCGCTTCCGCACTCTCGACTTGCTGTGCAATTTCATTGGTGTCGAGTCACCGGATTCTTCTTTGACGGCCTTGGGGAAAGTTTCTGATGATGGTTCGTATGATATCCTTGGTCGCTCTTCAACTCGGCGGGACTTGAACGTCGATATTGGTGACATTGACGCGTCATGCAAGCTCTCTTTGACGAACATGAAAGTGAACTCCAGGGTTGGGTCGTCTGTTTTCCATGGTCTGGCCCAAACTTAGAACTTACAGGATGATTGTGGATCCTTGGATGGGTTGCGCGAGATTCCTTTGACCACCTCGGCCGGGAAATCTAATGATGGATCGTCTGGTTTCACTGGTCATGTTCAAACTCAGAAGTTGGGGATCGATATCAATGCCCGGGCTGTTTCATGCAAACTGTCCTTGTCGATCCCGGGAATGATTCCCAATCTTGGACCATCCAGCTCCTAGAGTCGCGTTTGTAAGAAATTCACAAAGAATACAGCGGAAGACTGGATCGATTACGCGTGTTTACTATCACCGAGAAAGATTAAGAGAAAAGAAAACGTACCCGTATTCGCCATGTTCGCCATACCGTAAACCTCAAGATTGAAACCTGAGCGACTAGATCCTCTTCCCCTTTTCCTTCCTGAATGGCTGCTCTCGATGGAAGAGGCCAAAGAAACTGACGATCAGACTGGCTAGATGATTAACCTAGATACATGAAACCTAATATAGGATTTCCTCATGAAAAGTCAGTTTTTCCCTTTAATAAATAAAAGTCTGAAGGACAAGGGAAGGGACTAGCCGTAAACAACCATAATCTGTAAAACCTATGATACTATCCATCAACAAACCATATGATATAAAAACAGCTTACACCCAGCCATAAACCACATCAAATAAACGAGATGTGCATATCCCAGTAACTTTAGCGATCACGATACTTTAGTGGGATTTCATGCACTGTCTTATGTCACAGCCTGTTTATAAAATATACTTTAATAAAGTAAAATGAAATAAATAAAAGTAAAGTAAAAATAAACAATTAATGGAAGCCCAAATCAGAAATTTCTAACATTCTCCTACTTGGGCAACATTAATTGTACCCGAAAAATATTTTAAAAAATGACTCTCAGGCTGTAACATCTGTATGGCCAATATAAAGACAACATCTCAAACAACCCCGACTAACTAAATTATCCACCATCGAACTATGACGGTCAGAGGATCACTCAATGACACAAGACAACCATAATCACAACACTAAGCAGTAAAGCCGTCACCGGTCAATGTGGCAGTGTAGCCGAAATAGCATCCCCTTATATGATCACATTTGATGCTAATTCAATCGGTCCTAATCTTTCTGTAACCTTACGCTCATAACGAGCGAGAAAGACCTTTGAGCAAATGATGCTCCTTCATATGTCTCATAAACCTGAATGCGCGCAAACTTTACGGTGCTTTATTAGAGACAAACTTTAGTGACAATATCGTCCTACTTGAGACTAAGCACCAAGTCTCAAGATTTTCTTTAATAACTGTCATGTGCACAAGATATAAAAGTAACGTATGCATGCAAAAAATATATAATGTCGACAATAAGATACTCAATATCAAACAAAACACTGAAAGTACATAAAATAAAATGTCGGATGCAACCAAAGAGTATCATAAGCTCCCACTAACCGAAAATACCAAAGGACTCTAAGACACCCATGTCTACAACATGTTTCTTAAAAACTACGGGTCTAAGCCCTTTAGTCAGTGGATCTCCTAACATCAACTCTGTACCGATATGTTCAACAACAATATCGCATTGCTTTACTAACTCGCGAACCTTAAGATACTCAATCTCCATGTGCTTAGAACCACCTGTAGTTCGATTATTCATGGAGTAGAATACCGCAACACTGTTATCACAATAGATCACTAATGGTCTAGCAATGGAGTCAACAACTCTAAAGTCTGAAATAAAATTTCTGAGCCAAACAGCATGAGAAGACGCCCCATAAACATGCAACAAACTCTGCCTGCATAGTCGATGAAGCTATGAGAGTCTGATTAATACTTTTCTAGGAAATAGCTCCTCCAGCCAACATGAATATGTAAGTCGAGGTAGACTTCATGTCATCAGAACAACTAGCAAAATCGAAATCTGTATGTCCGACAACCTCAAGGTTATCCACTCTCTTATAGACCAACATGTTAGCCTTAGTTCGTTGCAAATATCTCATTACCTTTTTAGCAGCAGTCCAATGCTCCCTTCCCGGATTAGACAAATATCTACCAAGAACACTAACAGGAAATGCAAGATCCGGTCTAGTACAGACATGAGCATATATCAAGCTACCAACTGCACTGCTATAAGTTATATCTTTCATGGACTCTTTCTTAATATCATTCTTGGGACATTGATCTTTACTAAACTTATCTCCTTTCAATATTGGCAGTTCTCCAGGTTTGCAAGACTGCATAGCGAATCGCTCAAGTCCTTAGCAATATAACCTCTTTGGCTCAGTCCCAGTACATTTCGAGATCTGTCTCGACAAATTTCAATTCCAAGTACATAAGCAGCCTCGCCCAAGTCCTTCATATCAATTGATCTTGACAACATCTCCTTAGTTTCGTGTAACAGTGCTAAATCATTACTTTCAAGAAGGATATCATCCACATAGAGGACAAGAAAAATGAAACTACTTCCATTAGTCTTCATATAAACACACTGATCAAACGGATTCTCAATAAACCCAAAGGACGCCACCACCTCATCAAACTTTAAATACCATTGTCGGGAAGCCTGCTTTAATCCATAAATGGACTTCTTTAATTTGCAAACCATGTGCTCAGATTCTTCTACCACAAAACCCTCTGGTTGTTCCATATAAACACTCTCCAAGAGGTTTTCATTCGGAAAAGCTGTTTTTTACATCAGTTTGATGTAACTCTATATCAAAGTGTGTAACTAGTGCCATCATAATTCTGAATGCATCTTTAGAGGAAACTGGAGAATAAGTCCTCGTGTAGTTAACACCGGCTCGTTGAGTGAATCCCTTGACCAGCAGCCTTGCCTTATGACGTTTAATGTTACCTTTGGCGTCTTTCTTGATCTTGAAGACCCATTTACAACCAACTGCCTTTTGTCCATCCGGCAGTTCTGAGAGCTCGCACACATCATTAGCCGCCGTAGACTGCAACTCATCTTTCATTGCAGCCAACCATTCATTGCTTCGAGGTCCGCCAACTGCTTCTTCAAAGTTTATGGGATCACTCACTAATCCACCGTAATCTTCGCCAAGGAAGACAATGTAACCATCAGATAAAGCAGGTCTCCTTACTCTAGTTGATCTCCTCACGGGAACCATTTCTGCAACAACCGGAGGATTTTCAACAATCGTATCCTGCTCCTCTCTGTTTACATCCTCCGATGAATGAATATTTTCAATAAAAGCAGCTACAACTGTAGTTCCTGCAGAAGGCGACACGGGAACGATAACAAAATTTCGATCATCGGATGAAGTAGCAGAAAAATCTTACACATCTGCAATATCATTCTCTAGAAACTTCGTAGTAAGAGACTCCACTATTTTATTTCCCCTCGAGGGATAATAGAATCTACAATCCTTAGATCTTTCCGGATATCTAATGAAGAAGGCACGAATTGTTTGGGAATCTGTCTTCTTCTCGACTGGATTGAACAATCTCACCTCAACTGGACAACCCTAAATACGAAAATGATTAAGACTGGGCTTTCTCTCAGTCCACAACTCAAATGGAGTCTTCTGGATAGACTTGCTAGGAACTCTATTGAGTATGTATGCAGTTGTCTTAAGTGCTTTTCCCAATAGATAGTTACGCAAGTTGCACTTATCTATTATACTCCTTACCATATCCATTAGAGTTTGGTTCCTTCGTTCTGCCACGCCATTCTGCTCATGAGTATAAGGTATAGTATATTGCGGTACGATGCCACATTCTTGCAAAAATTTAGCAAACGGTCCTCTTTTATGAGAAACACGTAGCCGTAGCGAGAGAAATCGTCTATGAAGGTGATGAAATACTTATTTCCACATAAAGTAGTCTGAAAAGATCCACTGATATTTGTATGCACAATCTTCAATATACTAGTACTACGTGTGTCCCTTCTTCTGAGTCTTTGTCAACTTTCCTCGAATACAATCAACACAAGTCTCCATCTCACTGAAATCAAGAGAGGGAAGCAAATTGTCCTTTACAAGACGTTCCATTCGCTCTTTAGATATGTAGCCCAAACGTTTGTGCCACAACAACGAAGACTTCACATTTGACAAAACTATTTTAGGCGCTGAAGATTCAGTACATAAGGATTCAACACCATATGAAGGTACCAAATCCAATCGATAAAGGCCATTGGATAGTGTCGCACTACCAACAATTTTTGAATTTTAACGATAACTGCATAAAGCCATTCTGAAATAAACAACAGAATCCAAATTTGTCCAACATAGGAATACAGATCAAGTTTCTCCTGAAAGTGGGAATATACAAAACGTTCTCTACAACAAGTTCAAAGTCGGAATCTAAAGGAAGTCTAACAACTCATATAAATTCAACGGCAACTTCTGCGTTATTCCCCACTTTCACCTTGCCTTCATATTCATTTGGCATCCTTTGTCTCTGGAACCCCTACATGGTAATAGCATTATGAGCAGATGCACCGCTCTCTATCCACCAAGTATTCGAAGACACATCAATAAGATTTTATTCGAAACAAACCAAAGTTGATGGTTTACCTCCCACATTCTTCTTCTTTAGCTTCTTAAGCCAATTCTTATACCGGTAACAGTCTTTCTTCAAGTGTCATATTTTCTCATAAAAGAAACACTTAATACCATCTTTAGCACTCACATGTGCATTCTTCTGAACTGTTTTTTCATGCCTCTGTCCAACACCGAACTTCTTAACAATCTGAGGTCCCTAACTGTTCCATGGTTTGAATCCCTTTTGAAATCATTTTCCTTTACGGAAACTTGATCCAGTAACCGTCACTACAAAAGCATTCGGCCCCATGTCTTTCTTAATTTTCTCCTCCTCAGCAACACAACGAGTGATCAACTCATTCACTGTCCAATTCTCTCCTTGAGTATTAAAAGCAGTCTTGATCATTCCAAACTCGGGAGGCAAAGAGCTAAGGATGCGACGAACAATGTAATTCTCCGGCAAATCAATCTTGTGGGCACTCAGCTTAGACTGTACATGCACCCATTTCATAATGTACTCCCTCACATTGGCAGAATCCTTGTAAACCAAATCATTCATCATCTCCAGCAGGTGTATGATCTCCGCATTATCAGATACCTGATATCGCTCTCCAATAGCAGTAAGAAGAGCCTTTGCATTATTAGTCTCTAGTAAACCACTAAGAAGATGATCCGGGATAGACCTTTTCATGGCCGGCATGCGCATTTTATTTGCGTGTGCCCATTTCTCATAATTCTCCTTCTCCTGGATTGAGCTCGCATCAGTGGGCACCGACCGCGGGTTCATCAATTGTAAGAGCCATATCCTGATTGATGCAGCCCATAGCAAATTCGAGGTCCTGCTTCCACCTCTTGTAATTTGAACCACTTAAGACCTCTACGGTGGCAACATTATTGCACATATTGAAGGAACCTGTAGAACAAAAGTAACGCAACCATTAAGTGTCTTGAGCCGTATAAGATCGATCAATTAGATCAAACAATTATGAAGAATCCTCATACTCCAATGTCAACTCCCTTTTTGGTAGAGAAAACAGAAAGCATAGAAATCTTCCCATAAAGAAACAACAGATTCGAAAAATTCATTCACTTTGAGAAATAAATAGTCTAATCCAATGATCTAGAATCAAAGAATTCCCACACCCGATCACGTTTCACCATGCACGATCCACTTTGGTGAAATCATACACAGCACAATGTGCTAAAATAAAAATTGTGGGAATTCACACATGCCATCTTTAAGGAACCACCACTTGTCACGTACAAGTGAGCCACTTTGGTAGCTAAACTTGCAGCACATTATGATGTTCCTTCAATAAATAAATGCATGTCAAAATAAGGAATAAAAACCAACTCTCACCATAAATGGGTCACTTTGGCAACCAAGCGTTCATAGTACAACATCGTCAAATGTCACCAGGCTCGTAACTTTTGTCACACCAAAAGATTGTGTGTGACCCTTTACTCGTATTTAAATAATTTTATATTTCCTTCCATGAGTCTAATATTAGAATGATTGCATAGAACAAACTTTATAATATGTGCAACCTGTATTTAATACCTCAAGTTTTGTTAATTAATATTTTTTTTATTCTTTCGATCAAAGTTTGACAATTGACCGCCAGTCAGCCGGCCTTCACTGTCAAACCAGTGACCGACGTTGACCCACAGTTGGCCGGCCCCTTAGGATTGGGTGGGCTAAGCCCACAATCCCATTATTCTTTCTTTTTTAAAATTGGAGCCCATTTGGGCTATGCTTGGTCCAAGGGGACTAGGCCTATATATAACCTTTTTTTTATTTCTAATAGGCTCAACCCAATTGGGCGGAGCAAGGCCAATTTTGGCCTGGCCCACTTGGGCCACATTGTTTTTTTTAATAATTATATAAATATAATAACAATAATAAATTGTTCAAAATAAAATAATTAATAATATGCCTTAAAAAAATAAAACAAGTTTCCCAAATAACCCTAGCCGTCATCAGTTCTTCGTTCGATCAATTTCAATAATCAGAACAGTAAAAAATTAATGAAACAAAATCAAAATTTCTTCTTAGGATTGTAAATCCGCTCTGATACCACATGTAAGAAATTCACACAATCACAGAAATCATAAACAAAGAAAATAGCAGAAGACTGGATCTATTATGCGGGTTTACGGTCACCGAGAAAGATTAAGAGAAAAGAAAACGTACTCGTATTCGCCATGTTCGCCATACCGTAAACCTCAAGATTGAAACCAGAGCAACTAGATCTTCTTCCCTTTTTTCTTCCTGTATGGCTGCTCTCGATGGAGGAGGCTAAAGAAACTGGCGATCTGACTGGCTAGGTGATTAACCGAGATACAGAAAACATAGTTTCATCATGAAAAGTCAGTTTTTCCCTTTAATAAAAAGAAGTACGAAGGACAGGGGAAGGGACATAGCCGTAAATAACCATAATCTGTATAACCTATGATCATATCCATCAACAGACCATTGAATATAAAAACAGCCTACACCCAGCCGTAAATCACATCAAATAAGCGAGATGCGCATATCTCAATAACTTTAGCGATCACGATTCTTTAGTGGGATTTCATGCACTGTCTTATGTCACAGCATGTTTTACAAAATATACTTTAAGAAAGTAAAATGAAATAAATAAAAGTAAAGTAAAAATAAACAATTAATAAAAGCCCAAATGAGAAATTTCTAACAGTGTTCAGAACTTGAGGCCCGGTTTCGAAGCCATGGCTGCATCACGCGATCTGTCTTGAACAACTAGTTTGGATCGTCGAAAGAGAGGGTCGAGCCACTTCTGGACCCGAGTCCCAGGCCACCTGATATCAACAAGGACCCCCAATAACAAATACTTCAAGAGCAGACAGCCTCACTTTGATCCCCCACCTTACGTCTTCCCTGAAGTATCAAGGCAGCGCATGAAATCTTTAGGCTGACAAGAACAGAAACTGGTGACAGAAGGTTATCACGGCAATTAAAAAAAAACTAGCCGTCAGCCCCAAGAACCAGGACACCGGTTCCGAATTCACTAACCTGCTGGAAACACTTGACAGTCTCGTCATGGCTTCTCCCAACCTCCGGGAGCTTCTTGGTCCGGAAAACCAGTGCAACCAATCCCGCAATGACCACAAGCTCTGGCACGCCGAGTCCCAATATGGCGTTGCACGTCAATCACAAAGGAGCGACCTTGAACATCAGGACTCGTCAACGGTGAGATCCTAAGGGTTGGGGACATAAACGAAGAGGCGGAGGAAGACAAAGGCGGGCATTCCCAGGAAGGTAGATTGTGTTCGTGGCTAGGACGACCAGGGGAGAATGGAAAGAGAAGGCATGACGTCAGGGAGGAAACGACTTTGGAGAGATGTGTAAGCGAATCTGATCGCTAACCCAAGATCACCGTATCGATTTGGGACACCAAATAAAAACAGGGAAAACGGAGGCGTACCTGATTGTGCCATAATCTCCAATACAAAAGCGGAAGCCAAGATCCGTGAGTACGAACTACAAGAACAATCAGGAAAGTGCCCTAGGTCTTCCCCTCCCTCCTGACGAGACGGCCGATGGAACTATCTAATTAATTCATCAGTGGGAGAGGGGACCTAGCGCTATTATAAACGTGACAGGCCCTTCCATCACGGGCTTATGTCAACATTAGGCCTACACCGAGTTGCCGTCTAGCCCACATCATACAATAACCGAGATGTCGCAAAAGTCCATAACAAAGATCACCGAACCTCAATGGACTATCATGCATTGTCCCGTAATCAACATACAACCCGGTTTTTCAAGATAGACAAAATATAATTAATTATAGCCCAAAGGAATTTTATAAATAAAACAAAAGAAAGAAAACAAAGGTTCAATAAAATTCCAACATTCTCCCACTGGGCTATGATTAATTTCAAAAGTTCAAAACCTTTAGTTTTAAAACGACTCTCGGGCTGTACACAGATATGGCCATATCATAGAAAACGATATACGGGACAACATCTCAAAACAACCTCGGCCATCAAAAGTCGCTAACACCGAACCATGGCCGTCGTCACATCATTTACCGACATTAGACAACCATGATCACAAGCATCCACAACTCTAACGCCAATAGGTCAATGTGGCGGTGTAGCCGAAAATAACATTCCTCAATGGTGATCACAATGATGTTATTTCCGATCGGTCATATAAATTTTCCTGTAACCTTTATACTTCATCGAAGTCAGGAAAATCCCTCTGTAACCTTTATATTTCACTGAAGTCAGAGAAAAACTTATGTAACCTGCATACTTCAGCGAAATCAGAGTACCCATCCGTAACCTTAATGCTTCAGAGAAGCCGGATGAAATAAACTGGCACTAATGCCACCATATGTCTCAAAAATAAAACTCGCGAGAACCTCAATGGTATCATCAGAGACATGCTAATTTGACAAAACCGTCATGCTCAAGATAAACACCAGATCTTGAGACTTTCAAACATGTGCACATGTAACATTCAACAAAATGAATAACAGATGATCATCATATAACATTAAAACCATCAAATGTCTCAAGTCATACATCAACATCCAACACAATCTCCCACTAACCAAGTACATCAAAAGACTCTACCACCCCGATACTGGTAACATGAACCTGAAAAACACCAGGTGGTAATCCCTTGGTTAACGGGTCTGCAATCATCGCGTCAGTGCGGATGTGCTCAATCTCAACATCCCCTTTCTTTACATGATCCTTGACAGCGAGATATTTGATCTCTATATGTTTCGAACCACTCGAACTCTTATTGTTCTTCGAGAACATCACAGCTGCGCTGTTATCACAAAATATCCTAAGTGGCCTACATATAGAATCAACAACTACAAGCCCCAATATAAAGTTTCTTAGCCAAATAGCGTGTGTCACTTCCCCATAACATGCCACAAACTCTGCCTGCATAGTGGATGAAGCTGTCAGAGTTTGCTTCACACTTTTCCAAGAAACTGCTCCACCGGCCATCATGAATATGTATCCTGAAGTAGATTTCCTATCATCTGGGCATGTCCCAAAGTCAGAATCAGTATAACCCACTACTTCAAGACTATCTGAGCGCCTGTACACAAGCATATAATCACGTGTCCCCTTTAGATACCTCATAACTTTCTTGGCAGCCATCCAGTGATCAGGACCTGGATTAGACTGATATCTCCCAAGAACACTCACTGCAAATGCAATGTCCGGCCTAGTGCAAACCTGAGCATACATCAAACTCCCAACAGCACTAGCATAAGGTATACTCACCATCGACTTCTTTTCAAAGTCATTCTTAGGACACTGATTTTTACTGAATTTGTCCCCCTTTTGTACAGGTGCAACACTAGGTTTACAACCCTCCATCTCAAAACGTTTCAATACTCTATCAATATATGCCCTTTGAGAGAGTCCCAATAGCCCACGAGATCTATCTCGACGTATATCTATGCCAAGAACAAAAGATGCCTCCCCAAGGTCTTTCATATCAAAAGACTTTGTCAACATTATTTTGGTTTCACAGAGCAACCCAACATCACTACTAGCAAGGAGGATATCATCAACATACAAGACCAGAAAAATATACTTACTCCCACTGGTCTTTAGGTAGATGCAATGATCTACTTTATTTTCAACGAATCCAAAAGAAGTCACTACTTCATCAAATTTTAAGTACCACTGACGAGATGCCTGTTTCAGACCATAGATAGACTTCTTAAGCTTACAAACCATGTTGTCCTTACCAATTTCCTCAAATCTCTCTGGTTGTTCCATATATACATCTTCTTCAAGACTACCGTTTAAAAAAGCAGTCTTAACATCCATCTGATGCAGTTCAAGATCAAAATGTGCAACCAAAGCCATGATAATACGAAAGCCATCCTTAGAGGAGACGGGAGAAAAGGTCTCGGTATAATCAATACCTGGTTGTTGTGTAAACCCTTTCGCCACTAACCTTGCCTTATAGCGATCCACCTTTCCATTGGCATCCCTCTTAGTTTTGAACACCCATTTACACCCAACTGGTCGATGACCATCGGGTAAATTCACAAGCTCCCACCCATCATTCTGTGACATCGAAGTCATTTCCTCTCGCATAGCATTAAGCCACATACTACTATGGGGAACAGAAACAGCCTCCCGATAGCTCAAAGGATCTGTCAAACTAACATCAGATTCACCAAGATAAACTATATAATCATCACTGATAGCAGGTCGTCTTTGTCTAACAGACCTCCTGACAGGAGCCTCTTGAGAAGAAGACTCAGGCTGTGTGAAAAAATCATCAACAATGGGCTGTTCAGTAACATCACTGGGTACAATCGGCACGTCACTATGTGGGATTGAAAGAGGAAAGAATACTTTCTCATTCTGCTCGAAAGTGTCTGAAACATCAACTCCAGTACTAACCTCATCAGCAACATCAAACTCCAAGAACCTTGCATTCATGGAGTCAATCACAGTCCTCCCACGACTAGGACAATAGAACCTATACCCTTTAGACCTATCAGGATATCCAATAAAAAAGCAACGAGAAGTCCTTGACTCGATTTTACTCATATGGGGATTGAAGATTTTAACCTCAGCAGGACACCCCCACACACGAAGATGATTAAGGCTAGGTTTACGACCAGTCCAAATTTCGAAAGGAGTTTTGGGAACAGATTTTGAAGGAACACGGTTAAGGATATACAAAGCAGATCTAAGCGCTTCACCCCATAGAAAACAAGGTAGGTTAGACCTACTCATCATGCTTCTCATCATGTCCATAAGGGTGCGATTCCGCCTTTCGGCCACACCATTTTGTTCGGGCGTATAAGGCATGGTATATTGTGGAACAATTCCACATTCCTGTAAGTACTTAGCAAACGGTCCCATTTGTTGTCCAGAACCATCATGTCTACCATAGTACTCACCACCACGATCAGACCGTACTACCTTAATCAATTTCTCTAACTGCTTCTCGACTTCAGTCTTAAAGACTTTAAATTTGTCGAGAGCTTCTGACTTCTCTTTAATGAAATAGAGATAGCCATACCGAGAAAAGTCATCTATAAATGTTATAAAATACTTGTTTCCACACAAAGTAGTAGGATAAGGTCCAGAGATGTCAGTGTGGATGATTTCTAAAAGCTCTGAGCTACGAGTAGCTCCTTTCTTCTTAGACTTGGTGAATTTGCCTTTAATGCAATCTACACAAGTTTCTAGATCACTGAAATCAAGAGAAGGTAAAATTTCATTTTTGACTAATCTTTGAATCCTTTCTCTCGATATGTGGCCTAAACGTTTATGCCACAACAGACAAGAAATTTCAACGGATAAAGGTCTCTTGGAGGTACTCGACTCAACCGAGATATTTTGAAAAGGAGTAGGAGTCAAAAGCAATTGAAATAATCCAATTTAGAATTCCAGAACCAACAATCTGAGAATTCAAAGACAATCGAACTGAACCTCGTTCAAAAAGAAAAGAGTATCCACTAGAGTTCAAAGCTGAAATAGAAATCAAGTTTCTTCTAATAGTGGGAACGTAAAAGACATTTCTCAACATGAGAACATGATTTGACTCTAGAACAAGACGAACAACTCCTATGGACTCGACTTGGACTTCAACATCGTTCCCCACTTTAAGCTTTGACTCCGTTTCACTTGGTTTCCTTATGCGCTTGAACCCCTGTAATGTCATAGTAACATGCACAGAAGCTCCACTATCAATCCACCAAGAACTAGGTGAGACATCAACTAGATTCGATTCAAAACATACTAGAACAGAAGAGTTACCTCCCGATTTATTTTGCTCAAGTCGAGCCTTAAGCTTAAAACAATCCTTCTTCTTGTGTCCTAACTTTTGGCAATAGAAACATTTGATATCCTTTTTAGAGACAACCTTTGAACCTCCCTCACTCTGATCGTGACCATGCCTCTTAAAGCCCGTATTCTTAGAAGCACCGGGGTGAAAACGCTTAGAGTGCTTCTTACCCTTCAAAAAGGAAGGTCTAGAAGAAGACACAAGAAAGGCACTCTCACTCTTCTCTCTCTTAAGTTTCTCCTCCTCCGCCATACACTTACTAATGAGATCATTGATAGTCCAACTCTCGTTTTGGGAAATAAAGGCAGTTTTGATCTGAGAGAAATTCGGAGGCAAGGAATTGAGAGCATGAAGAATGATGAACTTATCTGGGAGAGGAATTTCAAGGCTTTTTAGTTTGGACTGGAGGGAAATCAATTTCAGAATATAGTCTCTCACTCCTCCCACATTGTCATAAGACATACTCGTCAACTTTTTCAACAGGACACTAGATTCAGCCATATCGGGTACAAGGTACCTATCTCCAAGAGCAGTGAGCAACTCCTTAGCAGTGGAAGCCTCAGGTAACCCACTCAACAGATGTTCTGAAATTAATCTCCTCATGGCTAGAAGACTCATATAGTTCGAATGCTCCCACTTGCTAAAGTACTCCCTTTCCACTGGGGTACTAGCCTCAGTAAGCGGAGCGGGGCGATCCACTCGCAAGGCTAAATCCAGATTTACAAATCCCAGGGCATACAGAAGCTCATCTTTCCACTTATTGAAATTAGATCCATTTAGGACCTCAACTACACCAACACCAGCATTGTTCAAAGCAAGTGTGACTGAAAACAAAAGGAACAAATACATGAGTGAACATAACAGCAATAGTCATTTACATAGACTATCAAACAGAGAGCCTCAAACAACGCCAAATGCAGTGAATCCAACACCTTTGGGCAGAAGGACCCCACACCAGCAAAGTCAAGACACTCTAGCAACCCTCAACAAGTCCGAGAAAATCCCACCTGTCACTTTGAGTGAGCCGCTTTGGCAGCCAAGCACTCAAAGCACAAATATGAGATAACTCACTTGCTGAGAACACGCGCGATTGTAAGAAAACCCGATTGTCACTCAGGTCAAGTCGCTTTGGCAACCAAACGACCAGAGCACAAATCCAAAAGCCGCTTACCCTTAATGCACATGCCCGTCAGATGACCCACCTGTCACTGTAAACGAGCCACTTTGGCAGCCAAACGCTTACAGCACAAATGTGAAAACACCGACAAGTTCACTCACAAAAATCACATGTTCCCTTAGTCACATATGTACGCTCAATAATAACCTTTTTTTTTTTTTGAACTCCGCAGCTGCGGCGCGCGGTATCAGAATGTTCCGCAGCTGCGGAATGATCCGCCGCAGCTGCGGCGCGCGGTAGCAGAATGTTCCGCAGCTGCGGAATCCGTCGCAGCTGCGGAATGACGTCTGTTCGTCTTCTCTAAACCTAATTTCGCGAAAACCGATCCTAATCACCAGAATCGATCCCAAATCGCGAAATTTTTTCAGAAATACATAATCAAACATCGTGCGGATCCCAAATCGACAAACGGTCGCTCTGATACCACATGTAAGCGAATCTGATCGCTAACCCAAAATCACCGTATCGATTTGGGACACCAAAAAACGGGGAAAACGGAGGCGTACCTGATTGCGCCATAATCTCCAATACAAAAGCGGAAGCCAAGATCCGTGAGTACGAACTACAAGAACAATCAGGAAAGTGCCCTAGGTCTTCCCCTCCCTCCTGACGAGACGGCCGATGGAACTATCTGATTAATTCATCAGTGGGAGAGGGGACCTAGCGCTATTATAAACGTGACAGGCCCTTCCATCACGGGCTTATGTCAACATTAGGCCTACACCGAGTTGCCGTCTAGCCCACATCATACAATAACCGAGATGTCGCAAAAGTCCATAACAAAGATCACCGAACCTCAATGGACTATCATGCATTGTCCCGTAATCAACATACAACCCGGTTTTTCAAGATAGACAAAATATAATTAATTATAGCCCAAAGGAATTTTATAAACAAAACAAAAGAAAGAAAACAAATGTTAAATAAAATTCCAACTAGATGAAGTTGGAAACAAATAAACAGCCGCCTTTTATAACAAGTCGTGACCGAGTTCCTTCAGCAGTTACCAAAAGTATAACCCCTAAACAACAAGCCCCAGTTGAGGCAACTCGATACTTACCGATTTGGGTTTCCTTGTTAGTTCTGTCGTCTGCATAGGAATGGACGGCAACTTTGAAGGACTGAGTTTCCCTGGCTTTGCAGAGGTGGATGTGTAGGTGGGAATCTGCCTACGGTCCCTTGACTACCAGATGATGTGTATGTGACCTCTCATTCTAATAACGAAGGGCATCATAGTCGTCTTCATTAGAACAGATAGAGTCTAGCTCTGCTCTAGAAATGCTCGGATTCAAGGCCCTGTTATTGTCAAAGGGAAGTCGCTTTCCCCTATAAGGTGATAATCTCAAACCTTCCGGCCGATGGGAAAGCAAGGAGTCTCGTCTGGGGTAATTGAGCTTCAGTTGGATATTGGCCACATAAGGGAGTAGATGTGGATGTCGGAGTAGTTCAGCGGCCTGCGAGGACATGCACCCACATGATGAAGAAAACAGTGCTTTGTATCTGGATATGCGCCATGGTCCAATGCATCTAATAAAGTGTAAAGCAGCCAATCGATAAATTAGGGAAGCCTAGATTGTTCTAACAATGACAAGTCCAAAACTGCCACTAAAAATAGCAGCCCTTCCCGGAAATGTGCCGGTGAATATTGTGTCTAAACAGACAAATGGACTTCATTGCACGACCAGTGATGCTGCATGTAGTTTAGAAGAACCTTTAGAAGAACTTGAAAATAGTGCTTACGCTGGGCCTAAGTTCTGGATTCTTGTGCAGCATACTTTTGATATGACCCCGACTGCAAACACAATCAGATGAAGCTTAAATCAACTTGATATAAAAAGAAACAACAATATAAGCTATTCCCGTTTAATATTTAGAAATGATTGATTGATGAGCAGGCAAGGGCTTCAACTTGAATGGGGCATAATAGGATACGATGGGCCGAAGCATAACATCATCCCCTGATCTTCAATCACCCAACAAAATACCAAACGGAAACGCAAAATCCGATTGCCTCTTCAACTCAGAAAGAAAGTCGATGAAGAATGTGTAAGACTTACTATGCAGCAGAATACTTTGGTGGGAAGTGGATCCTCAATGGACTTGTTGATCTTGTTTATGAGGGCCTGCATGTCCTGATCTTCTGTCAGAAAAATATTAGAACACTGAGAAAAGTGTAGGATGCCTATTAGTACAATGTGACTTGAACTCTTTGTAGATGGAGATTTAGTCAGTGAGAGTCCTGCTGCGGCTGGATCGAGGGGAGAGAGATCCTTAAAATAGATGGACAACTCGACTTGATGCAGTAGCAGGAAACAATTAACGAATTCAATAATGAGGGCGAGTGAAGTAAGGCAAGGGTGCTCCTGGCATCGACAAGAGCTTGTCTAGAGGGGATTAGTTTAGTGGGTGCTTCGAGGTTGGTGTTACTCGAGATTCTGCCCGGAATCCGTCCGTAGAGAGACAGGCCATTAGTCGAGCTGACGATCTTGGTCAGAAGAAGTTCGTCTACATCTATCACCTTCTTGGATTTGGATCAAAAGTGAAGAAGACAAGTATCGACAGCAAATTGAGAAGGATGCCATTTCGAATATGATTTTCGCGGGATTCCATCGAGAATGGGCTTGTCGAAGTGTCTTTTGGTGTGGGTTGGGGCTGTGATGATTGATGTTGATTTTTTTTTTTCTTTCGATTGAAGTAAAATCCAAAGAAATTGAATTTGCAATAGAAATAATAATAAAAAAGAAATCCAGATGTTCATGTTTTTTTTTTCGTTAATATATGGGTAATAAAATATTCATTGAAGCAAAATCTAATCTTGGGTAGAATATGAAATTAAAAAAAAAAGAAAAAGAAAAAAGTAATGAAGATTCACTCGTATGTTAAAGACTAAAAACAAAGGTGTTTCGTTAGTTTTGTCTAAGAATTATTATTAGAGTGTGTCGTTAGAATCCAATTGGTACTCAATTACTTACTTATATAGAAAGGGGTCTATCTGTTAGCATACACGAGGGAGGGTGCACGCGGTGGTTATTCTACCATTTGATTTTCTTTTCTCCAACAAGTGCTAGATAGTTTTCCATAATAAAAGTTAGAAATTGAATATATATGTATATATAATAGTAAGGTTTATATGATGAATGAACTAAGATTAATTTTTTTAAAAATAATGTTTAATCAGGATTTTCTTCAACTCATTATAATAAAAGAGTTTGGAAATTATAAAATATATCTTATTTTGATTTCCAACACATTTCTTTTGTTCGATTATTTGCGATATACTGTGAGTATCTTGCCACAAGTGAAATATTTTCATATAATGAAACGTTTACTATTTTCCATGTGGTGTTTGTAGATGTGATTATAATCATAGTAGGCTTTCTCCGTCATCACAAAACTCACACGCGCGTCAATCCTAAAAACCAAAAATTAAGAAACACATACAATAAATTGATAAAAATCAATAAATATCGAAAGAAATATATAAAAAGCTTTCGCAACATTTTTGAATGATTAATCATAATTATAAATCATGTAACCTTTAACTAAAAATATGGGATTGACATATTTAGCATTGTCTTATTGTAGATTATATATGAGCTTAATGTTAGCACATATATATAAAAATCTACAAAGACGGTCACGATTAATTTAGGAAACCACTTCCCAGCTTGGGTATCTGACTTCATTCAAATTATCCAAACTTGATTTTAATTATATTTTAATAATTTTATGAGTTTATTTTAATATTTATTGGGTAAAAAGGAATCGTAAAAATTGAACCATTAGTTATATCTATTGGTTAGATACCTGATATTTCTATTCAACCTCATTAGGTCAGGAGGTGCTGGGTGTCTATAAATATATATGAGGGGAAGGCTCCTGTCGTGCCATCTTGTGCTTCTTGATTTCATCCCAGAAAGTGAGAGTAAGGAAGGAAAAGATGTCCACGACCCCAATTCCGGATTTGGATTCCGTCGACAACAATCATGGTGATGTTAACCGCTTCCGCACTCTCGACTTGTTGTGCAATTTCATAGGTGCCGAGTCAGCGGATTACTCTTTGACGGCCTTGGGGAAAGTTTCTGATGATGGTTCGTACGGTTTCCTTGGTCGCTCTCCAACTCGGCATGTCGATATTGGTGACATTGACGCGTCATACAAGCTGTCTTTGACGAACATGGAAGTGAACTCAAGTGTTGGTTCGTCTGGTTTCCACGGTCTTGCGCAAACTCAGAACTTGCAGGATGATTGTGGATCTTTGGATGGGCTGCACAAGATGCCTTTAACCACCCCGGTCGGGAAATCTAATGATGGATCGTCTGGTTTTGCTGGTCGTGTTCAAACTCAGAAGTTGGGGATCGATATCAATGCCCCGGTTGTTTCGTGCGAACTGTCCTTGTCGATCCCGGGAATGATTCCCAATCATGGACCGTCCAGTTCCCAAAGTCGCGTTCAGAACTCGCGGCCCGGTTTCGAAGCCATGTCTGCATCACACGATCGGTCTCGAACAACTAGCTTGGGACGTCGAAAGGGAGGGTCAAGCCCAAACCTAGACCAGAGTCTCCGGCCACCTGATATCATTACAAGGACCCCCAAGAACAAATACTTCAAGAGCAAACAGCCTCACTTTGATCCCCCGCCTTACGTCTTGCCCGATGTATTCAGGCAGCACATCAAATCTTTAGGCGGACAAGAAGTGAAACTGGTGACACAAAAGGTTTTGACGTGCTCTGATCTTAGCACACATTTGGCTCGTCTGTTGTTGCCGGAGAATCAGTTCGTGAGGGGCGAGCACTTCCTGAGACCGGGTGAGCTTGAGTACTTGCGTGCAGATAAAGATAACAAGATTCCTGTGGGTGTCGTCTCAACAAGGTTCGAGGAGACAACATTGAAGATGAAGCAGTGGTCAATGGGCAAAAATAGAACCGCGACCTCCCAACCCGAGGCCACAACTTACTACGTGATTTTGGGCGGTTGGGCAGTGTTCGCGAGGGAGAACGAGTTGAAGGAGAACGACAGGGTTCAATTGTGGTCATTCAGGGTCAAGAATAGGGATCATCACGATTCTTTGAAGATTGCAATAGTGAACATTGACTCCACACTTGAAGATCCGAAGAGGGAGTAGTTGTCGTTGCAATTATTCTTGGCGCTTCATCTGTTTACTTATTTATTATTATTTTTAGTTTAAATGACAAGATTATGTCAGTTAGCTCAAAGTCTCTTAGTCGAACTGATTTTGTACTAATGAAGTGATTGCTTTAGGTTAGCAAACCTTGTCAATACATACATTGCATGTGGCATCTACGGATATTTAACATAATGCTCAAATCCGGATTTTACTCAAATCCGGCAGTTGAAAAGGATTTTATGTTTACTAATTATAATCTAATCAAACAGGTCAAGTCAATAGATAAATAAATAAATAAAAATATTATATTTTTCACTTTCAAAGATATCGTTCAATGAAAATAAATAGTAACCAAAATCTAACCATTATAAAAGTTGTCAACAAAGAAGTTAACACAAAAATCTCCTCCGGCTGAAAAACAAAATGTGATCACACGGGATTTTAAAGGCTCCCAAGCCGATACTGCGCCTCACGCCCGGATCAGATCCGACGGCCACTATACAAATTAGTATACCACACATGTATATGCATGGGGAGAGAACTTTCAATGATATTAAACCTACGACTAGTTTTGACACGTAAGAGAGAAAAAGGGTAAGCACTGAAGTCAATGCATGCCTTTCGCGGGGAACTTCGTGATTGTACCACACATGTACATACACGGGGAAAAGGGAACGAAGATGAAGACCAAGACCACACTAAGGCTGGGGATAACAGAGTTACTGGACGATATGCACCTGGACGAGGAGGAGGAGGAGGAGGTCATGGTAACCCTGGTGCCGAGGGCAGTGAAGTCACCAATTGGAGGGATCAAGATTGAGTACATGGACTAATAATGTACTTGGCAATAAGGCAGTCTTGATATATAGTCTGATGTGTATTTGGAACTGATGGGATAATTCAACCTTAAATAACTCCTTCCTAATTCATAAACATCACACTCAAAACTAATATTCAAACATACTATTTACTTACCATCAAAAGTGTATCAGAAAGTCCCCCGACATTAACCCGTAATTAGATTAGAAGCAACATTATATTTTCTATGGATCCTCTGGGCAAAGGGGGTTCTTTCCTATGAAGATGAAGAAAGTCGGTCAGCTAGTTTTTGATGTAGCCTTTAATTACTACTAGTATTAATGTTGGTCGTTCGTTGTGTTGGAGAATCTTCTTCTTATTTCCCTTTGGTAAAGAAAATGTAGTTTAGAATTAGAGTACATGGCAATAGTAGTAACAAATTCCAAGAGAAGTTGATTCACGAAAATGGTGTTAGGTTTTGACCTGCTTAAATTCTTTTTGTATTTATGAGTGAACCCAACCATATTGAGGTCAAGGGGTTTGCTTCGCGTAACATTTCTTGTATCTTATAAAAGGCGGGCGTTTAGGCCGTCCCAACATCATACTCATCCCATTACCCAAAGTCGTTTGCTCCCTGACCACCATGCCTTCTCCTCTTCCCTTTCTCCCCCTTGTCATCCCACCGTCTACCTTCCTTGGAACGCGGCCTTTGTCTTCCTCCGCCTCTTCCTTTATGTCCCCAACCCTTAGGATTGCAATGTTGACGAGTCCTGTTGTTCACGGTCACCCCTAGGGAGGAGGAAGACGAGCAGCCCCGCGTAGAAGATGAAGGGGTTGACGTGCAACGCCCCTGCGGTCATTTTGGGAGGAAGTGACGGCCTCAACTCCTCCCTCCCAAAGTTGCCCCGAAGGGATGTTCTCACCGGCTTCGCTGGGATGTATGGAGTTGTTGGCCTTCGAAAGGACCCGTTAGCCTTGGCTGCCCCTGTTGCGCCAGACGTAGATAAGTGTGGGGAAGCGTTGTGCAACCAGGCGTGACGTCGACCAACTGCTGCCCACCACCGTCCTCCGAGATCATCGACTTCAAGCTCCCACCCGTCCACGACTCGCGCAACTTCACTCAACAGGCCAACGTGCATTGCGCGTACTGCAACAGGCCTACAAACAAGTCGGGTTCTCGGACATTTAATAATAGTAATTTTCGGGTGCATGTCCATGGTGTTACATGGGAATATAACTAAGGTCAAGAAGGCAAGGGATGATTTAATCCAACTCAACGATGAATGGATGACTTATTTATTTACCTTTTGCTATTACAAATCAGGTTAAGGGAATCCCGACAATGAGGTTCAAGCATGTTTATCTCATCGGACTTTCAAGATTTTCAAAAATTATACATATGTTAAGAAAACATGGTAACCAACTCTCTAATTCATGAAAATTTCGCCCGCGGCTTATATTCCCAAGATTAGGATGGACACGGACCTAGTATTAAATTTAATGAGATGTAATTTTCTATTGATTACTCAATATGGATTTATTGAGTTGGCTTAAGATTGGAACCGTTCAACCCATTAAAAGAAATGATAAGCTTATATGTTGTGTTAAATGTGGTTTATTAGGTCCAGCGAGATGTTGCTCATATATTGTCTGTATGCACATATATTGCCGATATGTTGCTTATATGTTGCCCAATTTATGACATACCAATTATAAAAATAACTTGTTTTAAATATTACGGAATTTGTCGCTTGACAGTCTGTCCTAGAAATTTTGTTCAGCGAGCTGACCTTTTCTGTCTTTCTAGAATTGAGACTTCCCCGGGATGATAATGCAAAGATATACACTAACTATACTAATGTTGTGTACTAGAAGAAGGAATCCAAAGCACGTCCCATCGATTGAGATGGACCCTAATACAACCTGGCCACAACAAGTAACTAATGAATCAAGACCAACCCAGCCATCATGTACATGCAGATGGTCTCAGGGGCTAAGATCACATATCGATTCTTCGGTACAGAACCGGGGATAAGGCCGACCTAGGCGCCGGAAGACCAAACCCACGACAACATCCACAATTGTTGGGACAACCTAGGATATAAAAGTCAGGGATGGACATGGGCAACTTCTATAGTGCACAAAGGGACCCGTCTTCATGGCACGCCATGCAAATATGAGCCGAATCTAGACCCTGTGGATGGCTCTCGGGTGTGGCTCTGATTCCATTATTTTACAACCATGGATGACAAATGTCCTAAAAGCTCGAACTAGTAGAAGGAGCATGAAATAACATTATTTTACAACCATGGTTTGCTATTGTCGATGAAGAAAGTTACGATTATTGGAGTTGGTTCCTAAAATGCCTGAAACGATATGTGTAGTGGGTGAGCATGAAGAAGATATTTGTTTGATATCTGACCGACATGCTAGCATTCAAGCTGCGGTAAATTACATCGACATTGGATGGAGTCCTCCATTTGCTCATTGGTAGTTTTGTATACATCTCGTGGAAAATTTCAACACCAGATTCAAAAATGTAGTTTGTAAAAGAAAATTAATTATTGCAGTGCGTAAGGCGACACCACCCAAGAAGCATAATATAGTAAAGAAGTTGATTGAATCACTCCCAGAAGCAACAAATTTCTTAAAAGAAATGAAACAGGAGCAATGGTATCTGTGTCATGATGAAGGACGTCGCTGGGGAGTTATGACAACTAATTTGAGTGAGAGTTATAACTCAGTTATTAGATGTGCTCGAAATCTACCTATATATGTATTGGTTAGGAAGATTTGGTATAATTGTGTCGCTTATTGGATACAACAGTGTGATGATGCGAATCACGCATTACGAATTGAAAAAATGTTTACAATTTCTTGTGCTAATAGAATATGTAAATCAATTGAGAAGGCTGAGCAGTTTCAAGACTTGACCGTCAATTGGGACGATTCAGCAGCTACCACAGCCCCTGCTTCTTCAGGCGAAACTCCAGGTTGAGGATCGTTTGATGTTAAAACTACTGGGAACTATAACATTAAGAAGGTTTACCTATCCGCTATGAGATGTACTTGTAACAAGTGGCAAATATATCGCATTCCGTGCTCTCATGCTTTAGTTTGTTTAGCCCATATGCACATTGATTGGAGTTATTACGTCTCCAAGTACTACACTTGGGAGTGTCGGAAAGGTCCTTTACATTCAGCTGGATTGGGCTTTGATAACCGTGCTAGTCGAGCGATGGAGGCCGAAAACTCACACTTTTCCTATGGTCCATGGCAAGATGTCCATTACCTTACAAGATGTTCATGTACAGCTCGGACTACCAGTGGAAGGAGATCTATTATTGATTATTCTTCCAATGCATAACCGTGCTAGACGCGTTTGGGAACTGCGAGTTATGTGTAATTCGAAAGCCACGGTTCTGTAAATTGGATATTTAGGAACTTAGAACCGTAGTTCACAAAATTTTTTACGAACAATGGTAATTTACAAACCTCCTTCGAAAAAGGCCGAAAAAGTGACTAATTCACTCACTCTTAGTGTAGCCAAACGATGCAACAATAGTTGATCAAAATTTTAGGCCGTCGGGACAACAAGTAAGATTAACGTCTCTCAAGAAAATATCTCAGTTATGGGGTTAAAATTGAACATTCATAGGTTCGGCTAAAAGAGCATACGAATAAACATCTCAAACGAGAAAGCCCTTGAGCAAATGCATTAGCTTATCTAATAAGTTGTCTCCACAGTCAATTCCAAATACATATGGATAATTAAAACGTAATTCACTTCCTATTTTCACATACAAAATGTGTTTCTTGAAGAATCAATTAATTTTTTTTAAAAAAAAAAAAACAGCCTTTGGAAGATCATTTATCTAGCTCGACCATGTCAAGACAACTCAATTCATTTATTTATTTCTTAATACATCGAGGCAATAAAAGTAATTATGGAATGCTACTAATAGAATATGTTAGATTCAAAAGTAATTAACTATAATCATAAAATGGACACTCCCCATTTCTAGTGAGATGCGAGAAATCTCTAGAATTTTACGTTCTCATTGGTATTATTCATTGTTGGCTCATGCATAACGAATTAGCACATGCATTGAATCATGTGTGCATCTCACTTATGACTCGTTGTACATGCATCTCATCTTTAATTCATTGTGTGTGCATTCCATTTATGATTTATGTATTTCATTTATGTTTTGTGTTTTGGCAGTCGAACATAAACGCCGCATTGAGCGAAACATACTCCAGTTTTAGGGGTCAATTCTTAGAAAGCCATTCTATCGTGAGCCAAGTCTCATTTGAGCAGGGCTGATTCATGTATCCGTCCCGACTCTAACTCGTCGTCTCGTAAGCGACGGTGGTATATAGGCAGTATATAGTCAATCTTGTTTCTTGTTCGTCCAAAGTCAGTACCCATCCGGGTGAAATGTTCAATGAGTGTTAGTTATAGAGCAACACAACACTTCCTCAAACTTTTATATCCTTATTTGGAATATGAAATTTATCAAAATGATAGTTAGAATAAGATTTATTTCAATGGTCAAATGTATAATTATGATTTCAATCCAATTGAAGTTTTGTATGGTCCTTCATGTATAATATAAAATGACAAGAGAACATTACTGATTTAAAAAATAAATAAATAAATAAGAAAAAAAAGCTTTGAACCACTTCTTAAATTTAAGGCCAAACTATCAAATCTACCCTGAACTTTGGCCCTTCTTTCCGATTTACCCAGAACTTTCAATAATATCATCAGCTAGCCTAACGTTTGTTCGTTATCTCAAATATGACATTCGTCTACCCGACCCTAGGACGAAAACAGACATGGCTCTGACGTGTCCCTTGACGCCATCAATCCACCGTTTTCTTCCGATATTTGCTGACATGGCGATGAGTTGTAGCATATGTGGACCCACGTGGAACCACGTCGGAAATCGGAATCCCTATATGGCCGCATCTCACCAGCCCGTCCATCACCCTATTATACAAGAAAACCCTAAGTTATGCGACTGATTAGGGGTTACACGCCGGAGCTTCTGGAGGTCAGCAATCACACTTACCCCAACTGTACTCGCTCTTGCGGAAGGATTCAAGGATGAATCGAGAGATCGGGGACAAAGAGCGGATCAGTTGAGCAGGCGGGGAGGGGGGATTCTAGCGGGACAGCGAAAAACCCAGATTGAGAGGGGAATCCGGGTCCCAATCATGCAGGGAGAAGGGGGTGTGATGGGTGGGGGGCGGGTCATGGGATTCTGGGGAAATGACTTTGTGGGAGGAGAGGATGCCGTCACCCGAAAGCGTTGGTCAATGCTGGGGTGGTCTCCTGGGGCCGTAGAAGAAGTAGGGTTTAGGAGATTTCGATGCAGGAGGGATCGCGCCGAGTTTCAGCGGCATCCTCCACTGATGATCCCAAGTTTCTCCAGTGGATTGACGGTGGATTGACGGCGTCAAGGGACACGTCGGAGCCATATCCGTTTCCGTCCGAGGGTCGGGTGGACGGATGTCATATTTGAGATAACGGACAAAACGTTAGGCTAGCTGATGATATTATTGAAAGTTTTGGGTAAATCGGAAAAAAAGGGTCAAAGTTCGGGGTAAATTTAATAATTTGGTCTAAATTTAAAAAATTTGGGAAAATTGAGCAGCCAAGATCTTTGATGAACGCACAAAGTGGGTGGAAGTGTTCACTTGGGTTTTCTTGAGCAACTTTTGTTGACTTCTACTCACAATTTTCTCTTTTGATTTGCAACCCCTCTTCTCTGCACTGTGACCTCATCTTGTCATATTATATGGACTTAACTCCTTGAACCATTTCCCTGTGATTTATCATTATCAGTCTACCAAACTTGTAGTCAAATTCGTCTTGTTCTAAAAAGTTTGATGATTCTTGGTGATTTGTAAGTTTGTCTCAGGCTTTAGTGTGCCTTTGCCTACTTCAATCTATTGTTTAGTCGCACTTCACATGATTGTCAAAGAGTGACACATTTTACGCCCTCGCCAGACCTAATTACCATTTTAATTCGGATGACCCGATTTGTGGTTTAGTTAGACTAAAAGAACTGAATGAATAATAAAGGAGCAAGTGTGTAATATGTTATCGGAAAGTGATATCGGCCACCATCGATCTACGACGGCTGAACGAACTGCACTCTGTGGAAAAAGGAGAGCTCGAAATCGGGAAGGCAGTCGAGCAAACAGAACGAGGAGAACTAAAGAGCAAACCGGGAATTACCTGCGTCATGCTGCCTTTATGGGAGCGATGCCCTCCTCTGCATGTACGTAATTGGACAAATGAGGTTTCGTGCTTTCGCCAGCAGGTGAAACTGCCGCATGATCTGGGGGTCGGTTTCCTACTACGATGGAGGGTTACTCGAGCCAAGATTGAGAGAGACCCAGATCATGCTGGCAGCTTCAACCGCAGGCGATGCATGAGGGAGGAGGTGTCTGAGATAGTCGACCGGTTTCGCTCCTCCACGGGCCTTTCGGTGCTTCCGGTGGACAACAATGGCAAGGGGGGGTTCGCCAAAGTCATATAAATAGCAACCGAGATTTCCAAAACAGATTGCTTCATTTCACGGCCATCTCATCATGTCCCCGTCTTCTATTTTGACACCTTTCCATGTTTCCCCCGAGACACTTTGATTCGTGTCAGTCGGCACTTGATGTTTTTATTTTTATTTTAACTATATTTAACTATTTCGGAACTAGGGGTGAAAATGAGTCAAGTCGAGACCGAGTACTCTCAAGCTCGGCCCGATTAGGAAAAGTTCGAGCTCGATCGAGCTCAAATAATTGGAGCTCGAACTCAGCTCGTTCCAATTATGGAGAGCTCGAGCTCGGCTCGAAATGCTCGAATGTAGATCAAGCCTAAGCTTGGCTCGAAAGCTCGAGCTCGATTTCAAAATATACATATATTGACGTTGACTCGAACTCGGCTCGGTTGGCTCGAAAACATATATAATAAAGTTCACTTCAAAAACATAAATATTAATTTTTTATTAATAAATTATTAAAATTTATTATATAATATTAGGCCCGCGAGCCTTCGAGCTGTTAGTGCTTCGGCTCGAGCTCGGCTCGTAACGAACCGGCTCGAGCTCGGTCAAAGTCGAACTCGAACCGAGCTTTGACCGAGCTAGCTCGCGAGCGGCTCGGCTCATTTTCACCCCTAGTCGGAACAACGACAAGAAGCCGGAATCATTTCCCAGTTACTCTGAAATGATTATTGCTTAAAATTTGCTTGCGGATTAGGCAACCAAGACGTATTATATTTAATATATGATATTTCGTTTTTTGGGAAGTGGATTTTGACCTAAAAAAAAATAGCAATAGAAAGAATAAAAAGAAAAGGTGGGGGAGGGGCAAAAGCGATTAGCAAAAAATATATGGAATGGAATGGATAATTTGAACATGGTTAATAATAAATAACTAAATAAACAGAAAAGGAAAAGGAAAAAGGGTAAAAGGTTAATTAAAATTAAGAGAGCCGCCCAATCACAACTTAGCCACGTACATCATAATCACGTCCACTTGTCGATGTCTTAGCCGAACGTTGTTCCATTCATTGTGGACTTCTTTTAACACCATTTGCTATGTATTATAATATAATAATAGCTGGCCATTCAGACAACAACAACACCAGGCGAACAACATTAAGTGATCTTTTAAGTAAACGTGACGTGTCTATGGTACGGTTAGAGGTGGCAAAACCAAGAAAACGCAGTGTGCTCTTGAACGATAACAAAGGACGAGTAATGTTACTCGAAATTAATTAACGGAAATATATCCGTCGAACTCATAATTCGTCAACCAAAGTCAAGTTTTTAACTCCGTTCTAGAACATCGTTAGATGAAAGAAAGGATGCTGGACGGATAAACACGAAGATAATAACGAGGTCGTAAGTGTGCGAGTTTGCCTAGCCTGACAATGCCCAATTGCAGGTTTATGAAATATGATCCGAGTTTCGTAAATACGGTTTTACCGTCGAAGGGGTGCGTTTTAACTTCAAAACCCGCCCTCCATAAAAATAAGCAGGGGCGGATTTTGAAAGCCCGCTCCTATGACGTTTCCATGGGCGACATGAAGGCACGTTTTGAGAACCCACCTTCATGCAGGGGCGGGTTCTCAAAACGCGTCTTCGGGGGTGTTAACCTGGTTTTAATGATGCACTTAAGCAACGAGTTACTGTTGGTAAGAAATAATGTTTCACGAGTTGCGTGCTTATCCTTAGTGATGAGCTTGAGCAATGTGTTACAGAACCACAGCTAGTAACTGTTATATGTTGCTGCGTTATAGTAAGTTGTTGTTGTGACATTACGTATACATATTGAAAATATGGAAACAAATTTTTAATATCCATGTTTTATTTTGGGTTACCTCAGATTATTCGTCCGAGTGTCCAAATTCATTTAATGTGGCTTAATGATCTCATTATAAACATTTAGGCAACTAAATATCGTGAGATTAGCTTTCCAAGTTTATATTTAGAAACAAAAAATGTTTCTGATATCCTACAGCAATGTTACGCTGTAACAGGATAAAATATCCAATCAAATATCTTTGTTGATCATAATCGATCAGATAAGATTATGATTAGATTATAAATATTAGAAATAAATTATCTGATTAAGATAAGTGAGGAAAGTTATCGTTGGTACTTACCTTCTATAGCACAGCGACAGGTCGAGCAGACCATTGCTGAGTCCTGGCTGCCAGTTTTGGCAACCAATCTTGAAGTGGACGTCCTCTGTGCCTCCTTCTCCATTATAATCAGACTAGGGACGACAGATCTTTGTGCCTTTGTGCGTCTGAGTGGTTCCAAGGCCTGAGTGATCTGAGTGAGGCTTTGAGGTCGACGGAGAACGGAAGGTGCTAAGTGTCTCTTGGTTCTTTCTCTTGCAAGCTGCGTTTGAAAGTATCAAGGGGCTGAGGCTAGACCCTTTGATCGTCGTGAGAGGGACTAGGTGTCCTCGGTGCATTCAACAAGCGACTGGCGAATCGTCTGAGGGAACCTAAGTGAATACCTGTTCTGAATTCAGTAACCAGTTGCTAACCCATCGGCAAGAAGCCGTTCTTTGTCGTGTCTCTTCGCAGGGAAGTCTCGAACCTACGGAGTTTGAGCGGTTAGACACGCACTTGCGGGTGCGCGCCAGAAGTCTCGTGCCTACAGGGTAGAGCAACAGTTGGGAACACCGCCGGAGTGGAAAGAGGTCCTCCCGAGCACAGGGGTGCTGTGCAGAAGTCTCGAACTCCTGTTGACGGACAGTAGAGCAGGTTGCGTGGAAGCCGCCGGAGTAGAAAATTCCACCCTAGGCACTGGGTGTGCAGTGCAGTGAGTCACGGCTGTGGTAACCGTGCACGTCCGAACTAAGTGTAGGACGGATACTTTATCTTAGTGGTCATTGTGGTTATCTTTGTGGTCTTGGTGGTTCTTCTCTTCATGGTATTTGTGGTGATCTGTGTGATCAACTTCATGGTTGTCTCTTAAGCAATTACAGGCTCATCTTAAGGAGAGACAAGATCTGTGTGGAAATCCTCTGCTGAACGACAAAGTGCTAAAGCAATCCTCTACTGTGAATCAGAAACGACCTGCTCATTGAGAAGTCTTTCTGTCACTTTAAGGATTATTATCTGAGGATTTATACTCTAACATAACGTTGTCTGTGTGCTTTGATAGACAGGCTTACGTCTGAGTGACAACGTTCTGTGTGGAATCCATTGAGCTACCAACTGCTGAGTATAAGTATCATTCTGCTGGAAACGAGAAGACGTCCACTGTGTGAGGAGCTGATCGTTGCCCAGAAGTGATCATCTGCTGTAAAGGATTCTAAATCTCACTTTGTGAGAAACCAAACGCCTAGTGCAAGGGCTCTTTGCACCCATTATATTATATAGTGGAATCACCTCGTTGGTGGAAAGTGGACGTAGGTCGATTAAGACCGAACCACTATAAATTACTGTGTCCATTACGATCGCGCAACACTCGTACGAAAACCTACTCGACAAAATCGTAACGGTTACAGCGAAGCAGATCTCATTCTGAGAAACGCTCTGCTGAGATACAGTACGCTTCCGCTTACACTGAGAAAGGGCGAAAAAGTTATAAACACTAATTCACCCCCCTCTTAGTATTCCTGAACGATCCAACAATTGGTATCAGAGCAGGTTTGCTGGAAAGCTTTCTGTGTGATTGCTAGTACAGAACTCTGTTGCTGAACCTAAGGATCAAAACAGCTTGTTGCTGAAAGTCTTACATTAAGCACAGTAAGGTGCTGCTGAGTACTGAGCAGAATGTCGATGCTCTTGACTGATGGTCATTCGACCGAACGTCCACCGCTCTTTGCTGGACAACACTTCTCATATTGGAAAATGAGAATGGAATTGTTTATTGGAGCAAAAGAAGCCGATTGCTGGCAGATTATAATGGAAGGAGATCTCGTAATCCCTCCATCTAATCCCAGCGACTCTCGGCATGAATTTGAAATGAAGAGAATTATCTCGAGCAAGGCACTACTTAGTGTGCGCTCTTACTAGAAATGAGTTCAATCGCGTCTCTACTTGTAAGACGACGAAAGAAATGTGGGATAGACTTGCCTTGATATATGATGGAACAGAACAAGTCAAGAAATCCAAAGTGAATGCATTAGTAACTCAATACGAAGCATTCAAGATGAAAAAGGATGAGTCAATAAATCAAATGTTTGATAGACTCACCGAAATCACTAATGCCATGGAATCTCTTGGTAAAACCATTTCCAATTCTGAGCTAGTAAGCAAACATCAGCTATATGGCGCAAACTAATGCTGAAACTGAGAAGGTAAATGCTTTCTCTACCTCCGATCTATCTACTGAAGATATTAATAACCTTTTCTCATAACTCTATGACAAACTTGAGTTATTGACCGCAAACAATAAAGCTCTCAAGAAGGAGAATAAATTCTTGAGTGCTGAGAACGCTTCTCTTAAGGAATAGTTATCAGCAAAGGCTAAGAAAGCGGTAAAGCAACTTTCTCAATCTAAATCAAAGATTGAGGAACTGCAACAACAACTTAGTGCTGTGCATAACAAAACTGATTTATGCGTACATGAGATGCATGATTCCAAAAATGAGAAACATTCACATCATGGAAAATATGTTCCTCCTCATGTTAGGAATAGCGAGTCTCATTATATTATTCAAAGGTTACCTAGGCTTTGCTATTATTGTAGAAAGCTGGATCATTTTATCGAAAATTGCCATGTGAGGCGAAATGATATGCTTGGCATTACTTTTAAAGTTGATGGTTCTATTGTTAAATGGAAGCAACGACTTACTTAAGTGCTTTCTCTATTTCAGGGATGCTTCAAGTTCATCGCTAAGGACCATATATGGTACTTAGATAGTGGCTGCTCGAGGCATATGTCAGGAGATGTCTCCTTATTCTCCTCACTGGTTTTCCAGGATGGTGGTGCTATCACTTTTGGTGATAATGGAAAATGGATGGTTAAAGGAACCGGAACCATTTGCTGTCCTAACTCCCTAACCATTGAAGGAGCTCTTTATGTTAAAGGCCTCCAACACAATTTGATTAGTATCAGTCAATTGTGCAATAAAGGTTATCATGTTTCTTTCGATGAAATGACGTGTAACGTTTCACGGGATGGTGTTACTTGCTTCATTGGTGAACGCAAGAAAAACATCTATATCATATCTTTTAAGAATGTCTCCGCTGGAGAAAATTGCCTCTTGTCTGTTAAGGACGAGGCTACTTTATGGCATAGAAGGTTGGGACATGCAAACTATGACTTGCTATCCAAACTTTCCAGAAAGATGCTATTAAGGGATTGCCCAAAATCAAGTTTGACAATGACAAGTTTTGCAAAGCTTGCTCTATTGGCAAACAAATAAAGGTATCCTTTAAAAGTAGAAATATGATTTCAAGCAAAGCACCGCTTGAATTACTTCATATGGACTTATTTGGTCCAACAAGGACTCAAAGTCTAGGAGGTAAACGTTATGGATTAGTTGTGGTAGATGACTTTTCCAGATTCACTTGGGTTAAATTTTTAGCTCACAAGAGTGATACGTTTGCAACCTTTGAAACTTTAGTCAAACAACTTCAAAATGAGAAAGGTGCTTCTTTACGAAGCATAAGAACGGATCATGGTACCGAATTTGAGAACCATGACTTTACTTTATTTTGTGAAGAATATGGTATTAACCATAATTTCTCTGCTCCATACACTCCACAGCAAAACGGAGTTGTAGAGCGAAAGAATAGAACCTTACAGGACATGGCGAGAACCATGTTGCTGGAAAGTGAGGTTGCTAAAAATCTTTAGGCTGTGGCTGTAAGTATAACATGTTATATCCCAAATTGAGTTCACTTAACGTCCTCCTTAGGTAAAACGCCCTATGAGTTATATAAAGGCAGAAAGCCTAATATTTCATACATCCATCCATTTGGAAGTAAGTGTCATATCTTGAGACCCATTAAAGATGGTGTCGAAAAGTTTGACGCTCGATCTGATGAGGGCATATTCTTAGGATACTCCCTCACGAGCAAAGCATATAGAGTCTTTAATAAAAGAACTCTAACTGTTGAAGAGTCCATCAATGTTAAAGTTGATGATTCTCCGACACAGGAGGAAGATGCTGTGGAAGCAGCAGCACAATCCTCAACAACAGTATCAAATGAAACATCACAGCAACGATTGCTGACAATAATCCGAACGGAAACAATGTAGCAGATGTACAGCAAGTGCTTGCTGCACACACTGAAAATGCTTCTGGTGGTTTCCAGGATATACAAATAGAGGAATATACGAAATACGGTTGGTTAAAAAAAAATTACGAAATACGATTCGAGTTTCGTAAATACGGTTTTATCGTTGAAGGGATGCGTTTTAACTTTAAAACCTGCCCTCCACAAAAATAAGCAGGGGCGGATTTTGAAAGCCCGCTTCTATGACGTTTCCATGGGCGACATGAAGGCACGTTTTGAGAACCCGCCTTCATGCAGGGCCGGTTCTCAAAACGCATCTTCGGGGGGAAGCGCATTTTCAAAACCCTCCCCCCAACACTTAAGAAATATTTTGCTTTCTACTCGCCCCTTGAAAAAATACACAAGGGGCGAGTTCTCCAAGACTTGGGAAATATTTGCCAAGTCAAGGACTTTTAGCGTCTGACGGGGGCGGGTTTTGAAGTAAATAAACCCGCCCCTTTATGGCCCTTTATCAACAAATGCTGATAATTAAAATAACCCCTGTGATTACAAAACATAAAATGCAAAACAACCCAATCTAGGAAACATAAAATAGATCCGGAAGACAACTCAAAATATATCCAGAAAACATCCGTAAAATCCAAACATAAATAACCCAGCATACATGTGTTACAAACGTCTACAAACATTACTAATTCCCCCTACGCCTAGTCGATCTCCTCCTCACATAAGGCATGATCACGGGATCCGAGAAGCGAGGCTGCTCCGATAAATCCTCTGAATACAGTTGCGTGATCTGAGAAGGTCATTCTCCTTGATATGAATTATCGTACTTGAAAATCTTATATTAGTTGAGTTTTAGGAGTTAAACTCAAGCGAACATCAAAGTTGTATGTAGTGGAGATACCCAAATTCTCTCGTCCCTTTCATCGGAGCTCCCGAGGTCGAACTAGAACCCACCTCAAAGTGAGATTTGCAGTGATCGGCATCCAGTTCTGTTACTTGGGAAATAAGCATGCCTTCTCCGACTTCATAGCCCTCATCGTCAAATGCGGGGTCCTCATCTGCTGGTGGCACCTCTTCATCCCCCTCCTCTGCATTCTCCTCTTCATCCATGTGAGGATATTCGTCCATAGGCTATCCACCATGTGGCGCCATGAACTCGTATGCAGGTTGATCCCCCAGCCCGCCGGTGCGACCATACAATCGTACCGGTACATACTCCCTTATCATCTGCATAGATTTCTTGGCAAGAGACACGAGTTCGGGCTGGTCGGAGCGAAGCTTAATCCTTCGGAAATTCTTCAGCTATATCACAAGTAAGCACGACACAAATGAATATAGGTTAAAGTAGAAAAATGAAATGGATAAATGTAAACGACTTACCATTATGCCTAACATGGAGCCAGTATACAAAATGTATTGCCTGTTGTGCCTCGCATATCATTTGGAGTATTTAATGCGAGACTCCCAAACAAGCAGTACCACCTTGTTCAATCGATCTTGCCACAGCTCCACAAACTCCCGGTGGATCTTCCTCCAATTGTTCATGTTCTTGCCGCGTAAACACATACGATGGTGGGCCTTGCTGGTGTCGCATTGATCCGGTACAAGCTGTTGATCGCCGAACTGACGGATAACTCTGTCCGGGTAATGCCACTCCACAATGTAGAAGCAAATCAGAGGAACTCTAGCTTGCCAAAAATCCTCTCCTGATCGACAATACTCTGGAAGCATGGCTATCAACTCTTCCGGGTAAGGATGCCACGTAACCTGCATATTTCAATGTGCATGTGTGGGGAACATACGGTATAATGAAATTGCTTTATTGAATCGTAAAATTTACCTGATCCATGCTTTGCCTATCGAAGGCATCTTTCTACGAGGAAATGACATGGGTAGTCACAGTGCGCACATCCTTCGCAACGGCCCAGCGGTAGCTCAAAGGCATATCATGTACAAATTGGCTCCGACGTCTAAGCGGCACTATATACGGGAATCTATCCCATGCCCAAATATGTAACAAGATGAGGGGGTCCTCTATCTGTGAAGCCTTATGGTGAGACGCCTTACACAAACTCCAAGCCAAGCCAGACAGGCACTACCCCAGCTATACTGCCCGGCCCTCTCAAAGTCTGCAAGCAAAGGCAACCAGAATAGGTGCACTAAATTGTCTGACTTGGTGGTGAATAACATCTCGCTAATCAATTGCAAAATGTATGCCCTAGTATGCATCTGAACGACCTCCTCAGGGGCATCTATAGGGATCATAGAAAAGTTTGCAGACAACCAGCTAAGTCTAATCCAACCAGACCTGATATTATCACCTCTAGGTACCCGCCCCAACAACTTTAGACACACTGTCTCTGTCGATATGGCAGTGTCCGTTATAACTGCGTCCCCATCTACGGGCAATCCTAACCGAATAGCCATATCCTGTAGGGTAACGGTCACCTCAGCATGTATCATATGGAATGTATGTATCTCCGGCCTCCAGCGTTCTGTAAGTGCTGTAATAAGATCCCAATTCAATGAGATGGAGGGAAGCTTCGCTACTCCATAGAATCCGGCCTAACGGAGGTAAACATCCATCCTCGGATCACGAGCAAGTCCCTTCACTGATTTCTCAACTCGACGGCAAGTTAGAATGTTGTTTTGTAGAGAAAACACGAATTAGTAAACAAGGTATGAATATAAGTAAGATAATATAATGAATTGAAAGTAAAAAAATTGATATACCACACTATATCCCGCTTCCCATACAACCGTCGAGCGATTCTCTCTTTGAGCATTAAGGGCATCTGTCCTCCTTGGCCCTGGACGCATTTCATGTAAAACAATATAAGGAGGGTTAAATATAAACTCAAGTTAAGCATAAAAACAACAATATATAATTTTAACTTTGAATAAGCACTTACAAAGATTCCTACTAGGACAACTACGTCGGTTATGACCTTCCTTTCTACATAACCCACAACAGGTTTTCCGAGATTTCTCCTTGATATTCATTTCATTACGTATATGGGATGACCTTAGACGCTCTTGTGGTCTGACTATTTTAGGGTCGGGATTGACTCTAGGAAAACGATATTCAGGCCAGTCTTCTGTGCAATCAAAAGAATGTCATCGCGAAGCATATACGGCCTTCTGACTCTCGAATGAGTAGAAATAACTAATGACTGTCGTATGATCTAAATGCATGTGTGCATAACATGCCAAAGCATGCGAACAAGGAATGCGATGGATTTGCCACTTCTTATAATTGCATTTCCGTGCCTGAAGAAAGACATACTTGAGTCGATGTTTTCCTCTAGTTTTTATGTCAAATCTACCCTCCTGTCGATCGAGAATTACTACTTCGTACCGTTTGGTTTTCTCCATCGATTTGAATAATCGATTTGTACAAGCACATGTAAAACTTTCGCCAACTTTCAACGCATCGCCTGCATCATCCCGTCTAGCTATCCAATAGGATACGCAGTTATACCATATTTTCCTAACAATAGCCGAAACAGGAAGATTTCTTGCATCTCTTATAACGGAGTTGTAACTCTCGCTCAAATTCCTAGTCATAAGACCATATCTGTAAAAACCATCGTGGCTCAAACACCACTGCTCTTTATTCATCTCGGCAAAAAACTCGCCAGCCTCCGGCATTGATTCAAACAAGGTTCTCATAATGTTCTTGTACTTTACAGTTGTCGATTTCCTCGGAGCGGCTATCAACTTCCTTTTACAAATAACATTTTTATATCTCGTTTGAAATTGCTTGCCATATGTCTTAGATAGAACCGCCAATGCACAAATGGCAGGGTCCAACCCACCTGTGGATCATTCACAGCCGCTTGAATGCCGCCATGTCTGTCGGAAATCAAACATACTCCTCCCGTCCTTTCACCAACAACATATCCCTTAAGGCATCTCAAGAACCAACTCCATGAATCATAGCAGTGCAAATGCAAGCGGCACAATATGGTTCTCCTCGTCCATACAACATGAAATTAAGAGTTTATGCATATATTTACCATATAAAAATGTGTCATCTATACTTACAACTGGTCGACAATGCTTGAATACTTACACTATTCAAACGCTCAAAACACTTTCTGAAATTGGAATACTTCCACATCTCCAACATTATAAGATGCACCCCAATCAGCAATTATTTCGGGGTTGCCAATTCTAATTGCATTCAGAAGATGCAGCAACTCATTATAAGATTCATCCCAATCGCCGTATTCAATTGAAATTGCCTTCCTCTTTGCATCCCATACGCGTCTCCTAGTTACCTGTACCCAAATTTCTCCTTTATTACATTCCGTAGGAACAACACTTTCACTTCGGGAGATTCTCTAACAAAAGTACGAAAGTAAGGAGCCATAAAGTTATAGTTAAGTCGATCATGATATTGGGAAAGCACTGCATTTAAACATGCATACGGCTCACCAACAATCGTTATTTCAAACTCATCATCACAAGCACGTTGAATCGCACGTAATCTCCATTTGCAACTAGCTCCAAACTCAGAACAAAACATTGACCACAACCTCTTATCTGACTCGACAATTTCGTAATTATAATGGTTCTTTATATGGAAGGTATTCACCGTATGAATGAGATGATTCTTATGTTTGAACCGCATCCCTTTACGAAATTCAACCATAGAGTCTGCATCGTCCGTCATAATCACATCATCTTCCTCCTCGAAAATCACCTTCCCAATATCGCCACTGTCTAGATAGAAAGGTAGAGGTTTCTCCAACCGTTTCCTAGATGGACCAGCCTCATTAACCCCTACATTCATAATAGTTTTTGCGTTCCCCAAATCAACACCATTGAATATTTCATCATCAGTATTGACGTCATTATCAGAATTCAATATTGAATCAGCAATATGATTCTCATATCGCCGATATATACTTTTGTCTAGAACTCCTTGATCGCCCAAATCACGTTCTAAATCTTCAAATGGGTCACCCTCTTCATAATCATTCTCCTCATTACTACCATCCATTCCATCTCCGTCGTTTTCACAATCCAAATCATTCCCTACATTACCATTATAACCGCTACACCCTTCATTCACTAGTACCAAATAATCAATATTTCTACTAACTTCGACATTTTCCATTCTTTCTTGCACGACATTTAACCCCTCATCCACATTCACTCCTACGACCTGCATGTTACTACCATGCTTTCTTCTTGAATTTGCATGCCTCCCTTCATTGCTAGAATTCCCGTAAACTGATATCACGTACACTTCTTGAATACGGTCACCATTTTATATAGCAAACTCACACAACAATCTCACATCCTCATCATCACCAATAGGTACTAGCACAAACGTTATGCAGAATGACCATACGAAGGAACGGGATATCTATGACATATCTCCAACCTACGGCCTTCGTTTAATCTCACTGCATGAGCAATGAGGCTTTCAAATTACTCATATTCGACATCAGCAGCTACTTTTATAGGTTTCAATGGACCCAAATTATAACATACCCCTTCACTACCATGAATCACCCTCCCATTTCCATATAATAACAAATGAACGTGCGTCATTGCAAAGTATGATAATACTTAAGATTTAGTGAATAGCTTCTTCGAACTTTTAAATACCTACAAAAATTCAAAGAGCAAAACATTAATCATCAATATTTATAAGTAAATATACATAATTAAATGAGAATTATATAACTATGAACTTAATTATACATAATTAACAAAATTATAAAGAATTTTTTATAAACCTAACCCTAATATCACAAATTACAAATAATTTCAACTTTCAAATCAACTTAATACTAATTTTACATAATTTCTAAAAAATCCTAATTTTGACAACATTATCCTAATTTGACCTAATTTCATGAAAATTTCCAAATTTTACCTAATTTCAACAAAAAACACTAATTTGAGCTAATTTCAACCAAAAATCCTAAATTGACCTAATTTCAACCATAAACACTAATTTAACCTAATTTCAACCATAATTCCTAATTTTACCTAATATAAAAAATCCTAATTTTTCCTAACTTTGCAGCAAAATCAACTAATTGTCAATTAATTACCGTGAAAGAAGATGTTACGAGGAGGCGGTCGGGTGGAGGGTCGGACGTCGGAGGAGGGCAATCGGGCGTCGGAGGGGGACTTGAAGGGGTGTGGGAGGGCGTGAGAGAGTGTGGGAGGGCGTCGGAGGAGGAGGGAAGTCGACCGTCGAACATCGAGGTCTCACAAGGCAGGCTAAAGAAGAGGGCAAGAAGGGAGGTCGGGAGGCAGGTCGTCGGGGGTCGGGAGGCGGGGCTAGGGTTTCCAAGACAAATGAAGTCGGGAGGATAAGACCTGACTTAAGTTGGGGACAGGGCAGGTAGTGCAAATACTGCAATATATTACAAGCCTACTAATCCTAAAGCCTTGAACTCACTACACTAACCCAAAGTAGTTTTCTAAAAAGTACTTTGCACAAAATGTACTGGTTTAAAACTCCCCAACAGCCCCACTTGATAAATTCAACTACTAGTAACTACCTAAGCCCTCTTCACAAAGGTGTGACCGCGGCGGACGACTCCTTGAAGCTTTTTGACAACCAGATTGCTGTTTCTCTCGGGGAAGCTTTCCCGGGTCCAAACGGCTTCAGGAGCATGCCTAGCTCTTCGTACCTTTCCTGCTGCAGCAACCTCGCACTGAATTCGAGCAGTCCTTCCAACGCCTCAGCTCTTTGCTGGTAGGACGAGGTGTTGAACCGTTGTCGCCTCGAGTCCGATGAAGCGTGACTTGATGCGCCCGCGGTTGCAACTTGACCGGAGGAGTTGCTTCCATTGTCTCTCTTGGAGTGAAATGCGCTCCTCTGAATTCCCTGCCAGGTTTCGCTGCCATGAACCTTCCTAAAAGGCTTCCCAGCACTCTGAACAGTGCATCTGTCTCTGGCTATTGATCTGTCTAGACACTGGGGAGAACGGGAAGAATCTTGGGTAGATGTTGGAGAAGATTTACGAATGGCATAGAAAGGCTCGTCGCAAGAAGTTAGCGGAAATTCAGCTATCTTGTCAATTCGTGGGGAATTAACTGAAACATCGGGTGACTTCAGTTGGTTTAGGATACCGGCACTTTGTTTGAAAGAAGGTTCATGGACTATATTTCTCGAAACCACTGGGAAAGATGTCCGGCGAGATGAGGGGAAAGGATTCTTTGGCATGCTTCGTGCAGGAAGCTGAAAAAGAAAGCAATGACTGAGTTCCTTCAGCAGTTACCAAAAGTATAACCCCTAAACAACAACCCCCAATTGAGGTAAGTCAATACTTACCGATTCGCGTTTCCTTGTTAGTTCCGTCGTCCGCTTAGGAATGGACGTCAACTTTGAAGGACTGAGTTTCGCTGTCTTTGCAGAGGTGGATTTGTAGGTGGGAATCTGCCTGCGGATCACGGTCCCTTGACTACCAGATGATGTGTCCTGTGACCTCTCATTGGAATAACCAAGGGCATCATAGTCGTCTTCATTAGAACGGATAGAGTCTTGCTCTGCTCCAGAAATGCTCGGATTCAAGGCCCTGTTATTGTCGAAGGGAAGTCGCTTTCCCCTATAAGGTGATGCTCTCAAATTTTCGGGCCGATGGGAAGGCAAGGAGTTGCGTCTGGGGCCATTGAGCTTCAGTTGGATATTGGCCACATAAGGCAGTAGATGTGGATGTCGGAGTAGTTCAGCGGCCTGCGAGGACATGCACCCACGTGATGAAGAAAACAGTGCTTTGTATCTGGATATGCGCCACGTCCAATGCATCTAATAAAGTGTAAAGCAGCCAATCCATAATCTGGGAAGCCTAGATTGTTCTAACAATGACAAGTCCGAAACTGCCAATAAAAATAGCAGCCCTTCCCTGAAATGTGCCGGTGAATATTGTGTCTAAACAGACAAACGGACTTCATTGCACGACCAGTGATGCTGCATGTAGTTAAGAACCTTTAGAAGAACTTGAATTGAGAAAATGGTACTTACGCTGGGCCTAAGTTCTGGATTCTTGCGCAGCATACTTTTGATAAGACCCCGACTGCAAGCACAATCAGAAGCTTAAATCAATTTATATAAAAAAAGTTATTCCCCGTTTAATATTTATAAATGAATTGATTGATGAGCAGGCAAGTGCGTCAACTTAGATGGGGCATAATAGGATAGGATGGGCTGAAGCATAAGATCATCTCCTGATCTTCAATTGCCCAAAAAATAAAGGGACTATTGCCCTGGTCTAGTCTTCTTTTTAAAAGATACCAAACAGAAAAGCAAAATCCGTTTGCCTCTTCAACTCAAAAAGAAAGTCGATGAAGAATGTCTAAGACTTACTATGCAGCAGAATACTTCGTGGGAAGTGGAGCCACTATGGACTTGTTGATCTTGTTTATAAGGGCCTGCATGTCCTGTTTCATTGATGTTAATGAGAATCACATCAAATTAAGATTTTTGAGAAACATAAAGGGAGGAGCAAAACATGGAAAAATGAGCAATGATTATTTGGTTCAGCTTCAACAATGTGCAGAGGTATTGGAACAAACAAAAACAAAATCTGCTTTGAGTATGCAACAAGAACAGCAATTATTCTTCAGTTGTGGTAAGCAACACAACTAAGTCTTTCTTTCTTTCTTTTTTTTTTTCTTTTTTGAGTAGCGGTTGCATTTTCTACTTACAAAGGCTTTGAATGCAGGTTTCTGAGAGGTCATCTCGTACATGCAACATCCTGCAAGGTAAGTAATTGTAGTAGTAACGCAACAGCTTTCATCCTTGGTTTCATTTGAACAATAACTATATATACTGAAGTAATAGAAAAACAGTCAAGAATACAAGAATTACCCAAAGACCAAATATCAGATTTGGAACCATATGGAATATCAGCAAGAAGCTCAGGACACATGTAGCTGGGAGTTCCCACAACCTGAATGAAAGGAGAACGGTCAAACAGAGGAAATGTGCTGTGAAAAATAAAGAATCTTCTGTCTTTGGTAAACAGTCAATAAAAGATGTTTAGAAATCAATGGCATGGGATGCTTGGGCTCAAAGGAACATACTGAGGAAGCAAGATCGTCAGAAGTAAGCATCTTGGCAAGCCCAAAATCACCTGGATGCAGTAATCCCAACTATTATTCACCTTACAGGTGCGATCAACTAATTTTTTCCTTTCTAATATGAGTGAGGTAGTAGTTGCAGCAGGATGAATAACTTACCCAGTCGGATGTCCTGATCTTTTGTCAGAAAAATATTAGAACACTGAGAAAAATGTAAGATGCCTATTAGTACAATGTGACTTGAACTCTTTGTTGATGGAGATTTAGTCAGTGAGAGTGCAGACAAGACACAGACCTTTACATCTCGATGAAGAATATGATTCATGTGTAAATAGTCAATAGCCATCAGGAGTTGCACCAACCATTTGCACAGTTTCTGAAAGAGTTGCACATTTAGGATCAAATTTGGCAGGATCCATTGGATAGCTAAAGCAGGAGAAGCTAAAATTAGTGGTTGCATTTGTTCTCACAACAGTGAGTTTCGATCGGATAGCTATTCTCGGGTTGCTGAACAGAGACAATTCTGGAAGCAAGTATTAATGAAAGAACAATGCAAAAGGCATACCTCTTCCGAGAAAAGATTGCCATTTGCCTTCTTAATAGCTTCTGCCCTGCACCATGATAAAAGATGATGGATCTCAAAACCTGGATGGCCTTCGTACAGAAAGAATACATCCGAATTCAAGATAATGGATATTCTTACATGTCTCTTCCTTCACAGTAGCCTATGATAATGCATACATAGCATCCCTAGAACATGCAAAAGGTTAGATGACTGTGAGAACCAACCGATTCAATAGAATGTACAAGCTGTAAACAGCAAAAGAACAACTAGAAGAAGCAACAATCTGGAGATTAAATGCTTGGTAAGAAAACATAGCCATGTTTGTACTTTAATGGCCAGTGGATTACTTCAACTACAGCATACAGAGTCGGAGGCCCCCATTGCTTACCAGAAGTAGTAGGATAAGATAAAAAAAACAACAACATACACGAGTGATATGTTTACCTTCTCCACCCACGAATCTTTGTACTCGACAATAAAGGGATTGCGTATCCGGGATATAAGCTCCATCTGCAGTGTTCAGCAACAACATTTACTGAGAGACTAATATTTTTCCAATACAGAAGGGCGATCTTGGAAATTACTCTTAAGTGTGAAAGGGAGCCACATAAACAACCATAACCAACCTCCAGATGTGCAGATCTACGAGACCGATCAGTCTGCCGGGCAAGTCGAATCTTTTTCAACACATATCTTCATACAGCCACGGAAGCGAAAACAATGTTCAAAAAGAAGAAGATGGACAAACACAACGATATTCATGCAATTAAAATGTAAGACGGAAAAAGATGCGACCCCGCGGCAAGTCCACTCACTTCTTCTTCTCGTGCTTGTGCCTCACGAGGAGGGCGGAGCCGAAAGAGCCCTTGCCGATCTGTTCGAGCACCTCGTACTGTTCCATCTCGACTCAGACCTGCATTTCACCAAGCATTACTGTTTGCTATTTCCCACTAGAGAAGCATCCACGCTGCAAATCATCATCATCACAAACAGATACATCATACCAATAAAACATTTACAGGATTACCAGATCAATTTAGCACAAACCAAACCAGATTAAACTAACCACAACTTGAACAAATAAAGAAAGAAAAGAAAAATCTCGAATTCACTCCAACAGAGTCAAAACAACACACCCACACACACCCATCCATCCATCACACAAAAGTTCCCAAACTTTACACACACTGCATTGAACAAAAGTCAAAGCGACTTCCATGAGGGGGGGAAGGAAACTGCAAAAGAAAACCAAATCTGTCGCAAGGTAAAACACACAATGCCGAGGGGGGGGGGATCAAAAATCGAATCTTGGAAGGAAAACAACGCACCCGGAGGTTCACATTGTGGAGGCAGTCCATGGCGGAGAGTGAAGAAGTTGGAAGAAGAAGAAGGCGAGAGGGAAACGACGCCGTCTACGGCGAGGGGGAGAATGCTGTCATCTGTGATGGGACAGAAACGGGATGGAAGATAAAAGGACGAGTTTAGAGTGTGTGTGTGTGTGTGTCATTAAGCGTAAGGTTTAGTTTAGTTTAGTTTTAGTGGGAGTCGGAGGTTTTTCTTTACCATTCCCTCCTCCGTCATAAAAAGGACAAACGGCCAGAGATGAGATTAGGACAAAATGTGGGGAGTGGGTCCCAGCCCCTTTTCCCGTTTAAAAGAAAAAAAATAAAAATTATACCTAATGTTTGTCCCTTCAAATTAGAGGAGGCGGATCCAGGACGAGGCGGTTCTCTATGATCCTACCCGGCATGGAGGATCGCACCCTTTTACTATTTATTTTAAAAAATTTTATGAAATATAATTTTAGTTTTAAATATTTTTTTTAAATTGTAGCTTGAAATTGTGATTCAGGTTTTACATTTAACGAAAAATTAAAGTAAGGAAGTCGTCACTTATGTCTTACTAAAGTCACATTTTCAAATGCTTACTATTTTATAAAATGAAAGTCGCGAAAAACAGTCTACATAGTATTTTCAAAACTGAGACGGCATTATGTAATTTTTTTTAGGCAAGGTCGAAGTTCAACAATAATTGATGTTGCCGTAAAAAATTATACAAAATTAATAAAAGTCGGATGATTGTTATATTGGGAGGTCATTACTACAATTAAAGTGAAATATGAAGCGAATGAATGAGATGTTAGAAATCCACTATTATAAGACATGAGGCGGACTATATTAAGACTTCTTTAGGTTTCGCTAGAAGAAATGACCAAAATTAATATGAAAGTAAAAATTGGTGAAAAAATTATATAACTAACAAACTAAAATAATAACAAAACATATTATTGCCTCCATTTTGCCCTTTTTATTAAAACATACTATGATTACGTATAAACCTCGTTGGGCACTCCTATCTAGGTAAAATTATTTATTTTATTTATAAAACAAACAAAAAAATAATAATTTGCTTTTTTATTTCTTAATTATTATCATTACAGTTTTCTACGAAATAGTGCCCACCCTAAAATCGCCCGGTTCTTTAAATTAGTAATCGGGAACTGAAGAAACTGCCTGCACCCCTGAACCAACCGATATCGATTCCATTCGGATGTGCCATGCACACCCCCTACTTCAAACAATGGAAATCACTGATTAAATTGCTGATCTGAAATAAATAAATTAATTAAAAAATATTATTTAAAAATATTATTATTATTATTATATAAGGGGGGGAGGTCGTGCAAATTGGTGCCCCTCATTCATAACATTAACTAATCATTGCTTAATCATTACTGAACATTATTCCAAAAAAAATCACTCTCGCAGTGATCATCCCCCATTAATCCGGCATATTTAATACTAAGTAACAGATTCTCTATATTAAGGAACCTTATATCAACGATAATAAATAAATAAACAATTTATTACTCTACGTTAAAAAGTATTTCTACCCTCAAAAGTTAGTAATATCATTCGCTAATAATGGCGGGGTGATGGATAAACCGTAACGAGACAAAGGAATTTAAGCACCTCAAAATCATTTCTACTTTTTTTTTTATTAATGACATTTGCTCGGAGCCAAAACCAAACCCAACTCGTTCTACGAATCTAGTTCCACCCCCCCCCCCCCTCTCGTAGGAGAGACGGGTAAGGGAAAAAAAAAGGGGGGAGGGATTATATAATATATATATATATTTCTTTTCCTCAAATAGATAATACAAATAGTAATAGTTTGGATTTACGAGAGTAATAAGTGCATGCGGGAGCTTAAATTCGCTTAATGAGTTTACTAGTTTCGAATTTAAAATCTATTATATGCAGCCCACGCATATTAAAATACGCACCCATTGTAACAAAGACGTTTTACCAAAATTTGAGTCTGTATTACTCGGATACACGATAAATAAAGTAATTGTGTCGTATAGTAAGTTTAAATTTTTCATATTTTTTTATTCAGTTTCATAGGTGTATGTAACGCAGAAATTGTTGACAAAATAAATCGGGAAAACATTAGTTCCGTTTTATTTTTAATAAATGAAAAAAGCAATATACAATAATTTATTTCCTTTTTGATCGATACTCCACTCTACCCAGGAATTACCAAAATTCTTAATATGTGATCCCAGGAGGGACTCGAAAACAGCAATTCGAATCCTATAACGCGTATGGAGGGGGGTTTATTAAAATGTTATTAAAAAATATCATTCCGTAAATTCGATTCGTTCACATCCCAACCGAGTTTATTACATATACGATTCGTGCACTGTTACGCTATTTGATCAAGTTGGGCCTTAAATTCTTGTGGTAAATATATATATAAGTATAGCATCCGAAATTATTTGCCTACTATTATCATTGTGATTGTAATGGATATTAATCATGGGGTCCAACAATGATTACTTCCCCATAATTAAATTAGAAAGAAGGAGAATTTCACGGATCACTTCATAAGCTGCCGAATACCAGTCCTCCCTCCCTCCCTCACTCACTCATAAAAAAAAATCCTTATGGAGTATACAGAATTAGATCGTGCTTTGTGAAGTTGACGTCGAATGAAATGACATGATAAAGAAGTTTTTCGGGGTGCGATTGTTGTGATTAGAATATATGAAATTTAGACTTCTACAGAACTAATATTCCCCTTCGATTTTTATACGATTTTGTTCTCCTCATATTCTCCTTAGTCCCAAAACTAATTAGCACGGGCATTGTTAAACTTTATAATATTAAGAATTCACCTAACCATTTAAGTTTTTAAGTACAATGATAAGACTTAGCGATTTCGTCTTTTTCTATAAAATAAGAAACATGGAAAGTGAGTAAATAAAAATTTAATAGGTTTTGAAATTACTTGCATATTGAAGGTATATTCACGATGGGTGGAGCACATGTTTTTGCTTTCATAGCATATATTTGTCGGACATCTACCGGGGTACCTTGTATAGGCATTGTCTGGTCCAGATGCGGAGGGGGGCTTCACCACTCCTCGGTCGTGCAGGGACGATAACAAATGTCGGTGTTTCCGTATCGACTCCGAATGATCACTTATCCTTTTTTCGTGCTCGTGTAACTCGATGGAGGTCAAGTCATTTGCGTTAACATGAACACACCTCCGGCCAGCAGGTTTCCCAACACTCTTGCGGAACGGCTCATCTCCTCCTACATTAACAGTGCCGTGTTGCTTTGTTACTCGAATATTCGTTGAACGGACATACAAAATGTGATACCGTATGTTTCGACGTGTGCACAGGAGATTGAGATATATTCTCTATCTCCTCGAGACTATCCGGCGGCCGGTCCGGTTGACCATTATTACACTTACACTTAAAGCCAACCAGTAATAGGATTTATGCCTGGCCTTTCCAAACTCAACTGTTAACGACGTGTTTGGTTCTCGGAATTGGAAAGAGAACGAAATGAAATGAAAAAGAAGATTTTCATTTTATTTTCTTTCATTAAAAAAAAATAACAATTCAATTCAAGATGAATGCGATAAAATTGATTTTATTTCATTCCAATCATTCGGCCTAAATTCAACTCAATTCCATTCCATTTCTTTCGCGAACCAAACACACGGTAAGATCATTGCTCAGGATGCGCACTTCCCACCAAAACGACAACACTCAGCCCAATTTTACATCCCCTTTTGACGAACCACCTTATTTAAACCTTCTTGATTTCAGCCAACCAAACACCGCCTAACATGACGTTATCCCCGTTATTAGTTATTTTAATCAAATGCCAATTAACACGTGCGCTCTATTTCTCCCGTCACGACGCTTCCCCCCGCGCCGCCGTACAGGCTGCTGAGCTGCCGGAAGTACGGGCAAGTCCTTGAGCCCGACGACCTCTTCTTCCTGACGTCCTTCGTCTTCCTGAAGTACTTGTTGACGTTCTCCCACTTCTCCTTGCACCTCTTGGCGCTCCTCTTGTACCCCAGCTCCATCATCCCCTTCGATACCCTCTCCCACAGCGGGGGGCGGTTCCTCTGTCCCGGCTTCCCAAGGTTGTCCATGTTGCACCTCAGGTTGATCAGAGCCTCCACCTCCTCCCTCGGCCACCTCTTGTTGTTGGCCTCGTGGTGGTTCTCGAGTTCGGTCGGTGATCCATGGTTCTTGTGGTCTCCATCCCCAGTCTGGCAAAGTGATGCGGCTGCATTTTCGGTGTCCTTGCTTTCCCGATTGGTGGTCGCTTGCTGATCGCTTGTTGACGTGCCACACATGCTCGACAGAATGCCCGACGTTGTGAATTTCTGCAGCAATTCGATCACGGTGGCCTGCCGGTCGCCGGCAATCACCTGCTCGCTGGCACTTTCGTTGAGCTCCTTGTTGATCCTGTCCATCTCCTGTTTCTTCCTTTCCTCTTCCCTTGCCACCATCTCTTGGTCTCTCCTGGCGAGGTCCTCGAGCAGCTTGTTGTGCATCTCCTCCTGCTGAACCATCAGCCTCTCAACCGCTTCCTCGCAGAACCTCTTGAACATCTCGAACTTCTGACGCTGCCTCTTCCTCCTTGTCTTCTCCTTTGACCTCGATCCTTCTACTTCCACACAATCTCTGTTCTCCCGAGAAGCTTGGATTCCGACAGTTTCGCCTCCTTCCACCTCCAAGCGGTCCTCCATCCCATCTTCATTGTTCCGGCTATGATTCCCTTGGCAAATCTCTTCTAGTTCGCTGAGAATTCTGAAGTTGTTCTTGCTAAAGTTATTTCCGTCGTCGTCGTCACTGATACCATCGTAGAATCTGCCGCCTCCCTCTTCGAACTTCTCCTTGCACTCCTGGGGAGACCTCTTGAATCCCAGTTCTTCAAGTTTCCTGCAACCCCAGTTTGGGCGTACATAAAAATCCCACCGCCACATTTAAGTATCCTTGTTTCAGCCAGAGTTTAACATTTTGTGGGAGTCGTTTCCATGCGCTCTAATCTATTATTCTGTCTTCCTCTTCATTTTTCTCTCTCGAATCCAGGTTTATATGCCATCAGTGTCAGAAAAAAAATTTATCCTTCACTGTTGATATGGTGTAGCATTTCTGTGCATGCCGAATGGTAAGACTTACCTAGATACATGTTCCCAGGCGACTTCTGGGAACCAATTCTCGATGCTGGATCTGGTCCTGAAGAGAGCAAGGACCTCGTCATTGTTCCACAGGCGGTGGTCCTCGGTGCCGCGTGTCTGCGGCTTAATACACACCAGCTCGTCCTCTCCGACCTTCTCTTCCGGTGTAGTAGGGCGTAACTGATGGTGATGCAACTGGTGCAGGAACTGGGAAATTGGCTGTTGTATGTCCAGACGATGCTGGGGTTGGGGTGGAGTTAGGTAGAGATCAAATCCAGGGAAAATGGTGGTGGCGATTGTATTGGTCGTGCTGGGGGGAGCTGTTGAGGCCCGGTGAGTGAAGGGGAGGGGGAGCTGAAGTGGAGATGGGGATGATGCTTCTGTTCTTGAGGCAATCAGGCGGTGGAACTGATCTGCAGTTCCATCAAACATCCTCCTTTTTCTGCCCTTTGCTCACCACAAAGTGTTTGGAAAGATTGGAGAAGTCTGCTTTGTGGGAAAACTACAAAAAGTGGAGGGAGTGCGTGCAGCTGTTTATGAAGTGGGGAGGTCTTTTTTGTCCAGTCGTGCGAGGAGGAAGAGGAGAAAAAAGAGGGAGGAGGAAGGGGCATGGCCACCACCACCCTTTTTTGGCAGGAGGTGAAGTCACCATCCAGGTACGGATTCCTCTTTCCCATCCTAAAGTGAGAGACCCGTTGTTTTGGGTGATATATAGAGTTTTGAAGCAACTTAAGGATGTAAGGACAGTGGTGCTTGTTATAAGCAAAATAGTCTTTGAATAGAATGCCTAGTAGCTACAGGGGGTTGCCTCTGAAAGGGAAAACTCAATGGATAGTTCTGGGAAATTAAGAGAATCCAACGCAGTGCAGTGAGACCGAAGTTTGCATACAGGAGCCATGGGTTTATGGCATGTGTGGGTGTCTGTCTGTCTGTTTGTCTGTCTGTGTGGGACAGTGGCTATTTAAAACTTGGACAGAAGGATTGGCAGGACACGTGAAGACATGCAGAGCCACTGGGAGGTGGGGGTGAGGGGGACTGGGACCCGGTTCTTTTATATCCTAAGAAAGAGTAGACATCCTCTGCTACTGCTAGCTGGGTTTTTAGCCCTCGGGAGCCATTGGTGCCTCTGGGTGGGTTCTCTTAAAGATCTTGATCTGGTGGGAGTTTTAGGCATGGCTGGCTGTTTCATCCTTTCTCGTTGGACCTAAATGCTTGTAGTTACACCGTGTGGTTGGGACTTGGGGGTTGCGTTCAGCTGGTGGGAATGTATAACCGAGTCCAGTGAAGACCATGATTAGGGAATTGGGAGCCGAGAACTTTTAAGAGCTTGGGGCCATTTTGGGGTTTCACACTAACAAGCCCAATGGGTATTGGGCTTGTTATCCTACAGGGATTGAGGGGAATGTGAGTGTAAATACCCCAAAATTTCTACTCAACCAAGGCGTATTGCACGACAAAAAGAAGAATACGCAATCATCGAACAAAACCACGTGAAAGGACATGGATGCACCTGATGAGTCCGAAGACGCCGTCACCTTTGACAAGTCTCTGAAGGAAACCCAAATGGAAATTCAGGAAAATTTTTCTAAACTGTTTCCAGAGAAATTTGGTGACAGTAGTCGTTGGAGTGCTGCGTTCAAGCACAAGTTTTGGATGTGACCAAATGAAGCATTGCTCTCAATAAATTGTTTCCAGAAGGACTTGGTGGACACACACCCATTGGTAAAGACATAGGCGCTCCATGCAATTCAACTCCATGCTATTGCTCCGCTAGTTAACAAGGGCGCAAGGGATCCCTCTGTCCATGTCCATTCTCTCCCCAAGCTGCATGATCTACGCATTGAGGAGAACAATTCTCAAATTATGGAGATTCTTGGGATTTTGCTGAATGACAATTCACCTGGAGTGGTCGGAGCTGCTGCAGCAATTGTTACTTCTGTCTGTCTTGACAACTTCGCCCTGATTTGGAAAAGCTACAGAAGATTATGACTTGGACTCCCCTGCTTTAAGAGATAAAGAGGAACAAGTATCAACAGAGAAAACCGTGGGAGCTTCTACGGCGAAATAAAGGTCAAATCTTCTCCAGACAAATCGATTCGAACTCACCAGTAAACAAGGCAAGAAGAATGTTTTTGACCAAAAGCCCACTGAAATTCCCATCGATGTCTTCCTGTTGTTCAAGCCCAGAGAAAAAGCCAAATAAAAATCGTGGGATAAACAACCAGTCGAGATTCGTGCAACAAGCTCTCCCCAACTTTCGGTAACAAGAGGCAACAAAAAAGATCACTCGTTCAGCCTCCCAACGGCTTCTCCACCCACCTCTCAGCCCATGATCCTCCCGAAGATCTCAGTGAACCAAAAAAAAAATCTTCCAAAGACCCTCTTCTAATCCCCACGAACTTTCGGATAAAAACAAGAGGGGACACGCATTTACAAAAGGGGGGGCGGACCAGGAGACAGAGAACACAGAGGACTCACGGGCAGAGAACCCAATCATCCACAATCTTACCAGAAAGACCAGCGGTCCCGCCCCTGCCACATCCTCACCATCCTCCAGCCAAGGTACGTCCATGCCAAAGACATGGAGATTCCCCGAAGCAAGGTAATTTTCCCTCTCTCGTTCATGTTTTACAGCTTATTTATTTTTTTTAATTGTTTATTATTATTATTACTTTTTTTTTATGAATTTGATTTCTACTAGTACGATTTCCTGTTTCTTTCGATGGTTTCCTTTACGACATCTTTTCGACTTAGCCTTGTGTGATAATTTATTCATTTATTTACTTGCTGATTATTATTTTAGACAAAAAAACAATAACAATTTGCATTTCAATTCGGACTCCATTGAACAATTGACATTCTTTTAAAAAAAAAATTAGCTGCGGGGCTTTGTTGTCATTGAACAATTTATATAATTCATATATTTATTCTTTTTATTATTTTAACCATTTGAGCAGTATTCATTTTCACACACTTGATTCGTCCTCGTGTTTATTTCATGATTTTTTGCATATTGGGATTACTAACCTTGTTACAAAAAATACAATTTTCGTTCTTCTGCATGAAAACCGCGAGAATCGCATGGATCATCCGAGAAACCAAAGTCTTCACCATGGACATACTCAATGACTCTCCTCCTACATTACGGAGATTGACTCAACGGGCTCATAACGCCCCGTAAGTATCGCTCTTACTCAATTAAGTTTTAATCATTCGATTCGTTTTAAATTAAGACTTTCTGACCACTATCCACTTTGGTTTGCATGAATACCAATCGAGGAATGCGAGGATCCAACAAGATGGAGGCCAAAGACCGAAGACCACTTGAAGGCGCGTGTATCAAACCGCGTGGATCTTTCCGTGTGTGTAAAAACCGCGATGTCAAGATAATAAAGCGCCCCCAACTGTCATCTCAGGTACATGAGGGAGGTTTTTACTTCCCGAAGTTTTATTATTTCCACATGTAACGGGTCGTGGGCCCAAGTGCATAGGCCCACGATCACCACCCTTCCCCGCTCCCGTTGATCTAAATACTTGATATGTGGTTGCGGTGCGTGATAATAGGCTTTTAGGATTTTATCGTCGCATATTGTTTGCTAAACCAACACACATGAGTTCGGGCCCAAAAGGCCTGAATTGGGTCCAACACCCGTAAAACATTGACATGAGTCCGGAGTCATGCCCGGATCGGATCCAACACCCGTTAACCAAAAGCAAACTTTTGGAGCAAACGGCACCTTTCCGCATGTTTAAGTGTAAGAGTTAGTAATTAGGGATCCCCGAACCCTACTCTGGTTTTCCGACTTAGACCAGTTTTCAAAAAAATAAGTCGGTGGCGACTCCGTAATTGTTTACCTAGGTTGATCACTGTTTTCACGAAGTCATTTTGGATGAGGGACTGGCGACACGAGCCGCTCCTCGAGTCCTCCTGAACGTTCCTTTGTGAGGCCTACGCGCAGCCTTTCGCCCGTCGCCTTTAAGACTGAAGACGGTTGGCGAAACGCCCTGCAGGTCCATTTAGGAACTAAGGGAGGGTTCGACCTAATTCCTTTCCGCAGCGTCCGACGTTCGAGTCGCGACGTCGACCTGTTGGGCCTTGGGGAGCAGGCCCGGATCCTCGGGTCGTCCGAACCGCCGCGCGCGTGCTAGGCCGGAAGGCGCGCGTACATCCCGGATTGCGACTCCGCTGGGGATCCCGCATGTGGATTCTTTTCGAATACTCTTACATTTTTAATCCACATGGGGAAGGGAGTTCTTGTTTGCGCATGTACTTGCTTGGCTCGGTGCCTTTTGTTTGCTCTCATGGTTGTGTTCGTTTACTGCTTACTAGGCATTTCTAGGTAAGTCCCTATACCCGGGATTAGGATCTCTAGGGGGTCACCGAAAGGCACGGCCTCGCTGCTTCCTGCGGCTTGTAGGCTATGGACCGGGACCCGCCTCCCTTAGTCCGAGGGAGGTCTTAGAAACCTTCATCCGAGTCTAGAATTGTTTGCCCACTACAGGTACCAGACGCCGCATGTGCATTTGCTTGTTACTAAGTGACTATTACTCGTGCAGGGACAGGTTCATGTACGTTTTGTATATGATAACCGTGACACTAACTCTGTTCATTTTGCAGTGGTTTGGGTTGTCACGGGGGGTTCCAAATCCCTTTTTCTCGCTTCCCTAACCCCTTTTTACCGCTTTAATGCATCCATACACATTCATAATCGCATGAATGCATTTCAATTCACAATTATTCTTGTAATAGCATACATTCTATTTTACATGAACACAACTACACAAATCGTATGTCGAATCATACCATACTAGGGTTAGGGATTGGAATGCTATCATCTCCGAATGACACCCTATTATGCAGGAAGACTTCATGGAGCCCATCTCGTTGCAACAAAAGAACATGCCTGACGCCCATCACCTCCACCGATGGTTGTCGTTGCTGAGGCTATCCGAGCTCGAGTTCGTGCGGTCGAAGCTCAAGGGACTCTTTCACCTCATGCACCTAGAGCTGGATTGGGCCCTCCTACAAAATCTAGTGGCACGATGGGACCCAGACGCCTTCGTCTTTCGCTTTGGGGACTTGAAGCTGGCGCCACTCTACAAGGAATACATCAACCTCGCTGAGATGCCCCACCGCACAGGGATACTGCCCCTGCCTCGGATTGACAAGCCGAAAGAGTACATAGGAAAGCTTCTTCAGATTTCATCGGCAAGTGTACCCGGGCTCTTCAATTCCCAAGGAGATATCAGCGTCAAGGAGTCATCGATCTGTAGCTTGTGCCATATAACCGTGCATAGGAGAAGGCCAGGGATCAGCACGAGCGTTCATCTTACTATTCGTAGGGACGATCCTGTACCCGCAAAATGAGAAGACGATCAACAGGCGAGCTGTCTACATCACCAAGACAATACTTGAAGGCGCTCCTTTCCTGCCCAACCTGATCGGAGAAACCAACTTCAGCCTCACCAACATCGTGCGCGAAGCCAAGAGAGGAATTCGCAACCATAGGATGACCTTTTGCCCGGCCCTGCTGCAAGTGTGGTTCTACACGCATCTCGGGATCACAGGAGAAGCCTTCACGAGAGAACACACACCGGGATTGTTGGCCCGCATCGTGGAGCGTGCCCGCCTACCTGTGCACACATTCATCGGAGTGGACGCTCTATTCCGCTCTTTGGAGCCTGCCGACTTCTACCAGAGGGCCCCCTGCTTCGACACGGATGATGCTATCACTTTCTCGACGGACGGATACCTCATTCCAATCATGGGGTTCGGAGGCACCTCCTACTACGCTCCGTTCCAAGTTCGACACCAGCTGGGATTGACTCCGAGAACCAGATCACCTCCGCAGCAGCTCTTTCGACCAATCAACCTCGACGACAGGGTGGTCAAGACATCACTCCAGAGGGTGATCGCGCACATCTCCCGCATATGGATGACCCTCACGGAAGAAATATGCGATCTTCCACCAGAACCCGAGGAGGAGGATCGCGCAGCTCAGTCCCAGCGTTTCTGGAGGAAGCGTCACACTCAGTGGGATCGCACCTGTTCAACGACGTCTTCATACTGTTATCGGGCCTGCAAGCCCATTCTATCTTTCATTTCAGTTGATTGTATTTTAACTTTGATGAAGATGTCGAACTTATTGTTCATATCTAATTCGTTTCTTTTCTTTTGGGATTAAATTCGAGTGACAACAATCCAATCCCTACATTAGACATGTCATGCATCATGCATCATTTCATATCATGCATTGAAAGTATCACATTGCTCGATGCTGATTCAACTCTTTTATCGACCCAAGGTACCGAACGGCCAAGATTGATTCACCAAGAAAACGTTTGAAAACCCGTTCCACCCGAGAAGCTATGGCCGACATCTCTTCAAGCCGCGCCTCCACTTCTTCAGCTACTTCTGCTGTTAGTAGTTCTCTCGTGACCGCTGAGGCTATCCCAGCTACTCATGCTGCTGCCTCGACTGTTACTACCGCGGGATCTGTTCAAACATCAGCACCGACATCGCCTCTTGCTAGGTCACCCATTTTGGCCGAGCTATTCCCTATAGCCCCGATCTTCACCGTCGGGCCGTCCACAGTTGGAGTCAATGCTCCAGTCTACATCCCACCTCTGACGGCTTTCACGACGCCGGCAATTGAATCATCGACAGCTCCACCAGTGGTATCACCGCTCAACCTCGACATGTCTGAGGCGGCCCAAAGCGCAACCAATACTTCCTTGGGAGTCAAGGTGGAAACCCTCACATCCGAGCTGTCATCTCTAAAAATGATGATGGCCGAGTTCCTCCAGCGGCAACCACAAGCTACACCTGCTGTTTCTATTGTCTCCCACAACCCGCATCTACCACCCTACATGCCTGGGTCCTCGGTGCCAACCAACGCACCACCCGCATTCAACCCTTACCCGTACCCGCCTTCGGACATGGCCGGATCATCCACCGTAACGCGACCATTTGCGCCGTCATACTTCCCTCGACCGCCGACACTGGGGCAAACTCCTTACATGCCAGCAATGTTTGGGCCAACTCCCTACATTCAGACATCTTTGCCGATAGAAGGGCAAACTCCCTATCCTCCAGCTGCCACTTCCTTCAACATTGGGATTCCTGCGCCAACTATGACAACCTCAACTCCACATGCGGAATCATCCATGCCCAATCCCAGAACGCGTAATACAGCTATTATTGATGAGCTCCTTGGGGAACAAAGCTTGAAACTAAGATCTCTTCAATGCATGAGGGAGAGTCACGCCGCCTTGCGAGACTAGAGGAACGTCTCAATGTGATCCAAGGGTACAAGACCCACACCTAGGAGTACAGTGATTACCAGGTCCCTCAGGTTCAGATCCCGCCAAAGTTTAAGATGCCTGAGTTCGAGAAATTCCGTGGAACGGAGTGTCCGGAATTACACCTGAAACATTTTTGCCACAAGATGGCGGTGTACCCCGCAGATGATAAGTTTCGCATATCGATGTTTCAAGAGAGCTTGGCGGAGTCCGCACTGCACTGGTATTATACCAAGGATTTGAACCAGTACACGATGTTCAGGGAGTTGGCCCTCGACTTCTTGAATTATTACAGCTTCAATGTGGAAATGGCTCCGACAATAACGGACCTGCGAAAACTGAAGAGGTACCGTACCGAGGACATTAAACGGTTTGCCTACCGTTTCAGGCAGATAGCCTCGCAGATCAAGCCAGCTCTCAAAGAAAAAGAGCTAATTGATGAGTTTCTTCAACTCCTGCCACGCGAATACTTGCCATACATGATCGGGCAGACCATCTCAACTCTCTCCCAGGCGGTTATCAACGCCGACAAGCTCGATGGAGTAAGCCGAGAAGACCAAACCCAAGGAGCTCGTAAGCCTAAGCCCAAGGAGCTCATAACAGCTGCAGAGCACAGTAAGCAGTTCATGAAAGCGGCGCCACCACCGACTTCTTATGCGCCAAGGTCGTATGTCGCGGCAGCAGTAAGGCCCCCGGTGCCTATTACTTCTCGCTTCAGGCCTCCTCCTGTGGCGACTTACTCTCAACCAAAGCAAGCTCAACAAGAGCGTCCAAAGCGCAGATTGGAGGATCTGACTCCTACTCCCGACCCGTTGGACGTGATGTTCGTTCGACTGAGAGACATGGATTTCATCAAGCCCGTGGAGGCTAAAGCAACAAACCCCTCTTCGATTGGCTACAACCCCAAGGCGGCTTGTCAATATCATTCTGGAGCATTGGGGCATGACACCAAGGACTGCATTGCCCTTCGTTTTAAGATTCAGAATTTGCTAGATGATGGCGTCATCACGTTTGCTGCACCAACTTCGACTCCCAATGTGAGAAGCAATCCTTTGCCAGAGCATGTCAATTACATTGGGGCCAACCCCTTCGCACCATTGACTGATCAAGATGAAGAGGTGCACATGTACATCGTTCAAGGTAATAGAGGCCAGGGAGGAGGACTTGGTCGCAGAGGCGCACACTCTGTACCAGCACCCATCGCTCAACCTAATGGTTTCACCCCAGTACTTCCTCGACGACCCAGGATACCATATGTCTATGTCCCAGTGGGGGCCGAACAAACCGGGGCACCTATTACGGTCGAAGCGTCGCCCCCAGTGGAACCAAGGAATCCCATAGTCATTGGCCCAAGCAACCCGGCATCCGGTTCCGAGGTCGAACTCATCACCCACTCAGAGAGGATAGTACCAGCTCTAGAGGCCCCACCGCAGGCCGAGTCATCGAAGCCCAAGGTGCCTTCAAATGAAGAAATTTGCAGGGTGATTCACGCAATCAAGGGGAGCGATTACAACATCGTCGAACAATTGAGGAAGCAACCTGCTCAAATCTCCTTGTTGGATCTCATCCATTCCTCCGACAAACACAGGGAAATGTTGGAGAAGTTTCTAGCCGAGGTGCATGTACCAGAACAAGTCGAGGTCAATGCACTAGATTCATACATGAACGGCATGCTTGCAAATAACGCCATCACCTTCTCGGAAGATGACTTGCTAGAAGAAGGGGGAGACCACAACAAAGCCTTATTCATCACACTCAGGTGTCGCGACACCACAGTCTCCAAAGTACTCATAGACGGCGGGTCAGGAGTCAACATCATCCCCCTCGCAGTAGCACAAAAGCTCGGGGTCAACATTGAGAAGCTTCCATCTTCCAGCCTCACCATTCGGGCTTTTGATGGCGCAAAACGTCAGGCCCACGGCGAAGTGACCCTGGAGATCAAGGTACGGCCTTCCCTTTTCTCTTCTACTTTTCAGGTCCTCGACACCGCGGGTTCCTTCAACATGCTACTAGGACGTCCTTGGATCATCAAGCTGGGGCAATCCCTTCAACGTTGCATCAGTTGGCTCGATTCCCCTTAGACGGCAAACTCGTCACGGTCAAGGGAGAGCATGCTTTGCCACGAGATTGACATGCCGTATGTTGGTGAGCCGACTGGTGAACCGTCGACAACTCAAGCGTTCAAGATGGTTAACATGGTCAGGAAGGACTTCAAATCGGATCTTCTCATGAACCAGGGCAACATTTGCGCAGCAAAGCAGTTCATCAGATTTGGATACCAGCTTGGCTAAGGACTTGGAGCACAGGGGAGAGGCATTTGCCATTTGATCAACATCCCTATTCAACAAGGGACACACGGTCTCGGGGCTAAGGGTACCGAACCTGCAAGACCAATGTGGACTATCCAAGACCTGCGCTCCGGTGGTCGATCATCCGTCCGTTTCGTTCGTTCATCAGCAACTACGAGGGATAGCGAGATCGTTTCCGAACAAGCCGAAAAGCTTGAGATCAAGGCACAAGAGCCTGAAGAAGAGGTCAACCTAATGGAAGCGTCAAACCCGACCGAGTCAGACATGCCGCTCGAAGGGTGAAACTTTCCAGCTTTACTTTTCTGCACGTAGTTTAGTCTAGTCTAGGATAGGTTGCCTTGCTACATTCAGGTTGCGGACTAGCAAGGATGTCTATATGTAACGCAACCCTAGTTAGTATCGTAGTGTCTGTGGGATTGGGCCGCTGATGACAAAGGGCGAATCTAAGGAAACGAAGAGGGCCCCGCTGAGGCCTGATCCCACAACTTTTTTTTTTATTTTAGAGCGTCTGACTTATCATAGTTTTCGGACGTATAACTTTCAATTTCAAATAATTCATTTAGAGCTACGATATTGACTTGTTCCTTTCATGTAGGAACGGCGCTTCGGATCTACCCGAGAACACCGTAGAACAAGGCGAAACAGAATCGGCATCCACCCCAGAACAAAATGAAGACGTGATAGACGATCCAAAGTCGCTCGACGGCTACCATGGTCTAGAGCAAGGTCTCCAACGACATGAAGAACCAAAGGAGATCACGTTGCATGAACCAGTCTCAATTAACATAGGAACGGAAGAGGACCCCAAGGAGTTATTCATTGGCGCAGATTTACCAACATATGAGGCCGAGAAGATCATCAACTTACTCAAGGAGTTCTCGGATGTCTTCGCCTGGTCTTATGCAGACATGCCAGGGCTAGATTCGGAGATAGTGGAACATAGAATCCCCACCGATCCGCTCATTCATCCAATAAAGCAAAAACAACGCCGATACAAGTCCGAACTTGCTCTCGCAATTAAGGAGGAGGTCGACAAGCTCCTCAAAGTCAACTTCATCGAGGTGGCTAATTATCCACAATGGGTGGCCAACATCGTCTCGGTGATCAAGAAGAATGGAAAGGTCCAAGTCTGCGTCGACTACCGTGACCTCAACAAAGCAAGTCCCAAAGACGACTTCCCTTTGCCTCACATCGACCTACTAGTGGACAATACCGCCGGCTTCAGTAGATTTTCTTTCATGGATGGTTTCTCCGGTTACAACCAGATACGCATGGCCGAAGAAGATAAAGAGAAAACAACATTCACAACACCCTGGGGCACATTTTGTTACCGAGTCATGCCTTTCGGACTAAAGAACGCTAGGGCAACTTATTAACGTGCAATGGTAGTCTTATTCCATGACATGATGCACCGGGAAATTGAAGTCTACGTCGACGACATGATCGCCAAATCCAAAGTAGAGGAGGATCATACAATTGTTCTATGCAAGTTGTTTGAGCGATTACGGAAGTATAAGCTTCGCCTCAATCCGGCCAAGTGCATCTTTGGGGCAACATCAGGCAAACTCCTCGGTTTTGTTGTCAGCAGTAAAGGTATCGAGATCGACCCAGACAAAATCAAAGCAATTTGCGACCTCCCAGCGCCAAAGTCAGTTAAGGAGATTCGAGGCTTTATGGGCCGTGTCAACTACATTGGAAGATTCATCTCCAACCTTGCGGATACATGCAAACCTCTATTCAAGAAATTGAGGAAGGATGTCAAGTTTGAATGGGACGATGATTGTAAAGTCACATTTTAACAAATCAAAAGTCATCTCACAAAACCGCTAGTACTCATCCCTCCAAAGCCGGGGCATCCACTTACACTTTACCTTACAGTCAGGGATGAGTCATTCGGAACAATGCTCGCCCAACAGTTACCAAGCGCCAAGGAGCATGCCGTTTACTACCTGAGTAAAAAATTCACTGATTGCGAGTCCCGATACACAGCTTCAGAGCGTACTTGCTGCGCACTCATTTGGGTTCTACACCGACTTCGACAATACACTCTTCATTATGAAATTCTCCTGATATCCGAGAGCGATCCTCTTAAGTACCTTTTCGACAAGCCGACGCTCATGGGAAGAGTCTCTAAGTGGCAATTACAACTAGCCGAGTTTGACATCCAATTTCACTCAACAAAGTCGGTCAAAGGCAGGACAATTGCAGATCACATAGCAGAATATCCGGGAACGGACAATTCACCACTTGAGGTCAGACTGCCAGATGAAAACATCCTGCTGGCGGAAACAGAAAAAAGATGGACAACGTACTTCGATGGCGCTGTCAACTCAACAGGCTCAGGCATAGGAGCAGTGGTGATATCCCCAGATGGACAATACTTCCCAACGGCAGCCAAAGTTACATTTTCTTGTACAAATAACATCGCCGAATATGAAGCATGCATTCTAGGCCTACTACGCGCACTTGACATGCGAGTGCAATTTCTTGACGTTCACGGAGATTCAGCACTCATTATCTCCCAGACAAATGGAGCGTGGCGCACACGGGACCCAAAACTCATCCCATATCAGGACTACTTGCAGACGCTCATCCGTCGATTCACTGACATTGAGTTCAACTATCTCCCGAGGACAGACAACCGTTTCGCTGATGCGCTCGCAACCCTCGCATCAATGATCCCATTAGCCAGAGAGATGGACATAGAACCTCTGCACATTACCATCATCGAAGACCCAAGCTGCATGCACATTGAGCATTGTCAGTCTGAGGAATCAAAGCCATGGCTTGTGGACATCAGAGTTTACTTGGAGACAGGCAATTTTCCCGAAGGCAGCACGGGAAAAGAACGCAAATTCATCCGGAGGATCGCAAGGAGTTACTTTCTCGATGGCGACATCCTCTACAAGAAATCCTTCACGACAACCCTCATGCGGTGTGTCACTCAACAGGAAGCTCAAGAGATCATCTTCGAAATCCATGAAGGCGTTTGCGGACCGCACATGAACGGGTACGCCCTCGCCCAGAAGATAATGCGTCAGGGATATTACTGGCTCACCATGGAAGCCGACTGCATCAAATACGTTAAGACCTGCCACAAATGCCAGATCTACAGCGATAAGGTACAAGTTCCTCCAACAAGGCTTTACCCACTTTTCGAACCTTGGCCGTTCTCAAAGTGGGGCATGGACGTCATTGGACCAATCAATCCTAAGGCATCCAATGGGCACCGATTCATCCTGGTCGCCATTGATTATTTCACCAAGTGGATCGAGGCACAGTCCTTCAAAGAAGTCATTGCAAACAACGTCATACGATTCATGTGCACAAACATTATTACCAGATACGGAGTTCCAGAGCTGTTGGTCACCGATAATTGTACAAATTTCAACGGCAAGCAAATGGATTCTCTCTGCACGGAGTTTCGAATCAAGCACCTCCATTCGTCCCCGTACCGTCCATAAATGAACGGCGCGGTCGAAGCCGCTAACAAAAACTTGAAGAAGATGCTTCAGAAAATGGCAACCACATATCGCGATTGGCACGAAAAGCTCTCTTTTGCGTTACTTGCCTACCGAACGACGATGCGCACCTCAACTGGGGCAACCCCCTTTGAACTCGTCTACGGCACCCAAACAGTCATTCCAGCAGAAGTCAAACTACCGACTCTCAGGATCTCGTCCCAAAGTGACATGACGGAAGAAGAGAAGGATACACATAAGATCGTTCATCTCGACTTCATCGATGAGAAACGACTCACTGTAGCTCATCATATGCAATGTTATCAATAACGCATGTCCAAAGCCTTCAACAAGAAGGTCAAACCAGTCAGATACAGACCTGGGGACCTCGTTCTCAAGCGGATTCTTCCAAATGCCAAAGATCCCAGAGGAAAATTTCACTCCAACCTACGAAGGACCGTTCGTAGTCAAACACGCCTTCTTAGGAGGAGCAATCATCCTAACAAAGATGGATGGAGGAGAACTGCCACAACCAATCAATGCAGATGCTCTCCGACACTATTACACCTAGATGGTGTCAAGGTTTCGAGCTCGAGCTTCGGAACAAACGTCATCGACAAACTCCTGCCTATCCCCACGGAGTAAACTGGGGCAAGGAGTGACGATATACATGAAAAGGGGGAAATCATATACTACTCTCTTCACCACATTAAATGGAATTACATGAGGTTATTCGATCATGTCCTTTGTCTCGTGAACAGGTACATGAGCTCCTCACACGAATGGTACAAAACTCCTATGACAAAGGCGAGGGTGGCAGGGTGGCAAAGCTTCGAGCCAAAGTCTTGTTGCAGTTTCGTTAATCCTTCGATTCCATCGGACGAAGACGCAATAGCGAAACAAAAAGGGAAGTACCAAAACTCTACTTTACCTTTTGTATATGCGAAATTACATGAGCAAATTTCGTTGGAAACAAGTTGCATGAATTCACTTGTTTTTATGCCATTGTCACTCAGGTACAAGACCAACCTTACATAGTAGACATAAGGCATGAATAGAGCTACGCCAATCCTTCGATTCCATCGGACGAAGACGCACTGACGAAGCAACATGAAAGGGAGTATTAATCCAATTTTAATACTTTATTATCGGAACAAGTTACATGAGCTAACTTGAGTCCGCCCTTTGGGCGTTTGTAGGTACATGAGCACCCTATATCACGAACAAAGGTTTGGGCGGGCGGTTGGGTGGAAAATTTCGTACCAAAGTTTCGAAATTGCCTTTGTCATCATCAAAGACGGCCACATGAGGACAGTGACATGACTTCGGACATAAACATACATGCATGGGCACTGTCTTGGTAAAACATCTCCAAACAGGTCTTTCAAAAGTATCCGTTTCTTGAACATCTGTGTGCCATTTGCATTTAACTATCTATTCTCACAACAACAAATGTTTCTGGGCGAGAATTGGAGAAGGCAAACCCGCTCCCAAACACACACCTTTGAGTGACGAGTGCAAACACCGTGAGAATTTCCTCTAAAAGCGTCTGGACGGACGAAGGATCCTTTGACGAAAGATGCTCAACCCGGGATGAGATCAAACCTTCTTTCTCTACCCCAAACACGTCAATTATTGTTTGCCTCAGAACCAAAGTTTCTGTGTTCACCACTCTCACAGAGTCTACAGATCACCTCGCATCGAAGTTGCCAAAAAAACTTGTAAAGCCAAAAGTGGCGAAATGTAGAGATGACACTTCCTCAAGGTCCGAGCAAAGAGATACCATCAATAGATTTGTGAGCCAATCGAGTTGTTCCTAAAGACAAAACATCTCCATCAACTCAAAAAAAGTTTCCAAAAACTCCTCAAAATATTTTCAATAAATGTGGGGTATATCCCGCACGTTGACAAAGAAAAAGCAAAATTAGCGCAAAAACTGAAGTCTTCAAAAGCAAAGCGCAAAACAAAAGAGTGAAATTAAAACACCAGGGCCAACATAGATGGTCGCAAGAGCAAAGGTGTTATTCCAAAAAAGAGGGGGGAAGAACATTCCCGAAGAAACACATGAGCCATTTGCTAATCCTGATGGAACGCCTCGACTGGCCCACTATCTGAAAAAAAATGGAAAATTTGCTCGAACGGTGAAATCTCTGCAGCTTTTGATGAAGTCCTTAAACTCATTTTTGAAGTCTTATGACAGAACCACATTTCAATTAGGCAATAATTCATTTGACCGGCACATGAGCATCTAAGTCAAAGGAGTTTTGAAATCTAATCAAGACCGCTTTCCGAAACGAGAGTGAATTGCGAGAGAAGCCAAAATCCCTTCTCATATTCTCGCTCGGGAGCAATTTTAGTTGAAACGACATGCATGAGTGTCATTTGCTTATACCCGTACTCCACGGGATTTCATGTATTTCTAACTATTTTCATGATGAGAATCCAAGGTGCAAGGCCCATCAAGAACAAAAATTATCAATTTAGGGTATTTATGATATCTTTGCGAGAAAACCATTATAGATTCTCTCGCAAAGAGGAGCAGCTGTAAATACCCCAAAATTTCTACTCAACCAAGGCGTATTGCACGACAAAAAGAAGAATACGCAATCATCGAACAAAACCACGTGAAAGGACATGGATGTACCTGATGAGTCCGAAGACGCCGTCACCTTTGACAAGTCTCTGAAGGAAACCCAAATGGAAATTCAGGAAAATTTTGCTAAACTGTTTCCAGAGAAATTTGGTGACAGTAGTCGTTGGAGTGTTGCATTCAAGCACAAGTTTTGGATGTGACCAAATGAAGCATTGCTCTCAATAAATTGTTTCCAGAAGGACTTGGTGGACACACACCCATTGGTAAAGGCATAGGCGCTCCATGCAATTCAACTCCATGCTATTGCTCCGCTAGTTAACAAGGGCGCAAGGGATCCCTCTGTCCATGTCCAGAAATACGCTGCTAATTCTCTCCCCAAGCTGCATGATCTACGCATTGAGGAGAACAATTCTCAAATTGTGGAGATTCTTGGGATTTTGCTGAATGACAATTCACCTGGAGTGGTCGGAGCTGCTGCAGCAATTGTTACTTCTGTCTGTCTTGACAACTTCGCCCTGATTTGGAAAAGCTACAGAAGATTATGACTTGGACTCCCCTGCTTTAAGAGATAAAGAGGAACAAGTATCAACAGAGAAAACCGTGGGAGCTTCTACGGCGAAATAAAGGCCAAATCTTCTCCAGACAAATCGATTCGAACTCACCAGTAAACAAGGCAAGAAGAATGTTTTTGACCAAAATCCCACCGAAATTCCCATCGAAGTCTTCCTGTTGTTCAAGCCCAGAGAAAAAGCCAAATAAAAATCGTGGGATAAACAACCAGTCGAGATTCTTGCAACAAGCTCTCCCCAACTTTCGGTAACAAGAGGCAACAAAAAAGATCCCACGTTCAGCCCCCCAACGGCTTCTCCACCCACTTCTCAGCCCATAATCCTCCCGAAGATCTCGGTGAACCAAAACAAAAAAAAATCTTCCAAAGACCCTCTTCTAATCCCCACGAACTTTCGGATAAAAACAAGAGGGGACACGCATTTACAAAGGGGGGCGGACCAGGAGACAGAGAAGACAGAGGACTCACGGGCAGAGAACCCAATCATCCACAATCTTACCAGAAAGACCTGGGTCCCGCCCCTGCCACATCCTCACCATCCTCCAGCCAAGGTAGGTCCATGCCAAAGACATGGAGATTCCCCGAAGCAAGGTAATTTTCCCTCTCCCGTTCATGTTTTACAGCTTATTTATTTTTTTTATTATTATTATTATGAATTTGATTTCTACTAGTACGATTTCCTGTTTCTTTCGATGGTTTCCTTTACGACATCTTTTCGACTTAGCCTTGTGTGATAATTTATTCATTTATTTACTTGCTGATTATTATTTTAGACAAAAAAAACAATAACAATTTGCATTTCAATTCGGACTCCATTGAACAATTGACATTCTTTTAAAAAAAAAAAATTAGCTGCGGGGCTTTGTTGTCATTGAACAATTTATATAATTCATATATTTATTCTTTTTATTATTTTAACCATTTGAGCAGTATTCATTTTCACACACTTGATTCGTCCTCGTGTTTATTTCATGATTTTTTGCATATTGGGATTACTAACCTTGTTACAAAAAATGCAATTTTCGTTCTTCTGCATGAAAACCGCGAGAATCGCATGGATCATCCGAGAAACCAAAGTCTTCACCATGGACATACTCAATGACTCTCCTCCTTCATTACGGAGATTGACTCAACGGGCTCATAACGCCCCGTAAGTATCGCTCTTACTCAATTAAGTTTTAATCATTCGATTCGATTTAAATTAAGACTTTCTGACCACTATCCACTTTGGTTTGCATGAATACCAATCGAGGAATGTGAGGATCCAACAAGATGGAGGCCAAAGACCGAAGACCACTTGAAGGCGCGTGTATCAAACCGCGTGGATCTTTCCGTGTGTGTAAAAACCGCGATGTCAAGATAATAAAGCGCCCCCAACTGTCATCTCAGGTACATGAGGGAGGTGCGGGCTTCCCGAAGTTTTATTATTTCCACATGTAATGGGTCGTGGGCCCAAGTGCATAGGCCCATGATCATCATCCTTCCCCGCTCCCTTTGATCTAAATACTTGATCTGTGGTTGCGGTGCGTGATATTAGGCTTTTAGGATTTTATCGTCGCATGTTGTTTGCTAAACCAACACACATGAGTTCGGGCCCAAAAGGCCTGAATTGGGTTCAACACCCGTAAAACATTGACATGAGTCCGGAGTCATGCCCGGATCGGGTCCAACACCCGTTAACCAAAAACAAACTTTTGGAGCAAACGCCACCTTTTCGCATATTTAAGTGTAAGAGTTAGTAATTAGGGATCCCCGAACCCTACTCTGATTTTCCGACTTAGACCAGTTTTCAAAAAAATAAGTCGGTGGCGACTCCGTAATTATTTACCTAGGTTGAACACTGTTTTTACGAAGTCATTTTGGATGAGGGACTGGCGACACGAGCCGCTCCTCGAGTCCTCCTGAACGTTCCTTTGTGAGGCCTACGCGCAGCCTTTCGCCCGTCGCCTTTAGGACTGAAGACGGTTGGCGAAACGCCCCGCAGGTCCATTTAGGAACTAAGGGAGGGTTCGACCTAATTCCTTTTCGCAGCGTCCGACGTTCGAGTCGCGACGTCGACCGGTTGGGCCTTGGGGAGCGGGCCCGGATCCTCGGGTCGTCCGAACCACCGCGCGCGTGCTAGGCCGGAAGACGCGCGTACAGTGAGCCACAAAGACCGGACGAAGACAAACTCCCAACCCAATCATCCTCGTTCGGACAACAACAACAACTGACCCATCCCCAAGTCTTGCAGGTAACGCTTGGATTCACTTCCAACTGTTTATTTTTTTTTTTCTCTTATTTAGGTTAAGGAACAGCGTTGCCCCACCTCCATTAGATGAGCATTGGGAACTTTTTGCGTTGTGCAACTGAGTGGAAGACACTCCCACCCTCTTCCCAATAGTTTAACCCAAAATTTTCTTTGGTCCTGCCACCGAAGAGAAAAGGTTGACCCGTCCCTCTCCCAACGATGTTGAGGAACATCTTGTATCTGACGCCATCAATTCCCCACTTGGGAGGGCCAATAAAGATTAGCCAATACCAGGGCTACACCCCAATTTGCCTAATGCTCGTTCCATCATGTGTGTAGACTATTAATTTGGTAATGTTTATGTGACGTGATGTGGGCTGTTTTGTTAAACGGTAGTGTGTATATATCTATGTTTATCGGTTCTCCGTTACCAGACAAAAGGACTTGCTCGTGGCATCTCTCCCTACTCCTTGTTTTGGAGATACCGTCTTCCTTCGGCTTTGCAGCTCTGTTTGCGGGCGTTCCGGCCCTATATACTCCTCGTGTTTCTGCCGTCCCCGTCTCCCTCTCGGAGCTTGTCTGTCCCTCTGATGCTGTAAGGACGGGGAAAGTTTCGATTTTTCCGGCAAAGTTTCGGGCTTTTTGTCGAACAAGGGGAGGGAAGGGGGTTGGGTTAGATACTTGATGGCGTCTTATGTGGCTTTTCCGGCTGCTTCGGTGACCCGAACTGGGAAGGCGGATGCCTGGTTGGTTGGTTCGGGCTATGGCGGGAGCAGGCGGGTGCTCAATTTCGGGAAGAAGGAGAGGATGGGGACGAGGGTGACGGTTCGTTCTTCGCTGGATGAGAATGTTTCTGACATGAGCGTCAACGGTGCGGTGCTTAGATCGCAATCTTTTCTTCTTGTGGGCTTAGAGATTATCTCTTTGAATACCCAGGTGCTGTGTTTTGCGTTAGGCTGGGATTGAGTTGCTCGATTGTCGATTATGCTGTGTGGGAAATGAAATGCGAAAAGAACTTGTCTGAGAAAGAATTGGAATAAGGATTTGGTATTGTTTTATCTGTAAACTGAGTTCCGTTACGAGCTCTTTGTAGTAGGAGGACTTGTCAGTATGGATGGCTGAATGCTATCTAATTTAACGGATTACGAGTGGAATTGATTGAAGAAGAGATGCAGAGATTAGCTCATCTTCCGATTGTGGGGCTCTATTGAAATGTCTGAATGGAAGGGTTGAAGATTTTGTAGAAGCGTGAGCTAAATTATTGAACTGATGGACTAATCCTTTATATTTGTCTGTAATCGTAATCCTTTCGCCTATTCTTTTGGCATGCGGCAGTCTCACTTCTTGATACTCTGGCGTGCAGCTCCCAAGGGTTTGTTTCCGCCAGAGCCTGAACATTACAGGGGTCCAAAGCTAAAAGTAGCTATTATTGGAGCAGGTCTTGCGGGAATGTCTACTGCGGTGGAGCTCCTGGACCAAGGGCATGAGGTCTAACGGTCATTTCATAAGTCCTATTCTTTCTACTTACCACAAGCAATCTACTCATTTAGGAAGTCCTTGAGCATGCCAGAAACTGCAAGTGTTTGATGAAGGTTAAACAGCACGCATGAGTCTTGAAAATCGATTTTCATCATTGTCTTAATGTCAAGGCAGCCTTTCTGTTTCATTCAGCTGAATATCATGCGTGCTATTTAACTTCCAGGTTGATATATACGAGTCAAGGTCCTTCATTGGTGGTAAAGTGGGATCATTTGTCGATCGAGGCGGAAACCACATTGAAATGGGGCTGCATGTCTTCTTTGGTTGCTACAACAATCTCTTTCGCTTGATGAAAAAGGTGAAATTGGAAGTTGCGCTTCCGTGTCTTTCTTGTCAAATAGTGATAACAGTAAAGCGGAAGACTGATACAAGTACAACAATGTTCACGTTTTCTTCTTTTCAGGTGGGTGCGGATAAAAATTTATTGGTCAAGGATCACACTCACACATTCGTAAACAAGGGCGGTGATATAGGAGGTACTTTCTTGTTGCTACAAAAATATGAACCTGAACTTATGCGCATGGCAATGAATTTGCTTGAAGTAGCTTTTCCCTGGTGACTATTTTTCTTATGATTGAATTAGAAAAGTAATTTTCGTCATTGTATCATTGCTTTCTCAGAACTTGACTTCAGGTTTCCAATTGGAGCTCCATTGCATGGCATTCGTGCTTTCTTGACAACAAATCAGCTCCAGGTATGGCATAGTTTATCATTGCTAATACAATTGGGTTTTCAAATACTATCAAGTTGATGACATAAAGTATATTAACAATAATATCATCACAGTTTAATGGAACTGTTGTAATAGTGGCAGATCTCTTTTATGCATAAGAAACAACCTTTGCTCCTGCACGACAAGTTGCTAACCAATTCCATGGATTGGTTCTCATGTAGACTTATGATAAAGTGAGGAACTCCGTTGCACTTGCCTTGAGCCCTGTTGTCAAGGCCCTCATTGACCCAGACGGAGCATTGAGGAATATACGTGATTTGGACCGCGTAAGAAGCCTACTGCTTACCTCTTTGATTTCGCTCATAACCAGACAAAAGATTATGTTCTCTCTAGCACTCTTCAGGCCATGCTTTCATAGCTTTCCATAACTGTGTGGTCATTGCTCATGATCATTTTCTTTACTGGCTATTTTTATAAGTGTTTGTCGGTAATTTTCACAGATAAGCTTCTCGGATTGGTTCATGTCCAAGGGCGGCACACGAATGAGCATTCAGCGAATGTGGGATCCCGTTGCCTATGCACTGGGGTTCATCGATTGTGATAACATCAGTGCCCGCTGCATGCTCACTATATTTGCATTATTTGCCACAAAGACAGAGGCTTCCTTGCTGCGCATGCTCAAGGGTTCTCCCGATGTTTACTTGAGTGGCCCAATTAGAAAATACATCATGGACAAAGGAGGCAGGTAATGCATTCCTGGTATAGACCTTTGATTTCGTGATAGCAACTTTCTTAGCCGTCCATCTCCATTAATTTGATCAGGTTCCATCTGAGGTGGGGATGTAGAGAGATACTCTTTGATAAATCTGCTACCGGGGAGACATTCATCAGAGGACTTGCAATGTCGAAGGTAGAATACCTGTTCTTCATATTATCTGGGGGATGGTAATGCCAGATTGGAACATCTGTCTTTTAATTTCGCTAAGTGACTCACCTTAGATCGTTGGAAAGGAGTAAAAGAATGATCTTGTGGTAATGATTCTGATCTTAGAAGCACTAAGGTTATTATTCTAAGACTTGCATTTATGATATCTTTCTCAGGCCACAAGCAAGCAAGTTGTGACAGCTGATGCATATGTAGCTGGCAAGTAGTCTGTAAACAAATTATTCGCCGGTTGCCCCATCTACATGATCATACATTTCTAACTTTTTTTTTATGTTTTTAACTCGAGGTCAGCCTGTGATGTTCCCGGAATCAAAAGACTACTTCCTAAACAGTGGAGAGAGTCGGAATTCTTTGACAACATATACAAACTGGTGGGCGTGCCTGTTGTTACGGTGCAGCTTCGGTATAATGGTTGGGTAACGGAGTTACAGGACCTGGAGCGCTCGAGGTAAATTTTATAATCTCTAGTCACGAGAATCATTTAAAAAGTCTATCCGCATACTGACAGATTAGAGTATTTCCCATTACTTTCAGGCAATTGAGGCAAGCGACTGGGTTAGACAACCTTCTGTACACTCCCGATGCAGATTTTTCCTGCTTTGCCGACCTGGCTCTCACATCTCCAGAAGATTACTACATCGAAGGACATGGTTCTTTGCTCCAGTAAGAATGCTTTGCGTCTTTTAGCAATATTAGAACTGGAATTCATTGTTAACTGTGGGAGAAAAGAGGAAGAAGAACTCCATTGTGTTGGCGTGACCGCAGGGCGTTCCTAATAGATTTGCTTTTCGTACCAGATGCGTGTTGACTCCGGGCGACCCATACATGCCCCTGCCGAATGAAGAGATCATTAGGAGAGTATCGAAACAGGTATTGTTTTCAAAACTTAATCATCACACTTTCGAGTGCGTTGTGTTGTAAGAGATGTCGAGGAATCCTACTCTGATGAACAATTTTACGGTTTCCTCTTACGTGTCAGGTCCTTTCGTTGTTCCCGTCATCTCAAGGCCTGGAAGTGACCTGGTCATCCGTCGTCAAGATCGGACAATCCTTGTATCGCGAAGGACCGGGCATGGATCCGTTCAGACCCGACCAGAAGACCCCAATAAAGAACTTCTTCCTGGCGGGTTCATACACGAAGCAGGTAAACTTTCTACTGGACGGCCCTACCTCCTCGTCGAATCCATCCAACTCCTTGCTAAGCGGACTCCATTTTCGAACAGGACTACATAGACAGCATGGAAGGTGCAACCCTGTCGGGGAGACAGGCGTCTGCATACATATGCGATGCCGGTGAAGAGCTGGTGGCTCTGAGGAAGCTCGTCTCCGCGTTTAAACCGGGTGACTCCCTCGGAACCCCAGAAACCAGCGAACAGCTGAGCCTCGTCTAACATGATGTATAAAACAACACTACACATGGGTGGGGGGGAGAAAACATTATGTGCTGGTTGGTATCAGTGTAAACCACCCCCATTTGTTGTTAGAAGGCCATGTTCATTTAAATCTCAGGTGTCAGAATAACCTTTGCTACGATGACTGTGAGTATATGATAAGATGAACAAAAAGGAGTCCAAAGTCATCGAACTCGATCTAATCTTAAATTTCAAACCCGGCGAGTGAAATTTCAAGGCCAGACGGACAACCATGACCCAGAAAAACCCCAAGTTGAATGAAATAGTAGCTGCAGCAGCAGCACTAGTAGTAATAATAATAAGGCCAAATTATCAAATATACCCTGAACTTTGGCCCGTTTTTTCAATTTACCCAAAACTTTTAATAATATCATCAGCTAGCCCAACGTTTCTCCGTTATCTCAAATATAACCTCCGTCCACCCGACCCTCGGACGGAAACTGACGTGGCTCCGACGTGTCCTTGACGCCGTTAAATCACCGTTTTCTTCCGAAGCCAAATTATCAAATATACCCTGAACTTTGGCCCGTTTTTCCGATTTACCCAGAACTTTCAATAATATCATCAGCTAGCCTCACGTTTATCCGTTATCTCAAATATAACATCCGTCCACCCGACCCTCGGACGGAAAGTGACGTGGCTCCGACGTGTTTCTTGACGCCGTTAAACCACCATTTTCTTCCGACATTAGCTGACATGGCATACCCTATTTTCGATTTCCCCAATCTCGATTTCCCTAAATTTCGATTTCCCCAATTTTAAATCCCTAAATTCCGATTTCCCCAATTTCGGCCCCAAATCAAACTACACCCAAACTCTAATCGAAATCAGGATTCCACCAACCCTCTTCCCGCTTTCCGTCCGCAACTCCTTCCCTACACCCTCCCTCCCATTCGCAGTTTCCTCTTCAATCCTTCCCCCGCCGCGGCCCCCTCCCGTTTACAGGTTGTTTGACATATGTATAAAAAAAAACCTGCAAACGAGAGGGGGCTGCGGCGGGGGAGTGGGCTCCTGCGGGGAAAGGATTTAAGAGGGAACCGCGAATGGGAGGGAGGCTGTAGGGAGGGAGTTGCGAACGGGAGGCGGAAGGAGGGTTGGTGGAATACTAATTTCGATTATGGTTTGGGTATAGTTTGATTTGGAGCCGAAATTGGGGAAATCAGAATTTAGGGATTCGAAATTGGGGAAATCGAAATTTAGGAAAATCGAGATTGGGGAAATCGAAAGTAGGGTATGCCATGTCAGCTAATGTCGGAAGAAAATGGTGGTTTAACGGCGTCAAGAAACACGCCGGAGCCACGTCAGTTTTCGTCCGATGGTCGGGTGGACGGATGTCATATTTGAGATAACGGAAAAATGTGAGGCTAGCTGATGATATTATTGAAAGTTCTGGGTAAATCGGAAAAACGAGTCAAAGTTCAGGGTATATTTGATAATTTGGCTTCGAAAGAAAACGGTGATTTATTGGCGTCAAGGACACGTCGGAGCCACCCGTCCGAGGTCGGGTGGACGGAGGTTATATTTGAGATAACGGAGAAACGTTAGGCTAGCTGATGATATTATTGAAAGTTCTGGATAAATCGAAAAAACGGGCCAAAGTTAAGGGTATATTTGATAATTTGCTATAATAATAATAACATGATGTAGTCAACGCAATGATATTTAATCATTAAAAATAATTGTAGTGGAAGGGGGTTGGGGTTTTGGTGGTGGGATCCACCCTTTAAATACCCCCTCGATTTTTAGGTGTTACAAATTAAATCGGTGCATTAAACATCCATTTTGATTAGAAATTAAATAATTGGTGTTTGAAATATTATTTTGGTTGATTCTTTCGTACCGGACGCGTACTTACGACGGAGTTTACACGTAAACATCGGATTTGGCCTGCCCTGCTCGTGAAATAATTAATCAATAAACGTGAATTAATTCTTAAATTAAACATTGCTCCTGCTCTTGGCCAGGACGGACTAAAACAAAAACAAAAACAAAACAAAAAAAGTGAGGAAAACCAGAGAATATTCATCCATCCATCCATTCATTCATTCATTCACACAACCACCAATATCATCATCATTTTGTGTTGGTAAAAAGAAAAGGGAGTAGGAGCAGCATATGTCAATATTCCCTCGTTTTTACTTAAAATTAATTTATGGCAACCAAATCTTTCTAGAAGCAAATGAAAAAGAACATTTCAAGGTGACAGGGGGAATTGAAGTTGCTGGCCGGGGTGGTGGGACGGACGATTCTCTTCTCTTACAAGTTTTGGATGTTCTTGTTTGTTTGTCTCCCCCACCCCCCCCCACCCACCCACCCACAGAAAGCCTCCACTCCCATTCCCATTCCTTCCCCGTTGGAGTTTTAGGAAGGAAGGAAGACCACCCAACACCACCAACATGAACGTTTTGTCAGGTGGTGGTGAAGCAGGGGATCGTTACGACTTCATCGAAACTGATCCTACCAGCAGATACGGGAGGGTGAGTTGAGATCCTTTTATTTTTCTCCTGTTTTTCCTGGGGAAGTAAGTAAATATCTGACGAACGTCTGTTCCTGGGGTGGCGGCCGCAGTACGATGAGATCCTCGGAAAGGGAGCTTCCAAGACTGTGTAAGAGCGCATTCCGACTTCGAGACTCGAAACTATCCGTCTTTTATTTGTTCTACAGGATTTGACGAACTGGTTTTGGCGAACTGGCAGTTACAGGGCGTTCGACGAGTACGAGGGGATCGAGGTTGCCTGGAATCAGGTGAAGCTCCGTCATTTCCTACGGAAGCCGGAGGACATGGAGAGGCTCTACTGCGAGATTCATCTCCTGGGGACCCTCAACCACAGGAATATCATCAAGTTCTACTCCTCCTGGGTCGACCCTGTCCATCGTAATATCAACTTCGTCACCGAGATGTTCACCTCCGGGACGCTCAGGCAGTGAGTCTCAAGGAGACTCTTGTTGCTGGTTATTTGATTCATCTCTTGGTTGCTGATTTTTTGTTCTTTTCTTATTTTGTGATGCAGGTACCGGATGAAGCATCGGAGAGTGAATATCCGAGCGGTGAAGCATTGGTGTAGGCAGATCTTGCAGGGCCTCCTGTATCTTCACAGCTTGGACCCGCCTGTGATTCACAGGGATCTCAAGTGTGATAACATTTTCATCAATGGAAATCAAGGGGAGGTCAAGATCGGTGATCTCGGGCTGGCGGCGATTCTCCGAAAGTCCCACGCCGCTCATTGTGTTGGTATGTTCGATTCTGATTTAACATCATTCTGCTTGTACATGGAGAGTGAAATCTGATTCTTTGTTCCTGCTACTTCACCCAGGAACGCCTGAATTTATGGCACCCGAGGTTTACAAAGAGGCGTACAATGAATTGGTCGACATCTACTCGTTCGGGATGTGCATACTGGAAATGGTCACTTTTGAGTATCCTTACAGCGAATGTACTAACCCGGCTCAGATCTACAAGAAAGTTATTTCCGTAAGATCCGGGCTCGGGATGATTCTTTTCACCGGTAGGGTCTTGGGCTTTGAACCGAATAGCCGGGTCAGTAACGATTTCACGGTATGCAGGGGAAGAAGCCGGATGCTTTGTACAAAGTGACGGATCCAGACGTGCGGAATTTTGTGGAGAAATGCTTGGCCACAGTATCTTCAAGACCTTCTGCAAGGGAACTTTTGGATGACCCCTTTCTTTGGATTGATGGAACACGACGAGATCGCAGATCGATGGAATACGGAGGAGAAGTTGGCTGTGTCAGTCCTTTAAGAAGCGAGCTGTCTGTTCGTTCAACTAACGGTGCTTATAGTAATGGATACTTCAATGGTTTTGTTTTTGAGTCTTATGGTGATTGGAAATATCATCCGGCTGAAATTGAATCTGCCGAGATTGATCTCTTTGAGCCTCACAAGGACGACAATCCACACGATCTTGATACTAGCATCGACAGGAAGTGGGGAGATGACGACGGGATATTTCTGAGACTCAGAATTTCCGGCAATGATGGTTCGAACACTAACATCTTGGTTTTCTTTGAACCACCACGAGTTATCAAAGACTGAAGTTGTGCCTACATTTTCACAGGGAAAGTTCGGATTATATACTTCCCTTTTGACATCGAGACGGATACTGCAATGAGCGTTGCGACTGAAATGGTCGCAGAACTGGATCTCGACGACCATGATGTTGCTGAGATTGCTGAAATGATCGATGGACAAGTTTCTTCTTTGGTTCCTGAATGGAGATTGGGTCCAGGTTTCATGGAAACTCCTCAATTTCTCAATCAAAGCTTCAGTCAAAACTATGCATCCAATCACACTTCCACAAGCTTGTCGTCAGGCTCAGTTTCGCTTGACCTCGGATCAAAAATTATGCAGTCCCAGTGCTGCTGGAAGGGCTGCGCGTCGATGCATGGCCGATTTGAGGAAATAACATACAAGCTCCACAACTTGGATGGCAATGTCTCAGGGCAGGAAAGTTGTGAGCACAGTCATGCGAGCACGGGATACGAAAGTCTGGAAGAAACCTTACCCGCGGCTTCCTTGGTGAAAACAGGCCGGGAGAAGCAGATATCCATGAATTCAAGAGACGATGACCCTATTTCATCCTCATCAACATCTTCTGTCTACTACGATCTTTCCGACTATGAGGATCTATCGCAGGGGACAAGCAGCTGGACGAAAAGTGAAATATCAGTCAGAGATGGCAAGAGTTGTAGACCCGTAATCGGAACGATCTCGCGCGAGAGCAGGAACATCGCTCTATCCTGATTACGAAGTTACCTTCCGAGTTGAGCCACGAGTTGGGAATAGCGCGAGTCCACCTTGCACGGAATCCTGACTCTTGTGCAAAGTTTGTTCATCATCATCATCATCATAAGCCATGTGAATTATAATTTTCTACCGATAATCACTTCGTATTAAATGAGTTGAAATACAGCGGTCAATGCATAGAAACAACACATCACCACGTTGAAATTACGGTTGGCTGATAAAAAATACGGCCAGTGTTGCGATATAACGCGATTTTCGACCGGCTCCATTTTCACAAAATCTTTTTTAAAACCTAAGTAAGTATATGACCGTAATTTTTCAACGAAATTTAGGACCGCCATGAATAGTTGGCCCAGTGTTGTTCGGACCACCTTGTACTGCTGGGCTACTCTTCCTGGGCTTTTTGAGACCTCATATAAATAAGGTAGGGTTTTCAACCTGGTTTCTCTTTCGGCCCCTCCGCTGCCGCTGCTGCTGCTGCTGTTTCAGAGGGATACTTCGATCGCCGGTTGATTCGGGTGGGAGTGAAAGGATGGCGGACAAAGCGGTGACCATCAGGACGAGGAAGTTCATGACAAACAGGCTCCTCTCCCGGAGGCAATTCGTGCGTTCTCCCTCTCCCCCCACCACATCCCGTGATTCCGTCATTTTTCTTTTCGTGATCCTCGGCGGATCGATGAGGATTAGGATTAGGACTCGGACTAGGACTAGGACTTGGAGTAGGAATATAGCCTTTAATTCAGCTGGCGGCGTCGGAAATGGCTTTAGAATTTTTATAATCGAGTCTGGTTTTTATGAAGCGGAATGATGTCCGAGCAGGGGTTTGTGAACTCATTGGGTTGAATTAAGTGGTGGATTATATGGATGTTGATGTGAGCATCTGATCCCTATGTCGGGATTTCAGAGGACTAGGGCAGTGAAAGTTTTGTTCCTGTCAATTCATTCTGCCGATCAATCAGTTCTGGTATAGCATATGGAACATGGTGTCTGCAATGCTTCATTTTAACTTTCATCTTTCTTTCCCTTTTCCCGACTCTGCAGATCATCGACGTCCTTCATCCCGGTAGGCCCAATGTCTCCAAGGTAGGCGCCTCAAGATTCCATGATGGTCGCCAAATGGAAATTCAGGTTTGTGTCGGAGTCGTTATATCATCTTGACCGCTGTTCTCTGCAGGCTGAATTGAAGGAGAAGTTGTCCAGGATGTACGATGTGAAGGACCCAAACTCAATCTTTGTGTTCAAGTTCCGCACTCATTTTGGAGGTGGGAAGTCTACTGGTTTCGGGTTGATCTATGACTCTGTTGAGACCGCGAAAAAGTATGAGCCTAAATACCGGCTCATTAGGGTAAGCTTCTGACGATTTATTTTTCTGTGTTGCTTTAAGAATAGTTTGTTCCACATTTATGCTAGGGTCTAAAATCCCCTTAAGATATATTGCAAAAGGACGGCAGATACATGTAGCAGTATCCTTTGTTTGCCCCACGTATAAGACGCTCAATGCCGTGGATTTTGATTTCTGTAGAATGGACTGGACACCAAGGTAGAGAAGTCGAGGAAGCAATTGAAGGAAAGGAAGAACAGGGCCAAGAAGATACGTGGAGTAAAGAAGGTAAATGTACACTGCAAAATAAATCATGGTGATGGTCAACTTTGTTTTGCAAGTCACGCCACGCCAACTGATTGCGTGTTTCATCTTTGCAGACGAAGGCAAGTGATGCTGCCAAGGCTGGAAAGAAGAAATGAGGATTTTGTTAAGATTGTATTGATTTTGGCTGCTTAAAATTTCATGTTGTTAGGAATTTGCTGGCTTACGTTCTTCATTGACCATGAGGTGTAATTTGCCTGGTTCAAGAAACTTTACCAATTTTGGCTTCAATTATGTAACCCCTTTGTTCTAAGCACTGGAGAACACCATACCCTAGCTGAGGCTCGTGCTCTAGAGGAAGCCCTACCGCAACACATATTGCACGCTTGCACCGAAAGCGAATTCAATTAGAGTTCCAATTAGAGTTCCATAGTTTCACCAATCCATATGGCCAAATATCCTTACTAGATAAGTCTACTAGAGACATGGCCATTCTATCATCTGCTCAATATAAATAGAGGATAATCCTAAAGAAGCATAAGAACACAATGCATGGGGGCTGGCCATTGTTACTCAGTTAAGGTCCATCTAGTCCACCCAAATAGCCGATAACGAGCACCCTAAAACCGGCCAAGTAAGAGAAGGAGAAAAACATAAATTACTTGGAATTTGGGTGCTTGCATCATGCTTGTTTACAGGAACATCGTCACCTTCCTCTGGAGTGAAGCTCTTCCAATGTGGCCTTGATCTGCTCCTGCACCAACTCCAGCCTCCTTGAGAAAACCTCCAACTCCATGATTTGCTGCTTCCTCCACCTCTCATCCCCACCACTACCGACTTCCCCAAACCCCATCCCTCCTAGCCCAAATGATAAAGGATTCAAAGCCGCAGCAATACCACCAATCCTACCCATGTTCAGTCCTACGCCATATGGCAAACCCCCACCCAACAGCTGATTGAACACCGGAGCCAAACAACTCCGCACTGTCTCCTCAATCAACCCAACCGTGCTATTACCATTACCATTATTACCGGCACTGCCGCCACTGGAGCCAGGAACATTCATCAAACCATACATATTGTTCACAGAATTATTCAGCATCACGGAGTTTCCATCGCCTCCCAAATTCAAGTCATTCCTCTCTTCAACCCTCATTGTCGCGGACGACTTATCCATCAGTCGAAATCGCTTTCGGATCTTAGAATTGCTCATCCTATGAAGGTCCTCACTCTTGATCTCAGAAATAGGATTAGGGTTTAGGCCAAAGCTTGGACTGGCAGAGCTAACGAAGCCGTGACCGCGCACAATCTCGTCGTCATCCTCGACGTTAAGATCGGCGCTGCCATGATTATTCAGGTTACCAACGATCCCTATGCTATTACTCCATATCTTACGAGAGATCTCGAAGGCAGCCTGATCATGGGGGCTCTTGAAGGAGACGTCCTTACCGGAGTTGATCCTGATGACAGCATTGCGGAACTTCTTTTTGAGCCGGCGTAGCTTCTCAACGAGCTGGTTCTTGTTGAATTCGAGCTGGAGCTTGGACTTGATCTGGTCGTAGAAGAGGGAGACGTCAGGGTTGGGGACCCCGCCACGCTGGGCAGTGTAGTGGAGGAATCCCCGGAGGAGCTCGATCTCGTCCTCGTCAGTCCAGAGGCGCTGGAAGAGGGGCTTGCGGTCGGAGGGAAGGGCAGCTGAGGCGGAGGAGGGGGCGGGGACAGCGACGGTGACGGAGGAGAGGAGGGGGTCGAGTATGGGGGTGGCGGTGGGGAGGACGGGGGACGAGGTGGAGGGGGAATTGAAGTCGTCATCTTCGTCGAGATCGTCGTCCTCCGCGGGTAACGCAGCGGCGGTAGCCTCGGTGTGGGACGTCATGGCTTCGGTTCCGGGGGGTTAGGGTTTGGTCATTGAGTGGGGGGGGGGGGGGAGGCGGGCGTTTGGGCACGCTGCATCGGTTGGTACCGAGTTGACGTGGACAGGACGAAGGGGTTTGGTCGACTGGCCGGCAACAAGGCCTATTGGGCCTACAAATATAAGACTACAGAATTGGTAGGGGCCGCGCGAACGCAGGCCCCCTCTGCCACAAATTATGACGTAGGCTCCACCAACAAAGGGCGGACCTTGGGCGGGCGCCCCTCCTGAGTGTGCAATGGAGGCCGCCAACCCAGGCCATGGGCCTTCTTGATCGCCCACCGACCCCGTCCAGGTAAGTATGTTGCTTTGTTCCCCGGCACTTGATTTTATTCCAGCGATTATCCCTCCCTAATCCTTTGCTATCCGATGTGGGACTATATGCAGAGCAAGGGAGCACTTTCCTTCTTGATGCAACTCCTGGGGAGGGGCGATGATGGGGTTGTTTCCCTACTCGGTTCTCGTTTCCAGGGCCAGGTGAGGTGAACTGAAGAAGTGTTTGATCTGTTTGTCTCTTGCCTCTGGCACGATTTTCCATGTCCTGTGGAACGGCATGTTTCTGAGGGAGGAGTTATTGTGCCGGGACATGTATCTATGTCATGTTGGGTTTACTGTTTCGCATTGACTCGGTTTTTGGGATGCTGGTTACGTAGAGCACCTCAGTTGACACCATTAGTGGTGACACGGGGATCAGTTCGGCTTTCGTATCTGTGAGAGATGAATCCTTCTTCGTACAGTTCAAGGCCGTATAACTCATAGTTATGGGCATTATCATAGGAAACACATTGCCATCTTGTTGACAGTGTAACAGGAGCCTTTTTTTTTGCTGTTTTGGTACCGGTGTTGATCTTTCGTATATTAATGTAATTACATTGGGAGCGACGTCGTAATCATCATTCCACGCTCGGAGACTCATTTTTCGCTCTAATTATAATCTCTTTGTCTGTCTTAACTCATCTGCTCACTCCTTGGTGGTAATGAATTTCTTGGAAGTGGGGAAATGTGCGTGCCAGACAGATACTGATCGAACACGATGCGTTTCGGGGCGGTATAAGCCAACAAAGGATAGAAACCAAAAGAGGATCCTGGACTCTAATTCGACGGGCAGCTGATTAATTTGTCCCCCTGCCTCAGGTATCAAATCAAGGTGGTTGTCCATTTAAGTCACTAAGCTTCTGAATGTTCAAGAAAGGTCTGCCAGCACGTCCTCGAACTATTCAAGTTGCCTGAACTCTAATCCGACCCTTTCGAAATCTGCAAGCAATATCTCCTTGTTTTCAGGGAGGACCCTTTCGAAAGCTATCCAGATGACTTTTACTGTAATCGTAGTTTTCGCCCGAGCAATAAGTATGACAAATTTTGATCATCTTTATTTATTTTTCTCAACCTTACACTCTAATAATCTTTTCTTGTAAGCTGGAAGCTTATAAAAAATGCCGCCGAGGTTTATCTTTTTTGGGTCAATTTCTTTTTTTTTTTTTTTTGGATTATTAAAAATAAATAAATAAATTCCCTCCTCTCTTTTTATTTCATTTTGTCATCTATCATCCCTTACAAAACAATTGCACAAATTATACTAAATTGATAACTCGAATACAAATATTTGACAAAAAATTCATAATGTATAATTTGTTTTTTCTTAAGTGAAAATTTTCAATTAGGAGAAGTATTTCGTTAATTAAGAAATTCATGGTTATGTTTCCAAAAGAAATCGTATTGTTTAATTAAAGTTAAAAAAAAAAATTCTAACAATGTTTGGACATAACGATCTGCTAATTGTTTTCTTTTTTTGGCGACATTCACAGCTTCATGCCTGAACACACTGAGTAGTTCTTGTTGCGATCGCGCTCCCCTCCTTTGGAAATGACGAGTTTCCTGGATGAAGGGAAATCACAAGAAGAATGTGTGTCCAAGGGATTTTGGCCGCTTGAAAGGAAACATGTGCAAACCACGAAGATATGCCGACGGCAGTTTAACAATATTGTAGATGTCTCCACCGTGTTTTAAGTAACCTTTCTATGCTTGCCGGGAGAGGGGGAGGACATTGTTTGTGCTCGAATCCAGGAGGTATGATAGTTCTTCGATTTACCGGTTTCTTTTAGTTGGAGGAAATGGAAGACCTCTCAGTAATCAAGAGGGATGCTACTAAGGAACAACCGCATAGTTCAGCTTATGACGTCAGCCTACACCCGATTTTTAACTGAAATAATGTTAGGATTTTGTGGTCCGAAGTCATATATATTGCAATTTGGAGTATATTAGATTCGCTCGTGAAATATACGGTGTGAGAATGTATCTCTTGGGGGAGATATATTGAATGATATTTGATTATATCACGAATATATTTACCTGTCAGATTTTCGATATATGTGAGGCCATCTATTCTATAAATATGTGTCGGTATACGAAGCGAATGAAAGGATAAGAGAGAGTAAATCCTGAGAGCATAGAAGAGGGATACACGAGTGCAAAGAGTGCGGCGGTAAAGAATGGGTGTGTGTTGGGGAAACTCGAGAAACACTTCGGGGTTATTTTTTACCGGGAAAGCGGGATCTTGTACTCGGGTAAGTCGAGGGGGTTAGAGAGGGTTTCAACCTAAGTTCGTACTCCATTGAATATAGTAAAATCTTCTTCTCCGCTCGTGGACGTAGGTCGATTGACCGAACCACGTAAATTCTCTGTCTCCTTATTTTTCGTTAACTTTCGATTGAAATTATATCCGGTTCCACTCGCTTCTGAGGGCTTCCGCGTGCGCCAAAAATTGGTCTGAGATATCGGTTGTGCAGATTCGAGATCCATGGCTGGTGGCAAGTTCGAGATCGAGAAGTTGGATGTGAGCATGAATTTTGGCTTGTGGCAAGTCAAGATGAGGGCGCTACTGGTAAAGGATGGTTTGGAGAAGGCTCTTTCAGATCAGTCGAAGAGCGCTTCGAAGTTGACTTTTGACCAGTGGGAGGAGATAGATAATAGAGCGTTATCGGTGATTCAGCTGTGTCTGTCCAACGAGGTTCTGACAAACGTACTCAAGGAGGCTACAACGGCCGGGCTTTGGAGTAGGCTGGAGAGTCTGTACATGACGAGGCCTCTGAGCAACAAAATTCTTCTCAGGCAAAGGTTTTTCATGCTCAGAATGGCGGAAGGTATGTCCGTTAAATCCTACCTGGATAATTGGTCATCTGCATCTATGGATTTGGAGAGGATCGGCGACAAGATCGATGAGGAGATCAAGGCAATGTTGCTGTTATGTTCACTGCCCGCTTCATACTAGAGCTTCAGGGAGACGTTCTTGTATGGGAGAAGTGTTCTCACAGTTGACGAGGTACGGTCTGGTCTTTTTTCAGAAGATTTAATTGATAAAGAGTTGACGGGTGAAGCAGGGCGACCGATGACGGAGGCATTAACAGTAAGCAGGACTAGATCCAAAAAGGTAGCGGCGGGGTAAGATGCTTCCATTGTGGTAAAAATGGATATATAAAGAAAAACTACAGGAAGATGACAGGGAAGGATGGAGGATTGCAAGAGTCAACGACTGTTGCTCTGTATACCAGCGACAGTGATGCCAGAGATGGAGATGTACTCATGGCTAGCGAGGTACAGACTGCTGAAACCGAGTCGGAGAGACCATCAGATGAGGATTGGATTCTCGACTCAGGGAGTACTTTCCACATGAGTCTTCATAGGGCGACGTTCACCTCATATTGTTCCACTGCAGGTGGAGAGGTGCGCTTGGGCAATGGTCACAAGAGTAAGTTTGCAAGTATGGGAACGGTTCGGCTCAGAATGAAGGATGGAGCTGTGAGAGAGTTGGCAGGTATCCGACATGTGCCTAACATCACGAGAAATATTATTTCCGTGAGTGTTTTAAAAGCCAAAGGGTACAAATTTTCTGCTTCAGGTGGAGCCCTCAATGTTCGCCAAGGAAGGCGGTTGTGGATAACTGGGAGTCGATTGAAGGGCTTGTATGTTATGAGAGGTGCCGTTGCTATTACCACTATTGGGTTTTCTGGAAGGTGTCATGAATCTTTTAAGAGGAGTAATCAGTCATCGGAGAAGCGAGGTAATAAGCCGCGAGCGCGGAGAAGCAAGAAGATGTGAGTAGTCAAGTCCGTCGTGGATGGGCTTGGATGTTCCGTTGACTAGGTTCGTTGGAGCCTCGAGGAGAAGAAGGGAGATATTTGCGGTGAGTTTCGGAGGAGACTATTACATGGAGTGACAATTCCTCACACATTTTATGGACTTCGGCCCAAGGTGGAGTTTGTTAAAATTTTGTGGCCCGAAGTCAGATATATTGCGATTGGGAGTATATTAAGATTCGCTCGTAAAATATACAGTGTGAGAATATATCTCTTGGAGGGAGATATATTGAATGATTTTTGATTATATCACGAATATAATTACCTGCCAGATTTCCGATATATGTGGGGCCATCTATTCTATAAATAGGTGTTGGTATACGAAGAGAATGAAAGGATAAGAGAGAGCAAATCCAGAGAGCATAGAAGAGGGATACACGAGTGCAAAGAGTGCGGTGGTAAAGAAAGGGTGTGTGTTAGGGAAACTCGGGAAACACTTCGGGGTTATTTCTTACCGGGAAAGCGGGATCTTGTACCCGAGTAAGTCGAGGGGGTTAGAGGGGGTCTCAACCTTAGTTTGTACTCCATTGAATATAGAGAAATCTTCTTCTCCGCCTATGGACGTAGGTCGATTGACCGAACCACGTAAATTCTTTATCTCCTTATTTTTCGTTAACTTTCGATCGAGAACCGGATCCGGTTCGACTCTCTTCGGAGGGATTCCGCGTGGGCCAACAAATAATGTTTCCTCTGACGGGGTTTCATCAACCTCCACCGTGTGATGGACGGCTGCATCGCCCCGCAGCAAATGTCAGATACATGGAGCCTAGCTCTATCGTCAAGGACAAGCACCTTTCGAAGCTTTTACCTTATGTTCATGAATTATATGTTTTTATATTAAAAAACAAAGAAGCAAACCATTGTATGTGCGCCCTCCGGCCTAGTACGCGAATGGTGGTTCGGACGACCCGAGGATCCAGGTCCGCTTTCCTAAGGCCCAATTCGGTTGGCGTTACGATTCGAGGTTCGAACGCTACGGAAGGGACTTAGGTTGGGCCCTCTTTTGGTTCCCGTATAGGCCTACGGGACATTTCGCCAATCGTCTCCAGTTTCTCGAAGGCGACGGGCGAAAGGCTGCTTTAAGACATTGTTCATGAATTTTAGGGAAGTTTCGGGGAGCGGCTCATGTCGCCATTGGCCATCCAAAATGGCTCCGTAAAGACAGTGTTGTTGTGTAACCTAGGTAAACTATACGGAGTCGCCATCGATTTAATTTTGAAAGCTGGTTTAAGTCGGGAATACCAGGTTGAGTTCGGGGATTTCTATTTACTAACTCTTACATTTTAACATGCGAAAAAAGGTGGCAATTGTCCAAAAAAATTTATTTTTTATTAACGGGTGTTGGACCCAATTCGGACTTTGGACCTGAACTCATGTTTGTTCAGTTAAAAACCAGCACACGATATAAATCCTAAAACCTAAATCATGCGCACAATCACAAGCAATTATCGTGATAAAAGGGGATGGGAAAGGTCGGTGACTACAGCCTATACACTTGGGCCCGCAGCCCGTTACAAGTGGGCTTAAAAATAATTCGGGGAGGCCCACACCTTCCCTTTGTAACTTAGATGACAATTGGGACTAATTTATCATCTTGACAGTACAGTTTTTACACACGCGGAAAGATCCACACGGTTTAATACACGCGCCTTCAAGTAATCTTCATCTTCAAGATTGTAGAAACTTCGAGGGAATCCTCATCATCACATGTGTGATATCCATGCAAAGAAGATGTAAACATGGTTAGGTAATTCTCATTTCAAAATCAAAGAATTAAGTCGGAATTGAAGAAACAAGCATAAGTCACTACGAACTCAAGAGGGTAAAGATCCAATCACACATTAAATAAATAGGTCAATGACATGCATGTTTGTCAACTATCAACCAAAGCTAACGATGGAATCACAATTTATGGAGCCACAAAATAAAACGAGCATAATGATGCAAATGCAGCATACACAGGTCTGGAAAACGGACCATAACTTCACTTAGGATCGTCTGATATAACTGAAATTCAAAACCCACATATTCGATCTTAATAAGAATTTGCATGCCAAATTTCACCAAAATCCAACGGTGGGTTCTCTTAAGATAAGGGCGGAGCACGACTGTTTGCAAAAACAGGACAGCCTTCGTTCGCAAATTTTTTCCCATCATATCTCAGTCATTGATCATCCGACCGAAACAAAAAATGACTTCACAGAAATTTTATGAAATGAGGAAGCTGCATATCAAGTTTTAGCCAAATCCAACAGTGGAGTATCGACTTATGCAAGCGCAAAATCGGGCATCCATGCAGATTTCCTCGATTCCTGCAAATAAAGACTTGAAAGAAAAGTAGACGTGTACATAAGGTAAAAATATGCACAATATGTCCAGATGACTACGATCAAATGATGAACATGCTCATTGACTTTGATAATGATCCAACGGTGGGATCGTTTGGAATCATGAAAAGAATAGGGTTGTGACGTGCAGCGAGTTCAATCCTGCGTATGTTCTGTTCGTGGGATTTTATCAAACTTTACCAGAAACTTCAACAGTCAATATATATGTATATATATATGTTTGCAACCGTCGTTGAGTTTAGTTTAATTCTGGAAATTTGGAGACGATCCAACGGACGGATCTCCCGTAATCGCCTCAGAAGTAGGACTGAAGTAAGCTGTCTGTTAGCAAACTCCATGTACTCCCTCAACTTTCGGGATCATGTATCGATCCTTGATCATCATAAAATTACAAAGAAATTTTTTTCGAGACTGTCATTGAAAATCATTTAGTTTGTGGACATCGGGGTTAGCCGATATGCCTAACCCCTTTGAAAAGACTGGTTTCGTAACTACAACATAAAGGGAGACGATGAAACTAGGAACCAGAAGGTTCTCCGCCAATCCCAAGCCATCGACATACCCAAAACAAGGTCCAAAGCTATCTTGCATGCTTGGGAACCTTGGAAAAAGTGTATAAACGTTTGTTTGAAGAAGTTTAAGCATCAAACAATGACAGTGCATGATCAACAAATAAATCCCAACCGCAAACAATGTTTACGACCTTGATGCATACACATGCCTACGAGAATGGACGGTTCTCAGCCTACAAAGCGTCAAACGACTTCAAACCACTTCAAGAAGATGCACATTTAAGTAAGGAAGAGATACCACCTGATGTTACCGTAAACTGATGCCGGACGAAAAAGTTACAGACGCCAACCGACTCCCCTGCATTTTGGCCGAGAATACTCTTTGTCCATCGGAACTCGGTTCGTATTTCCTCCGTCACATGTGACAGATTAAACTAGAAAAAGACGTGGGCAACCATATTCTAACCAAAAGAAGGGCTGAGTATGTTGGAAAAAGAAGCGGGAGCCTCACCGAGGGGTGGCCTCGCCTCGGGATGGCCCGAGGAGAAAAACGAGGAGGCTTTAGCTCCTTCTCGATGTTTGTATATGCCAGATAGGATATCAGCACTTGCTGTCTTCACAACAGTTTGTCGATGACTCCATCCTACTGCTGGTGTGAGCAAGGAACAACAAGGATGAATTTTCCTCACGGCTGGAATAGACCGCTGCTGCTGCCGGGACATTTATTGACCGCGGATGAGGCTCGCCTGTAGAAATCTAGTAAGGCTGGGGCAGAATGCTTGCCTTTGCGAGATAGGGAAACTTTGGCTCAATCTACTTCAAGAAAACGCCTCTGTTGTTGCAACTGGGGGACGTTGTCGCGATGCGGCTGCTTTGGAACCTCTGTGGGAATGGAATAGGGCGCTGTTGAAGGCCGAGTTTGCGGCTCTTAAGACTGAGGTAAAGCTTTAGACTCCGACCTCGTCCTCCTCCGATTTCATGACCTGTTCATGTACCTATCAAACAGCTAGCGTGAAACAAGTGAGTGTATGCAACTTATTTCTGTTAGAGTAAAAATGAAGTTTGCTCATGTAACTTCGTTGATAAGAAAGGTGAAGTAGAGTTTTAGTACCTTAGATGACGGTTAGGGCCCGCACCTCCCCTTTGTGCCTTAGATGACGGTTGGGGCGCTTTATCGTTTTGGCATCGCGGTTTTTACACACGCGGTTTGATGCACGCGCCTTCAAGTAATCTTCATCTTCAAGATTGTAGAAACTTCGAGGGAATCCTCATCATCACATGTGTAATATCCATGCAAACAAGATGTAAACATGGTTAGGTAATTCTCATTTCAAAATCAAAGAATTGAGTCGGAATTGAAGAAACAAGCGTAAGTCAGTATGTATTCAAGAGAGTAAAGATCCAACCGCACATTAAATAAATAGATCCATGACAAGCTTGTTTGTCAAATATCAATAAAATCTAACGGTGGAATCACAATTTATACCGCCACAAAGTAAAACGAGAATGCTGATGCAAATGCAACATACATAGGCCTTTGTAAGTCAGCCTTGAACGAAATTCTAAACTACCTACCTTGGCGAAATAATTTTTTTTTTACTAAATGAAAAAGGTAACTCTTGATATTATTGAATCTAGTTTTTTTTATAGGGAACTCGGGGGAGTAGAACCCATTGACGTTGTAATATTCATTTCTAAGCAAAGATGCTCATCTGTTCTTTGTTAGAATCTTGCTAGCTCCTCGGTAATGGCGAGTTTCTCGGAAGGAGGGAAATATGTGGAAACTACAAAGTTACCCAGGAAGGAGGGGAGAACAATGCTACAAATAGATATTCCATTCGGCTGAGCCTAACGTTATTGTAGGTGTCTCCACCAGTGGCAGGGGAGAGTTCTTCGACTCATTTAGTTGGCGGAAATGGAAGACCTCCCTGCAATCAAGAGGGATGCTACTGAGGTACGAGAATATAATTCAGCTTATGTCGTCTGCCCCACATCCGAGTTTTACCTGTGTTCCTCCGATGGGGGTTTCATCAGTTGGTAGGGAATACTCCCCTGGTCTACCTCCACAGTGTGGTGGACGGCTGCGTGGCCCGTATCGCAGCGAAGCTTGAATACATGGAGCCCTGCTCTAGCGTCAAGGACAGGCACGTTCTAAAGCTTTTACCTTGTGGCTGGTTTACAACTCTGGTGATAATACTGACCTCCTGTGGATGCTGTAGGATTGCGTTGAGTATGATCAATGATGCCGAGGAAAGAGGCCTGATTGAACGGGGAAAGGTTAGCGTCGATTGGGCCTAGTTGTCTTTGCTCTTTGAACGACAGAGTGTAGCACACGTTAACTTGTCTTTTGATTCTCTCCTCGCATGATGTTTCTGTCAATCAGTCTGTCTTGATTGAAATAACTAGTGGTAATACCGGCATCGGGATGTCCTTCATTGGGGCAATCAGGGGCTACAAGGTGATTCTTATCATGCCGAGCTCTTACAGCATTGAGAGGAGGGTGTTGCTCCGCGCTTTTGGGGCCGAGTTAATCCTCATGGATGTCGAGAAGGGAGTCCAGGGGATCATCGATAAAGGAGAGGAGATACTGAGGAACACGCCCAACAGTTATATGCTGCGTCAGTTCGAGAATCCTGCCAATCCCAAGGTGCGTTTAACAGTTTCGAGGATTGCACAGCAAGTCTAGGACGAGCTTTTCTGGTGGATGTCCTGCTCTTGCTGCGCAGATTCATTACGAAACCACCGGGCCTGAAATATGGAGAGACACAGAGGGAAAGATTGGTGCCTTCGTTTCGGGGATCGGCACTGGAGGAACAATCACCGGCGTGGGAAGGTTTCTGAAGGGGAAAAACCCCGATATAAAGGTCCTTGGGATTTCTGTTCGATTATACGACTGTTCTGGAGATTAGAGGAACAGAACCTGACCTGCATTCTTTACGTGTTGCCGTCAACAGATTTATGGAGTGGAACCAGCTGAAAGTGCCGTTGTGAGCGGTGGATGTGCCGGTAACGACCAAACACGGACTTCACCAATGACTTCTCTGCAAATTGAAGTGATCCTTTCTTTCTAGCACTCTAACCCATCCTTTTCTTAATTTCGAAACAAAAGGAAAGCATCCGATACAAGGTATAGGCGCCGGCTTCATCCCAGAAATCCTCGATGTCAGCGTGATTGACGAAATGATTACCGTGGGTTTCCCTATTCACTTTGTTCAAAACAATTCGACTTTAAGATCGTAGAAGCAAGAATAGCCTAAGATTTATCTGCGATATCAGGTAACAGGTGAGGAAGCTATTGAAATGGCGAGGGTTCTGGCCCGTAAGGAAGGATTAATGGTAAGCCATTTCCAACTTCTCGAACAATATCGATCACCTATTCAAGTCACGAAACGAACCAATTGTCTATGATCTGAACTAGCTATTTGTCAGGTTGGAATATCATCTGGGGCCGCAGCAGTCGCGGCTATAAGAGTTGCGAAGAGGCCAGAAAACACAGGAAAACTCATAGTTGTAAGAGTGGCAACTTAACTCTTACTAAAACGTTGAATCGGCAGACAACTTGGGATGACGGTTTCCGTTGGCTTGCCTGTCCACAGGTGATATTCCCCAGCTTCGGAGAGCGTTACCTCTCAACGGAGCTCTATGACTCCATCAGGGTGGAAGCCCAGAACATGAAGACTCAAAACTGAAGAATGCTTGGGAATGTGTTCTTGTTCTGTGGTTTCAAAAAAGCACGTGGAATTTCCTTTCTGAATAAGAATGTAAAGCAAAAACAAACACCAGCTGTTGTGCACTTCAGTTCACGAGAAGGTTATCAAAGCAAGGATATTTTATATATATATCGGTGTCGAACATTTCAAGTGATTATACTGGTTTACTTATCAAATCTTTCAATGATTTTGTTGGTAAGTGGGACTAAGAAGGGGTGAATTAATGTTTCGGCTCCCTTTTTGGATTTTTTACAACTAATATAACCCAACATCTAAATGTTAGGTTTTTGTGGATTACAGAACACTGATTTATAACAAAATCAAAGTGAACTGCTCTTGACAATGTTTTGATCAACCAAAGTCCAATCTATAATGGAAATTGCAGTCTTAATATATTTTACGGTAGCAGAAGGTTGTTACATAACCTTAAGGTTTCTGTACACAAGTCTCGGCAAGTTCGAACAGCTAGAGCATGATCCACGAAGTCTACTCCAAAACTTGAAAGGTATTTGTAATAAGAGAAGATTGATACAGAACTTTAAAGGTTTCTATCCAAATGTGTTATTGTGTCTCATCGTTTTCATTTTGTTAAGAGTTTCTGCTGAATGATCAGTTAGAAGATCGATTTGTGTAGAAAGTAAATAAGACACATAAGTTCATAGTGGTTTAACAATAACCTACGTCCACTTTTCACTTATGATGAGTATCACTAGTGAATACTTATAGTGACGACAAAAGGCAAAAAAACAAAGTTATTAGAAAGAGTGAAAACACTCCTACATAAGGTAATATAGCTATCACATATACTTTTCCACAAAAAGTAACTCGTAGGGTTATACACAAAAATCTGTGCCTGACTCCAAAACTCTCTTGTTGAGGTTCTACAATGCGAATAGTAGCTAATTCCGCAATCCCTATAATTGATGTTCTGCACCGTGTACAGTGACTGACTCCAGGAAGCCCCCCTAATTGGGTGTCGGACGTTTCACTCTAGCGATGTCCTGTCTGCTTAGCTTCACCAAGACATTCGCTCATGGCAACGCCGCTTGCTCCAAGATCCACTACAGATCGGATCAGCTCATCGTTCACACTCACAACATTCTTATCGCTTGCTCTTTAGTACATTACAAACTCGTGCAGAACGGGTTGATGTCTATACCTCACTGTATTGCTCTCTAGGTGACTCTTCTCTTACCCACTTTACGTCGGCATGTATAATTTCACCCAAGCACGCTACACGCCTGCCAAACTTCCCATAGTGCGACCAAGTCCTTGAAGCCTTTCAACACCAGTCACACCTTGAAGCCTTTCAACACTAGTCTTCTACAGTTATAAATTAAAAAAAAAAAATGAAAAATAACACTCATAGAATCCTCTCACAGGTCTGTTTCTCTCAAGAAACTTGTTTTGTGTTAATGTATCCATATCTAACAAGAAATCACACGTCCTATAATATAACGAATTATGTATCGAAAGTAAACCGTTGAGAGATTGTTATGCAAAACAAGTAAACAAATTATCGGCGAATAATTTGTTTTCTCAGTGTGAGATATGTTCCATTTAAATTAAGGATCAATCATGCTTTATGATCATAATTGTGTTTGTGATTCTTAGAGATAGGTCTAACAGAAGGTTCCTCCATACATGAAAAATTTAGAGATTAATTTCCTTAAATAGTTGGCATGCCTTCTATATATAGACTCACATGAGATGAGTCTATATTCAATTGTTTCCTTACAAGTATAAGAGTATTGATAGATTGATGGTCGTTTATCCCAAGTCAATTTACAAAAACTTGCACAAATACTTTTCATATTGGGATTGATTTGTTCCCTTAAAATAATAAATCAACTCACTTGGAAATAAATCGTCATCGGCGGCCATTGCGTGTATGAGACGCACGTCTCGTCAACAGAATGTTCAACTATATAGGACTCTCCGATGTCGTGGAGCTTTTTCGTCATAACTTCTAAACACTCAACAGAGATCTCCTAAGAGTAGGCTTCTCCTTGAAACATCGCTAAGGACCTAAGATGACACAACCTCATCATTAGACTAATTGACGAGGGTTAGCCTTAAAGCCTTAGCCTTCGTAGAGATTTCAGCAATGAGGGAAGAATACACATTTCGGGAATTCGGAATTAATATTTGATAATTTGGGATTGTGTTTGAGAATAATTTTTTATGAATCGGATTGAAATTAATAAATGATAATGGATGATAAAAAGAATTAAGGATTTATCTCGAATAACAATTTTTTTATATATATAATTTGAGTATGTTGGAGTTCTCCTTTCTTTTCCTTTGTAAATTTAATTTGAGTAGGGTAAAAACTCATAAAACCTACAAAATAAAAAAAAAAAGAAAAAAGAAAAATCAACCAGGGAGAACTACCTTGATATGGGTCATGTCTTGAGTCATTGATCTACTTTCACCTTGTTTTGAGCATACCTTGTTGCTCCACCTGAGTTATATGTGGTTCCTCCTTTTTTTCCATTTCAAATTCTACATCCGATTGATTCGTTGGAATTAGGCGAATTTCTTTTTCCCTCTTTGTCGAACAGGTTCCATTAGACACACCTCACTTGTAATTCTATTAAGAAGTGCTTGGTTTCCGTTTTTGTGTTTTACAAGGCGTTTTTTTTTTGTCTCCTGTCGCTTGATGGGAAGTCTTTATTTTTTACAAGTAAAACTTTCATGACTTTGTCTCGGTTGATGACCTTGGAGAAATTACAAGGTCCGGACATGTATATGGACAAGTGGCACGCCTCGAATTTGATTTGTTAATTATACAAAAAAAATCGAGGTATATATATATATATATAATATATTTCGGTATTTTAGTAAATATCAAAATTTTTAATTAAATTTAATAATTTATCAATATCAATATTTTAATTCCAAATTAGAATCGAGATTAAAATTTTTAGATTTTCAAAATTCTTATCAATTAAACTGGATCTAATAGTTGGGATTATGAAAGTAATCTTTCTTGGATTTTTTGTTCGAAATCAAATTCGAAAAAAAAAATAGTCTATAAAAGACAACCTTCTACGCTGTATCTTCTGTACATGTTGATTTAGTTATTAAGTTCAGGAACGATAGTTCTGTTACCTGAGTTGTACATAACAATTCTATTCTAAGTGTAAGTATCACAAGCTATAGAGAATTGGTGTTTGAGTTATTTCTCAAACAGAGTTTTATGTGGCAGTTGGTAAACCATCTGCTCATAGTTGATTTTGCGTCAAGGTCAGGCACATTTCAAAGCTTTTACCTTATGGCTGGTTTACGACCCCAGCGATAACGCCTACATCCTGTCGTGACAGGATTGCATTGAGTATGATCAATGATGCTGAGGAAAGAGGCCTGATTGAACCAGGAAAGGTTGCCGTCGCTCGGACCTAGTCGTCTTTCGGAGTGTTGCTGCATGTAAACTCATTTTCAATTTTCTCCTTACTTCTTGTCTTTGTTTCCCGGTCTGTCTTGATGGAACTAACTACCGGAAATACTGGCATCGGGATGTCCTTCATTGCGGCAATCAGGGGTTACAAGGTGATTCTTGTCATGCCGAGTAAGCATTCAGAGAAGGGTGTTGCGCCATGCTTTTGGGGCCGACAGTTAGTCCTCATGGATATAAAGAAGGGAGTCCAGGGGTCAATGATAAAGTCGAGGATAAACCCAGGAACACAACCACCAGTTATATGCTGCGTCAGTTTGAAAATCCTGCCAATCCCTAGGTATGCTCAACTGTTTCTTGCAAAGATCTGCTTATTAAGTCGTGTGCAAGCTTTTCTGGCGTACATCCTGCTGTTGCTGTGCAGATTCATTACGAAACCACTGGGCCCAAAATATGTAGAGACACGGAGAGAAAGATCGGCGCCTTCGTTTCAGGAATCGGCACGGGAAGAACGACCACTGGCATGGACAGGATTCTAAAGGAGAAAGCCCACAATATATAGGTCCTTTGGCTGTCTGTCTGATCGTACTGACTGTTTGGATGATTAGAGGAACACAATACAACCTTCATTCTTCATGCTTGGCCTTCAACAAATATATGGAGTGGAACCAGCCGACTGCCGTTGTAAGTGGTGGACGTGCCGGTAATGACCAAATGCAGACTTCACTTCGAAACAAATCCTTTTTATCTTTCATCGCACTCTAACCCATTCTTTGCTGAATCTGCAATCAAAAGGAAAGCACATGATACAAGGGATAGGCACCGGCTTCGCCCCCACAAACTCTCGACATCAGCGTGGTCGACAAAAATGATTACAGTAAGTTCCCCAGCTCAGTGTTCAAACACTTAAACTTTGCGATGCTGAAGTGAGAAGAGACTAAGAAGATTGTTTTTTCGATATCAGGTAGCAGACAAGGAAGGCATTGAAATGGCTAGGCTTCTAGCCCTTAAGGAAGGATTACTGGTCAGCCATTACCGAATTCCCGAAATGTCTGGTAGCTTATTCGAGTAACAAATCGAATCCCAATGATTCTGTTTGTCAGGTTGGGATATCATCCGGGGCAGCAGCAGGCGCAGCAATAAGAGTTGGTAAGAGGCCAGAAAATGCCGGGAAGCTCATAGTTGTAAGAGTGCATCTTAATACTTTCAAGCAACAAATATTCCGACTGCCTGGGACGACGGTTTCCATTCATTGTCCGTCCGCAGGTGATATTTCCCAGCTGTGTAGATCTTTCGACCAAACTCTTTGACTCCATCAGGGTTGAAGTCCAGGATATGAAAACTCAGAACTGAAGAACTCTCTGGAATGTTTCTTGTCCTTAGTTTTGCAAAGCACATGAAATTCTCATTCACAATAAAATTGTAATGTAAAAACAGGTAGAAACCGTTTGTCTTGTTTACATCACTTGACAAGGTGAAATCATGATACACATCCCAATTTGTACCTTTTCCATGCCGCCCACAGCGACCGATGCAGCAACTCCCATCATTCCAGTCCCTTCCACTTCTATTAACATTCCGGCACAACATTCCATCCATATCACCTTAACTGACATAATCCCACGTATACATGAGAATTAAGAGAACTTATTTCGTGCAAGGAAAATATCCATTTGTCCGATCAAGTCATCAGCAGAAAAGAAAAACCTCTGCTGATACCTGTGCATTTGGGCAACACCAGCGACACTGTGTGTGGCATTCTTTAGAATTCTTCGCACAGAGCCAATTATGAGACATGCTAGGCTATCAAAGGCCTTTTAAACTCAAACCAGATCTCGTAGTGGTTGAAGAGCAAGCTATCATGGGTGTGCTTACCAACATACTCTACCCCCAGGCTCGAAAGCCTCCTCGTGCACTCCTCCCCTCCCAATCTTGAACAGAACTTTATGTTGTGTGACACAAAGATACACCCGTCACCATGTTTCAATTTCCCTGCTAGTCTCTCCAGACCAGTCCACACAAGCTTATCCGGCATGTGGAGGAAAACCGTGCTAGCATAGATCAAGTCATACATTCTCGGTACCAAACTTGGTGAAGTCCATATCTTCCCCCCTTACTATCAGAGGGCGCTTGCTTAATAGGCCGTGAGAGGGAAGCTCGTACCTGAATGCAGCCATCAGAGAGAGCTCGTCCCTCTCGAGGCAGTGATAGTGCCCAGCATTGAGGTAACTGATAAAATGCAGGCCAACTTGTAGAGTGCCACAGCCTATCTCCAGAACAAGTGAATAGGTTCAAGGCTTATGGCCTCTGCGAGAAACTCGAACACGTCACGACCCCCAGCCCATGGCTCCCCGTAGTTACTGTGATGCTCTTCGACGAGAAGCTCGCCTGGACACGGAAGGGCCGTATGGTTGTTGACCTCAGGATCTTCGTAATGAGAAATCCCTTTGAATCTGTAGAAGAGAATACCGGAAGAAACTCAATTCAAGCATCACTGATTCTACCCCTATCAAAATCCACGACCTTTCAACCCAACATCATCAAAAAATCCATGAATTCACAGCAAGACTGAAGCAAGACAAGCTCGAGAACCGCAAAAGAACAATCAAGAAACGGACAGTGGAGAAGGCCAGGGGATTACTGGATCAGATCCTGGAGCTGCTGCTGCCTAGTCCTCGGATTAATCCCCTTCCTCGCCACGTTATCCTGCATGTGCAGCCCGTTCATCCTTATCTGATCCCTCACCCAATCGAAATCGTCCTTCGTCGCCCTAATTGGAACCTTCAACCTTCCCGCGCCGCCTTCCCCTGCGGCATCGTTGACGGAGGAGTGGCCAGTAGCGCAGGAACACGACGAAGGGGAGGACAGGGAGAAGAGGAGGAAGAACACAAAGATGGTGGCCCCGAGGAGAGACAGCACCAGCACCTGCACTAGCACCGCAACCGTCCCCCCCTCTGATTCGCCATGCCGGCGGCGGCGACCGGCGGCGCAAGGTAATTCCCATTCGCCCGTTTCTTCACCGGCGAACCCTCATAATCCGGTGGCCGTTGGGCCGAAGTAATCGAATTAGGCCCACTGGTCCTATATTAGAAGCCCAATTAGAAGAAGGCTCAAAGATTGGACGCAGACGCAGTCTTTCTCCTTCACGCGATAAAACCGAAAAGAACGTTGAAAATAAGAGGGAGAGAGAGCTTCGTCTCCGTTTCATTTCTGTGAATTGGGATTTCTTCGTCGGCTGTGGATGCACTACGACTCGTTGCGCCCGACGCCCCCTCCCTCCTCAAGTCCGTCACGATTGCGAGCGGTTAGGGTTTCCTCGATCGGTTCTTGGATTCATACTCCTCCTCCCTTGGCTCGATTGACGGGGTTTTTGTGTGAGCGTGGAGGTTCGATTCTCAAAGGATTGATTGCTGGACTGGTGAGTGGTTACGAAGATCGGATTTTTCAGTTCCTTGGACGCGATCGTTTTCCTTGGAGGGGACGGGAGGGGGTTTTGATTTTGACCCATGTTTGTGATTGGTGAGATGAATTGGAGCTGAGAAGTTTCTTCTTGTGAGAGCCTGGTTTGGTTTTGTTCTGTGATGGGATCGTCATATGACGTGATACTGGTTGGAGTCTGTCCGTCTGAGGAGTTCTTTCCAAATCCTGCGATATCACAGGCTGGATTTGAAAATGATAAATAAATCTGGAAGTTCCCTCGCAAGTTATGCAAGGGGCTTTCTTTATACAGAGTGTTAGCTAGTGATAACGTTTGGAATTATATTTACTGGTAAAACTCCTTATTTTTGTCGAATATCTACGAAAATTTTGTGTAAATTATGTGAAAATTTCAGATTATTATGAAGCAATCGTTTAGTTGTGATTAGTGATGTTGATCACTCCTGTGTGCCAGAGCTGCAAGAATTTGCAATGCACCGTGTGGGTAGTACAGGGAATACAGCAGGTTCTACACGGCCTCGCAAGGAGAAGAGGTTGACATACGTGTTGAATTATGCGGACGATTCAAAGGTTTGTTTTACATGGTTCCCTCTTTCCCTTTCTTTATTCCCTTGTTGCAAGTTATTTGGTTAGGATCAGTGATGGTATCCCCATCAAAGAGTGGCGACTTCTGGATTGTGCGTTGGATCAGCTAGGGTCGCCATGTCAATTTAATAGGTTAGAGGTGTCTAATAGTAGTTTCTAGGGTGTTTGGCTATCAAAAAGCTTGTTTCTTTAATACTATTGAATATTTGCCTGCTAATTGAATCGAGGATGCCATTTTTCGAAAGCTGTCCATCGGAGGTCGAGTAAAAAGTTGGGGACCTGGATATCACTCCAATCAGGGCTGCAGGAAGTTGCATTTTCAGATGTAAATTGGCATTGAGGTTGGCATAGTCATCCACATTAAGTCCTAGTGGTAATAAAATATGCTTTAGCAGGGTCATTAAGTCTAATAGAATGGTATTTTCCAGTTACTACCGGCATAAAATGCAGAAATTACTGATTTTAGACTTTTTTTTGTAATTTCCCGACCCAGTACTTACAGAAAATAGCTTTTATAACTGATGAAATTGACATTTGGGTCTATCCTTTGTTTGCAGCACTGTGCTGGCATCAACTGCTTGGCTTTATCATCTACTTCTGAGGCACAGGACTACCTTTTCACAGGGAGTCGTGATGGCACACTGAAGAGATGGGCATTGGAAGAAAATACAGCTTCCTGCTCTGCTACATTTGAATCTCACGTTGATTGGGTTAGTGATAATATCATGAGTTCTCTTTCATTAGTTGCATGTGGGGAAGTTCTCACAAGCTGGAAGCATGCATTGCTAGTGCTTGGTATTTCTATCCGAATTGGAAAGTTATCTTCAACTCATTTATTAGAGCTAGGCTAGTGGTTTGTTTTCCTAATATACAAACTGGCCTTTTACTGAAGATGGAAAGGTTGCTTGGATGAATATGGCAAAATAATAAATAGATGTTCATTGACATTAAAACTATCTGGCTAATCAGGTTAATGATGCTGTCATTGTTGGCAAAAACACTCTTGTCTCTTGTTCTTCGGACACAACATTAAAGGTGATTTTGGTATCCATCGAACGATTTGTTTAACTTTTCCATTCTCCTTCCCCTTTTCAGTGTTTCTTACATGTTTACAACTTATGATAGGCATGGAGTTGCTTGTCTGATGGAATGTGTATCAGGACACTTCGGCAGCACTCTGACTATGTCACTTGTCTTACCGCGGCAGAAAACAATGTAATTTTTTCAGCCAATCTTTTGTCTTTCAGTGACAGGCAGGGGTCTTTATAGTGATTGGCAGCTATTTCAGATTTTTACCCTTTGACCATGTTTTCTGGAGAAGCATGTCTTTGATTGGTTTTTAGTGTACTGCATTTTAGAGCAATATCGTTGCGTCGGGTGGACTTGGTGGGGAGGTCTTCATTTGGGATCTAGAAGCTGCAGTTACCCCTGCATCCAAATCTGGTGATACAATGGAAGAAGACTGTTCAAATGGCGTCACTGGGAGTGGAAATTCTTTACCCGTTGCTGGTCTTCATAGTGCCAGTTCCAGTAATAGCATATCAACACATCCCAGTCAGTCTTCAGGTTATACTCCTGTCGCTCCTAAGGGTCATAAGGAGTCTGTCTATGCTCTGGCTATGAATGGAAGTGGGACAGTTCTTGTTTCTGGTGGAACAGAGAAGGTACTTTATTTTGGCTACAGTTCTTATTCTTTACCTATATTTTCTCCTTAAAACTTCAGGGAATCCTTGCCTTTTCTGGCTATTGTAACCTGTACATGTACTTTTTGTTACTATTTTCTGGAATCTGTTTCCCTTCGAATCATTAACCTCTTTACTCGTTTACCTGTTTGGGTTAGAATTCAACGGTTAGGACATAAGAGATAGTTTGAAGTAAAGTGGGGTGACTTTTTGGATAGCTTTAAATCATTAGATTCATCTGATTTTTCCATTTTCATCTTAGGTTGTGCGAGTTTGGGACCCGAGGAGTGGTTCAAAGACTATGAAGTTAAAAGGGCACACCGATAACATAAGGGCTTTACTCCTAGACTCAACTGGCCGGTCAGTTGACTGCAATTTTCGCTTGTTAATAGAAAGATATAACCTCAAAATGCAGATTATGTTTCTTTGTTCAGGCTGTTTACTCTTGTTTGTGAGATTATTGTGTATAAAGTATTTGAATTAATCAGCTAGTGATCATTTCAAAGTTGTGTTTGTCAGTTATATTCATTGTGGTCTTTTTTTTCTTTTTAGAACCCTTCACAATGAAAGATTAACGAGGGATCTGATTTTCTCATATTTTATACCATCTGGTAGTTCTTGCTTTTGCGTGGGGTGCTAACGGGATCCTTTAGTCCATACCCTCGTCAGGGTATCAGTCTCTCTATAATTTTATTAAAAAATTGAATGTAAGTTTCCGTTTTCTTTCAACTTTTACTTTAGTTATCAGCTGATGGTCGTTCTTTCCCTCAAAGAAAACTCATCTTAAGATTAGAGAAGTGAAAAAGAAAATTTCAGAAGAACAATTATTTGCATTTGATCTTTGTGTTCCCGCCTCCAATTTGGGTAGTCAGTACTGGTATAGTTGTTTTGGAATGTTATGAATAAAAAGTAAGAGGAAAATTCATCTGTTTTGCCGTGGCTTTCACTCTAAAAGGAGGACAATGTTCGATTACTATCCTTTGAATATTATCATTTTAGATTTCTGGATCTATTTCTGAGAATCTTTGATTTTTTTCAGGTTCTGTTTGTCAGGATCTTCTGATTCTATGATCAGGTAGGGAATTTGGCTGGCATTCTAGGTCCTCCCTCCCCCCCCCCCCCCCTCTTTGATGCATTTACACCTGGTCATGGTTAAAGTTGTTTGACTTCTGTGATTTGCTGTTCCCATATGTTCTGGTCTTTTCATGTGATTATTCCCATTCTTACTAAATATGTGCAAATAATGGTAATGGAATTTCTGTATCATCTCAAGAAAAGTCATCATCTTGGGAGTTATCTCAATGGGAAAAAAATAACGAACTTCACATGGGAGCCTTAATTGATAGTGTAAACTGTTGAAATGGCCATTTTCTAATCTAGTTTTTCTGGATCTTCTTTTTCCAGTCCTATATGTGTTTGCATACAGTGCTCATAGCTATGAAATGGCTGTGATGGCATCTCGTAATATTATGGCTTCCACTGCCTATAAGTAGTCCAGCATTATCATGGCATTTCCGGAAATTTTTTTCCCTGGATAATCAGTCATCTTTTGCTTTTACATTTTCTTCTACAGTTGGAAGCATTTTTCTGTGGCTGTATATGTTCCCTATCATTCCAAATTAGAACCTGAGTGATGGGCACCCGGGTCATTTAAGATCTATCCATGAGATAGCTTGTCTGACTTATATTTTCCTGGTCATGTCATCCTAGATATGTGATAACGGGAAATTGTTTTATTGTCTCGGGGTCAATATGCTCTAGACCGAATATTTTCTGATAATCAGACCAAGCTTGTTTAAGAAATAAAATGGAAAGTTTATTGCTAGTTGATTTATCATGCTGACACCATTTCTGTAGAGTTTTATTTTTGAATTTACTGGACCGACCTTATGTTTTTTCTCCTTTCAGGTGGTTGATTCAACTTGTAGTCATCATACCTTGGTCTTAGTGATGATTGTATGCGACTGTGTGATGAGTCAGTCTCAAGTAAAAAAGCGCTAATATGGCTCTTTGTCATTTATCAGGTTATGGGATCTTGGTCAACAGAGATGTATTCACTCATATGCCGTGCACACAGATTCAGTCTGGGCACTTGCTAGCAATTCAACATTCAGCCATGTATATAGTGGTGGGAGGGATATGTCGGTGAGACAATCTTTTCCTTTGTTGTTTTAGGGAGTCCTTTCTTTACACAATTACTTTCTTCGGCTTCCTTTTGGGCTTAGGGCGTCAAGATTGTATTTTTGCATTCTTCTAGCCCATTCTTCTTTCTACATATGCCAAAATGAGAGAAGAGTGCCTATGCTATATACTTCTTTATGCAGTTATACTTGACTGATTTGGCAACAAGAGAGAGTCTCCTACTCTGTACGGAGGAACACCCTGTCTTGCAACTAGCATTGCACGATGACAGTGTATGGATTGCAACAACAAATTCTGGTGTGCATTGCTGGCCTGTTGAAGGACGTCAACCTCAAAAAGCCTTCCAGCGAGGCGGTTCATTCTTGGCTGGGAACTTGTCATTTTCAAGAGCTCGAGTTTCTTTGGAAGGATCTACTCCAGTAATTAATCTTTGTGGCTTTGTTTCTTTGGTACTTTGATCAGGATTATTATTGTCTTTTTTATTTCATGCTCTTAAAACCTCTTTGCGTTGCAAAGGTAAGCATTCTTACATTTATGATGCCCTCAAACAACACCCACTCAATGGGAAGGTCACTTTCTTTTTTTTTTTGGGTATAACAACTGAATTCTAACATAATTGTATGTCTATAATTAGTTCTCACATTGCGAGTTATAATGTGGGGCTGATTGAACATATTCTGTGCTGCAGATGCCTGTTTATAAAACACCAAAGCTTGCTATTCCTGGAAACCCTGGGATCATCCAACATGAAGTCTTGAATAACAGACGGCATGTGTTAACTAAGGTATCTGTGACTGCCAGGCTCTGCTGTTTCACCCGTGGTCATCCAATTGTGAGCTTTGCTTTGGTTTTGCTTTGATGTGACATTGTTTTACCTAGGATTCGGCCGGTTCAGTAAAGCTATGGGAGATCACACGAGGAGTTGTGGTGGAGGACTATGGGAAGGTTGGATCAGTGTTTTAGTTCAGGGACATATTTTGAGTAATTAGAAAAATGTCATCGTTTATGGAATTTAGGTTTGCATTTTTCAAGATAGTCCTCTATTCCTGTAACTATTTTGGTTGAACTCCATGTAACTTACTGCAATAGTAATCCTCATACAGCTTTACCTGATTTGAGATAACATTACATCTGCTAGGTTTCCTTTGAAGAGAAAAAGGAAGAGTTGTTTGAGATGGTAAACACCTTATCAATTGTTGATCAAGTGATTCTGACGTGTTGAAAGTGCTGTTCATCAATAATAATTGTTTGCTTGGCAGGTGAGCATACCTGCCTGGTTTACGGTTGACACGAGGCTTGGCAGCTTGTCAGTCCATTTAGACACTCCTCAATGCTTTTCTGCGGAGATGTACTCAGTAGATCTTAATATTACTGGGAAGCCGGAAGATGATAAGGTGAGAGCCTGAAATTCCATTTTTTCATCACGAGTCTCTCATTTTCTCAGAATCTCATAAAATTTTAAACTTTGTCTCCTAAGTTTAAAGAAATTATATGTCATTTCCTTGTGTTTCCCAACCTTCTTTTGTAACACTGTTAGTGGAGTATGAGATGCAAATGGGTTTTGTAATAATTTTCATATTTGTCCATCTCTCTCATCATCAAGGGTGATGCTATTAATAATTATGCTGCAGTGCTGCTCTTAATCCAACAGGCACCAGGAATCACTGAGTGCTTCCAATGGATTGCTATTCTACCAGCTGCATTATGATGTTATTGAGTGAGAATAGTTATTAACAGTTACTTATGCAGGTAAATCTTGGACGTGAAACCCTGAAAGGTCTCTTGACTCATTGGTTGAATAGGAGAAGGCAGAGAATGGGTGGGTCCCAAACTTTAGCTAATGGGGACTTGTTACCTGGGAATAATGTTAGTGTTAGGAATCTGAGCCACTCCAGAACTGAAATTGATGGAAATGTTGAGAATGACACCTTGGTATACCCTCCTTTTGAGTTTTCATCTGTTGCCCCTCCTTCGATCATCACGGAAGGATCTCAAGGTGGTCCATGGAGAAGAAGAATTACTGATTTTGACGGAAGTGAAGATGAAAAAGAACTACCTTGGTGGTGTCTGGACTGTGTTTTGAATAATCGCTTGCCTCCCAGGGAGAATTCAAAGTAATTTCCTCCATATTGTGTTTGAATTCTAAATAGTAGTTGTTTACTTATTGTCGAGATCCGCCTACTGCATTTTTTACCTTTTCTTAGGAGTCCCCAATACATGGCTCTGATAAATGAAGGAATGCATGGATATACTAAAGTATAATTAGACAATTCATTCCAAATGGTTCTCAGGGTTTTTATGGCTGTCGTTTTCCATCCTTTCTGCTAATGATCTAAAGTAACAGAAAGTTCTTTTTGTCTCATCAATCTGCCCCCAAACAACTCAAAATATTTTCCTGCTGCTCGTTACATGATTTCATTTTAAACAGCTGGACCATTATCGAGAGCTATTCTCAAAGTGAATAATAATGTGAATTGACCTTTTTGTCGTACGCATTCCTTGTGATACCGTTTTCTCAATTGACATTATTCCTGCAGATGCAGCTTTTACTTGCATCCCTGTGAAGGTTCAACTGTTCAGATCCTCACTCAAGGGAAGCTTAGTGCTCCTCGAATATTGAGGATACATAAAGTAAGTAAGCCAAACAGAAAAGGAAAGGTCTTAAACTGTTTCTTTTCTTTATTTATCCTTGTTTCTAAGAAGTCAGCTTTTCCGGAAGCATTGTCAATGGTTTTTTTCATTGTTTATCTGTCTCGTTAAGGGAAGTATTGTCACCGTCTGTTAGTTATAAGTAGGATCTCTTTCTTTTTCACGAAATTTTTTAAGTGGCTTTTGGCGATCTTTATCGATGAAGCTTGATTTGGTCATTGCGGGTTAGGTTATATGCACTCTAGGGCAAGGGATCATTTGAGGGGATCCTCCCATCAGTTCTCTAGGAGAAGCTTAACCTTAATCTATTTGAGGGCAAATATATGTTATGGCACTATTGGATCTCATATTTCTTTCTGTCAGCCCTAGAAGTAATGGGATGTTGACCAATGTATTCTTCATAACAGGTTGTAAATTACGTTCTTGAGAAAATGGTTCTAGAAAAGCCACTTGACAGTGCCAATGCTGAAGGATCATTTGCTCCTGGAGGACACGTGCATTTAACAGTTGGTGATGGACCTTTCCGTTCTGGTTTGAAGTCATGGCAGAAGCTCAGGCCATCCATTGAAATACTCTGCAACAATCAGGCACGCTATTTTGGATAGCTTGGAACTTCCCATACAACTTTAGGCTGTTGTTCCACGGCGTTGTCTAGTGGGAGTCCATGTTATTAGATTTCCATACCTGATTCTGCCTTTCCTGCTTGCCTTCATTTTTGTTATATTTTTTAGGTGCTGTCCTCTGATATGAGCTTGGCCACTGTGAGGGCTTACATCTGGAAAAAACCCGAGGACCTGGTTCTCAACTATAGAGTCGCTGACGGCAAATGACACCATGTGTTAAAGTGGAGGTAAGTATCGTCTTTCTTCTCCTCTCTGTTCTGAGACAGGCTGGTTTCTTCACGGGTATTCTTCTTTCTAAGAATTGCACTGGATTCTGTGAGAACATGGTAAGCATAGAAAAAGCGAGGCTTAGAAAATTTCATGTTGGAATATCATGCGAGTTTATAGGAATTCTCAGGATGATTTAACTTTTTACTTCAAGCTCATAACTGAATGCACTCTGTCTCCCAAGAATTTCCACTTTGCAGCTTTCTATGTGATATATCCTTGTCTTTGCTTAGTGCAGGTGCAGTGCGAGTCCGGACTATTGGCATTTCTTGCGAGGAAATTTAGCACTTAGTGTCAGTGAGCTGTGGTTACTGTAAAATCTCGCAGCAAAGGACCTCACACCTGCAAGAAATAGGGTTGGACTATCAATCACGAATCTCAAACTCCGAATTTGGTGTTCAACCAAAGGTCGCCAGGTAATTGACATTCGGGTGGGGGTGACGGAATGACAGGTTTTTGACCGGAGGAGGAAAGAGTTTTCCTGGGAGGATCCTGAAAAAAGGAAACTAGGAATCGATGTTGTAACTGTCTCGTTGTTTAAGCCTAAGGAATAAGTCACAGTTTTAGATCAATATAGGAATTGCGACCGCCAATCATAACTGTACTCATGCCGTGATCCGGGTATTCGTTTGTCTGTCTGTTTGTCTCTCTGGCCTGCTTGTGCTCTGTAATGACGGGTCTATGGAAACCGACCAAACATATGTTGATTTGATCGTAATTCATCCTAAAAAACAGGGTAATGCCATATTTGGTGTTTGTCGTCTGTTAAAGAGGGGTTGTTTCTAAGGGAATGGATAATGTTGGTGGATTTGATGTCGTAGTCAGGAGGGGGGAAGAATATAATTCTACAATTATTTCATACGGCTTTCGGTTAAAGGAAGAAACATTATCCCTAAAGAATGCGATTCTGATTCCTACTAATATGGGTGGGTCTAAGTGTTAAGTGATTTGGATTTGTTTAAGTAGGTTTTGACTCGAAATTTTACGGTATGCGGTCATCCTATTAGGAGATTCACTCATCAAAATTATGTGCACTATTGGGGTCGAGTCCGGATTAGTTGGGGCAAATCTTCATGTACCAAGTGGACAATAAAATAAGGAATGTGATTCTTCAAATTATGTTCTATATAAAGTGATAGATCATAGCAGCAAGAGGGGCCATGTTCTATATAAAGTGATAGATCATAGCAGCAAGAGGGGCCAAGACACAAGCGACACACTCATGGCTGGCTATGGCTACTCACCGAGAAATCCGCGCCCTTACGGATTCATCGGATCTCTTCATCCGGTGGCTGATCCCGGGATTGATTCTGATGGCAGGACGAGGCCGGTTAGTTCGCATCTTTGGGATGGGAATGGAGAGAGCTACGTGATGACAGTTGAGACAACTGTGCAGCGTGTTCCTCCGATGGCCGCGCCTACTGGGAGTTATGGAATTGACTTTGATCGCCCTCCGATCATAGACGAGTTCCTCAAGAAGATTCAGACTCAAGTGAACCAGTCCGCTTGGCATCCTGCCATGTCCGTTTCTCCTTTCGGGGTCCCTCGTCCTGCCCCCATGGTTCAGTTTGGGCCTGCTACCCGGGTTGATGTCGGGGAATTCACTAATGGGATACCAAGGCCCATAACTGAATCGGGATTCATCGAGCAGGGTCGCATGACAGCAACACCAATTGGCAAGACACCAACGCTGCCGAGGTTCAACACTAGGATAAGCCGGGCAATGAATGATATATCTGAGGCGACCGAACTCCTGAAGGAATTCTCTAGGCCTACGACCCCTACTACCGATACAGTTACTGCACCACTGAATCCAATATCGTTGACGGGAGCAGCCAACAAGGGCTCGGCCCCAGAGACAATAGACAGCCGGGAGGCCGTGAGACGTTACAAGAACGTTATCGTTTCGAGAGAACCCTCCGGCAAGGAGGGTTCTGCCCCAATGATGGATAGCAAAACTGCCAAAGAGAAGTACGGGGGTGCGTTCGTGTGAGTAAACATATACAAGGATAAACGCGAGAGATGCGTACCCGGAATGTGAAATAAATAAAACGTGGGTCATGCGCTTGCATATGCTGAGTATGCGTACAACAGTCTTGTATTGTGTATTTCCCGGTGCTGTATATATGATTTGCATACAGACATAAAGCGAACATGGCGCATGAATGCCATTTCATAACGCAGATTTTACACATTTATTTATTTCCCAAAAACCTGGGCAAAGGGTTGTAGTCATCAACTCACGAAAAACCTAAATATAAGGATGATCAATGGACATATGGAACGGGAACGGATTATATAGCGATCTGACAGAGCGTTTCTGTTATTCTCCGGAAATATATTTAGTCGCTATCGATAGAGTAACGCCTCTTGTGTTCTTGTGTCTTGATGGATAAGATCGACGCCGGTGACTTGTTTAGGAGTATGTTGGGGAAGCTGAAGATTGCACTTTGAAGGAAGAGCGCCATGGGGTTAGTCTTGTACGTGCAAAGGCATGGCAAGTGCAGCCCTCCTCAGCACCAAACAACGTGTTTGTCTGAGGTTTCGTGCTCGCTTCCTTCATGGCCGGCTCACACGTTCTTGCTAATATAATTTGGTTTTGATGATGGCAAATGTTATGTATTGCTAATGTGTTATTTAAGTGTACAGAAGAACAGATCTTCGGGTGTGGAAGGTGCTCTCTGTTATCTGTGCAATACATAAAAGAGTTATGTTGAGTACTTCAACGGAGGAAACAATCTAGCCATCGGAAATGGTGTTCTGAGGACGATCTACTATCGAGTCCACTATATCTGTTACGGAGATGAGCATATGTGTTACAGTTGCTATAACTCTCCTTGCTGGAGTACTTACTACGGTTTACATAATGGTATTTCTGTGAATGACAATTTCCTTATTAAAGATTGTTCAATATGCGAGCACGTGAGATATTTATCTTATACATCCTTATCGGCATCACGTCCAGGTTCATCATTGAACCTTGAGTTGTTTTTGAAAGATTTATTTCCTTAACTAACGTGATCCTATAATTTTGGAATTTGGCAATGACCTTATCAGGTTAAGATCTCCCTATATGGTGAGAATATTTTACGATGGGAATGTTTTCTTATTATGGAAACAAATCAATCCCAATGCCAAATTCGTATAAGGAAAAGTACCGATTCTGCTGTCGTAGAAAATTATCTCTTATTGGGTGATTAATCTGGTTTATTATTATCTGATATTACTAAGGATAATGTTTTGTGTTCTTGGAAGTTTTCCCACGGGATCGTATCATGGAGAAAATGGCAAGTGGATCAACTAGCCATTAGTGATTGATTGTCCTTTCTACGGACAAGCTTAAATGCAAGAGTGAAGCTATAGTTTCAACTTGTCGTTCTACCAAAAAGTTTACCAGAAATCTTTGAGCCTTCACCGTTGCAAAAGCTGAGAGCGTCCGTCGTGCATTCACCGAGCGTCCTCTGAGAGAGAGCGTATTCTGTAGCTGCAGACTGTTGGTGCTATAGTTGCTAATTCTGTTTTGTGTAGGTTGTTAGTCACATAGGTTGTGTGCAAGGGCAGGTGGTAGCCGTTAATCCACGTTGGCAGGTGGTAGTCGTTAAGCCATGAGAGCAGGTGGTAGCCGTCAAACCACGGGCTCAGTGAGGAGCCGGAGTCAGACACATTGCGTACGGGTTGAGTTAGTCACGTGTGTGCGTGCAACTTGTTAATCATATTTTTGATAGAAGTGTGCATCTGTAAAGAGCCTTGTTTTAAACATAGTGAATACGCCCTAATTGGAGTGAGCGCTGAGAGAGTGGACGTAGGCATTGTTTGCCGAACCACTATAAATTTATGTCACACACATAAGATAATAAATCTCAGAATTGAGAATCTGTCAAGCAGATCCAGTCTCTGAAATTTGACAGAACCATGCTTCTGTGGTCGAAAAAGTGTCAAAACTCTTAATGCACTAATTCAACCCCCCTTCTTGGTGCATTCCTATACCAACAGTTCTTATTTCTCTAAAAGGGACCTTGGTGACTCCGAGTAATTGGGCGTCGGCAACGACGATGAGGCTGCCACAATCGCCACAAAAAACCGCCTTATTAGCCTCCCATCACATTTTACTCGGGAGTTTTTTTATTTCAATTCATTGACGATGATAAGTTGATACAAAATAGAAAACTGAATTTAGAATAATCTCGTTGAGGTTCGTAGAGTTATCTTTCAAATAGCCTTAGTTGGGAAAAAAAAATTGTGAAACAAAGGTAAATAATTACCTTTGCCCAAGAAAGAAGTCTATTCCACTTTGCTCAAGAAAGAAGTCTAAGTTCGACTTTTAAGAAACCCTAAGGAATTCAAATTTTATAAGTTGATTTTAAAAAAAATTATACGGGGTATTATTTTCGAAATTTTGAAATAGTCTACCATATTTCATAAATTTTTTTTCCAACTAACATTAAAATGGAACAAATCTCGATGTTTATACATAATTACCGTTAATTCGAGAAAAAAATTAAATCGCGACTCATCTAGTTTATTTTTGATACTGGAATCATATTTTGGATTAAAAAAACTTATAACCGTAAAATCCTCGTGATCTCGTCGTCATAAAATATCTATATTTGGTACTCAAAGTCATTCTTTGTTTCATAAAAAAATTGTTTCTAAAATTATAAACAATAATGTTTCTAAAATTTTGCTTTGTTTTTTTATCCCTAAAACGGCTTCAACTTCCTTAATTGAGGGGTCACTCTTACAACAAGTCCCCCTATCTTAATATACTTTTATTAACGGAACATTCGATCGATATCAGGTCGAACCGATCTCAATTATCAGGTTGATACGTTACAGTCGTCACCAGGGTCTTATTACATAAGTGTCATTTGCCTTTGTCTGAGCATATATGCTCAGTCTTGTCCTTCGTGAAGACGATGCGGAATGGCTTCTTCACCCATCTTGTTCTCTTCGGATTTTCTCAATGACAAGGAACATAAATTCCGTGTACATACCCAACGTGCTTCCCGAAGTTCGTTGCAGCTGTATAAGTCCTCATGTCACGATAAATCAGTAACATGACAGGGCTCAAATGGCGATTGTGCGACAGACAGTGGAGGTGCAAACAACGTTGACCTCGCTGTATATTACTCGTAACCCGAACGGGAGCATTTTACTAGGCGGTCCGATGATTTCCAAAGCATTTGCAATTCTTCAAGAAAAGTGTTGTGGAATATTATACGTGCGCCCCTTTCGTTACCACACAGGGCGAGCGAAGTCCACACAAGGATCCAAGGTCGGCTCACTCGAGGTCGGGGCCTCAACTCGGGCGTCGAGACAGCGGAAGGAGACCAATGTGAATACTTGATAACTTGTTATAACTATATATTTTCATTCCGCTATTTATGTTACCGCAAGCAATGTCATCCCGAGAGAGTCTGCTCCATCGCCGAAGCCGGTCATGTGGATTGCAAGCGGCCGATGTATTTCGCGAATCGAGAAGGCACTTACCAAGCGGGCAAGAGGATTAACATCATGTTTGGTTCACGAAACCATGAATATTACTCGTAATGGAATACTTATTTCTAATTAAATGGGCTTAAATCAAACAGCTATATAAATAAAATGTATTTTTTTTATTTGTACAAGAATATAATACAAAATGAAAAAAAAATGTTCTTAGGATTAATATATTTTTAACTTCAGTTTTAAAAGAAGTAATTTAACACTATAAAAAAATCATAGCCCCTATATCATTGCGGCCTTTTTCAATATCATAAATTCAACAAAATTGTAAAAAGAAATTTTCCCAAGTAAGCTATATATATTTATATATACATAAACTCTAAACAACATGTAACATCGTCGTCATAATATATAGCTTACATTATTATTTGAAGTTGATCTTCATAGGCCCCAAATTTCATTACACCAAGATTAAAAAACAGCAAGAAAAAACAAGACCAGTATATTTTTGCAAATTATGTGATTAGGCCTTCTCGGGATAAATATTATTTACTCGTTTGGAGCTTATTATCCGACATCTTTGTAAGCGCATGGTTCGAATGGAGCCCAGCCATTACCGTCGTCGGCTCCTTAGCAACGAGCAGGAAGTTCCAAGTTGCACTTAGAAGGAAGCTCCATGGCAAGCTTGATGTCGACATAGCCTGGAATAAACACGCTCGTCTTGTAGCCACAAAGGCATTTTAGGTCGGCCTTCCTCAGAACCGCGCAGCACTTGCTTGTTGGGGGTGTCGCGATCCATCTCGTCACCGCAGGCTCGCACGAACTTATCTCGTCGAGAGAGACCTTGCATATGTCAAATAGTGCGTCGCCACACGTAGCAAACGCTGCTATTATTACAACGGCAAGGAGTGCATCCATCACCACTGCCTCATTGGATGAATTGGCCATTGTTTATCTGCAAGTCTCCCCCGAAAGAGACTACGGAGATGAGTGCTATTCCGATGATCCGTGACTCGACGCTATTTGGGGGATGTTTATATAAGGGTTCTTCCCACGAAATGCTCCGTCGATTCCGTGTGCATACGCAACTTCCTTCCCGAAGTTCGTTGCAGCTGTATAAGTCCTCATGTCACGATAAATCAGTAACATGACAGGGCTCAAATGGCGATTGTGCGACAGACAGTGGGGGTGCAAACAACGTTGACCTCGCTGTATATTACTCGTAACCCGAACGGGAGCATTTTACCAGGCGGTCCGATGATTTCCAAAGCATTTGCAATTCTTCAAGAAAAGTGTTGTGGAATATTATACGGGCGCCCCTTTCGTTACCACACAGGGCGAGCGAAGTCCACACAAGGATCCAAGGTCGGCTCACTCGAGGTCGGGGCCTCAACTCGGGCGTCGAGACAGCGGAAGGAGACCAATGTGAATACTTGATAACTTGTTATAACTATATATTTTCATTCCGCTATTTATGTTACCGCAAGCAATGTCATCCCGAGAGAGTCTGCTCCATCGCCGAAGCCGGTCATGTGGATTGCAAGCGGCCGATGTATTTCGCGAATCGAGAAGGCACTTACCAAGCGGGCAAGAGGATTAACATCATGTTTGGTTCACGAAACCATGAATATTACTCGTAATGGAATACTTATTTCTAATTAAATGGGCTTAAATCAAACAGCTATATAAATAAAATGTATTTTTTTTATTTGTACAAGAATATAATACAAAATGAAAAAAAAATGTTCTTAGGATTAATATATTTTTAACTTCAGTTTTAAAAGAAGTAATTTAACACTATAAAAAAATCATAGCCCCTATATCATTGCGGCCTTTTTCAATATCATAAATTCAACAAAATTGTAAAAAGAAATTTTCCCAAGTAAGCTATATATATTTATATATACATAAACTCTAAACAACATGTAACATCGTCGTCATAATATATATAGCTTACATTATTATTTGAAGTTGATCTTCATAGGCCCCAAATTTCATTACACCAAGATTAAAAAACAGCAAGAAAAAACAAGACCAGTATATTTTTGCAAATTATGTGATTAGGCCTTCTCGGGATAAATATTATTTACTCGTTTGGAGCTTATTATCCGACATCTTTGTAAGCGCATGGTTCGAATGGATCCCAGCCATTACCGTCGTCGGCTCCTTAGCAACGAGCAGAAAGTTCCAAGTTGCACTTAGAAGGAAGCTCCATGGCAAGCTTGATGTCGACATAGCCTGGAATAAACACGCTCGTCTTGTAGCCACAAAGGCATTTTAGGTCGGCCTTCCTCAGAACCGCGCAGCACTTGCTTGTTGGGGGTGTCGCGATCCATCTCGTCACCGCAGGCTCGCACGAACTTATCTCGTCGAGAGAGACCTTGCATATGTCAAATAGTGCGTCGCCACACGTAGCAAACGCTGCTATTATTACAACGGCAAGGAGTGCATCCATCACCACTGCCTCATTGGATGAATTGGCCATTGTTTATCTGCAAGTCTCCCCCGAAAGAGACTACGGAGATGAGTGCTATTCCGATGATCCGTGACTCGACGCTATTTGGGGGATGTTTATATAAGGGTTCTTCCCACGAAATGCTCCGTCGATTCCGTGTGCATACGCAACTTCCTTCCCGAAGTTCGTTGCAGCTGTATAAGTCCTCATGTCACGATAAATCAGTAACATGACAGGGCTCAAATGGCGATTGTGCGACAGACAGTGGGGGTGCAAACAACGTTGACCTCGCTGTATATTACTCGTAACCCGAACGGGAGCATTTTACCAGGCGGTCCGATGATTTCCAAAGCATTTGCAATTCTTCAAGAAAAGTGTTGTGGAATATTATACGGGCGCCCCTTTCGTTACCACACAGGGCGAGCGAAGTCCACACAAGGATCCAAGGTCGGCTCACTCGAGGTCGGGGCCTCAACTCGGGCGTCGAGACAGCGGAAGGAGACCAATGTGAATACTTGATAACTTGTTATAACTATATATTTTCATTCCGCTATTTATGTTACCGCAAGCAATGTCATCCCGAGAGAGTCTGCTCCATCGCCGAAGCCGGTCATGTGGATTGCAAGCGGCCGATGTATTTCGCGAATCGAGAAGGCACTTACCAAGCGGGCAAGAGGATTAACATCATGTTTGGTTCACGAAACCATGAATATTACTCGTAATGGAATACTTATTTCTAATTAAATGGGCTTAAATCAAACAGCTATATAAATAAAATGTATTTTTTTTATTTGTACAAGAATATAATACAAAATGAAAAAAAAATGTTCTTAGGATTAATATATTTTTAACTTCAGTTTTAAAAGAAGTAATTTAACACTATAAAAAAATCATAGCCCCTATATCATTGCGGCCTTTTTCAATATCATAAATTCAACAAAATTGTAAAAAGAAATTTTCCCAAGTAAGCTATATATATTTATATATACATAAACTCTAAACAACATGTAACATCGTCGTCATAATATATAGCTTACATTATTATTTGAAGTTGATCTTCATAGGCCCCAAATTTCATTACACCAAGATTAAAAAACAGCAAGAAAAAACAAGACCAGTATATTTTTGCAAATTATGTGATTAGGCCTTCTCGGGATAAATATTATTTACTCGTTTGGAGCTTATTATCCGACATCTTTGTAAGCGCATGGTTCGAATGGAGCCCAGCCATTACCGTCGTCGGCTCCTTAGCAACGAGCAGGAAGTTCCAAGTTGCACTTAGAAGGAAGCTCCATGGCAAGCTTGATGTCGACATAGCCTGGAATAAACACGCTCGTCTTGTAGCCACAAAGGCATTTTAGGTCGGCCTTCCTCAGAACCGCGCAGCACTTGCTTGTTGGGGGTGTCGCGATCCATCTCGTCACCGCAGGCTCGCACGAACTTATCTCGTCGAGAGAGACCTTGCATATGTCAAATAGTGCGTCGCCACACGTAGCAAACGCTGCTATTATTACAACGGCAAGGAGTGCATCCATCACCACTGCCTCATTGGATGAATTGGCCATTGTTTATCTGCAAGTCTCCCCCGAAAGAGACTACGGAGATGAGTGCTATTCCGATGATCCGTGACTCGACGCTATTTGGGGGATGTTTATATAAGGGTTCTTCCCACGAAATGCTCCGTCGATTCCGTGTGCATACGCAACTTCCTTCCCGAAGTTCGTTGCAGCTGTATAAGTCCTCATGTCACGATAAATCAGTAACATGACAGGGCTCAAATGGCGATTGTGCGACAGACAGTGGGGGTGCAAACAACGTTGACCTCGCTGTATATTACTCGTAACCCGAACGGGAGCATTTTACCAGGCGGTCCGATGATTTCCAAAGCATTTGCAATTCTTCCAGAAAAGTGTTGTGTAATATTATACGGGCGCCCCTTTCGTTACCACACAGGGCGAGCGAAGTCCACACAAGGATCCAAGGTCGGCTCACTCGAGGTCGGGGCCTCAACTCGGGCGTCGAGACAGCGGAAGGAGACCAATGTGAATACTTGATAACTTGTTATAACTATATATTTTCATTCCGCTATTTATGTTACCGCAAGCAATGTCATCCCGAGAGAGTCTGCTCCATCGCCGAAGCCGGTCATGTGGATTGCAAGCGGCCGATGTATTTCGCGAATCGAGAAGGCACTTACCAAGCGGGCAAGAGGATTAACATCATGTTTGGTTCACGAAACCATGAATATTACTCGTAATGGAATACTTATTTCTAATTAAATGGGCTTAAATCAAACAGCTATATAAATAAAATGTATTTTTTTTATTTGTACAAGAATATAATACAAAATGAAAAAAAATGTTCTTAGGATTAATATATTTTTAACTTCAGTTTTAAAAGAAGTAATTTAACACTATAAAAAAATCATAGCCCCTATATCATTGCGGCCTTTTTCAATATCATAAATTCAACAAAATTGTAAAAAGAAATTTTCCCAAGTAAGCTATATATATTTATATATACATAAACTCTAAACAACATGTAACATCGTCGTCATAATATATAGCTTACATTATTATTTGAAGTTGATCTTCATAGGCCCCAAATTTCATTACACCAAGATTAAAAAACAGCAAGAAAAAACAAGACCAGTATATTTTTGCAAATTATGTGATTAGGCCTTCTCGGGATAAATATTATTTACTCGTTTGGAGCTTATTATCCGACATCTTTGTAAGCGCATGGTTCGAATGGAGCCCAGCCATTACCGTCGTCGGCTCCTTAGCAACGAGCAGGAAGTTCCAAGTTGCACTTAGAAGGAAGCTGCATGGCAAGCTTGATGTCGACATAGCCTGGAATAAACACGCTCGTCTTGTAGCCACAAAGGCATTTTAGGTCGGCCTTCCTCAGAACCGCGCAGCACTTGCTTGTTGGGGGTGTCGCGATCCATCTCGTCACCGCAGGCTCGCACGAACTTATCTCGTCGAGAGAGACCTTGCATATGTCAAATAGTGCGTCGCCACACGTAGCAAACGCTGTTATTATTACAACGGCAAGGAGTGCATGTTAGAATTTTATTTTAACCTTTATTATTTTATTTTATTTTTATAAAATTTTTATTGGGCTATAATCAATTACCGATTTCAATTTTTATAAAATAGGCTGTATTACGATATATGAGACAATGCATGATAGCCCCTTTTGGTTTTGGGTGATCTATGGGCTTTTGCGACATCTCGGTTTTTTCTTATTAATGTGGGCTGGACGGCATTCGGTGTAGGCCCAGTGTGTTGACGTAAGCCCGTGATGGAAGGGCCCGTCACACTTTATATTAACAGGTGCTAGGTCCCCTCTCCCACTTGCCCTAACCCTAATAGAGGTGCTCCATCGGCCGTCGGCAAGTCAGGGAGAGGAAGACCCAGATCACCGACTTCACCCTGTATTTTTACAGATCTAATCGGGCGATGATTCTGGAATATGAATTGTGCTAAAGGATTGATAATCGGATTATTACAAAGGTACGTTAGCGCCAGGTATGTGACTCTGTTTTCCGCAATTTTTTGTATCCTAAATTCGATTGCGGTGATCCTGGATTGGATTGATTTTTCTTACATGTGGTATCAGAGCATCCTTAAATCGATTTAGGATCGAACATCGTTTTGTTTGATGACTCTGTCTGACGAATCGCCATTAGGATTCGCTTATGATCTTGTACGTCTACCCTTTTACTTTTCCCTACTCTCTCTGTGCTTCCGCCTTCGTCAAACCTAGGAATGTTCCGCGGTTTGTCGATGGGTTTTTGAACTGCGTGTTCCGTGGTTACTGGTGGTGTTGACGTCTGTCCATGGATTACTCCGTCCCTGGTTGTGGAAATCCTTAACTCCCTTCCTCACCGATAATAAACGATCAAACCTTTGATTGGGCGTGCTTTACTCTGTGAAATATTGAAAATTCAATTTCTAAACTTCTTAATAGATGGACGAGGTTGAGGGTTGTAATCATTCCAATGTCTGATTGTTGCCCCTCTGTTCCATACTTCAAGGTGATGATGATTAGTTAGGTGGTTGGACCGTATGCTTTGGCCACCGAGAGTAATTTAATTGGAGTTTACAAATTGAGAGTTGATTTGCATGCTAATGGCATTGAGATGGTTTTTGTTTGATATTACGGGTTGCTTCCCTGATGGGAATTGAAGGGCTGAAATTTATGTTGCCCTGTGCCCTCATGCGGACGCGACGGTAAGTATTTACAGCGAGGCCGATATTGGTCCCAGGATAAAAAAAAATAAGGTTAGGATTCCTGAAAGTAAATTTGAGATCAAATATTAGAATTTTGAAAGGGAAATGTAAAAATATTTGTTAGTAAGGTTTCATATTTCAAATAACTTTGTCGATGTTATTTGATATTGAATTCTTGGCTAAATAAAATAAATAAATAAAATCGGAACAATTGAGTCGCCGGAGGTTGGGGCGACAATAGCCACGATACTCCTTCACACAGAGTGAGGAGACGGCATCCTCCACTCACGACGATTCCGTGCTGGTAGCAATGTGAATCGGTTGTTTTGTGCCATGATGTTGGCTTCAATGTATCGTGTTTAAGTCCCGCTTCTTACTGGTTGAGATTTTTCATGGCAGTTGTCTTACTTGATGCTTGTATTTGGGTCTAGTTAAAATGTGCGTAAACTGATCACGAGTGCATCGGTTTTTTTTTTTTTTTTATGATTTGTGATGACTTTGGTTTCTTATCCAGAGATTCCATTTAATTTTATGTTCAATCATTGGACTAGTGTATTTTTTTTCTCTCTTTACGGTGGAAAAGAATCCAATTTACTAGCATCTAGTTTCTAAGGTGTTAGTGGGTAGCCCTTCGTATGTTATGATTATCACCTACCTATGTTGTCATAGAAATATTCTATTGGCGCTGAAAACCTTATTTACATAACAAAATGATGGTGGAATGGATGACTAAGGTTCACCAAAATGTGAGATGAGTAGAATTCTATTTCACCCATTTGGCGGCAATTGCAATAGGAGGAAATTGGGTCTCTATGACCACAGAATTGAAATTGGGCAATGGGTTTGTCTGTTATTGGTCGGCTGAAAATGTAACCTTCTCTGAGACTAATTAGTTTTCCCGGCCGCGGTTGAATTTGATTTGTTGTTGAATTAATCCGCTTGTATTCGCATGAGTGGAGGTCGATTCCACTAGCACTATGGTGCGTACCCGGCTGTGATGTCGGAGGAGAGTGAGGAGGTAGTGTCACTCGTGGTCGCTACCTATTACAGTCACCTGGGCGCTCCCGAGGGAGTGGGTACGGACGCACTACAGTGGTCCTGACATATTGTAGAGGTATTAACATGGTGAATATCAAGTGAAACTAGGTGGCCCTATAACTCTGAAGAGGGGAGTGTTGCTAGTTGTGATTTTAGGTTCTTTGGGCTTAGTTGGTTTATTAAACAAGATGAGCATCTGAGTAACAAACGCTTCATTGAATTTGAACTTTTTTTTTTAATAAATTTTTATGCGAAAACCTTCCATGCTTTGAGTACATGATTGGTTAGGACCCATATTCTTACAGCATCACTAGTTTTTTCTGCATTAGTGGTTACTTGCTAAACAGGATTTTGATTTTAAAATCATATGATATGAAATGAAATTTTGACTTCCATTTCTAAGAGTATGACAATTATGAAATTTTGGTTATCGAAAATAACATAGGCCGAGACATTCTTTGGTACTCAGTCATTATGATGTGAAATCTACTATGTCAGTTGTGAAATGATAGGTTAAACGAGAAATCTTTATCCGTATAATTATATTTTATCCCTATAATTGCCTTGTGCTTTTAGGATAAAAACTATTATTTAATAGAGACAAAACGTAGTTATTCTTTCGATGTAATTTAAAACATTACTCTCTTAGAAGGTGTTTGAATACACCAAAAGTATTTGAAAGATTTATAATACATAGAGAGTAAGTAAATTTATCAACTATGGTTGTTATTCGATTTGAGACTCTTATGAACCATTATTTGACTCGTTAGTCTAAGTTGGCATGCATAAGATAGTTGTGTGTATAATTATGTGAGCAAGTGGAGTTACTTCGTATCTGTACTGTAAGCGTTTGGCTGCCAAAGTGGCTCGTTTACAGTGACAAGCGAGGTGCTTCATGGGCACGTGCATCCGGGTGAGATATTTTAGATTTGTGCTCTGGTTGTTTGGCTGCCAAAGTGGCCTAGCCAGAGTGACAGCTGAAAGTTTCTTACAATCGCACGTGTTCTCAACAAGTGAGAAGTCTCATATTTGTACTTTGAGTGTTTGGCTGCCAAAGTGGCTCGCTTGGAGTGACAGGTGAGATTTTCTAAATCTTGTTGATGGTACGTTTAGAGACTTGGGTGTACTGGTGTAGGGACCTTTCTGCCCAAAGGTGTCTGGTTCTTACATTTGGCGCATTTCGAGTATTTCTGTGGAGATCATTGGGTTGGTCCCTATTTGATAGTCCTTATACTATCTGTTGCTCACTGGTTCATGTATAAATTTAGAGGTCTTAAATTGACTGGTGTAAGAGGGTAAATCTCAATGTGCACTTACGTATCAATGTGAATTTCTTGAGTATGTCACTTTGTTTGCTTGTGGGCTAAACAAGGTTTTACGAGCATCCTGGAATTGGAAGATTACACATGATGATACGGGCGCTTGGTTGCCAAAGCGACTCGCTCGTTGAGATCAGTGAAATCTGCTTGTGTGACTATATATTACATTATTTATGGATTTACATAATTTATTTTTCTAGTATTCAACTCGATTGTCGAGTTGGGAGGGAAGGTTTGATAAGCATCCCGGTATGGGAGATTTCACATAATGTTGCAGGTGTTTAGTCGCCAAAGCGACTCACTTGTTGAGTTCTGTGGAGTCTTCTTATGTGACTTGTGTTATGCTAGTGGCATGACACTTGATTTATGATTATATCATTGATAAATGTATTTACTCGATTGTCGAGTTAAGTGATGATTGATTAGCAACAAAATTAATTTAGTAACATTAAGAACTTTAAATATTATGTTCTAATAAAATTGTGGGAGTTCTTGGATTCTTGATGATATGTTAGATCAGTGGGAGCTCCTCAACTGAATCATTTGATTGCTTTCATTAGTTGAAGTTTTTGTTAAGGCTCATTAGAGCATTGTCCAACATAAGGTTATATTGAGTTGTCATGTTGGATGTTGAGGTTTCTTACGAATACAACTCTTGCTAGTTGAGTGGTGTTGTTTCGAAAATGAAAAAATAGATGATAAATAATAAAAGCACCTATATTATTTGTTGTGTTGTGGGTACAATATTGATTGAATTCTAACCAAGACGAATACGACGCGAAGCGTAGTTGGCTTTTATTGTTATAATAAGTGATTTATTATTTTGATTTGCTTGGTTAGTGGGAGCCTTATATCCATGTCTTATTTGATAGACATGATTATTTAACTGTCGTATTTGGAACATGCTTTGTACATGTTGAATATCAGATTTGATGATCGTTGATTATCTGATTTATTATGTGCACATTGTTAAAAGTCTTAAGATCTGGTGTCTATCTTGAGCATGACGATCATGTCAAGTCTGTAAATCTCGTATGACATCATAAATGTTTTCTCGAGATACTTATGTTGAGACATATAGAGCAATAGTGCTCGGTTTATTTTATCCGGCCTCTTTGAGGCGTAAAGTTTACAGATGATTACCCCGGTATCACCGAGGTATACAGGTTACAGAGGGTATTCTCTGACCTTGGTTCAATATAAAGATGTCAGATATATTTGGTTGCATCCGGGTTACGGATGTCTACTCCGGTTTCACTAAGTATTCAAGTTACAGAGATGGTTTTCTCTCACTTTATGAAACATTAAGGTTACGGAGGTAGATGATTTCATCTGGCTTTTCTGAAGCATTAAGGTTACAGGTGTATACTCTGATTTCTCTGAAGTATAAAGGTTATGGATTGTGCACTCCGACTTCAGAGAAATGTAAAGGTTACAGAGTCATTTAATTTTTTAAAGAAAATCTTGAGACTTGGTGCTTGGTCTTGAGTATGACGGTTTTGTCAATATAGTGTCTCTTATAAAGCACAATGCAATTTGCGCGCATTAAGGTTTATGAGACATTTTGCAGAGCGGTTATGCTCTATTGTCTTTCTAGCTCATTATGGGCATAAGTTTATAGAAAGATGAAGACCGACCGAAAATAACATCATTCAGATCACATTCAGGGATGTTATTTTCGGCTACACCACCACATTGACCTATTGACGTTAGTGTTGCTGGCGCTTGTGATCATGGTTGTTCAACACCATTAAATGGTGTGACAACGGCTATGGTTCAGTGTTAGTAGCATTGATGGTCGGGGTTGTTTTTGAGATGTTTGTCGTATATTGTGTTTTTGCTATGGCCATATTGTATACAGCCTGAGAGTCATTTTCAAAACTAAAATGTTTTTTAAAAGCTTTGTAATTGATCATAGCCCAAGTGGGAGAATGTTGGAATTTTATTTTAACCTTTATTATTTTATTTTATTTTTATAAAATTCTTATTGGGCTATAATCAATTACCGATTTCAATTTTTATAAAATAGGCTGTATTACGATATATGAGACAATGTATGATAGCCCCTTTTGGTTTTGGGTGATCTATGGGCTTTTGCGACATCTCGGTTTTTTCTTATTAATGTGGGCTGGATGGCATTCGGTGTAGGCCCAGTGTGTTGACGTAAGCCCGTGATGGAAGGACCCGTCAAACTTTATATTAACAGGTGCTAGGTCCCCTCTCCCACTTGCCCTAACCCTAATAGAGGTGCTCCATCGGCCGTCGGCAAGTCAGGGAGAGGAAGACCCAGATCACCGACTTCACCCTGTATTTTTATAGATCTAGTCGGGCAATGATTCTGGAATATGAATTGTGCTAAAGGATTGATAATCGGATTATTATAAAGGTACGTTAGCGCCAGGTATGTGACTCTGTTTTCCACAATTTTTCGTGTCCTAAATTCGATTGCGGTGATCCTGGATTGGATTAATTTTTCTTACAGTGCATCCATCACCACTGCCTTATTGGATGAATTGGCCATTGTTTATCTGCTAGTCTCCCCCGAAAGAGACTACGGAGATGAGTGCTATTCCGATGATCCGTGACTCGACGCTATTTGGGGGATGTTTATATAAGGGTTCTTCCCACGAAATGCTCCGTCGATTCCGTGTGCATACGCAACTTCCTTCCCGAAGTTCGTTGCAGCTGTATAAGTCCTCATGTCACGATAAATCAGTAACATGACAGGGCTCAAATGGCGATTGTGCGACAGACAGTGGGGGGTGCAAACAACGTTGACCTCGCTGTATATTACTCGTAACTCGAACGGGAGCATTTTACTAGGCGATCCGATGATTTCCAAAGCATTTGCAATTCTTCAAGAAAAGTGTTGTGGAATATTATACGGGCGCCCCTTTCGTTACCACACAGGGCGAGCGAAGTCCACACAAGGATCCAAGGTCGGCTCACTCGAGGTCGGGGCCTCAACTCGGGCGTCGAGACAGCGGAAGGAGACCAATGTGAATACTTGATAACTTGTTATAACTATATATTTTCATTCCGCTATTTATGTTACCGCAAGCAATGTCATCCCGAGAGAGTCTGCTCCATCGCCGAAGCCGGTCATGTGGATTGCAAGCGGCCGATGTATTTCGCGAATCGAGAAGGCACTTACCAAGCGGGCAAGAGGATTAACATCATGTTTGGTTCACGAAACCATGAATATTACTCGTAATGGAATACTTATTTCTAATTAAATGGGCTTAAATCAAACAGCTATATAAATAAAATGTATTTTTTTATTTGTACAAGAATATAATACAAAATGAAAAAAAAAATGTTCTTATGATTAATATATTTTTAACTTCAGGTTTAAAAGAAGTAATTTAACACTATAAAAAAATCATAGCCCCTATATCATTGCGGCCTTTTTCAATATCATAAATTCAACAAAATTGTAAAAAGAAATTTTCCCAAGTAAGCTATATATATTTATATATACATAAACTCTAAACAACATGTAACATCGTCGTCATAATATATAGCTTACATTATTATTTGAAGTTGATCTTCATAGGCCCCAAATTTCATTACACCAAGATTAAAAAACAGCAAGAAAAAACAAGACCAGTATATTTTTGCAAATTATGTGATTAGGCCTTCTCGGGATAAATATTATTTACTCGTTTGGAGCTTATTATCCGACATCTTTGTAAGCGCATGGTTCGAATGGAGCCCAGCCATTACCGTCGTCGGCTCCTTAGCAACGAGCAGGAAGTTCCAAGTTGCACTTAGAAGGAAGCTCCATGGCAAGCTTGATGTTAACATAGCCTGGAATAAACACGCTCGTCTTGTAGCCACAAAGGCATTTTAGGTCGGCCTTCCTCAGAACCGCGCAGCACTTGCTTGTTGGGGGTGTCGCGATCCATCTCGTCACCGCAGGCTCGCACGAACTTATCTCGTCGAGAGAGACCTTGCATATGTCAAATAGTGCGTCGCCACACGTAGCAAACGCTGCTATTATTACAACGGCAAGGAGTGCATCCATCACCACTGCCTCATTGGATGAATTGGCCATTGTTTATCTGCAAGTCTCCCCCGAAAGAGACTACGGAGATGAGTGCTATTCCGATGATCCGTGACTCGACGCTATTTGGGGGATGTTTATATAAGGGTTCTTCCCACGAAATGCTCCGTCGATCCGTGTGCATACGCAACTTCCTTCCCGAAGTTCGTTGCAGCTGTATAAGTCCTCATGTCACGATAAATCAGTAACATGACAGGGCTCAAATGGCGATTGTGCGACAGACAGTGGAGGTGCAAACAACGTTGACCTCGCTGTATATTACTCGTAACCCGAACGGGAGCATTTTACTAGGCGGTCCGATGATTTCCAAAGCATTTGCAATTCTTCAAGAGAAGTGTTGTGGAATACTATACGGGCGCCCCTTTCGTTACCACACAGGGCGGAGTCGCCATCCGGGATGTACGCACGCCTTCCGGCCTAGTGCGCGCGAGGCGGTTCGGGCAACCCGAGGATCCGGGCCCGCTCCCCCGAGGTCCAGTCCGATCGGCGTTACAGCTCGAACGCCGGATGCTGCGGAAAGGGATTCGGGTTCGACCTTCCCTGGATTCGCGAATGGGTCTGCTGGACATTTCGCCAACCATCTTCAGTTCCTTGAAGGTGGCGGGCGAAAGGCTGCGTAAGACCTCGCTAACGAATTTTGGGGAAGGCTCAAGGAGCGGCTCGTATTGCTGTCACCTCATCCTAAATGGCTCCGAAAAAGGGTATGGTTTAACTTTGGTAAATTGTTCGGAGTCGCCACCGTCTTAGTTTTTAAAGGTGAGATTTTAAGTCGAAAAAATCAGAGTTAGGTTCGGGGATTCCTATTTACTAACCTTTATATTCTAACCATGCAAAAAGGGTGACGATTTGTCCAAAAAATTTAACTTTTGATTGACGGGTGTTGGGCCCGATCCGGGAGTAGGCCGAACCCTTATCGACGTTTTAACGGGCATTGGACCCGAATTTAGGTTTGTTTGATTAAAAACCAATCATACGACGTAATCCTAAAGCCTAAACATACGCGCAATCACAAGCAAGTATTTAGATCAAAAGAGCGGGGAAGGGCGGTGATTGCGGGCCTATACACTTGGGCCGGCAATCCGTTACAAGTGGGCTTTAAGAAAATTCGTGAAGGCCCGCACCTCCCCTTTGTACCTTTGATCGAGGTTGGGGCCACTTTAAATCTTCGAACCTACGGTTTTTTAGGCCGAGGTAGATCCACGCGGTTTGATACACACGCTTCAAGAAATCTTCGTCTTCGGGGTTGTTGAAACCTTGAGAGAGTCCTCGTCATCAAATGTGTAATGTACATGCAAGGAAACTGTAAATATGGTTAGTTAACTTTCATTTCCAAAATCAAAACAATGATTCGGAATCGGAGAAATGAACAAAAGTCCCTATGAATTCAAAATAATAAAGATCTAACCGCACACTACGTGACCCGGTGGATGATGAACATGTCTATCAAAAATCAGCAAAATCCAACGGTGGAATTACGAATTATGCACGTGCAAAGTCGCATGTAGCCTGCAGATGAGAATGCAGCATACGCATCCTTGGAAATCAAAGCATAACTTCACTCAGAATCGTCCGATCTAAGTGAAATAAAAATCTATAGATCTATATCTTGATGAGGAATCAGTATATAAAATTTCGAATGAATCCAACGGTGGGATCTCATTCCACAAGGCAAAGAAGGTGATTCGGCCTCTTGCATAAGCAATCCTTATCCAGCAGACTGATAGAAAAAAGAAAATTTCATAACTCTTCAATCATTCGTCAAAAAATTATGAAATTTCATCACATTCTAGATAACTCAAACATGTTTTGGCATGATATAGATGTGTAATCCGTTGCTAGCATAACGAAGAACCTGGACTACGGAACTTGACATATTTCAGCTAAGTGGTATGACAGACTAATTTTGACCACCGTTGACCATGGACTTAACTTGCTCAAATTAACAAATGTAAAACATGAAAGTTGTAGTAGATTAAGAAATCTAACTGTAGGTTAAATTTTAGTCCATTCGGAACTCAAGTGAGTAAATTGTGTCATCTGGTATACAGAACACTCAAACTTCGGCGAGAGAATAGAATACAATGGAGGTCTTTGTCTTTCTCGAGTTTTTGGACAGATTAGATGAACTCGAAAGCCAAACCTTAAAGAAGAAAAGTTGTAAAATACTGAAATTTGGTTTCAACGGCACTAATTTCATAAGATGTCAGATGTAGGATGTAAGAAATATGAATTTTTTTCATGCAGCAATATAAGCCTATTGCGAAATGCAGCAACCCCCGTGTCTTGTCTGCACTCCTTTGGAAATTTGACCAGGATATATGGCTTTGATGGAAAAGTGTATAACACAAAAGATTTAGAGAACTCAAAGAGGAATCTGTTCCAATCAATTTTAGATCAAACGGAGCTCAGATGTTCGAGGTATGTGTTTTTTCGTACTGCGTGCATAGAATGAAGCTGTTTTTTTCGAACAGATAAAACTCAACCAAGAAGATGTTAAATGAGGAAGCTTAAAACACGAAAGTTATAGCAGAATCAAAAAGAAAATGACTTAAAGTGGTTTCAAGTAAACCCAATCTATACAGACGAAAATACGCCTGATGGAATATATCTGCGCGCTCTGCGGATGCACAGAACGGGGCAGCTGCATTCTCGGCGTTCGAAGAGGAAAAACACCAGCAAAATGCGCCTTTTTGGAAAATATTTCAACAGAGAAGTTGTTCTCCATTAAGGAATGAAGTCTAAAGAGTTATAAAATAGCCCAATCTATGCATGGAGCAAAGAATTAAGACAAAAAATCCCAAGCACACGCAGCAGCGACGAACACTCGTATTCCAGCATGCGTGTGTTCCAATAATCGAAGGTAAATCGAGCAGTACATTGTATAATACAATCCCAGAAAGCTATTGATGCAAATCCATAAGAGATAAGAAGAGGATGGACCTGATTTCGTGTAGTTTCGAGCTTGCGAGCTCCGGTTGTGACGTTTCGAAGATACCGCAATGTGTGTTCATGCAAACAAAAGCAACAAATGAGATTAGATTTGTCTAAAGAGTTGTAAAACGAAGAGAACGCAGATGGTAAAAGGGACTCACCGAGAATGAAGCTCTTGGCATGGATTTCAGAGATGTTCATGGGGAAAGGCGCTCGCGATGGGAAACAGCCTGCCCCACACCTCCCGAGCACGCACTCTCACGATGGGAGACTCGTGTGCGCGTCGGGAGGGACTTCTCCGCTGGATGTTTGCGATGGAAGCATCGACGATGTTTCATGTGGCAATATATGGAGTTGGGGCTGACCAACACACAAGCTTTGAGCTCCTCGATTTGTTTTCTGGTCGGGTTTGCTATATCCGTTTACTGGCGCGACTGTCCTGCATCTGTGGACAAACACGTTAGAGCATAAGAAGGCGTCCCGTGGTGTTGATGTACAGCCGCGAGAAGCGTGGATGGGGAGACGGGGCTGTTTTCTTCGAGGTCATCGTCAACTCTTCATCGCTGCCGCTGCTGGATGGAATGTCGAAGGAACTGGCTCGGGACGGCTGAGAGTTCAGAGCTTCTACAGCCCCCGTCGGAGAAGGTTGTTGTCGACGTCGAGATGAGTTGAAGCTGAAGTGGCCGTTGATGTTGTCGCCTTCCGCTGTTGCCGCTATGTTTGAGTTGATTCGAGGGGGGTCACTCATTTTTCTTACCTTGGTCAGGTATCGTTGAGTGATGGTGGAGGCTCCCTGGGAGGGATCAAGCTCTCTGGTTCAGCGTTTCTTTTTTTTAAGGGGAGAGCCCCCTTTTTTTTCCAAGAGAGTTGATGGTCATTCCCCCTGTGTTGTCATCTACAATTTTTCTTTTATATTGTTTTTTACATTATTTTTATTCTTTGTTTTTTAATGGGAATGACTAATTGGGAAAATCATCATAGGGAAGGTGTTTGCTCCACCACTCTTCCATCTCTTGGCACCCCCCTTTTTCCATAAAACAAAGACCCTCATCCATTGAATTAGATTTGAGGGTCAATATTCATCATCGTACCACCCCTACCCCCTCTGTAAACCGTTGTGGCAATTTTGGGGAATGTCGTACTACCTCCATGGGGACGGCATTTTTTATCTGATTCCTTCTTATCCTTGCATTTTGTCTTACAGGGTTCTTATCTGACGGTCAAATTTTAACCTTGCAGATTGAATCTAACGGTCGAAATAAAACGGGCTAAAAGACGGGCTAATGACGTTGGGCTCGTAATGGGCTTGAACTTTTAACATTTTAAAGTTGGATCGGGCCGTTTAATATATATACATATTTTTTAATGGTCTTAGCCCAACAATAATTTTGGGTATTACATAGCCACAAAGGCATTTTAGGTCGGCCTTCCTCAGAACCGCGCAACACTTGCTTGTTGGGGGTGTCGCGATCCATCTCGTCACCGCAGGCTCGCACGAACATATCTTGTCGAGAGAGACCTTGCATTTGTCAAATAGGGCGTCGCCACATGTAGCAAATGCTGCTATTATCACAACGGCAAGGAGTGCATCCATCACCACTGCCTTATTGGATGAATTAATTGGCCATTGTTTATCTGCAACTCTCCCACGAAAGAGACAATGGAGATGAGTGCCATTCCGATGATCCGTGACTCGACGCTATTTGGGGGATGTTTATATAAGGGTTCTTCCCACAAAATGCTCCGTCGATTCCGTGTACATACGCAACTTCCTTCCCGAAGTCCGTTGCAGCTGTATAAGTCCTCATGTCACGATAAATCAGTAACATGACAGGGCTCAAATGGCGATTGTGCGACAGACAGTGGGGGTGCAAACAACGTTGACCTCGCTGTATATAACTCACAACCCGAACGGGAGCATTTTGCTAGGCGATCCGATGATTTCCAAAGCATTTGCAATTCTTCAAGAGAAGTGTTGCGGAATACTATACGGGCGCCCCTTTCGTTACCACACAGGGCGAGCGAAGTCCACACAAGGATCCAAGGTCGGCTCACTCGAGGTCGGGGCCTCAACTCGGGCGTTGAGACAGCAGCAGGAGACCGAGGTGAATACTTGATGACTTGTTATAACTATATATTTTCATTCCGCTATATATGTTACTGCAAGCAAAGTCATCCCGAGACAGTCTGCTCAATCGCCGAAGCCGGTCATGTGGATTGCAAGCGGCCGATGTATTTCGCGAATCGAGAAGGCACTTACCAAGCGGGCAAGAGGATTAACATCATGTTTGGTTCACGAAACCATGAATATTACTCGTAATGGAATACTTATTTCTAATTAAATGGGCTTAAATCAAACAGCTATATAAATAAAATGTAATTTTTTATTTGTACAAGAATATAATACAAAATGAAAAAAAATGTTCTTAGGATTAATATATTTTTAACTTCATTTTTAAAAGAAGTAATTTAACACTATAAAAAAATCATAGCCCCTATATCATCGCGGCCTTTTTCAATATCATAAATTCAACAAAATTGTAAAAAGAAATTTTCCCAAGTAAGCTATATATATTTATATATACATAAACTCTAAACAACATGTAACATCGTCGTCATAATATAGAGCTTACATTATTATTTGAAGTTGATCTTCATAGGCCCCAAATTTCATTACACCAAGATTAAAAAAACTGCAAGAAAAAACAAGACCAGTATATTTTTGCAAATTATGTGATTAGGCCTTTTCGGGATAAACATTATTTACTCGCTTGGAGCTTATTATCCGACATCTTTTTAAGCGGATGGTTCAAATGGAGCTCGACCGTTACCCTTGTACATAGCAGATCTCAAAGTGAACTGCTTGATGAGTGAACGACCAACCAAAGTCTCATCTAGAATGTGACTGTCAGTCCTGATAAGGTTTGTACAATAGTTGAAGGTTGATACTTCTGCTATCAAGGTTCTACTGATCCAACCACCTTAAGCGTGATCAGCAAGGTCTACTTCAAGATCTGAAAGATACTTGTAGTAGCAGAAAGTTGTCACAGAACCTTATAGGTTTCTACACTACCAAGAGATGATCCGTGAGAACTAGATCCAAGGAAACAACTCTAGAACCTGATTGGTTTCTGTAGCATTAGATGTTTGATGTAGGACCTTTGGAGTCTCTGTTCAGTTGTTCGCGTTGTGTCTGTTAATTTGCTTTTCTGTTTAGGTTTTCGGGGAATGCTCAGTGATATAACCGTTTGCGCAGAAAGTAAATGAGACACATGGGGTTTATAGTGGTTCGGTAGTTACCTACTCCACTCTTCACGCTTATAGCATGAAATTAACTATTGAACACTTATAGCAAATACAAGGCTGACAGAAGTAAAACACTCCTGCAAAGGGTATTGTAGATACCCCTTCGGCTTTTTCACAAAGGATGTATTAGTATAAGGTACTAAGACACTTATGTAGTATAGAAGGTGATGCAGAAGCCCTTTGGCTTTTCTACTCACAGAAACCCTGTGGGTTGTGATCAATAACGCTTTGAGTCGTGCACAGAGATCTGTGACTAACTCCAGAAACTCTCTGGTTGAGGTTCTGCACTGAAGACAGTGATTAACTCCACAATCCCTGTGGTTAGGGTTATGTAGAACGTGGCAGCTCCACGCAAGCATCTAGCGGCCCTACGTAGGTTGACAACCTCTCTGTCCAAGGGTGGATTTTCCCTCCGACGGTTCTACAACCTGCTTGGCTCCTCACCAAGGCTTCCCTGATGCTTGGCTCCTCACCAAGACTTCTAGAAGCAGACAGCACCCGTGGGGATTCTCCAAAGCCTGCAGCAGGTACTTCCCTTCTGCAGAAACACAAATGTCAGTGCCTCACCGTGAATATCTCATATGTGGCCTTTCTTTTACTCACTGCCCTAGCACGTATACACCCCAATTTTTCCCTAAGCCTTATGCACGCCCGCCACGCTATAGTGCAGCCAGATCCTTCGTGATCTCACTCACGCCCGGCACAACTTACACCCTGGACACTTGCTTTATGCATACACTAACAAGCCAGTTACAAAACAACCGATACTAGTACCTCACCAGATCCTTTCGGAAGCGGCCCTTCTTCTGCTCACTGTACTGACACGTATACACGCCGACTTCTCCCTAAGCCTGATGCACGTCCGCCACGCCACAGTGCGGCCAGATCCTTCGCGACCTCACTCATGTCTGGTCTAGCTTATACCTTGGGCACTAGCCTTCTGCAACCGAATGTTAAACCCCAAAAAGAACGAATACTCACAAGTCTCTCATGCTACAATACACTCACTCTACACGTAAGTCCTCCACTATTTTCTGTCTAACAAATGATCCTATCATATACAAAATAAAAATAAATATTTACAGAAGGTACAGTAGTTGACGGAAGTTTCTGCAAAACAAGAAAACAAATATCAGCAAAATAAAATATTCCCCCATTGGGAGAGATATTCTGTATCACTTAAAGATCATTCATGCCATCTGGTCATTATTATATTCACGATCCCAAGAAATAGCGCTTGCAGAAGATTCAGACAGATAAGATCTGTCAGGCTTTTGTAAATGGAAATAAGATAATCTTGGTTTCCAAAATTGATTGGCAGACTTTCTGGATACAGACACGTGTTGAATGCGTCCATGTTTAGATGAGTTGTCCTTTGCCATGATTCGTAAAAAATTTGGACTTGTTTAGATGTAAAAGAAATGATTAATTAACCGTTGGATAGTTCCAGATCAATCGACAGAACCTTGCATCGGCGCTTTCCATATAAAGAGTGATTTCTTCCCTTAAAGAGAGTAGATCAACTCACATCGAAATAAATCGTAATCAAAATGATTTAAAACCATTTTAAGTACCATATGAATGTATTTAAATAATTATATGATTAATTAAATAATTCATGGTAATGATTAGGTGACAGAAGGTACGAAGCAGACTGTCCTTGTAGGTTAACCTTCTGCAAAGTAGTAGAAGCTTACCTTCTGTATGGCATTATCAAAACCATACTAACAGTAATGAGTAAAATTTATTTTCACGAAGAAATATTTCAAAAAATTTATAGACTCAATACTTTTGTGTGAGCTCTCCCTAGGGATGACAAGTTTCAAGTACGCCTTCATCCTTGGATTTTTGCTTGAGGTTGATTCCAAATTGATTACAACAGCTAGATGATTTTTGCCAATGTGTCGACGATTTGATATGCAAGATAGCTTCCAAAAGCAAATTGAACAAAGTAAAGGAATCGGTCAAGGATAAAGTATTTTCTTTAGAGGTTGTAATATTTTTTTCAATAGAATCAACAATTTTCATATATAGAATCGGCGTTAATGGGGCGTTTCCATCTCTAGATTATTCTCCCCATGAATGAGATATTCAACATGTTCAGATCGTGCCAATTTTCATATATTAAAAGGATCACCATAGCTTAGGAAACATATCTCAATATATCTTTCCAAAACAACCAATGAGTGAACTTTGAAACCAAGTTACTTCTGCGAGTGAACCTAGACATAATTTATGAGTGAATTTAATAAGAATTAAAATTAAGTTTTGTAGGATAATTATCCCTTAAGTGCTCGCATATAAACAATCTCTAGCAAGGAAATCATTTTCCATATATAAGCTCTTCTGTAACCATTGTATGTACTCAAGTAAGGAGAGTTATAGCTCCTGTAACACGAGCGATTATCTCTACATCAAATACTATATGAATGATGAGACTAGTAAGCAGACCGTTACTTTAGAGGGCTATATCTTTTTATCCATTGAGGTCTTCCACATAACTCTTTTCGTATTGCTCGGATAACACATTAGCAATACTCACATTTTATCATCATCAAAAACATTATTATACTAACAGTAAATTCATTGAAAATAGAGCCAAAGTAGGACTGGTTTTGGAAATTCATAACTTTCTAAACCAAAGATAAGATTTTAACCGGTAAGCTAGAAAAAATTACAATATGTAGTTTCTAGAAAAAATAATTATCTAGTCAAAATGTGAAAAGAATGCATGCTTGACCTAATCAAACAATGACACGCATTGTCCTATGATATTATCTCAACATGCATGTCTCAATCGTAAATGACTAAAACCAATGCAAAGCAGAATGAGATCAACTCAAGGCTCATAATAATAACATCCTGATTTGGTCTAGTTTAACGTCTAGAGTCTGAGATATGAGCTCGTATTCAGGGAGCGAACGATTTGTCCATTCCTCATCAACCACCAGGCTTTGGTGTGGTTGGAGTTCGTAATGCATTCCACCCTGCAAGGACAAGTAAAGGAGAGGGGATATAAAAGTCTTAGGCTGCTGGTGCAACCACAGGATGTCTCCGAAGATCATCTCCAAGCTCTCCAACTTAAAGCTGTACAGGTAAAGAAAATGTCAGAGCAAAAGGAGTATTCGTGGGAGGTGGCAGTCGAGTATTCCTTTCCGTACAAGGGAATTGTTAAAAATAACAACACCTACCCACACACCCATAGCTCCCTTGCTCAATCTTTCACGATAGCTCTAGAAATTTCCATTTCAAATCTAATGATTTTAGATTTTTCGAGTAGGTAGGAATTGTGGATGGGAAACTACTGACATAAACATGTAGGAAAAAATCTGGAGAATGTCAAAATCTTCCTCCACAAGTTTAGGTGGTGGCTCTCCTATAAATAGGGGAGGCCCCTGCCTTGTACCCCACGCTCGAATGAGCAAATAGAAAGAAAGCTTCCTTTCCTCTCTCTAATTCATCCTTAGAATTTCTCTAGGTGGTGGTTCGGGCTTCGCCCAACAATTAGAGTGAAGAAATCTCGTGGTGTGCTCAACATTTGGCATCAGAGTCGGGTTGTCGGGGTCGAGGTGCCAAAGTACAGCGGAGGTTCTGCCGAAGTCCCGTGGAGGTTCTGCAGAAATACAACGGAGGTTCTGCCAAAGTCCAGTAAAGGTTCTGCAGAAGTGCAGTGGAGGTGTTGCAAAAGTTCTGCCGAGGAAGCTGCAATCCGGAATTGTGTCGGGCATAGGTCAGGGACCAGGCTACGCTTCCAGAAGTCTAGTTCGATATGGAGGAATTTAATACTGTCGGCATGCAAAAGAAATTAAATAACCAAAATTATAGCACGTGGAAGACGTGCATGGAGTCTTATCTCCAAGGCCAAGATGTTTGGGAGATTAGACCCCATCAGAGGAGGATATTGTCGCATTACGGAAATGGCGGATAAAGGCAGGGAATGCCATGTTCGCCATAAAGACCACCATTGAGGAAGAGATGCTAGAGTATTTAAGGTATGACGTTACGCCCAAAAAAGCCTGGGATGTACTAGCAAATAGGTAGATTACAGTTGCTAAAGAATGACATGCCGGCAGTTAGACAAGGATAACTAGGAATTAATAAGTTCTTCACAAAAGTAAAGTCTATCTGCCGGGAGATATCAGAGTTAGACCCAGGATCCAGAATTAGCGATGATAGGATGATGAGGATTATTATCCATGGTTTAATGCCAAAATATAGGGGATTTATTGCGGCGGTGCAAGGATGGCCCACGCCACCTACTTTAGAAGATTTAGAAAATTTGCTAGCTAATCAAGAGAAGCTAGTAAAATAGATGGCGGACGTATCTTTGAAAAATGAAGAAGAAGGTTTATATAGTAATAAGGGAAGGATCTATACTAAAAATAAGAGGTTTGAGGAAAGAAAATTTTCACGAGGTGGTAGAGGGGGACGACAAGAACAGCAACCAGCAGACATCAACAGGAGAAGAAATTACGTAAGTCAACTCAGAGAAGAGATGAAGAATGCTTCAATTGTGGAACCAAGGGACACTATGCGAGAGATTGTTGGTCCAAGAAAAAGAACATGGAAGAAAATGTTGCCACGTCAACTAGTCAAAACGGAGACAAATCCGAAGAAGAGTGGTACCTTGAAGCATATCTTGTCGTACTAGAATAAGAGCAATTGTTAGAAGACCAGGCTCTTGCAGTTGTTCACAATAATTCTGTGGATTATGGTGAGAACTGGATATTTGACTCGGATGCTCCAACCATATGACCAGTGACCGTGAGAAGCTACAGGAGTTGTCGGACTACAAAGGACGATGCGTCATCGTCACCGCCAAAAACTCAAGTTGCAGGGAGTTTACCATGTCCTAGGAATAAAGAAGAATCTTTTGTCAGTAGTCCAACTACCAGCTCCTGATAACTTTGTGGTGTTCGGGCCCAAAGATGTGAAGGTGTATCGAGATTTGCAGTTTTCTGGGATGCCATTCATGGAAGGACGGAAGGTAAACTCCGTCTAAGTTATGTCTGCAGAATCGGCATACATAGATAGAGTAAAGAAGAACGAAATTACAGACCTATGGTATGGGAGACTTGGACACGTTGGTTACCACAAGTTAAAGGCGATGATGAGTAAGGAGATGCTGAAGGGTTTTTCGCAGCTAAAGGTGAGTGTCGACAATGTTTGTGTTGGTTGTTAGTATGGAAAAACACACCAGCTGTCGTACAATGAATCCAAGTATATGGCCGAAGAACCACTGCAGCTGATACACTCGGATGTGTTTGGACTAGTGCAGCACCCATCAATAGGCGGCGGCAAATACATGGTGACGTTCATCGACGACTACTCCAGATATGTCTGGGTAGACTTTATCAAAGAGAAGTCAGAAGTTCTACAAAAGTTTAAAGAGTTCAAGAGCAAGGTGGAGAATGATTTGCAAAAGAATGTGAGGTGTCTGCGCACTTATAATGGAGGAGAATATGCCTCTAGGGAGTTTACAAAGTATCTCAAGGAGTCGAAGATAAGAAGATAGTTGACGTGCCCCTACATGCCACAATGTAACGGTGTTGTAGAAAGGAAGAATATGCATCTTGCAGAATTATGCAGAAGTATGTTGCATGCCAGAAATGTCTCAGGAAGATACTGGGCAGAATGCATGAAGACCGCTGCAGATGTTACAAACAGATTACCAAAGCTCGCCTCAATTTCAAGACACCCTTTGAACTACTATGGAAGATGAAGTCAACGGTGAGCCACTTATGCGTCTTCGGGTGTGTGTGCTATGTGTTCATCCCTAACCACCTACGAAGTAAATTCGACACGAAGGCAATCAAGTGTATCTTCATAGGATATGACACTGAGAGAAAAGGATGGAGATGTTGCGATCCTACGACCAACAAGTGAACTGTATCAAGGAACATCGTCTTTGATGAAGCAACTTCCTGGTAGCCACGTTCAAAAGCACCAAAAGAAGAAACTCAATTGAAGCAGGGGGGAAGTGACCCTAAAACCAGCTGTTGAGGAGACAGAAGAAGGTCCCACTGAAACAAGGGACACTGGTACAAAAAAAGAGAGACCTTGGCAAACCGGAGTATACCAAAGTTCTTATGAAGAAGATACAATTGAAAATGGAGCCAACGACGCAACAACACCACTGAAGAGGTCCACAAGACAACGAAGACCTCCAACAAAATAAATATATTTGCTGCCCTTGCAAAAGATGTTGACCCAAAAGAGCCCTCCATCTTTGAAGAACATCGAAGCACAAAGTGTGGCGAGAGGCAATGAGTGAAGAGATTCGAGCACTAGAAGAAAATCATACTTGAGATTTGGTTTCTAAACCTAGTGAGGTAAGACCCATATCTTGCAAGTAGGCATACAAGATAAAGACTCGCCCAGATGGCTCAGTAGAGAGATATAAAGCAAAACTTGTCGCCCGCGGGTTCTCACGGCAATATGGCTTGGACTATGAAGAGACATTCAGCCCAGTTGCAATGATAACAACTGTCAGAGTACTACTAGCCATAATACAAACAAGACCAGACATCTGTTATGCGGTTGGTCTGGTAAGCAGATTTATGCAATCACCAAAGAAGCCCCATCTTGAAGTGTTCGACGGATATTAAGGTATGTTACAAGTACATTGGACTATGGAGTACTCTATAAAAGGGAAAGCGACTGCAAGATTACAGGATATTGTGATGCGGATTATGCTGAAAATCGTAATACTCGAAGGTCGACCACAGGATATGCTTTTAGTATTGCAGGGAGAGCAGTGTCATGGTGCAACAAATGACAACCGACAGTATCGCTCTCAATTGCAGAAGCAAAGTATAGAGCTGCCACAACAACAACACAAGAAGCCAGACAACTCATTCGAGATCTTCATCAGCAAGCTAACTATGTGGTTCTTTTATCATGCGACAACAAGTCAGCAATTAAGTTAGCTTAAAATCCAGTATTTCATGTACGAACCAAACTCGTGGAAGTTCATTATCACTTCTTGAGAGAAAAGGTGTTGCAAGGAGTAATCACTCTACAATATATCAATACAAAAGCTCAACCGGCGGATACTTTCACCAAAGGACTTGATGCAAGCAAGGTCGAGGAGTTCCGAGCACCACTTGGAATGGCGAGAAGAGAAAGTCGATGTTGAGGGGGAGTGTTAAAAAATAACAACACCTACCCACACCCATAGCTCCCTTCCGGTTCCATAGAAATAACCGAAACAAAGGTCCTAGACATAGGAGGGACCTCAAGCACAATCGTTGGAGATGTGAGATGAGGAGGGTCGGAGGTTGTTCGGAGCAGATGCCCCTCATTCTTGTTGCGGTCGTTGACTTGTGAAGTTGTAGCAAGTTCCACGCAGTCTGGTCGGTTAGGGGGTCTCCTTGGCTTCTTGAGCTTACCTTGGTCTTGAAAGTCGCTGGGAGGTGTCAGGAGAAAGAAGCTGAGGATGAGCTTGTGAAGGAGGAAATGGCAGGAAAGTGAAGTCTCCCTTCTCTTATATTGATCGATCAGAATTGATTGATTTTACAGGGACGAGACACACCCATAAATTTTCTCGGCCTTGGCGGTATCGTAATTTTCCTGGAAGCACGACCAGTCCACACTCGCTCACAGTGTTTACTCACGTACTCTCGTGTATCGCTCACGCTCCCACTCAAGAACGCTCGCAAGGATAAGGACTCGCTCACAAGGGATAAAAAGAACACAATAATTTGACCAAGGCACATATTGTATTTTCACTCAATCTTACAATGTCTTACCCACGCCCCCGTTACATCTCTTATTTATAGGGGTCATGGGGCATGCATACAATTTACAAATGTACACTATGCAACCCAGCTCTGACCTGCAAGAGCATTCCAAGGGTCGCCTGCACCCATTCTAGTCACGTCAGCGGCAGCCCAATGATCGTCTGCACCCAGCTGATCCGTCAGATGAAGCTCCAGGGTCGCCTGCCGCAGCGTACTACCACAAGCAATTTCTGGCATCCCTGATCATGTCAGACCTGCCCCAACATACGTCTGACCTAGGCAAGCGACTATATGGCTTCCCTTTATCGCTGATGACCAGCTTACTCTCGATTTTCTTCCAAATCACCGTATTATTACTCCCAATAATACAAAGGGAACTACAAGATTCTCGTGTATACAACAGGCTCCCTAAGTATGGGTATCTCGCCTAACGCACTCTCCTCTATGCACACTCACATGCTCTTTCTCGCCCTAAGTCCCCGTTCACTCATTTATAGGAGCCAAGGGGAGTTACATCATATTACAAGACAATGGACACTTAGATATCATGCGGTCACGAGGAACCCAAGAGTCCAGCAACACTAACGGTCGTCTGCAGCCAGGAACACCAGGGGTCGTCTGCACTCATGTCAGGGGACTGCCTCCTCTTGCAGCAGCCATCTGAAGGGTCGCATGCAGCTTGAGTCAGGACCCTTCTGTCTACAACCACCCACGTGCAACCTCTAGGAAATCTTCGTTGCTTCTTGCGGCATGCCACCTCTCCAGCTTCGCACACCAGGAACGCCCAACAGCCAGATTCCTCCTCGACCCGCGCATCTCGTCGCATCTACATCGCACTGTTCGTTGTCCAGCACTTATCTCTTCGTTCGTTTGCCAGTTTTCCCTTTTATGTGAGTCATCCCACAGTGTGTACGCGGACGCTCGCGTTCACGTACGATTGCCTCCAATGCACGTCCATCGTCGTGCTGCCCGCCACCCGCTAGTCCACCACCGAGTGTAGCTAAGGCTACTCACCTAAGCTGATCCCCACACCAAAGGAACCGGGTCATGTGTTCGGCCTACCTCACGAACACCGCTCTAGCACTCGTACTAGAGCACTTCGCATTCTGGACACGCCTTGTCTCGTGCCTAAATTCGATGCCCCAGCCTCGTTCCCGAGCACCGATAAGCGCCACCCAACGCTCAAGCCCATGCCTCCTTCACGAACTACCGCCTAAGCAACATTGCTCAAGCCTCGCTAGTTGATGGGCCAAGGATCCCCATCCGACCCTGTGACAAACCTCCCCTACTAGTTGGAGTCGACGCCCTCTTCAACGCGATGTCAAGGAACGCATGCGCTACGTCCCTAACAACCAAAGAACATAAGTTAGTTGTCCCCACAGCCTCCACAACGCTTGTTTCATCCTCTGGCGCCTCATCCGGAGTTTCGAGGGATGGTACTTGGACAAGCTTCGCCCTCTGGGGTGCCTCCGTGCCACTTGCCATGTAGGAAACACCTGTCAGCATGCCCCTCTCGCAGCCCTTCTCTAATTGCATGGCCGTCACTCGCTTCGGCTTTGCACTATGTTCCCCTTTGAAGTGCCCCTTGCGTGCGCCCCCAAGAACTGCAATGGAGCAACACGAGACTCGAAAGCACCTTCGTCGGCATCGATAATCGCGGTCAGCCACTTCTTCATTGGGTAATCTCTTGCCCGATGAGGTCGTTGCAAATGAAGTAGCCTGAGCGAGCCCGTGGATCCGTCTGCGACTCATCCCTCATTCTGTCATTTGCCCCATTGGCCAAGCCGTCATCATCACCACGCTTTGGTTTCGACTTGCCCTCATGCTTTCCCCCATCTCCGCCATTCCGTGCCCACATCTCTTTTGTCAGGGCCTCCCAGTCTGCTCGCTGCCCCCTCCCAAACGAAGATCAACAAGAGAGTCTTCTGCTGCCACCGTCGAAGCCAAGTCTCGCACACCTTGTTTACGCAGCTCGATCTATGCCCATTGTTGAAGACCGTCGAGGAAGTTGAATAGCTTTTCCGCCTCGGACATGTCGGGTATATCCAGCATCAATGATGTGAACTTCTTCACGTACTCTCTCACGGTGCTAGTGTGTTTAAGGATATTCAACGCCTCCCTCGCAACCTAGGTCACGTTGGAAGGTAAGAACTGATCCGTCAACTCTTTCTTCAAGGACTCCCAGGTATCGATCATAGGACGACCAGCACTCATGTCGTCCTTCACCCGCGTCCGCCACCACAACTTTGCATCTATAGTAAGATACGTGGACGTGATCGAAACATGCTCCCTCTTAGGAATCCTTGCTGCCGCAAAGTACTGCTCCACATCCCACAAGAAGTTTTGCAGTGCCTCCGCGTCTCGACTTCCGTCGAACTTCTGAGGTTCAGGGACTCACATCATCGAACGCTCATCCCCACCGGAGGATTGTGCAACAACCACCCTCTTAAGGATCACAACCTCATTCGAAGGTCCTCCTGCTGACTATGCATCTCTTCCACGGTTTGGCTCAAACTATCGAGTAAACCACTGAGCCTTTCCTTTATAGCTTTGCTAAGGTTGGTCGTGCTTGGTTGGGCACAACGCCGGGCTGGTAGCATTGCTAGGTTGAGTTGGCCGTAATATCGTCTCGGACCCATCACAGTTGGAATCAGAGCGACTAACAATGACAACCAGAACCACCAGCAAGAGATTGGAACGACTAGAGCAGCTCATGGGTGAGGCTTCTCCCGATATGCAGACCTCGGTCTTGGAGGACCTTGATCAACTCCGTGGGGGCGTGGCTAAGTTGGAATCTTCCATCACAAGGTTACCGTGAAGAATAAGTATCAAGTACCGTTGGTGGTAGATTTGTCATAAATGTCTGGTGTTTAGCTGGATTTCATGGCCCTCCAAATCAAATGAATCAAACGAATAACTGGACTGAGACAATCCGCAATTTCTAATTAACAGTCAATGAATATGTAAAAAGTCACCATGAGCATATTAGTTGGTTTGTTTCAAGTAGGATTTTGTTGTCAATTTTACAGTTTCGTGGGATAAAAATACGGTATTGTGATTAAAATATATATAATTTTAAAGATATTTTTTTAAAAAAAATATAAAATCGTAATTTCTAGAGTTAAAACTGATATTTTCATAGATAAATATAATTTCTCAAATAATTTTCAATTTAAAAGTTTAAAACTTTTATTAAATTTCATAACAACATATTTGCCTTGTACTCTAATTATCTTGCTTAAATGCTTTCAGATTCTTGCACAATGAAATTTTAAGGATCAAATGTTTAACAAAGAGAGGGGAAATATAATTTTTATTATAGTTTCCTATCTATATATATATAATAGTTAAATTAGTTTGTACAATAAATTTTTCAATTTTATTTCGAAAATTTATTTATTTATTTAAAGATTTTTAATTGGTGTTAATTTCTCTATTTCTTAAATTTTCTAGATACTTTTTAATTTTCAGTAATGACTTGTATTATCGGTTTTCTCCCTTAAAATTCATCCGGGAGTGTAAAATTATTTAGGTTAAGAAATTTCTTACAAAATAGTAATTTATTTTTGATTTTTTCCAAAGTACTTTTACACTGATTTTGTAAAATATCTAATTAGTTAGTAACCTTTCTTCATTACTAAAATTGTCATACGATTAGTATTTTTCCATGTTATAACTTTTCTAAATTTGAGGACTAAATTTAGCTAATTTTACTGGTAGGTGCTCTTTTTGTAATTACATTTTCAAAACTAGTAATCTATAATATTTTTTAAATTTTTAATTTTACACATAACTTCTCTTAATACTTAGTTTCTTTGTTTTAAATTTAATAATTTTCTTAAAATTTGTTTTTTCTTTAAATTTGCAATTTCTATTAACTTCGGTAATGCGTTTTTATCAAACCAATTTACTAAAATAACAAGAATAATGTTTCACTATATTTGTAACTTCACCTACGTAATTTGTAAAAAAAATAATTATTTTCTAACAATAATTTATTATTTGTAAAAAATGAATGGTTTGGTCACTTGAAGATACCATGGAAGCGACCTTGAGAGTGGAGGTCGCTATGTCGAAATGCCATTGTTGTTAAGAATTGGAAAAGATGAGTCATTTGAATATCTTTGTCACATTTATTGACGGACCGTAGTTGTACAGAGAAGAGCAAAGAATGCGTCCTCGAGATCAAACGGCGACATGTTTATCTGTGTACAATTATTACATTACTGAGGAGAATACATCCACGAGGTTGATGGATTTTGCCCTTAGAAATGTAGTTATGAACAGATGTGTCATTTGATTTTCCAGCTTAGGGTCATGTTTTTTTGTTTTTCCAACGACTATAATTTTTTAGAATGTTCCTTAATCGATGATGCGGGAATGAATTTGTTATTAGCCATCGTTCGAGCATGTCTCACATCCCGTACAAAAAGCTTCCTTCTTTCCCAATATTCAGCGAAACATCAGGCACCTCAGATGATCGAAACATGAGGCCCTGAAGCATAGGATGCATGCCCAAAGATGCCACTTTGTAAATTATCATTCAGGTAAGCAATAAAGTAAAGGCATGGCCATCAATCAAAAAGAGTAATGCTATAGCATAGTTACATTATTACTTTTCATTATTGTTGATTTAAGCTGGTTTTGATGATGACAAAGGTTATGTATTGCTAATGTGTTATTCAAGTGTACAGACGAACATGTCTTCGGGTGTAGAAGCTGGTCTTTGTTGTGTGAGCAATACATAAAAGAGTTATGTAGAATACTTCAGCGGAGGAAACGATTTAGCCATCAGAAATGGTGTTCTGAGGACGAGATCTATTATTGAGTCCACTATCTCTATTGTAGAGATGAGCTTCTGTGTCACAGATGTTATAACCCTCCTTACTGGAGTGCTTACTACGGGTTACAGAATGGCACTTCTGTGAATGACGATTTCCTTATTGGAGATTGTTCAATATGCGAGCACGTGAGATAATTATCTCATACGTCCTAAAGTTAATTCTTATTGAATTAACTCTGGAATCATGTCAAGGTTCACCCTTGGAATTAACTTATTTGTCAAGTTCTTTCATTGAGTTGTTTTGGAAAGATTTATTTCCTAAACTTAAGTGATCTTATGATTATGGAATTTGGCTACGACCTAATCATGTTAAAATCTCCCGTATATGGTGAGAATATTTTACAATGGGAATGCTTTCATATTATGGAAACAAATCAATCCCGATGCTAAATACATATAAGGAAAAGTGATGATTCTGTTATCGCAGAAAACAGTTTCGTAGCAGAATACATTATCACTTATTCGGTGCTGGTTTATTATTATCTGATATTACTAAGGATAATGTTTTGTGTTCTTGGAAGTTTCCCCATAGGATCGAATCATGGAGAAAATGGCAAGTGGATCAACTAGCCGTTGGTGATTGATTGGGAAACTCCTTTCTACGGACAAGCTTAAATGCAAGAGTGAAGCAACATTTCCAACTTGTCATTCTACCTGAAAGCTTACCAGAAACCTTTATCCCTTCACCGTTGCAAAAGCTGAGATCGTCCATTGTTCATTCATCGAGCGATCAACTCTGAAAGAGATCATCTTCTGTAACTGCAGACTGTTTGTGCTGTAGCTGTTTTATTTGAGCAGGTTGTTAGTCACACCCGTGTGTGCAAGGGCAGGTGGTAGCCGTTAAGCCACGAGGGTAGGTGGTAGCCATGAAGCCACGTGGGTAGGTGTTAGCCGTTAAGCCACGAGGGCAGATGGTAGCCGTTAAGCCACGGGCTCAGTGAGGAGCCGGAATTAGTCACGTCGGTTACGTGCGGGTTGAGCTAGTCACGTGTGTAGATGCAAGTGGTTAGTCACATTTCTGATAAGAAGTGTGCATCTGTAACTTCCCTTGATCACATATAGTGAATACGCCCTAATTGGGGTGAGCGCTGGGAGAGTGGACGTAGACATTGTTTGTCGAACCACTATAAAGCTTTGTGTCACATACACATTAGATAACTTAGCTCAGAACTGAGAATCTGTCCAACAGATCTAGTTTCTGTAATTTGACATAGCCACGCTTCTGTATTCAGATATAATCGAAAAAGTGTCAAAACTCTTAAGGCACTAATTCAACCCCCATTCTTAGTGTAATCCTATACCAACAATTATTCATGTCAAAACCAGACATGAAGACAAGCAAACAAAGGACGTGGTAATGGAAGAAAATACAAACACATACGCGAGATGGTTCGATGAGTATTACTCTATTAGCGAGTTACGGCTTGAAAGGAGTACTGGGTAATGCATGTTCTTATTTTTATGGATGACATGGGCTCGCGATCAGCACTTAGCAGGGAGTTTGCAGCCGCACTTAGAAGGGAGCGCCATGGCGAGTTTGATATCGATATTGCTCGGCACAAGGTTGCTGGTCTTGTAACCGCAAAGGCAAGGCAGGTCGGCCTTCTTCAGGAACTTGCAACACACATCTGTCGGGTGTTCTGAGCTCCCCTTCATCACTGCTGGCTCACAGGTTCTTATCTCGCCAATGGAAACATTGCATACGTCAACAAAGAGGGCATCGGAGCCGACTGTAAATACAGCCACCATCAGAGCGAGAACCAACCCCATCCTCCTCTTGTTGGCTAAGGCGGCTGCCATGGATCGCTCTTATTTCGCGGAAAACTGCGACTTCCCCACTTTTGATACTTGATGTTTTAGCTGATGATCCAGAGAATTCATGGGAAGGGTGTTTATATAGGGATATTGAGCCACATCCACCTTAATAAACGAGGACATATTTTCCAAGGACTAAAATATTATATTAATTTGCAGCAACAACAAATAACAAACAGAAAAGACGAGGGGAATACTACTTCCTTGGATTTGATGTTTGTGCCAAAAGAGTCCACCCACATTCACATGATATAAACGTTTATGAAATGATGATGATAATAATAACATTTAAACATCAACTTTGATTATTTTTTAATGGTAAGAGCTAAGAACACGGGGGAGTCTCATGATAGTAAATAATATTCTTTGTGGTGGTTTTTTATGTTCCCCTTGGAATATCCATTCCTTAGTTCAAATGGCTCGGGGAATCCAAGAAAAAAAAAACTAGGTTCGGTCTTTTTTTGTTTCTACTTGTCTATGTTTCACAGCTCGTAAGAAACTGACATTGTAATTGACGTAATCACATGTCCGTTGGTCAAATGATAAAGACCACAATTTAATTAAAATTAAAAATATATATATATAAATATAAAGTATGTAACCCTTTACTGATTGGGCTTGGTCTTACAGGCTTTGTTTCATTTGGGATGGGCCTGGATGAATAATGTTACAGAATTTACAAAAGCACAGCTCAATTTCTTCTTACAACCTTAAACCCTAGACCCTCCTCCTCTCGACACCGCCACCATTTCCCGCGGGCCTTCTCCGTGCCATCCCGGGAAGGGGACCGAAACCCACTTCTCTGCTCTTGCTCTTGCCTCTCCCCCTGCATCCTCCGAAACAGGTCTTCTCTCTAGTGTTCGGACCGAGTTGGGGTGAAAGGTGGGGACATGCTGTTTGTTTTTTGTGTGATTGGGTCGTGTTTTCTTGGGTCATGATTCGCGGGGTTAAGCGAAAGTTTCGGTTTTTCAGGTGGGTTTGGGTTCTGGTGGGCGGTGAATACTTGGGTTCAGATGCTGGTGTTGTTCGAGACTCCCGCAGGGTTCGCCCTGTTCAAGGTCCTGGACGAGGGGAAGCTCTCCAAAGTTGAGGTTTGATTGCGCGTACACTTGTTGAGTTGCTGTCTGATTGATGAAACCCGTCAACTGTTGATTCCGGGATTTGCATTTGACAAGGACGAAGTTTCTTTCTTTTGGAAGTTAACAAGAACCTCCTGGCAATTGGATGTAGAAATAGTGTCATTTTATTGATTCTTTTCCTCTCTTCTGTAAATCTTATGGGAGTCGACAATTGTTCTATGTAGGATTTATGGAAGGAGTTTACGTCCGCTGACTCGGCTAGACAGGTTTGTCTGTACTTCTCATTCTTTTGTGTGCATGTCATGTTTTGGCACTTGATCTGATAGCTTATACCTTTTTAACTTGCTGTGGCAGGTTGTGAAGCTTAAGGCTTTCTCAAAGTTTGAAAATACGGCCGAAGCTCTCACAGCAGCTACCAGCTTGATCGAGAGCAAAGTTCCCAAGAATCTCCGCAGGTTCTTAAGTGCCAACTGTGATGGAGAGACATTGGCTGTTGCTGATTCGAAACTTGGCAATGCCATCAAGGAGAAAGTGGTATGCACATGTTCCTGCACATTGTTCGTTGAGTTTTTAACTGAAGTTTATCTCGGATGATATTGCCTCTTCTTTACTTTCAGCATGTCGATTGTGTTCACAATAACACTGTGATGGAGCTAATGCGAGGTGTCAGGAGTCAGCTCACTGAACTCATATCTGGTCTAGCTGTACAAGATCTTGCCCCTATGAGCCTTGGGTTGTCTCACTCTCTGTCTAGATACAAACTGAAATTCAGTCCTGAAAAGGTTAGTCTTATAATGCGGTGGCCACTTATTTCCAAAATGTTTGATGTCCAAATAATTATTTTTTTTCAAACAATGGTTATTTCTGGGGTGTTGCTCAAACCCTCTCATCATTTTCACAGACTCAGAAACTGTTCTTCATTGCTTTGCTTTTAATCCTCTTAGCAAATGCCAGAGTGAGGTCAATGATGGATTCTTATTTGGGCTTGTTGATCTTCTTTTCTCAGAAGAATAAGTTGTTGCCAATTTGTTAATTTAAGTTTTCTATTATTTTGTCTAGGTGGACACGATGATTGTTCAAGCAATTGGATTACTTGATGATCTTGACAAAGAGCTCAATACGTATGCCATGAGGGTCCGAGAATGGTATGGATGGCATTTTCCAGAGCTTGCTAAGATTGTTCAGGATAACATACTTTACGCAAAGTCTGTGAAGCTGATGGGTGACCGTTCCAATGCTGCGAAACTTGATTTTTCTGAGGTATAAATCCTGCACTGTGTTGTATTGAACAATGTGATTTGAAGCAGCACTTGATCTGGTGTTTCTTCTTTATCTTTGGCTTTTTCCGCCTAGTATTTGGGTGCGGAAAAGAGGCCTACGCAGATGCTATCATTCTTGCTTGATGAATTGTCTGCTAGTAGTCAGTCACTCTTTTTTTATGATAATGTAGATACTATCAGAAGTGGTTGAAACGGAATTGAAAGAGGCAGCTTTGATATCAATGGGAACTGAAGTTAGTGATTTGGACCTGATCAATATTAAGGAGCTAGCCGACCAAGTTTTGGCTCTTTCTGAATATAGAGCTCAACTATATGATTATTTGAAACAACGGATGAACACGATTGCCCCAAATTTGACTACCCTCGTTGGGGAGCTGGTCGGTGCCCGTCTGATCGCTCATGGTGGGAGCTTGTTAAACCTGGCCAAGCAGCCTGGAAGCACAATTCAGATCCTTGGTGCCGAGAAGGCCCTTTTCAGAGCTTTGAAGACCAAGCATGCGACTCCCAAGTACGGGCTCATCTACCATGCTTCATTGATTGGTCAAGCAGCACCAAAATTGAAAGGGAAAATTTCTCGGTCTCTCGCTGCAAAAGCTGCACTGGCAATCCGTTATGATGCTCTTGGTGATAAAGAAAATCCAGATAACACCATTGGAATTCAAAGCCGTGCTAAGGTATAATGCCATTGCTGGTTATTACAGTTGGTTTCTTTGTGGACATACTACCTTTGGAGATTAATGTTACTTTCTATTGTGCGTAAGATCGAAGCAAGGCTATCGACTCTGGAAGGCCGGGAATTGGGTCGGTCTGCTGGCTCCGCTAAGGGAAAGCCTAAGATCGAAGTTTATGACAAGGACAGGAGGAAAGGGGCTACCGGTTTAATTACTGCTGCCAAGGTTAGTCATTTTCGTTTACCATGGTTTGGATTTTTACGGATTCCTTGTCATGATTATTCCTTGTACCATCAACATCCAGAATTGGTGATCAATCATTTCTTACATGTAGACATACAATTCCGCTGCCGATTCTACGATTGGGAAAACCATAGACTCAGTTCTGGAGGATGCCACCAAACGAAAGAAAGACAAAAAGAAGAAATCCGAGGAAGAAACCACAACGATGGCCATCGATGCGAATGGCTCTCCCGAAACCGAAGGCCAGGAGTCAGGAAAGAAGGCGAAGAAGAAAAGGAAGAAAGACTCGGCAGGTGACTCCGAAATACAGAACGAGGGGGTCGAAGCAGATGCCGGCAAGAAGAAAAAGAAGAGAAAGCACGTCGAAGAGGAGGATCAAGAAGAAGGGGAGCAACCCAGCAAAAAGAAAGACAAGAACAAGAAGAAGAAGAAAAGCGAGGACTGAGGGGAAAAACGTGTTCCTAAGTCATTGTAGTAGTAGTTTATCCTAAGAATTCGGCCACTAAAATTTTGCCGCTTTTTTCTTTTGATCACGTTAGAGGTCCTTGTAGTTAATACTGGTTGGTTCTTTGGGGACTTCCAAGCTTATTGCACAATCTTCCCAATTCCCTTGTTCTATAGCCGATTGGTGTCTCTTATCATTGTCACTGCTTCTGCTTCGTCTTTTATACTCTTTTTCTGAATCAAGACAAATATATAAATATAATTATAATTATTTTTTATTTAAAAAATGATAACTATTGTTGTAATGTATTGTTATTTTACATGGAAAACTGGATAAAATGTTTAAGATATCGTTATATAAATTCAACGAATAATATCTTAAAATCGGAGTTAAAACTTCAAATTTTCAAATGATTTTGCAGGAACTAGAGTTTAAGATATCGATTTTTCTTTTGAAGTGAACTCAGAGTGATGCGACGAAGCTTTTTTTCATTTTTTTCATATTTTAAGTGTTAAAAACTCGAATTTTACAAAATATACTTTGGCAACTATCATTATTTTAGAACAAAAGTCAATTAACACCATATTATTTGAGTTATAATCCTACATGATGGATTGTCCGAAAGTGTTCATCTTATTACAAGATTTTCCATTTCTGAGCTTTGATCACCAATAACCGCAAAATAATATAAGTGACGCAAATTATTCCGTAATCGTTCTATTTCTTAGTCTTACTTCGCTTCTCTTTTTGTTCTTCCATCTAGTATTTCGATATATAAATGAATATAAATGGTCGACGGTAGTCTGGCGGTCAGCGACACCACACCCTTTGAGAGGAATGTATGGAAACACGGTTAGTTTTAAAAAAACAATTTACGAAATGCGGTCCGAGTTTCGTAAAATACGGTTTTACCGTCGTATGGCCATATTTTGAAAACCCACCCTCCAACAAACTAAGCAGGGGCGGGATCTCAAAACCCGCTCCTATGGCTTGTCCATGGGCGACATGAAGGCGCGTTTTGAGAACCCGTCTCTGTCACGTCGAAAACTTATTCACCACGCAAGTGCACGCGATCGTACAAGTAATAAAGTGTAAGTAAGATACCGTTCCCATGAGGACTGATCTAAACTTCTCTCAATTATTAAAATACCGTCAATCTATATTATCCAACTAAGCGATTTGAGAATTAATCAAACTAAATGTAAAGCTAAAGAAAACGAGTAAGTAAAATGAATTAAAATTCAAATGAGAAAAGCACCTAAGGCGACGATTTCACCGGACAATTAATCGCAAGTCATATCTCAATCAACACGCTTAAGATGATTTGGCTGATAATCTGGAATTCGGTTATCTTTCTACACCCCTCCCGAGGTCGTAAGAACGTACATCTCTGTAAATAGTAATCACTCTATTCCTAGGTAGATTAACTATCGAGTGCCCCTTAAGAATCAATTCCAATTCGATTACCTAGGACGATTGGGTATATTCCTATCCCACTCGTTAATAATCCCGTCTTCCGACCAAGTTTACCCTAGGTTATTCCTGTCCCGTGCTTAATCTAGGATTCCCCTTCCGAGTTCACCTAAATTCACTATTCAATCCTATTGGTGATCAAGCAATAAGAAAGCATTAAGAACGAATAGGAATAATCTAACCTAAATCATTCAAGTGTGTCAAAAGAGATAAACTCTTGACTAACTGTCAAGATCCATCTTAACCCTAGGCAAAGAAAATTAGTTCATAACCGAAATAAATGAAAACATCAAATCCATCGTAAACAATGAAAACGACATAAAGGAAACTAAAAGAAAAACTGGCGAAGTCTCTGTCGACGGCTCCTTGTTACCATCCATCCTCTGCCCCTCTCCAGGTAAAATACAATATTTTTATAATCCCCCCTAAACCTAGAGAATCTCTGAAAATAAGAAAAGAAAATCTTTTCTTTTCTCCCCATCGTAGCTTTAAGTCTTACAAGAGCATCCAAAGATCTTCCATATGCACAAAGTCTTCATAATTAGGCCGAGATCCCCTTTTCTTCATATTTATCCTGAAATAGACAAAAAAAACTCGGCAGTAATCCGTTTCTCGGGAATAATGTGAAATAACCAAGAATATTATGTAATGAACGCAATATTTCACAAATCTAACAAAATCTAAGTATGAAATTGCCCTAAATAACTCTACTTTCATAGAGTTATCACACCCCCAAACCTAAATTTTGCTAGTCCCGAGCAAAGATAAAGAAAATAAGAATTAAAAGACTCTCCTTGACCAACCCAAGTCACTCAAACGTAGAAGCATCTTTTAGAACATTCTCAGAAATGGGTGCATCCTCCTCATGTATCTAGATTCCATTCACTACCTAACATACTCAATTTAAGGCTTTAAAACATAATATCTTCGTCCCAGCAGATTGTACACTCAACATTAACATGCATACATTCCAAATAGCTCATGTTAACCAGTAACTCGTAAAAATCACCACAAACATCTCTATTTATTCATCACAAGTTTTCCAATTTTTTAACAACTTCATCATCTATTTTTTCTTTTTTAGATTGCACGACTCTAAATGTTTATCTGATTTCGGCTAAAGCTTATGTAGCAAGCTCTCGACCAATGACTCCCGATTCAATTGAATCAGGGCATTAGGTGATAAAGCACCCCTCGGATCAATCACTCAAGCTAGCACGGAAGACTCCCACCACAAGCACATATTCAGGTAATAGTTTTTTCTCTATTCTTCTCTTTTTTAACCTGAACATTAGTACTCAGAGCCTTGGCAACCTCACTTTCTTTCTTTCTTTTTTTTTAGCCGGGATCCCCAAAGATGTGGTTTCAAGAGATAATTCAAGCTACTCTACTCACCACTAGTCACCATGCATTCTGAGGAGATGTAACCTGTTGCTGCTAAGCACACTTCCTACTGGGAGATCTTTTCAAAATTAAACAAAAAATTTTAGCATACTAAGCAAAGAATTTCATCTTTCCATACTTGAAGAATGTAACCCATATGCTCATCATTGAAAACAGACATTCCACATCGACTTTCTACGGTTCCATCGAGGAAAAACGACCCAAAATATGAAAATAAGACCTAGACATGACTCACCCTAAAAAGTCAATAACAAACAACACCACACCACACCATACCCCCAAACCTAACCAGAGCAACGTCCTCGGTGGTTAAGATAAGACGAGTAGAAAACGAGAGTACCAGGATATGTCGGTCACCGGGATGCGCCGATGTGTATCTACCGAATGCCTCGGTGTAAGACTACGTTGTATCATCTGAATCTGCATCCTCGGCGGCTGTGGCTCGAGAGGGCGACGGAGGTGGCGGCTATAGCTCTTCCCTATCACAAGAAAGAAAAATGATTACGGTTGTCTAGCATAATGGCCCGAATTGGTTTTCTTATTTTTTATTTTTATTTTTTTAATAATCTCCGGTGTAGCTGCACGAGATTTTCGTGCAACTGCACAAAGTTTCTGTGCATTTTGTGTTCCAAGCGGTGCAGCTGCATCAAATTTTCGTGCAGCTGCACAAAGTTTCTGTGCATTCGAGATCTGCGTGGTGCAGCTGCACAGAGTTTCTGTGCCTTGGAGGTCCAAGCGGTGCAGCTGCACGAGATTTTCCAGCAGTTGCACGATCTTGCTATTTGCTCTTGCATCCCCCGCTACCTTTTCACCTAATAAAACAAAACAAATAAAATAACTTGGGTTGCCTCCCAAGAAGCGCTTGGTTTATAGTCTACGGCTCGACTCTTGATATCCATCACGTGTCTCCCAATGTTGCCGCGGCAACTGTCCTTTCAACGTTTCCTCCCCAATGGTGTTTTAGCCTCTGTCCATTGACCTTGAATGTGTGTTCTGAACTTGGATTTCGTATTTCTACGGCACCATAGGGGAATACCTGAACTACCTGAAATGGTTCAGACCACCGTGATTTGAGCTTTCCTGGGAATAATCTTAGTCTGGAATTGAATAGCAATACTTGTTGTCCAGGCTCAAATTTCCGCTCAATGATCTTCTTATCATGCCACTGTTTCGTCTTCTCCTTATAGATCCTCGCGTTTTCATATGCTTGAAGCCGAAATTCATCAAGTTCGTTCAATTGGAGCAACCTCTTCTGTCCAGCCTTCTCGAGATCAAAATTCAATTTCTTAATCGCCCGGAATGCTTAGTACTCCAATTCCATCGGCAAGTGACATGCTTTCCCATAAACTAGCTTAAACGGAGACATTCCAATTAGCGTTTTGTAAGCTGTTCGATAAGCCCACAATGCATCCTCTAGCTTCAGTGCCCAATCCTTCCGTGACGTGTTTACTGTTTTCTCGATAATTCTGTTAATTTCTCGATTTGATACTTCCACTTGCCCACTAGTCTGAGGATGGTATGCTAGAGCAACCTTGTGATTTATTCCATACTTGTTCAACAAATTAGCTACTTGTTTATTACAAAAGTGAGATTCCCCATCGCTGATGATTGCTCTTGGGGTACCGAACCTTGTAAACACCTGCTTCTTCAAAAACTTAACCACTGTTTTAGCCTCGTTAGTGGGCAAAGCTTTCGCTTCAACCCACTTAGACACGTAATCCACAGCAACTAAAATATAATGATTTTTGAAAGACGAAACAAATGGTCCCATAAAATCAATACCCCAAACATCGAAAATCTCTACCTCTACAATGTTGTTTAAGGGCAGTTCGTGTCGCCTTGATATGTTTCCCGTTCGTTGGCATCTATCACATTTAGCAACAAAATTATAAGCATCCTTAAATAAAGAAGGCCAAAAGAAACCTGACTGTAAAATCCGAGCAGCTGTTTTATCTCCTCCAAAATGTCCGCCGTAAGGTGATGAATGACATTGCCACAAAATTTGGTCCCATTCTTCTTCAAGTATGCATCTTCTAAGAATCTTATCTGCACATTGCTTGAACAAGAACGGTTCATCCCACACATAATTCTTAACATCATGTAAAAACATCTTCTTTTGTTGCGCATTCAAATCAGTGGGTATGAAATTCGAACCAAGAAAATTAACAACATCTGCATACCACGGTACTTGCGTGTGACTAACCGAGAGCAGCTGTTCATCGGGAAAAGATTCATTTATAGCTACCTGGTTGAGCTTGGTGTCGCTTTGACCATCTAGCCTTGACAAGTGATCAGCTACTTGATTCTCTGTTCCTTTTCTGTCCTTGATTTCGAGATCAAATTCTTGTAGTAAGAGAACTCATCTTATCAATCGTGGTTTTGCATCCTTTTTCTCAATCAAGTACTTGATCGCGGAGTGATCTGTGAACACTATGACTTTCGAACCCACAAGGTAAGATCGAAATTTATCGAAAGCAAATACGACAGCTAGTAACTCTTTTTCAGTGGTCGTGTAATTTACCTGTGCATCGTCCAAAGTTCTACTAGCATAGTAAATCACATGAAAAACCTTATTCTCACGTTGCCCAAGCACTGCTCCTAAGGCATAATCACTCGCATCGCACCTCAATTCAAAAGGTAACGTCCAATCAGGCACTACAATGATAGGTGCTGTAACTAACCTCTCTTTCAATTTTATAAATGCTTTCATGCATGCTTTATCAAAGTTGAATGGTATGTCTTTCTCCAAAAGATTGCACAATGGTTTCGATATTTTGGAGAAATCCTTAATGAATCGCCTGTAGAAGCCAGCATGACCAAGAAAACTTCGGATAGCTCTTATCGATGTTGGTGGGGATAACTTTTCGATTGTCTCAATCTTTGATCTGTCAACTTCAATGCCTTTGCTTGACACCCTGTGACCAAGAACAATACCTTCCCGAACCATGAAGTGACACTTTTCTCAATTTAATATTAGATTAGTCTACTCACAACGTCGAGTACACATGCAAGATTATGTAAGCAATTATCAAATGAGTCACCAATAACGGAAAAGTCATCCATAAAAATTTCTAAATATCGTTCTACCATGTCAGTGAAAATGGACGTCATGCACCTTTGGAATGTAGCAGGCACATTACACAATCCAAATGGCATTCTACGGAAGGCGAACGTGTCGTATGGACATGTGAAAGTCATTTTCTCCTTATCTTCTGGAGCAATGGCAATCTGTCCAACATTTGATCGATGAATGGAAGCGGGTAATGATCTTTTCTTGTTGCTTTGTTCAACTTCCGGTAGTCCATACATACCCTCCATCCCGTGACAGTGCGAGTAGGGATGAGTTCATTCTTCTCATTTGTTACCACTGTCATTCCACCTTTCTTGGGAACACACTGTATAGGACTAACCCACGAGCTATCAGAAATAGGATATATAATACATGCATCCAGCCACTTGATGATCTCCTTCTTTACAACATCTTTCATGTTTGGGTTCAATCTCCGTTGATTCTCTATTGATGGTTTGTGATCATCCTCGAGGAGGATTTTATGCATGCAAATTGCTGGGCTGATTCCTTTGATATCTGTAATAGTCCATCCTATCGCCCTCTTGTGATTCCTCAAGATTCGAAGTAATTTCTCCTCCTACAATTCCGTCAATTCTGCAGAAATAATCACAGGGAGTTAATTGGCGTTTTGGAGGAATGAATACCTTAAGTGGGTGAGTAAGGTTTTGAGCTCTAATTCTGGTGCTTCTATGATGGATGGTTTAGTGGTCTTTTCTGGCATCTCCAATGGATTGAAAGCTCTCAGATCTCTAGGAATATAAGATTTGCATTCCATCCAACTGATCATTTCCTTAGTTTCTTCATCGATAGTTGCTTCCTCAGAAGTTAATGCTAGCTCAAGCACATCGATCGTCTTCAAAATAGTAACTTCTTCGGCTGCTATCCTGTCAATGATGTCAATAGAAAAACAATCATCAGGTTCATTCGGACATTTCATTGCATGAAGAATATTAAATGCTACCTCCTCGTTATTAACCCTCATGGTTAGCTCACCCTTTTGGACATCAATTAAAGTCCTACCTGTGGCAAGGAATGGTCTTCCAAGGATGATTGGTATTTTACGGTCCTCTTCAAAATCAGGCACGATAAAATCCGCGGGAAAAACAAATTTATCTACCTTAACCAAAATATCCTCAATGATTCCCCTTGGAAAAGCAAGAGACCGGTCGGCTAATTGCAACGTGACCGATGTAGGTTTTACTTCCCCCAAACCCAATTCGTAAAATATTGATAAAGGCATTAAATTAACACTCGCTCCAAGATCACACAATGCCTTACCGCTAAAATTTAAACCAATAGAACAGGGTATAGTGAAACTACCTGGATTTTTCAGCTTTGGAGGTAACTTTTTCTGCAAAATAGCACTACATTCTTCAGTTAAAGCAACAGTCTCAAACTCACCGAGACGTCTCTTTTTAGATAATATATCTTTCATGAATTTAACGTAGCTCGGCATCTTCTCCAACACTTCAGCAAAAGGGATGTTGATGTGTAGCTTTTTAAAGATTTCTAAGAATTTCAGGAAATCCTTCTCATCATTCTACTTTCTTGCTCGCTGTGGAAAAGGAAGAGGTGGATATACGAGTTTATCTTTTCTAATAGAAGCATTTTCCATACCTTCTTTTGGTTGAGAAAGTTGCTGGCTCGGCTGAATAGAAGGTTCGTTGCTCTTGTGCGTAACTTCTGGTGTAGTTGCAACGTCGTGCTTGAACTTTGAGGCTTCAGGAAGTGTTCTCCCATTCCGTAAAGTGATAGCTTGCACTTGTGCATTCCCGTCATTCCTTGGATTCACCTCAGTATTGCTTGGAAGAATGCCTTGAGGTCGATTATTAATTGCTTGTGCTAATTGTCCGACTTGGTCTTCCAAACTCCGAAGTGAAGCCGATTGGTTCTGCAAAAGAGTGTTGGTTTTAGAAATATATTTTACTAAAAGTTCTTCAATACCTGACATTTTTTCTTGCGGTTGTGGCTTTTGTTGATGAGGCCCTGGTGGAGGAGTTGGTTTCGCCGATTGTTGATTTCCCCACGAGAAATTCGGGTGGTTCCTCCATCCCGGATTGTAAGTATTCGAAAAGGAGTTGTTCCTCGAGTTGGCTCCCAAGTAGTTGGCTAACTCAGCACCAGTGAAACATTGACCAGGAGCATGATTTTCTCCACACCTCTCACACGAATAATGAATGGGATGACTAGGACCCTTTAATGCATTCAGCTCCCGAGTTAACGCATCCACTTTAGCATTGAGGGCAGCAACTTCATCAACTGAATGTACTCCAGCTACTCCTCGGGCACGCGATACTCCATGACCGTTATTAGCCATCTGCTCGAATAGCTCCATTACTTCCTCCGGCTACTTGTTTAATATTGCTCCCCCTGCAGCTGCATCAATCGTTGAGCGAAGTGCATTAGTTAATCCATCATAAAAAATTTGTACCAACATCCATTGAGGTATCTCGTGATGTGGGCACACACATAAAAATTCCTTAAATCTCTCCCACGCCTCATAAAGTGACTATGTTCCATGTTGTCGAAACGAAGTGATGTCATTCCGCATCTTAATGGTCTTGCTAGGTGGGAAATACTTTGATAGGACTTTTCCGGACATCTCTTCCTAGTTTGTGATGGACCCTTCTGACAAAGAGTAAAGCCATGTTCGTGCTTTGTCCCTCAACGAGTATGGGAAAAGTCTCATCCGAATGGGCTCGCTCAACACTCCATTATAGCGGAAAGTGTCGCAAATTTCCAAAAAGTTGGTGATGTGCCCACGTGGATCCTCCGATGGAGATCCCCCGAAACTCGAATTTTGTAGCATAGTGATAACTGCTGGTTTGATTTCAAATGTGTTGGCTTGGATAGTCGGCTTCACTATGCTAGAGCGTTCATGCACATGGGGCTGGGCATAATCACGCATGATTCTCGGTTTAACTTCTTGATTGTTGTTCTCCATTGTTTGTTGGCGTATGGCTTCCTTTTGCTCTCTTAGACGTAACCGAAACGCTCTTTCTATTTCAGGATCAAAAGGTACAAATTCACTACCGCGCATGCAGCGTTAAGATTTTTCCTGCAAATGAATTGAAAATCAAGTTTAAAGTTGGATTAATAAAGATCTGATTGAAATTAATATTGGCTGAAAATCTAGAAAACAGTCCCCGGCAACGGTGCCAAAAACTTGTCACGTCGAAAACGTATTTACCACGCAAGTGTACGCGATCGTACAAGTAGTAAAGTGTAAGTAAAATACCGTTCCCACGAGGACTGATCTAAACTTCTCCCAATTATTAAAATACCGTCAATCTCTATTATCCAACTAAGCGATTTGAGAATTAATCAAACTAAATGTAAAACTAAAGAAAACGAGTAAGTAAATTGAATTAAAATTCAAATGAGAAAAGCACCTAAGGCGACGATTTCATCGGACAATTAATCGCAAGTCATATCTCAATCAACACACTTAAGATGATTTGACTGATAATCTGGAATTCGGTTATCTTCCTACGCTCCTCCCGAGGTCATAAGAATGTACATCTCTGTAAATAGTTATCACTCTATTCCTAGGTAGATTAACTATCGAGTGTCCCGTAAAAATCAATTCCAATTCGATTACCTAGGACGATTGGGTATATTCTTATCCCGCTCGTTAATAATCCCGTCTTCCGACCAAGTTTACCGTAGGTTATTCCTATCCCGTGCTTAATCTAGGATTCCCCTTCTGAGTTCACCTAAATTCACTATTCAATCCTATTGGTGATCAGGCAATAAGAAAGCGTTAAGAACGAATAGGAATAATCTAACCTAAATCATTCAAGTGTGTCAAAAGAGATAAACTCTTGACTAACTGTCAAGATCCATCTTAACACTAGGCAAAGAAAATTAGTTCTTAACCGAAATAAACGAAAACATCAAATCCATCGTAAACAATGAAAACGACATAAAGGAAACTAAAAGAAAAACTGGCGAAGTCTCTGTCGACGGCTCCTTGTTACCAGCCCTCCTCTGCCCATCTCCAGGTAAAATACAATGTTTTTATAATCCCCCCTAAATCTAGAGAATCTCTGAAAATAAGAAAAGAAAATCTTTTCTTTTCTCCCCATCGTAGCTTTAGGTCTTGCAAGAGCATCCAAAGATCTTCCATCTGCACAAAGTCTTCATAATTACGCCGAGATCCCCTTTTCTTCATATTTATCCGGAAATAGAACAAAAAAACTCGGCAGTAATCCGTTTCTCGGGAATAATGTGAAATAACCAGGAATATTATGTAATGAACGCAATATTTCACAAATCTAACAAAATCTAAGTATGAAATTGCCCTAAATAACTCTCCTTAAACCCTAGCCACCACGCCCGACGCCCGTCCAGCCTTCACATCCTCCACGCCCAACGTCCTCCATGCGTGACACCCTCGACGTCGAACCCCCCGCGATGTCCGACGCCCCGCCACGTCCGACGCCCCCTCCATGCCCGAAGGCTCCTCCGTTTGCTCGTCACGATAGTTAGATTTTTTGCGGGAAATTAGTTTCGGTGAAATTAGTATTTTTCGTATAATTTACGGTTTCGTATAAATTAGGGGTTTGTGGAAGTTAGTTTAGTTGATTTGAAATTATTTATTAGAAATTATTTTGGTGGAGATTATCTATAATTTTGACAAAAATTATTTGTTAAATTTTTGAAAGATGATTAATGGTTTGTGTTTTGAATTATTGTAGGTATTTGAAAGTTCGAAGAAGTTATTCACTAAATTGTAAGTTTTATCTTACGTTTCAATGTCGCAAGTTCATTTATTGTTGTGTGAAAATGGGAGGATTATTCATGGTAGTGAATGAGTAGGTTATAGGGGTCCAGTGAAACGTATAAAGGTACCTGCTGATGTCGATTATGTACAATTTGAAAGGGTCATTGCTCATGCAATGAGATCAGTAGGTTGGAAATATGTCATAGATATCATGTACCTTCGTATGGTCCTTCAGACATTAACTATGTGCTAGTACCTATTGGAGATGATGAGGATGTGAGATTGTTGTGTGAGTTTGCTATGTCAAATGGGGATTGCATTCAAAAAGTGTATGTCATATCAGTTTCTGATAATTCTCGCAATGAAGGGAGGCCTGCAAATTCAAGAAGTAACCGTCGTAGTAACATGCAAGTTGTAGGAGTGAATGTGGATGAGGGGTTAAATGTGGTGTAACAAAGAATGGAAAATACCGAAGTTAGTAGAAATATTGGTCATTTGGTACCAGTGAAAGAAGGGTGTAGCGGTTATGGTGGTGCCACTTTTTTGGGAGTTTGTCGAGCTTTGGCAAGATCGCATCAATAAGGTGGTGCCACTTTTTTGGGAGCCTCGTCAGAAATACTCCAAATGGTATTCGAGGCAGAGCAAGCAACATATCTCTCACACCGGCTCTATGCTAGGAGCTATGGTAAGTCGTTTATATTTTTCATTATATTATCATACTAGATCCGATATTGATGTGTGTCGTGTTTATTTGTGATGTAGATGAGGAATTTCCGAAACATTAAGCTTCGCTCCACCCAGCCCGACATCTTGTCTCTTGCCGAGGAATCAATGGAGATGATGAGGGAGTATGCACCAGTACGATTGTACGGTCATACCGACGGGCAGGGAGATCAACCTGCGATTGAGTTCATGCCGCCACAGGGTGGAGAACCTATGGACGAAGACGATCCTCTCCTGGCCGAAGGTGAGAATGTGGAAGAAGAGAATGATGATGAGGACGTGCCACCGACATATGAGGACCCCATCTTTAACGAGGATGGCAAAGAAGTCGGAGAGGGCATGCTCATCTCGCAAGTGACACTCCCGGAGGCCGATTACTGCAAAATGAAATGACTAAACGAGCTACTGATAATAATGACCCGCATAAAAGAGCTTAGTATGTAAATATATTGCAAATAGGGTCCAGTTCTAGGTTTTAGTTTTTTTACAGTAGTACCCTTCCTAACTTCAGTTGGTTCTAGTTCGGCCTCGGGAGCTTCAATTAAAGGCACAAGAGAATTCAGGTATGTCCACTACAACTTTGATGTTCGTTTTACTTAAACTCTCATACTCAACTAATATGAGATTTTTAGGCACGCTGCTTCATATCAAGGAGAAGGACCTTCTCAAATTACGCAATTGTATCCGAAGGATTCATCGGAGCAGCCTCGCGTCCCAGATCCTGAGATTATGCCTTATGTGAGGAGGAGGAGATCGAGTAGGCGTAGGGGGATCACTGATTTCATAAACGTTGTACTTTACATTTGGATATTGTTTAACTTTTATGAATTATATTGTTCGTCTTTTAAGTTTTCAAATATGGATTAGTTTTGATTGTTTGGCTGTGTTGAATGAATGAGATAGGGATAGTAGTAACTAGGATTGAGGTCAAAGTAATTAAAACCCGCCCCATGTTCATCCAGTGAAGGGGGCGGGTTTTGAAAACTAGCTTAAAGGGAACCCGCCCCTTGAAGGAACACTAAAGGGGCGGGTTCTCAGACGCCAAACCAGCCCCTCTTGGCCAGCCAACATTTTTCTAAGTGTTTGGGGGGCGGGTTAAACCCACCCCTGGTTCATTTCTACGGGTTGCGCGTTTTCAAAATCCGCCCTTCCTAAGACTTAAAAATTTTTTACTAAGTGTTTGAGGGGCGGGTTTTAAAAACACCCCCCGAAAGACTCGTTTTGAGAGCCCGCCTTCATGCAGAGGCGGGTTCTCAAAACGCGCCTTCATGTCGCCAATGAACACGTCATAGGAGCGAGTTTTGAGAACCTCTGCTTAGTGAAAACCTATCATCTTTGTATTTTAAGAGACATATTTTTAAAACGCACATTTTTTACGATAAAATTATATTTTACGAAATTTAGACCAAATTTTATAAAAAAATTTTAAAACTGACCGTAATTTCGTACATCCTCGGCCCTTGATCTGCACACTCTAAATTGTCCTTCCCCGAAAACGAAAAGAAGGAATATTGACGTTCTCCAGGGTGGATGCTTCGTCCTGGGTTCGAATCTGTCCTTATCGATAATTCCTTTTGTGGGTCTGCTTCTTTTCTGGGTCTTGGGTGTGCTTCATTTGAGTGGGTTTCCCCCTCTTTGGATCGGAATTGATTCTGTTGTTGTTGGGTCGACTGAATGTTGACTGATCAGTTGTTGATTGCCTGATCGAGCTTCGGCTTTCAGTTTGTTGGTGCTCGTGGGTGTTTGTTCTTATTGGGTAAGGTTGCGGTTGATGTCCGTGTTGTAGAATATGCGGCGAGATGAGTGTTAGGGAAGAAGGATGGGGTGCGTGCTTGGTCGAGAGGTGTCCTTTGGCGACACTACCGGATCCAAGCAAGGGAGTAATTCTGCGGTCCAGCCTGGAGAGAAGGGTGATTCTGTCGCAGATTTAGGTAAAAGTACTAGGGTTGAGGTCCAGCATGAGGAGAGCAAGAAGGAGAAGGTTGAAGGCAGTCAAAAGTTGCAAGAACGAAGGAGAAGGTCGAGGACTAACTCGAGACCGACAAACTTGCCAAAGCATGTGCTTGGAGAACAGGTTGCGGCAGGATGGCCTTCATGGCTATCCGACATATGTGGCGAAGCGCTCAGCGGATGGATTCCTCGGAAAGCAAATACTTTTGAGAAGATTGATAAGGTTTTGGAATCTTTCCGCGTTATGATATTGCAACCAGTATCATGTAATCGGAAATGGTTGGTTGAGTATATGGGCAGAAATATTCTTGATTCCTCACGCCATTTTGTTTTGGTTTACTCAGATCGGGCAAGGAACGTATAGCAATGTTTACAAAGCTAAAGATCTGATGACTGGAAAGATTGTTGCTCTAAAGAAGGTGCGGTTTGACAATTTAGAACCAGAAAGTGTTAGGTTTATGGCGAGGGAGATTCTCATTTTGCGGCATTTGGATCATCCCAATGTTGTGAAGTTGGAGGGTTTGGTTACTTCACGAATGTCTTGCAGCTTATACTTGGTTTTTGAGTACATGGAGCATGACTTGGCCGGACTTGCCGCGAGCCCTGAAGTCAAATTTACTGAGCCACAGGTTCAAGCCTATTTTAATTCTTACGTTCAGAAGATTTGATCTCCGATTTTTATTGACATTTGCTATAACGCCTACTTATGCAGGTCAAGTGTTACGTGCATCAGCTACTATCTGGACTTGAGCACTGCCACAAGCGCCGTGTCCTCCATCGTGATATAAAAGGCTCGAATCTTCTAATTGATGATGGGGGTGTTCTGAAGATTGGGGATTTCGGGTTAGCTTCCTTCTTTGACCCAGATCACAAACATCGCATGACCAGTCGCGTGGTTACACTATGGTATCGTCCTCCTGAGCTTCTACTTGGGGCCACTGACTATGGTGTGGGGATAGATCTTTGGAGTGCGGGATGCATATTAGCCGAGTTATTGGCCGAGAAACCAATCATGCCCGGTCGTACCGAGGTAACTTTAGCTGTACTATCGAATGTATCTTTAGTCAACTGATGACCATGAACAAATTATGTATTTTCATCTTCTATTTTTTGTCTGAACATAGGTGGAGCAACTCCATAAGATCTACAAGTTATGTGGCTCACCATCCGATGAATACTGGAGAAAGTACAAGCTGCCTAACGCAACAGTATTCAAGCCTCGAGAACCTTATAGAAGATGTATAATGGAGACTTTCAAAGGCTTCCCACCTTCGTCTTTGCCACTCATAGAGACACTTCTTGCCATAGATCCAATCGAACGAAAGACTGCTACTGATGCTTTGAATAGTGAAGTATGTATAAGATTGCCGATCATTTTTCCTTAAGTGAACTCGCTTTGTTCTTCACTGGAAATTACCTACCCTATCCAGTTTACTTTCTTCACTTCCTTCTTATTTGTCTTCCTTGTGCAGTTCTTTAGAACAGAACCCTATGCTTGTGAACCATCAAGTCTCCCGAAATATCCTCCTAGCAAGGAAATGGATGCTAAACGACGCCATGACGAAGCACGAAGGTTCAGAAATTCATGTTACATTGTTTAGTCTGATAACTAGTCCCCCGAGTTAACAGGATTGGTTTGCTGCTGTTAGCTTTAATATGAAATTCTTTCATTCAATTGCTCCTCTGGCACCCTTCTCTTCATGATTGTTAAATTTCATTTATATCCAGGTTAAGGGCTGCCAACAAAGTCCAAGGAGATGGTACAAAGAAGCAACATTCACGTGATAGGCGAGTAAGGGCTGTTCCTGCGCCGGAAGCAAATGCCGAGCTTCAGCATAATATTGATGTAAGTCCGTTTGCTTCCTTTTTATCCTATTTCACAGGCTTTTTCAATTTCCGTTGATTATGGGATTATAAAAAGGAAGTTAGGTTAACTGAATTCTTCTTTAATTGTGTTTTGTCCAAAGCAGAGACGGAGATTAATCTCTCACACGAACGCAAAGAGCAAAAGCGAGAAGTTCCCTCCGCCACATCAGGACGGCGCGGTCGGTTTCCCATTAGGAATTTCCCAGCACTTTGATCCCACCATTGTCCCCCCGGACATCCCATTCTCCACGTCCTTGTTCGCTTCTTCCAAGGACCATGCACGAACATGGTCCGGTCCCTTGGTGGAAGAGCCGTTGAGTGCTGGCGGCCCAAGACGGAAAAAGCACGGGCTTAGTAGGGTACGGGAATCCTCGAAACTGTCGAGACAGGCTGTTAGGGAGAGCTAAGCGGTGAACCGAACTGGGAGTGTCTTGGTGTATAAGTCAGCAACTGCGCCATTGTTCATATGAGCTGATGATCTAAAATCTTGTGGACAGAAGATTGTTGTTAGATTGCTTTTGCACCTTAAAAATGGGATATTATGAAATTAGTGCCGAATCTTGATTTGTTAGCATTATTTCGATCTGAAAAATTTTAGGTCAGATCCCGGCATAGGAATGAGCCTATGAATAGACTCGAGCATCAACGCATCACCCGTTATCGTCACTCGTTGGATGTTGAGTTTTTTTTTTTTTTGGCTATATATTTTTTTTACCTACCACTATTTGTTGCCTTCGATCATTACATGTTGAGTTTCGTTCGGATTCTATCTTTCGTCCATAAGATATTAAATTTTAACATTCGTTAAATTGAGATCACAACTTATATTTTATTATTTGTTTGATTTCAAGAATAATGTGGACTACATCCTTCACCTATATAAATTAGAAGTTTCCAACCTCATGTTTGAAATAAATTCATTTATATACATTTTAATGAGGAATTTATATGAGATGACATAAACATTTGTAGGAGCATACATAAAATGGTTGCAGTATGGTTACAGTAGAACCTATGTTGAGGGTGTTTTTTCATTGTGGAATTAAGTGTCATGTGAAGATAACTCTAACTATCAAAAACTTTAGTAAAAAATACTATAATTGTCCTCGTTATAAAGATATAAATGGTAGTTGTGGATTCTTTTTCTAGAATGATTGTGTTGTTATTGTTTTTGTTTTGAAGAAAGTCAAGAGTGAGGTGATGGTGAATACGGCTGCTTTTGAGTCTAAATTGAAGAAGGCTGAAATAGAATTAATCGATGTTAAAGCAAAGATAGAGATATTGAAGGTTAATAATGCTAATAGATACTTAGTTGTGTTTTGTGTTTTGTTTTTGTTAGCAAGTATTCTATTTAACCTATGTTATTGTTGGAAAAAGGTAAATGTTAGTGTACTATTTATGCCATGATTTTTTTGTGAAATCTATATAGTTGCAAAAACAACTTATGGTTTTTTTTTTGTAGTATCGACCTTTGTTGTTTTCTTAGTGTCCATTTCTTTGTTGTGATGTTTCCTTAATTTTAGCAAACAGTTTCAGAATTAGAACAATAAAATAGTTAAAATTGTCCTACACACAATCCATTTGGCCATAAAAAGCATTCGGCCATACACAAGTCATGGCATCTACAACATTAACTAAAGATAACAATTACAAGCCACGTTCTCAATAACACAATTTCCATAAATAATATTTCAAACAACAATTCATTAATTCCTAGGTTGATCCATATATGCGGACATTAAGGTAGAACTAGCAACGAACGACTCTGATGTGTCCGCATTGTAATTGCTTTGAGGTTGGTTGCGTCCTCCCTCATCCATGTAAATCTTACTTGCATTTTGAAAAACATGGTCACGTCCATCTACCTTCCAAGTTTTGAGTAGTTGGCACCTTCAAGTATGTCTGTCCTTGCCCTCCCTCTCCCTCTACCTCTACCCCTACCTCTTCCAGATTTTTGTTTTGTGACCAGCAGTAGGATCTACAAGCATTAGGAAACAAGCAATTTCAATACTGACAAAGTAATAACCTATAATACGAAATCTTACATATGTAAAAGAAATATTAACAATCAATGCATTTTCATGTCAAACTAAAGAAGTAGGTGCAACCACTGCAGACGGTGTAATAACATCAACCGAAGTAGGTTGACCTTTGCAACATCTCATATTATGTCCATATTATATTTACATTTGTTGCACTTCATCTCTAACTCTTTCTTTAGTAATCTGTTAAAAATTTTTTGTCTCCTCATCTACCTCTCATTTCCTATTCTTCTTTCGTCTTCTAGGAATTGGCATCAAGGGTGGGACCAAATAGGATCCCTTCAACTTCTGCCCATGTGTTTTCTCCTTCCAACATGGTTCATTTCTACAGACTACCAAATAACTCCGTCATACATAGTTTTAGAACCCGCATGACTTTCTCAATCTTAGTTCTAATATCTTGACATATATTGTCATCTCTCCCATCAAACGGCTTGTCTTATGATACATCCTTTGCATCAAAGCTAACCAAATGTCATCTAACATTTCTACAATTGGCCTAGCCCTAAGAAACGCAATGTAGCTGTTGAATATTTCATACATATTATAGTTGATGGCATCACATTTCACAATTATGCCGATAAAAATCTACATCGAAATCATTCACCCTAAAAATAGGCATCCTAATAGCTTAAAGTTGGCCAATAAAAGATTACCTTGTAAAAATGTTATGGACATTGCTTTAAATAGTCCTTTTGTTGAATATCAGTCACGTGTTGTTCAAAGATCGCTTGTATGTTGCATCATGCATGTTTTTTAAGCATTTGTACTCGATGTATGGCTTTTCAATTGGCATAGATATGCCAGACACATCTTCGGTGTTCTGCTAGTTTAACCATAATATGAGTTAGTCCTTGTAATGAAAATCAAGATAAATTATTATTCATTCCATCATGAAAATAGTAACCTAAACTAGTTAAACAACCCATGCCTTTTGTTGACGGTTCGATTTGGGGTTAAGACGAAGGAAGTTGGAGATTTACGGTGTTAACGTCAATCAGATTTCCACACGGGATACACGTCAGTTGCCGTTAATTGGGGAATGACTGAGGATAAAATCGAGATAACGAAGTAAGTACAAGTAGTTGTATGAAGTATTATATATATAATTGTCTAAGTATATGATAAGTTTAATAATTTGGACTTTTTTGGGTTTAAAGTTTTAGAATTATGTTCCGAATAGGGTTAAGTGGGAAAAAATTTAAAAAATAAGATATATAAATTTAAAATTTTTAAAATAATGTCATGAAGTCAAAATTTATAAGTTCAACCGTGGAACTTATAAACTCCGACTTCTAAAAAAAGTTCAACTTATAAAATTTGATTTCGAGACATTAGTTTTAAAATTTCGAAATTATCTATTATATTTCATAATTTTTTTTTCGCCCTTACGTTAAAATGTAACAAATCCATGGAATTTTTTTCAACTAGAAGGTAAATGCAATTCCCATGCAAATTACGCCGTCCCATTTTGGACAACCTCTAAATCTCTGAAATTTAGGAATTTTATTTTATTTAAAAAAAAGAGAATTTTAGGATTAATATGTATTTATTTATTTTTGAACTTGGCTTGCAAGACGCAGCGAACAAAACGGCGTCGTAGGGGAACCATGAGGAGCGGGAAGAAGGGGAGGAAAACCCAAAGAGTAGAAAGAGGCAGGTTGCAGGAAAAAGGGTTGAGAAGTTGTGCAAAGAGGGAAAAGAAGGGGAGAGTGTGTGTTTGATCGTGTGCAAATTATGGGGGACACCCAGGCTGTTGCCAGCAATGTGGCGATGGCGATTGCCGCCGCTTTCGACTGGACTTCCACTCCCGACTCCCGCAACGCCGCCATCTCCTACCTCGATTCTGTACCTCCCTTCCTTTCATCCCTTTTCTGGGTTTCTTTTGTTTCCAGATTTTATCCCACTCTTGTGGGTTCTTGGGCAGGCGTTTTTTTTTTGTTTTTGCTTTTTCTCGGTTTTGTTGCTTCGGTTTGCATTTTGTTTCTCGTGTTCAGTCAAGGTGGGATTTTTCTTCCTTAATTTATTTTTAGGGTTTTGTGGTATGATCGCTTGAGCGTGGTAAGCCGAGTGGCTTGTCTGTTGTAGAGTATAGCTGGTCGAAGCATCTGTTGTTGACTTATGAGGAGTACGAGTTGGCTGGATGGTCTTGGCTGAGCGATGCGGTTCGTCGACTGGTTGAATGTCCGCATTGAATGTCGACGTTGTAATGAATTCTATTGAATGAAATGGATTACCTGTGGATTTGAATGAAGCTATTCAGGATGTCATGTGTGTTTATTTCTGTAATCCGGAGGTCCTACATCCTTTACTTGTTGGGCACATGCATTGCATGTTTTTAGCATTTGCCCTTTTAACTACGACGAGGTTCCTTCTGCAACTTGAGCCTTAGTGGAACGGAAGCATCCCTCCCTTGAGTGACTTTTGACTTTTGGTATTGTTTGATGCCATTAGGTGATGTTTACATTGTTTCCATTCTGGTCATCCGAGATAAGAATGCATTGTGGATTGGGGAGTTAGAATACTCCTCTGACAATGGAGTTGACTTACTATTACGCTTATATGTTCTTCATATTTATGAAATGAAAAATGATTGTGCAGGGCTACCTTTTACAAAGTGGGGTTTCATTGTATGCCAGACATTTTGTATTGGGGTCTCTGGCAGATGATTTTCTTTAAAAAAAAATAATTATTATAATATCCACTAGTAGGTGCTAGCTCCTATGGGTTTTCCTCAGCTCAAAAGTCTGGCCACGTTGCTCACTTCCTTGATTTGCATGTGTTGTGTTATGCAATTAGTGGCTTGTTTTATCTATTGCGTTCCTATTTTAAATCACTTGAACTTGCTTTTACTTTCGACTTGTGTAGATCAAGACTGGAGATGTACGTGTTTTGGCTGGTGTGTCGTTTCTTCTGGTGAAAAGGGATTGGCCATCCGAAATAAGATTGCATGCTTTTAAATTGCTTCAGGTTTACTCTTTGTTCATTCATCTGGAGTTACCTTTTTGTAAGGTCGTTGTTGTAGATAGCAAGTATTTAATATCTCTTTCCTGTGATAGCATTTGGTCAGATTGCGATGGGGAGAATTGAGCCCCTCAGAGCGTAGAGACTTTGCCAATGCTGCTGTAGAAATGTTGACTGAATTTGCCGATTCCTGTGAACAGTGGGCTCTGAAAAGTCAGATATCTGCACTTGTTGCCGAGGTGTCGATGATTCTTTTTTCTCAGATTTTAGTGTAAATGTCATCTTATGATGATGTTATTTATGTTATTTGTGATTGAGTCAGATAGTTAGAAGAGAGGGACTGGCTCTGTGGCAAGAGCTTCTTCCATCTCTTGTTTCCTTTTCTGGCAAGGGGCCCATACAAGTAAGTTTACTTCTTTATGTTTTCATTAACATCGTTTCTCGTAATTTCCTGAACTAATTAGAATTATTATTTTGTAATGCTAGGCAGAGCTGGTTTCATTGACTCTTAGGTGGCTTCCTGAAGATATTACCGTACATAATGAGGACTTAGAAGGTCCATCTTATTTGTATTTTTCTGATTTTTTTTATTCTTCTTCTTTTGATTAGCCAGATATGTCATGTTGCCTTTTATGCATCACTGTTGTGTTGCTGACGTGCCAGCCCTTTTTAATGTGCTACTCTTGGGCCCTTAATATCAAGTTTTTGTGTTGTTTTCTCACTTTCGCCATCTTTTTTTAGATTGACAAATCATCTGAATAATTGTCGACCCATTGCTGACCTCTTTACCATACTCATTAGGTGACAGGAGGAGATTGCTATTGCGTGGGCTTACAGAATCATTGCCAGATATTTTGCCATTATTATACAGCGTATGCTTTCTTCACAATGTCTCTCATTAGTCTATCGACTGAAGATGTTGTTAATGTGGCAGCTATTTATGCAGCTTTTAGATAGGCACTTCACCGCCGCAATGCATGAAGCAGAGAAGCAACAATATGAGACTGCCAAACAGCATGCTGCCACAGTGACGGCCACTTTAAGTGCTGTTGCTGCGTATGCCGAGTGGGCCCCCCTGCCTGACCTGGCAAAATTTGGGATTATTTATGGGTAGCAACACATTGTCAGCTTAAATATTGGTGTCGCATCCAATATCATGCATATTAATGCAAATTCTTCTTTTATAGGAGTGGCGTCTTACTTTCATCTCCCGACTTTCGACTTCATGCTTGTGAATTTTTCAAACTTGTCTCTTCAAGGTTTGCAAACATATTTTTGTTCATTATTGCTCTATCTTACTTCTCTTATGCCTGTAACATTTATTGCCCATTTTTTATTTAGAAAGCGACCTGTTGATGCTGATGGGGAATTTGATAGCGCAATGGGCAATGTCTTCCACATCATGATGAGTGTTTCCAGGGACTTCTTATGCAAGTCCACGACAGTGGGTGGTCTAATGAATGAGAGTGACTTTGAGTTTGCGGAATTGATATGTGAGATCATGGTTTCCTTGGGTTCTTCAAATCTGCAATACATAAGTGGTGACAGCACTGTGCTCCCTTCATATATGGAACAGGTAATTTTTTCTATCAAGCTGGGGGTCAGTCTAATTGGTTTAGACAACGCAATGTTCAGTAACTCATAACAGCATGTCATTATGATTTGGTTTTCTGTCGGCCCCTTAAGGCTGTGTTTGGGTTGTGAAGAAATGCCAGGAAAGTTGGGGCAAACATGCATCTCATAAGAAAAGCCTGTGTTGGAAATTTTATGCTCCTAGAAGCCATACGAGTGTTGTCGCTTCCTTTCCTTTTTCCTTTTCTTTAACTAGCCTATGTTACTTATCCAAAAGACAAGCCTGTGTTGGAAATTTTATGCTCCTAGAAGCCAGTAAAAGGAGCAGAAAAAATCTTTCCTTCACTCAGTTTTAAATGTTTATCCATGGGAACATCTTTCCCCCTTTATATTCTCTTAAGCCCGCTACTTCCGAATGTCTATGCCTAAAGAATTGTTGATGGATCGTCAAGATATTTGTTTCACAAATAGAAAGTCATTGCATCTTCTGAGAGCCACTTTCCCTTTTCTTTTCCTTCAAAGATCAGTTGTCCTGTTTTTGTTGTGTCCTCTAGTAATGGTCTAGACTGCATGACCCCTGATTGCTACCTTTTACTATTGGATCAATAATGATAATAGTATTGCATATCTATAATACACCCAATAGTTCGATTCTAACATTTTCTTTAGTTGGACTTTTGAACATTAATTTGCTGAAATTTGTTGATTCAGATGCTGGGTTTTTATCTGCATCATAAGTTTGCACTCCATTTCCAGTCCCTTCTCTTCTGGTTGGTAAGTAGCTAAACAATTATACCAGACGGTCTCTATGTAAGCCTTAAGCAACATTAATTTATCCAGGACTTATTTCCATATATTTTTCCTTTTACAGTATTTGATGAGGGATCTGTTATCAAAGAACAAAGTACCTGCGGAATCTATAAGAGCTGGTAGTATTCCAGATTCCAGCTCCGGGCAGATGCCCAAGGAAAGGAAAATGATTTTGGATTGCATAAATGATGATAGTTGTGGCAAAATATTGGAAATTTCTTTCCAAAGACTCCTAAAGAAGGAGAAAATCTCTTCTGGAACTATGGCTTCACTGGGAAATATGGAGCTATGGAGTGATGATTTTGAGGGTCGGGGGGATTTCAGCCAGTATCGTCATAGGATGGTAGGTTGGCTGGTAGTTCAGCTCTTGTTTTTTAGTCTTTGCTCCTATCAGCATCATTGCCGACTAATTTCTTTCTCATGTTTGATAACTAGAGCAGCTGGAGCTGATTAAGTTGGTTGCTAATTACAAGCCCCTTACAAGTGGTAGAAATGTGGCTGAGAGAGTCCTTTTAATTATAAACAACCCCATTCAGGTTTATTTTCTCTGGATCTGTTACTTTGTTTGTTTATTTACTGAGGTTCATTGCGTATTTTCTGGGGAACTTCTTTTATAAGACGATCAGTTTGGCTATGTTATATTGTAACATGCGTTGCTCTACTTGTCATTCCTGAATTTTTCCATAATCTTCCTCCTTGCAGGACATAGTTGTGATGGAAAGCATGCAACTAGCTCTTGAAAATGTGGTACTTGCAGTCTTTGATGGAGTAGAAGTTAATAGTGGCGACTCCGAAGCTCAACTTTCTCTTTGTTCGATTTTTGAAGGTTCAGTCCACATACTAAATGTTCTTTCATTGTTAGTACCTTGGATCTCTGTCATCCGTGTAAGAGTTTGTCTACATCTGATTCTCAGGGCTGCTCCAACAAGTTCTAGCTTTGAAATGGAATGGTCCACTTCTTGTGGAACTGCTTGGGCGTTACTTGGACGCTTTTGGTCCTTTCCTGAAACATTTTCCAAATGCTATTGGCAGTGTCATCAATAAATTGTTTGAGCTTCTGACGTCACTTCCCTTTACAGTGAAGGTCTCCTTGGGTCTTGTCAGTTTCTTGATGTGGACGTTGACTTAGTTCCCATGATTTGTTAATGCTTAATGTCCTTTGCAGGATCCTTCTACAAGCAGCTCAAGACATGCAAGATTGCACATTTGTTCCTCATTTGTTCGGATTGCTAAAGCCGTTGACAAAAGCATTCTCCCCCACATGAAAGTAATTTACAGCTCTTTATGTAATCTGTTGTTATCTTTATCCTTATGCTATATTTGCCACCTGACGAAAAAGAAAGAAATGGAGTGAGAAAGCATCTCGAGAAAACGTTTTCTGACTTAATTTAAAGTTTTCCTTCCATTTCTTTTTTTGGTAGGAAGGAAAATTCATAGATGCGTCATAATGGTTTAACGTTTAGGTTACACCATTTTCCTTCCATTTCTGCGTGATGTATTTCTTTTTTTTTTTTCACTTTCCAAAATTTGCATTTGATCACATGATGTCTGGTGTTTGTTTTACGATATTTTGTCCACTGAAGAGAAGATGTTTTTTTTTTTGTTAGAAAGGGAGATGGATAGATAGATCGTCGACCGTTCGGGTACAATGTTACAAAATCAATTACATGGAATGTCTCCATGTAGTAAATCCAAAATGTAGTCAGAAGGTGATTGAGTGTTCCTCCTGTAGTAACACCCCTTTCGCTAGCTTGTCCGCAACTTGGTTTTGTCCCTTCGCAATGTGGTAGACCGAGCACTCCTTAAAGTTATAGAACAGCAACCAGCATTTTTCCGCAATAGGGGCAATTAGCGAGTTATAACGTTGTTCCCCTGTGAGGTAATGGAGCAGGACTTCCTCGTCTATTTGGATGGCTAGATAGGTAATTCCTAGAGTCTTAGCTGGGGACATGCCCTTGTAGAGGGCCAGAGCTTCGGCAATGCGGCTATTTGTGCTTGGGTGCCTGGTCCTATAGCCTCCAATCCACTCCCCTTTCTGGTTTCTAATGACACCTAGTTTCAACTGCTTTATCGTTGGATATTTGAAGTCTTTAAACTTGGATTAGTAAGTGACTGCCAAGGAATGCTCTTTGTTGGATTACAACTCCAAGACTTAGACTTATCTTTACTTCTGGCACTTGTCTTTTCCTGTGTGAATCACTTTAATGCAACTTATATCAGTCATATTTCTTTATCCAATTTTCCCCGTAAGTCACTTCATATAGTCATACATTATTCAATTCAAATAAGTAGTTTCATGGAAACTAAACCTGTGTTTGTGCGATCAATTCGTTACTTTAGATCTTGTCGAGAATATTATGTGTTCTAATTCTACTTAGATGATTACCAACTTGACATTTTTCTATTTCCATGCTTTTGTAGGGAATTGCCGACACTATGGCTTATTTGCAAAGAGAAGGTCATATTTTCCGTGGGGAGCATAATATTCTTGGAGAAGCCTTTCTCGTAATGAGTTCATCTGCTGGGTAAGTGCTAGCAACCTGTTGAGGGAACATTCTTTACGATTTGGTGATGCGAAATGTTTGACCAGAACATCTCCTACAGTCTTCAACAGCACCAAGAGGTTCTGGCATGGTTGCTTGAACCGTTAAGCCAGCAGTGGGTCCAGACAGAATGGCAAAACAAGTACCTGTCAGAACCTTTAGGCTTGGTTCATCTCTGTGCTGAGGCATCCTTTATGTGGTCAATTTTCCACACAGTGACTTTTTTTGAGAAGGCTCTCAAGCGAAGTGGATATAGGAAAAGTAATGTGAACTTAGAAAACAGTCCCTCCGGAAATGTTGCTCCACTACATTCAATGGCTTCCCATTTGTCGTGGATGTTACCTCCTCTTATAAAAGTATGCAGACGGATGCTTTCAAAAATATTTGTCCAGTAGCTGCGTATGTATCTGTTTCTTATAATATGCTCCGTTTGCTGTCCTGTAGCTACTTCGTGCCATCCACTCTATGTGGTCAGGACCTGTTTTCTCTGTGTTGCCTGTTGAATTTAAAACCGCCATGACAATGAGTTATGCTGAAAAGACCACCCTTCTTGGGGAAGGGATTTCGAAGCCTGTGAAGGGTACACCATCTTCTGTGGACGGATCTCAGACGGATATAAGCAAGGAAGGAAGCCTAGAGCCAAATGAAAATGGTGTGAGAAACTGGTTAAAAGGTGTCAGAGACAGCGGGTAAGTATGAAACTGCGATCGTAACTCGGCGCTGCTAATTCATTTGACTCATCATTACTCCTGAATGGGATAGTTCAGTTCCTCTTTTATACTTCATTCTATTTGTTTGATCTGTTGTCAAAGTGACACTATTCATCATTTGGAGCAAATTCAAGGATCCAGTTTAGTTGTCTTCAATAAAAAAGATGAGTTTGCTGAATCTGGTACTGATTATATGGTTAGATCTGATGCTGAATTAGATTTTTTTAGATGGGAAAATCACTGCAAAGCAATTTTTTCTTTTGAACTCTTTGCTAATTGGATAGGCCAGAATTTATTTATTTATTCATTTGGTTTTTGGGTTATTATGCCAGAAATTTTTAGATTTCAATAAATGTGTCTCTGTCTATCTTGATGATTCCTAAGTAATTGTTGTGCCGCTAGCATCATAGCACCAACACTTCTCCTTTTAAAAAGTGGTGGCTTATTTTGTTACTTAAGATGGTATATGGTAGGTAACTCAGACCTCAATCAACGTTTATATTTATTAGTTTTTCCCTGTCTAGTGATACAAGGGCTGATTGTCAATACAATTCACTCCCCCTACTAAGAAAACGTACTTGATGGGTTTAGAAATACTTGATACCAAGACTGAATTTATTCATGTGTTGTCTCCATCTGATACGTTCATTCTTATTTTTCAGGTATAATGTTTTAGGCTTGTCGATGACGATTGGGGATGCATTTTTCAATTGTTTGGATGTCCATTCAGTTGCAGTTGCATTGATGGAGAATATACATACGATGGAATTTCGGCACATAAGACAGCTTGTGCATCTTGTTGTGCTGCCTTTGGTCAAGCATTGTCCATTAGATTCATGGGGTGTTTGGCTAGAGAACATCCTGCAGCCGTTATTTATCCGTTCTCAACAAGCCCTTAGCATCTCATGGTCCAGTCTGCTGCACGAAGGAAGAGCCAAGGTTCCCGATACCACTGGCATGGTTGACAGCTCGGACTTGAAAGTTGAAGTGATGGAGGAAAAGCTCCTTAGAGATTTAACCCGTGAAATATGTGCACTTCTTTCTGTCATGGCTTCACCAGTCCTAAATACTGGGCTTCCTTCTCTGGAACAGTCGGGGCAGGCAAGCCATGTTGATGTTTCATCTTTGAAAGAAGTGGATACCTTTGGTGGAACCTCAATGGTCAGGTATTAATAGCTAAAAGAATATGTCCATCTCGTTCTCTTGTTTCTTTAGTAGCTTTGCCCTCCCGAGAGACTTCCTTTGAAGTCCTTTACACATTATCTAACTTCTGATTAAACACTTCTATTACATTTTTGCAGTTTCCTCATTAAGCATAAAGGGCTAGCTGTTCCAGCATTGCAGATTTCACTGGAAGCTTTCACATGGACAGATGGTGAAGCAATGACAAAAGTCTGTGCCTTCTGTGCTACCGTGACTCAAGTAGCCATATTCACGAACAATGTAGAACTTCAACAGTTTGTTAGCAGGGATCTGTTTTCATCAATTATTCATGGTTTGACTCTGGAGTCAAACGTGGTCATTAGCGCTGATCTGGTTAGTTTGTGTCGTGAGATATATGTATATCTTAGCGATAGGGATCCTACTCCCCAGCAGGTAAAAAGAAAAAACTTAACCATATTGTTAGATGTTGAAATTAATCTTAGATTGGCATCTAATTATCTGTTTTCTTGTAACTAGGTCCTGATGTCTCTTCCTGGCATTACTCTGCATGACCTGATCGCATTTAAAGAGGCGTTATCAAAGACTTCCAGTCCAAAGGAACAGAAACAACTAATGAAAACTCTGCTATTATCAGCCGCTGGAAATAATCTGAAAGCACTTGCAGCTCAAAAGAGCGTTAATGTTATTACAAATATGTCAGGTATTGTTTCCAACTTGTTGAAGTTGATTGGCACATCATGGTTTCTTATCTTATGTGCAACATCCTTTACTCGGCTGCATTTTTATGATCTGATTATCAGAGTGCTAATTGCTGGACAGCTGATCAAAGTCCTTCTTGAGTGCTCTGCTTTCTAATTATGTGATGAAACGTGTAATTACTTGCATGGTAACCGGGGGTATTACAAATTTCTGAAACTGCTTTTCGTCATACAGCGAGGCCTCGCAATTCTGTCAATGCCGCTAGTTCAAGAGTCGAGGAGGAGGATACTGTGGGTTTGGCTGCCATTTTGTGATTTACTATAGTCAAGGCATTTTTGTTTTGTACAGATAGAGTTATACCTCTTGGACTAAGTTGTTCCTTGAAGAACAGCCGCACCCACATACAAGTTAAAGGGAAATGTTTCCATTAACAGCATGTCTTCCGTCCTGGATTACAAATAGCGATAGACGTGCAAGAGCTGCACCCTTTTTTCTTGGACGGAGGCAACTGTAGCCTTCACTGCCATGCTGCACACTCGCGTACGGAATTAGTCTAATTATGTGGTATTGGCTTTCCCATGTAGTATTATTACCTGTTTCTACCGTTTGGCTTCTGTGGGCACAGCCTGGTCTTTCGGGGCTTGTACATTGGAGCGAGTGTTTGTCGGGTTAAATGTTATACATGGCATATATGCCAGAGATTAGGTGTTAATAGAAACTGCATTTTTTAGCTTAGAACATGTGAGTAATCTTGTCTTGCAATTCTATCTGGTATGAGCTGTTGGCATGTTGTGGGTTTGCACACGATCTGCTCCAGCTTGATTTTTTAAGTACTTGAGTTTTTCACATACTTTATCGTGCTCCCATGCCGAGGTATCTTGGATTCATCTCGATTCAGCGTTACAGCATCTGTGATCTGTTTTTATTGATGCAGTATCTTAGCGGAAATACGAGAAATTACGGAAAAAAACGATAGAGAATTATATGGTTTGTAAGAAAACTTAAAGAAATTCTGAAAATCAGATAATAGGATAAAATAATAATTATCCTCGTTAAAAAATCTAATGTCTTATTTATAAAATCTATAAAAGAAATCTAACGTGATATTCCTAAAATAATTATAATATTATAAAATCTAAAAATAATAATACGCTCTTGCATCAATTTCTCGGGTTTGAAAAGTTCGCGATTCCGACGCAAAAAATTCGATAATCTCAGCATAAATCTCAAGATCAGTCTTCTTCAATTATTCTTCAGCTATTCAAGTACTTTCCATCGCCGGCTTTCTCAACCATTTCACCAAGAATCTCCTATATTGATTTCCTCTCCTCGACTTAGGCTCATTCACATCTAAAACATCTTCAATAACATCCCTTATGACCTTTGGAAGCTCGTTGATCTAATCTTGGACAACATAATCTTCATCAGTTCCCACAAACTCATACAAATCTGAGACATTAAAGACTAGACTGATCTGTAGCTCATGAGGTAGTTCTATCACATAAGCATTCGAACTTATCTTCTTCAACACCTTACAAGGTCCGAATTTCCTCGCTTTCAGCTTGTGATAAGTCCCCTTTGGAAACCTCTCTCTCTTCAAGTGCACCATGACCAGATCTCCAGCATTAAAATCTTTCACTCGGCGATGGTCATTAGCTGTTGTAGCATAGGTATCATTGCTTGCCTTCAAAGCACTTCGAACATCTTCGTGAATTCGTCGCACATGCTCAGCAAAAGCTTCACCATCATCACTTACTCGGACGTCCTCAGGAATTGGAACTAGGTCAATAACATGTTGGGGTCGCAATCCATATGCAGCTTCAAAAGGAGACTTCTTTATGCTCCTATTTACTGAATTGTTGTAAGCAAACTCAGCTTAAGGAATCACAAAATCCCAACTCTTCACATTTGTCTCGACAAGACATCTTAACAAGTTACCCAAGCTCCTGTTCACAACCTCGGTCTGCCCATCTATTTGAGGATGACAAGTCCTGGAATATTTCAACTCCGTGTCGAACTTCCTCCACAATGTCCTTCAAAAGTGACTTATAAATTTAACGTCTCGATCAGAAACAATAGACGTCGGTATGCCATGTAATCTCAGAGCTTCTCTGAAAAATAAATTGGCGATGTGAGTTGCATCACTTGTCTTCGAGCAGGGTATAAAATGCACCATCTTCGAAAAACGGTCTACCACAACAAAAATTGAGTCATATCCCTTCACTGTCTTTGGAAGTCCTAAGACAAAGTCCATACTCTTATCCCAGCCAAAGTGTCCTCCAAACCCACTAACATGTAGCTCTCGGATGACTTGCTCAAGCAAAGAACAATCGGGAATGCAAAGTTGGTTGCCCTTGAATAAATAACCATCATGTAACCTATAAGGTAACAACTCTCTGTCTGGACCTCCCTGTAGCTTTGTGAATATGGAACCGACAAGGTCGTCGGTCTGATATTGGTTCTTGAGCTCCTCAAAACCAAGAATCTAAACACTCATATGATTGTTATAATGAAGGCTCGATGACTCAAGGCATCAGCTACCGTATTCAACTGTCTCGACTTATATTTCATAGTGAAATTAAATTCATTTAAGAATGAACTCAACTTGGTATACTTCTCGCTCAGTTTCTTCTGGGAGTGTAGATAACGCAATGCCTAATGATCGGAGTATACAACGAACTCACGATTAGCCAAATAATGCTGCCAGTGCTGAATGGAACGTACTAACGCATAAAACTCTAAATCATAAGTTGAATAGCTTTGTTTTGCATCTGATAGTTTCTCACTGAAGAACTCAATTGGCTTCCCATCTTGAGTAAGGACAACCCCTATACGTTTCTTAGATGCATCACACTCTAAAACAAAGAGTTTGTCAAAATCAGGCAATGCAAGAATTGGAGCACTGCTCATTAAGGACTTCACATATTCAAAAGCTTTGGTTGCTGATGATGTCCACTCAAAATTTTCCTTCTTCAAACATTCTGTTAATGGGCCCATGAAAACTCCGAACTTCTTTAATAGACGTAGGAGCTGGCCACTCTATTATCGCACACACCTTTTACGGATCAGGAGCCAAACCTTTATAAGAAATAATGAACCCGAGAAAGAGGACTTCACGTTCCATAAACATGTCATCAAAGTAAACGATGATAAAAGTATTCAGAAAAGGCTTGAGTACATCTGTCATGACACGCATAAACGTGCTAGGTGCATTAGACAACCCGAAAGGCATCACCATCCACTCATAGAGTCCATCTGGTGTCTTAAATGCTGTTTTCCATTCATCACCAGTCCTTAACCTTATCTGATGATAGCCGCTTCTTAAATCAATCTAGGAAAATACCTTCGCACCGACCAACTGATCAAGCATATCATCCAAACGTGGGATTGGAAAACAATACTTAACGGTTATCTTGTTTATTGCGCGACTATCCACGCACATCCTCCAAGAACCATCTTTCTTTGGCATAAGTAAAGTTGGGCATGCACATGGACTTTTACTGTCGCGCACCAGCCCCTTCGATATGAGTCCCTCCACTTGTTTTTGTATTTCGGCTTGCTGTTTTGGGGGCATGCAATAGGCTGCCAAATTCGATAAATGTGCACCAGGAACCAGATCAATGGCATGTTGAATACATCTTAAAGGCGGCAGCCCATGCGGTAACTCTTTACTCACCAGCTTAGAGTATTCCGTCAAGATTTCTTCAATTGAGGTTAGAAACTGTGGTATATCAACAGCCTGCTTGTGATTCATCATTCTTCCGAGCAAGGCATACATAACTCCAGTATCCTGACTCTCAGCTTCAAACTTCTCAGCACAAAGAAATCCACTAAACTTGCTTGAAGTTGGAGTTAACCCACTAGCTTCTTCTTTGAGAGGATGCAAAGTGTACTTCTTACCCTCCTTATAAAAAGAATGTGTTTGGCTTCGTACGGTGATCCATATCATGATCATAAAGCCAAGGTCGACCAAGAAGAATATGACCAGCATCCATTGGGATGACATCACAGAGAGCTTCATCATTCAAGTCAGAACCCAAAGAAAATTGTATCAAGCAACGGGATGTCACTGGTATCTCATTACCCTTTTTGAGCCACCTGTTTCTATAAGGATTTGGATGCTTCTCCAACAGCAACTTAAGTTTTTCCACAGTATCTTTGGAAATAACATTCTCCATGCTCTTACTATCGATAATCACATCACAAACTTTACCCCCACAAAGAACACGAGTCCTGAATATGCTATGTCTTCGCCAATCTTCAGCATCTACCTTAGCCATTATCATAACTCTCCTAATGATGAGTGATTCCCCTTAGACTGGATAAATATCAATTTCCTCATCCTCATCACGATATTCATCATAGACGGGTCTAGTTCCTCACCAAAATCCTCTGCTATTTCAGCTAAGTTCACCCTCTTATGTGGACATGCGTACGACGTATGCCCGTGCTCCCTACATGTGAAACAACGTAATTTAGAGCTACCACCAGGACCAGATTTGAAACTTCTTTGAGCTCCAGGATTAACCACAACCTTGCCCTTGTCATTCACATCACTTCTATAAGATGACATAGTCCCCTAAGTCAACCTAGATGGTCGTTGATCAACTCGGCGTGGCTGATCAGCATTAAAACCTCCATCTGATCTACTATATGATGGTCGCCTAGCTCCATAACGTGCCACCTTCTTCTCAGCCATCAAAGAATATTGTCGAGCATCTTCCATGTTGAATACACGAATCATACTCATCTCATCCCTGATGGATCTATTCAAACCTGCTAGATAGCGTGACGTAAGTTACTCATTGGTTTCATTCAATCGAACTCGAACAGTCAGATTATTGAACTCCGTAGTATATTCATCCACCGATAGAGAATGTTGTCTTAGGGAATGATACTTCTCATACAACTCCATACTGTAATCTGCAGGTAAAAATTGTTTTCGCAGCTTACTCTTCACGTGCTCCCAAGTACTGATCTTTGGCTTTCCTTGTCGGGAACACTGTTCTTCAACTCTCTTCCAACATTGAAGTGCAGCTCCTTTCAATTTCAGCTTCACAAAGAGTACTTTTCTTGCCTCCACCATAGGCTTCCACTCGAAATAATTTTCAAGGCTAGTCTCGCAGTCAAGAAAAACATCTGCATGCATTTTTCCGTGAAAAGCAGTCACTTCAATCTTGATCCCACCACTATTGAGATCTAGGGCACGAATTAGCCTTTCCTCCAGTCCACCTCCTCCTGTGTTGTTTACAGGTCCGGCTTCACGAAAAGGATTGTCTTCGATTTCATCAGATTCATCTTCAGTATTATCTTCCGACATGCCTAAGGGGTTGTGGTTGCCTTCCAGAATCTCCATTTGAGCTCCCACGCGTTCCTGTCCCAACAGTTAGACTGCTCACGATAGATCTTCAATCATATTTTGCATCTCAGCAAGTTCCGTCTGTTGGTGTTGAACCCCTCTCCCACGGCCTCTACCACGATTAGCCATCATAAAACCCTAAACTCTAACCCTTAAGTAGAACTCATGCTCTGATTTCAATTGATGGAGTAGCATAACGGAAATAGGAGAAATCACATAAAAAAAACTAAAAGAAAATGAATAGGATAAATGGAACGATAGAGAATTCTAATGTTTGTAAGAAAACCTCAAGAAATTCTGAAAATCAGATAATATGGTAAAAATAACAACTGTCCTCCTTAGAAAACCTAAAGCCTTATTTATACTAGAAAAGAAATTTAATGTGATATTCTTAAAGTAACTCTAATATTATAAAATATAAAAATAATAATACACTCCTGCATCATTTATCTGTTACTTGTGAGCTATGGCCAGTCGCTGTCCTTCTGAGCATGTTACCAGTGAGCTGTTTTCAAAGCGGATATTATCGTAGATTCAGACACGCAGAAGTGCTTTCCGAGGAATCAGTCCTGTCATGTTCTCGTGGCAGACAAGGGTTGACTTGAATGCATAACTTCAGTAACGAGGATGAAGTGAAAACAAAGCAACCCCGTTTGAATGGTAGCTTGGTTGGCCTCAACAAATGCAAGAGATTGGGGATGAATGCCCAAAGCACATATGATAGTTTTCCGAAGGAAATGAGATGGATAGATTTGGGAGATGTAAGAGGGTTTCTTGGGGTGGTTGGGTTTCAAATGACAAAAAATTGGTTAGGTGTTCACATGATTTCTTCAACTCCAAGGCTATTGTTCCGAGTTTCCTTTTAATAGACCACCTCCATGGTGTTCTTCACTTGTATCTTGGCTTCTGAAATCCTCACCCAGTAGCAATCTCTCGGATCAAAGGAGTTCCAGAAGTTCGGCGGAAAGCGGTGCGATGGGACCGAGTGGTGGACCGCCTCAGGCCGGGATAGGAGGGCCCGGCGGCCCTTGGGGTGGCTTTTGTCACTTCCTAGGCTCTTGGTATGTAGCGTTTGCCTACATGCTTGCAAGAAAAGTTAAACTCACAACCCGACAAGTAGTTTTTCATTCTCACAAACGTTGCTGCTTTTCTTTGAACAGTTTAAACGTCGTCTGTTGCTGCTGGCTTTTCCAAGACTGCTTTGGTCCTCCTGGTCCGGCGCCTGGACCTCCAGGACCAGGCGGGTTCGGACAATCTCCGCCATAACGAGTCTTCTGCGGCTTAAGGGTTGCTCCTACTGGATGTAATCTGACTTCATCTCGGCATTGGATGATTCTGTTGTTTCAGTAAAAATGATGCCTTCTACCGTTCATGATGCTCTTGTAATAAAAATGGACAGCCTGTGCTACTCTTTACCTTCACTGTGATGTTTGTAACATCTGCATTTATGAATAACATAACCACCTTTCAGAGCTTCCCACTAATGCAAAATTAGGAAAAGGATGAACATATATGTAAACAAATGACATGAACAAATCACACCTGACAAAAAGTTTATTCCACTTCAATGGCATTCTTTGTTTCTTTACAACAGGTTGTCCTAATCTTATAGCCTCAACAAAATTTCAGAAGTTCCACACATCACTGATACAGGTCGATTGCTTCCTACAACAAGCATAAAACTGCAGGTTTGAATCTCGCTTTTTCCTCGCGTAATTATGGTAACATGGCGAGAAACTTCCTTCTGAGCCAAACAAATTGGTAAGATGAAAAACTTGCTTCTCTACAGGTTTGTTCTATTCCTCTTCCTCGGACGCTTCTCGCAACCACTGCAGCAGAAAAGCGTGCCTTTAGCTTAGGAAGTGGACTCCCCAAGGCGAGAATTGTCTTGGGGTGAAGGAAAACCAGTACTTACTTGGAGGAACTTCTCCGCCTGCTTGACAAAGATTTTGTCGCTCTCGTCGGCATCTGCTTTCTCGGTTTCCCAGTCTTGGATAGCCTCTTCCGATAGAATTTCCTTATCATATAGGAAGTGCAGGATCTGCAAGTACAGCCGTGTCAGGAACACCAGCGACATTGACGTTCGACTGGATATAGTGCCTGCTCAGCATATACTCGACATGCAACAACATTGAAAGGGTCCACAATGGGACAGCCATGTTGCAATTTTTGTCATCTCACCAAAATATCCAGACGTGTTTCTTCGATGTATCATTCTAGTTTAGAGGATTTTCAGCGGTGGGACACATGAAGATTTACACTAACGATTATTAAATAAAGTCATTTTGTTGAAACGTTCATGGTTCAAGGGTAAAGATGGTTCCTCATACCATGGCAAGCATCAATACAAAACGTCAGTTAGTAAACTAACCTGTGTAAACAATGGAGATAACTCCTTGGCAGATTCCAGACATATTTCTTCAAATTTCAGAATAACTTCAATCTGTAAAATTCTCAAATTAATCAGGAAATCACATCATATTTTCAGCCACGGCGCCAACATATGAATCCATGCTTATCATGGACGCAAAATCCATTTCAATGATTAACACAAAACTGTTAAGTCCACAATTTGATGTAACGTCATGTTTAGATGTTTGGATATTTATTAAAAATTGACACCACACAATTAACCATAGCACATGCAATCGGGAGAAATCAATACTACACTTGGCAGAAGAGTTATTTCTAAGAAAAATATGAAGTAGATATTAGACCCCCAATGCAATAACTGGATGCCCTTTTTCTTCAATTACGGTTATCACGGACCTTTTACATGGAGACATTTTGGATGTGGAGAACTCGTCCTGTTTTTGAAACACTCTTAGAAGTTATCTAATATTATCCATATCGACCAAAAAATGTCTACCTTAAGTTGATGGAATGGAAGATTATCTAAAAAACAGTTGATGGAATCTTCTTTGGGAAGAAATATAGACAATATAACTTAAGATATGGGTATAAATAATTACTTAAACTACATAATAGACCAATGAAATAGCATAACAGTCAATAGATTGAAGATATAAAATTCACTCACACACACCTCCTCATCTTTCCCAGGTAAGTAGGACTTCAAAAGTTTTTGCCATTTACTTACAACACTTCCAACATTTTTGTATAATTCACCTGAAATAGGAAGCATAATTTCTATCACACCGAGAAACTGGGACACATTTAGTAATGTTTGTTTAATGCACAAGACACGTCAAAATGCCCGCATAACTGAGGTGCAGGAACTTACTGGCTGTACTATGTGATAATTGTGATGCCAACCTCATCATGGAATAAAATATTGCCCCAGCACAATCCACAGATTGCATATTGTATGACAACCTGATATCAGGGGAAAGGAGAAAAGAAAGGGTCTATTAGATTTTTTAGTATACTGCAATTTCATAATAGCACATAGATCAAACAAAAACAATTTCATGACATCAATTTGATTTTTGAATATAACGACTTGTTTTAACACAACGAAAATGTTCAAAATCACTATTCTACAATCATTTGAACTACTGCAGAAGTAAAGGATGTGATTTATCTTCAAAGACACTTCTAAAACAAATTACACACTTCATAACATCAATTTTGAGCACTCTTTCATCGTCTCGTTGTTAGTTCAAGAAGTGCAGCAACATAATCCGGATCAGCAGTTCAGCACAGCAGTTATAAGAAATGACAAAAATCCAAAATCAAATGTTTAAAGTTGTTGGGATTTCACAAGAAGTCAACAGTTCCAGATAAAACCTTTTGATTGAAGTTCATTTTGTGCATTGGTAGATCCACAATAATGCCAAAATGGAATGAACATAATTTTAGTGTCTTCACATCATAATAAATTGAAGACGTATAAATAACATACCGCAGGGAGTTCACCTCTAGTATCACATGGTCTACTTTGATATTTTCATTAACAGCTCGCAAGAATGTTGCCTCAACCTGACGAAATTCCAGTTTATAAGGATGGGGACATCCAGGAAAAAAGTGAATCTGGTAACATTCCACATTGATATTCTTTTACCTCCTTCTCAAAGTATGTCGAGTCATCTCTGCTTTCTTCATTTTCGTCATCCTCAGAATCAACTTGTGTGTCAGGTTTCAGCTCTCCTGATGAAGCAGGAGCATTCCTATCCATGTTTGCCAGATCAAGATCATCTTCTATTGCTCGTGTGATTTCAGTCAATTTTTCAGGAGGAATAGGAGCAACAGAATGTTTCCATTCTTCTTCATGACATCCTTCACATATGGACCAAATGTAACCCATCCCGCCGAGGCCCAACTGATAATCCATAAAATGAGAAGAATGAAAGTGAAGGAACATTCATCACACACGCACGCACCAAAAAAAAAAAGCAAATGGGCTAGTCCAACTCAGCCTCTGTCCATTATTTAGTTGCCCAAGGTAAAGAATCATATGTCTGCATTCCAAATTAGTGTATAATGCACCCTAAAACTACTAAATGGATCTGTCAGAATTTTCAAAATATTCTAAAGACATCAATAATGTCACATAATTAAACAAAGCAATTGACCTCAGGTATAGACTGCTGCTGCATCTCTGATAGATCTGATGATGATCCTCCATTCGGCTTGTCTACTTGACCTCTAGTAGCTGGACACCACATCCATGTAATCACATATTGAAAAATAGTCATACACCAGATTAAGTCGAAGTAAAAGTTTCTGACATTAATAATAAGTTTCAGAAGCTTAGAGTTGTCATCAATAGTAGCATCCACACAGTAATTCATCCATAGGAGAGTTTGTCACAAAAAAAAAAACACCGCTTTTGGCCATATCTGATAGAATGCCAAACACCAACCTTTAACAAACAGTCTGTCAAATTTCATTATCAGCAATCTCAGATTTCCCCATCAGAAAATGGTAGTTGATGGTAGCAAAAATTGCAATTTTGAAGAGCCCATTTCAGCAAAAATTTCTTGAAGTAAGAGAAATATTTAATTCCTTAGCTGCGAGGAAATATCCTTCTCAAAGACACCATCTCTTTACTTCGATCATACTTTCCTAGTGAGCTAGCCCAGACTTCAAATTTTAAAGCACCCAGAAAAATGACTCTGACAAAGCTTTGAAAGGCGCATCTCTACAGGATAAGACATGAAACATAGTGCTTTATTCCAACTCACATGAATGGATAGTATCACTGCTATTTTCAGCATATTCCAGTTCTTCATCACTATCTTCTACAGTGGGTTGTTGATGTAGAGACACCTTGGAGTATGGGGGAACTACAAAATTTGGCCCGATGACAACCTGTAAAATCAAGAGTATGGGATCCGTGTCAAGCAAGTTTGCCTCATATCTGTTCTACACAAACCTAGCTACTGAGAACAAATATGCAAGCAAATAGCTCAACCTTGAAAGACAAAACAACTCCAGGTTCAAGTCTTGATCCAGATTTCATTATCACACCATCGCATACTATGGCATGCCTTAGCTCGCACCCGTCTTCAATGACGACATTATCCCAGACATAAGAGCCCTCAATTAGGACATTAGATCCAATGGTACAGCCCTTTCCAATAACGGAATTCACTACGGTGGTATTGCTTCCAACAACAGTACTGCTTCCAATAACTATCAGTGGACCAACCTTTGCAGATCTTGACAGTTGTATTTCTGAAAGGTGAAAAATAATCACTGGAAAGCTTTCTAATGCATGCAAGATTTAGAAATCCCATGTGAAAACTATGGAAGAATGTTAACAGGAGAATTTTTCCATGAAGATTCTACAAAAATAGTAACAGGAGAATTTTCCCTGAAGAAAATCTCATAACAATTAAGCAACAAAATCCAAATGCAAACTTCAAAGAGTTGTTTGATGGATCCAATCCAAAATTTCAAAAACAATTAAAAAAATCTCCTACCAGATGCACAATACATTCCCTGTCGATCAAGTCTGGTTGGGGAGTCTCCAGGAAACAAAACATCAGGAACCAATGGGTAGGTCCACCTTTGAATAATGTCCTTGCTAATGGTGTCATAACTGCGATAGTTGTCGATGTGTGCCGCATAACTTGACTGGATTTCATGAGTAAGTATCTTGTAACCCATAATCTGAAAGAAAGAGTGAGAAACTCATGAAGTACTGCAACACTTTCAGGAGGATGCAAGTCCGACCAACGAAAAATATTGACATACTTCTATTATGTAGTATCCATGACAAATAGTACAAAAAAACATTTCACAATAATTATGCAACAACTAAGAAGAAAATATTTGCTTATTTGGAAAGGGTTTTCACAGCATCAGGTTCTCTTATAGTGCATCAAAGAAAGTCATCATTGTCAACAAGAACAAGTTCAGGACAACTAATTTGAAGGCATCCCTAAAAGTCCCAGCTTGTGCATTAACAGGGACAAGACACAATATCATATGCAAACTTATGCTTACAAAGGGTTTCTTCAATGACCGAATCCCATGACAAACATATCACTAAACAATCAACCTTGTGATTTCAACAAGGCTCATCCTCTAGCTAAACCAAAGTTAAATGAGAAAAAAATGAAGCAAGCAATGTCCCCTGTGTTTCCTCTAAGAAAAGAATATGTAACACTGCCCGAAATCTAATGCAGGTCTAAGGCCAAGCTAACATAGCGGAATGTACAACAAGTTTATAACACAGGAAACCACAGAACCTATAGAAACTCACATCATCAACAAGCAATCCTTTGACAAAATGCCGTCGTAGATGCTGATAATCAAAATTGTCCGTGAAAAGACTCAGAACTTCAGGAGAGCAGATGTCAATATAGCAATCCTGTAAAAGTACTCATCAAGTGACTTCATAGAACATTGATAAAGAATTACTCATCAAGTGACGTCAAGGAAAAGCAGCGTAAGGAATAAACCTACAAAAATGTTAAAGACAAAATGTTACTCCCGTCATAAACTACTGCACGAAACAAAATCTTAAGTAACCTCAAATAAGTAGTCCTACATTGGAAAGACGATAAACCTTTCGAAATATATATGCACAACAAAAGGGAACCAGCTACTACTACATTTTACAGTTGCAACTAATTTAATAGAGAAGGATGTAGAAAACGAATCAATCAACAACAGTAAAAAACATTAATGTACTATTGGTTGTCGAATGTCCAAAATTCAGCCAAACAAGAAGGGCAGGAAACCGGACGATCCATGTGTGAATTGAAAAAGGGCAGGTCCCGGTAAAGGCAAGAGGCAAAGAATAACCTGCATGTCATTGTGAAGTGTAATTGAGGAGTTGTCAACTAGCAGCATCTTATCAAGGGACAAAGTTCCTTTCAAATGGTTGGCATTCTCCTCATAATACAGGAGTTGCTTTGTTGTAGGGTCTATTGCCATGAACAACTCTTCGGTTCCTAATCGAGATTGATGAGTCGCAGAAGAAGGCTTTGAGTGTTTAATTATCATGGTCATCACAGCGTTGCTGTCTTTCTTCCTCCTATCCTTATGATCTTGGAGCGCACGCGCCAACGACATATTGCTCAATGTATCGCCACTGATGAGAACAAAATCACCATGTATCTTAACAGCAAAGAAAGCAAACCGTAAGAAATACACTTAGTTTATCGCTTGTTCCAGAAGGAGAGAAGTTTGATCGTTTGAGAGAATCGAGAATTACCACATTACGCTCATATATCAGACGCAAAGCATCACCAGCACTGATGGAATTATGCGACTCGATCGTCGTGACAGTAAAGTTTGGCTGGGAACGCCACTGAGAATTCTCTATATAGCTGGTGACTTGTTTCGCATGAGCGCAACAGAAGACGAAGACTTCTTCGACCCCGGCCGACTCGAGCCACGCCAATGCATACTCTATCATGGGAACATTCACCAGAGGTAGCAACACCTTCGATGGCCAAAAAGAACAGATTAAAATCAGAATTCCACAATACTAATCGTGAGAAGTGTCGCGATCACTTGCTAATGGGAGGAACTTTCCACCAAAATCACTTGGATTCATGCAAATCACAACACAATAATGAAAAAGGTACCAAAATACGAGTTTGATGAGGAAAACACTAACTTTGGGGCGTTCAAGGGTGATAGGGCGGAACTTAGTGGTGAAACTGTCGGCCAGGAGGACCGCCTGCAAGGGAACGCGGGCCAATTCCTCCGGATCATCCGAAGACGATGTCTTCGGCGCACTCTTCTTTGGCGCCCCCATCTTTTTCCAACCCTACTACTTCGATCGGTACTTAATTCGCAAGGATTGGCGTTTGATTGCGAAAAAGGGGGGGAGTTTAGATAAACCCTAATTTGGAGAGAACTGGAGGGGATTCATATTTTGATGTGACGATGCGTCGTAGCTCGTGAGCTTTGTTCCGTAAGGCAAGTGAGCAGGTAAGCCCTCCCATCATCAGCGAGCTACGGTTAATTTTCAAATAATTTCAGGTAATCGATCTAAAGTTCGTATTTATTCGACAATGAAATTGAACTTATAATTTCAACTTTTAATTTTATTTTTTAAGAAATTACATTTATAAAAGGCCACTTTATAAAAAATATCCCCAAAATTATAAAGTTTTTCCAATCTACCCTAAGGTTTAGGAAATATCTCTCCGTATCCAGAACTTAGACCTAGTTTCAAAAATATCCACTGAAGTCTCAAGGTCAGATTTTCTGAATGGCTGGAGAAGGAAAATCTTCGGGAAATCCTTCCGGGACTCCATTAAGATTAGAGTTCGTTCCAGAAGCTAGATTGTCTCCTTTTAGAGTTAGCAAGAGTATAAATGATATTTTAACTCAGCTAACCATTCAGGGGAGCAATGAAAGTCTAGAAAGCCGAAACCAAATGGCAAAGGAAGTAGGCTCCATTGTAAACACAATGTTAGACGCTCTGGAAAGAGAAAGAGGCTTAAAAAGGCCTGAAGCCGAGGCGACCTCTGGACTGGAAAGTACTACAGGAAAACCAGTCGAAAGATTGAATCTGGGAGGAAGAAATTCCAAACAGAGTCAAGGCAAAAGTGTAGATGAAATGTATAGGGAGTCAGTGGCTCCTTTCATTTCAGACTCACAAAAGCGAAGTGCAAACTTGAACTCCTAGAGTGGGGAGTTGGCAAAAGACTTAAGGAAAGCCTTAGGTTTGGCAGAGGATACCCCAGTTCATTTAGACAATAGAACGTTTAACGAACTGGTAACTGCGAAGAGGGAAATTTACAGGCCCGATTATCCTCATCGGACTAAACAAGAGTTTGTCCCAAGGGATAATGTTTTAAAGCCGATAATAACCCCTGGTGCTTTTCTAGATATTGACTGTGAGAAGCACGTATCTGAAAAGATAGATGAGTGGTTATCACTTATTCGGATGACGGCGTCGGCAGGAGGAGTACCTCCTGGAGCAGTCTACGAATTATGTGTAGCAGCCCTCATGGGTACAGCTCAGAAATATTGGAAAACCTTAGTGGCGCACACAGACATTAAGGAAAAGATAGATCAAGCGCCGACGCCCTGAAACGTGAGTTCTGTGGTTTCTCATTATCCACTGAGACTGTGGAAAAAGAGCAGTCCTTGATCGCTCTAGTTAAACTACAGATCTGTGATATGTGCTGGTTTGATAGCTACGTGTGTGAATTCCAGAAGTATTATTACAATCTCGATGTAGTATCACAACAGTTCATATTAGGAACCTTTTTTGCAAAACTTCCCGAACCATGGCCGGAAGTTGCGCAAACGGCCTATGAATTACTTCTGAGTGAGGAGAAGATTGTCTCTGGACTCGGAGGAAAAATTCAGGCGGTGAAGTACGCAATGCGTAAAGCATGTACTGAGCTCCAGGTGAAAGAGGCAGCTAAGAAGCTACCTTACCTGAATAAGAGCTGTTGTTCTCAAATAGAGTATGTGCCTGGAAGGTATGGATGCGATACTCGCAGTACTCCAGGAGACTCTTTGAGGAGAAGGAACTTTCCTCGTAAGAGGAAGTTTGTTGGGTACAACAAAAAGAAAGTTTGGCCCAAGAAGGACTTCCAGCGTAAGCAAAAAGGAGGTCCTGCTTACAAACCAAGAAGGTTTGTGAGGAGAAGGGATAACCTGAAGGATAAAGATAGGATCGATGCTTTCAAAAGAAAGCATGGCAGAGAGCCTAAATGTCCTAAAGGGAAGCCTTTGAGCAGTTGTAATTGCTGCTGGTTTTGTGGTTCAAAAGACCACAAAGCGGATAGTTGTCCAAAGAAGAACCAAAGGAGAGAAAGGCTCCGTATGGCCTTTCTGGATAACAGGAGTCATGAGGAAGAAGTCCTTGCTTATGAACCAATTGATGAGCAAGAGATTTCCGACTTAGACTCGGAAGTAGAGTCGATATATGAGATAGTGTCAGATTACGATACAGACTCAGAAGATGACTCTAATCTCTGGAAAATGCATCTGTTCATGATGAGGGCAGAGCAAAACGGAGATGGTGATGAGATGGTTCCATTGGAAGCATCGAATCAGGTACTGGAAGAAACCCACCAGTACGAAGATCCATCCCAGTCAGTTCTGGAATGGAGGTTGCCAAATGTTAATGCGAGGGAGGTTTATGAAGTATCGAGATTTAGGTTTCGATCCACCATAGATATCTCGCAGACAGAGGCGACGGCTCAAGTCACAAGCACTGAGCTTGAGACTTTGGATATTCCACTCTTAAATGTACAACGCATAAGAGATACCATGCGTAACACGAGAGGTGTATATAACTATATACACATTGGGTTAATCCAGATAGGATTAGTCCCGCCGTTTAATTTACCGGCGGATAGTCCTGTGGTAGCAGCAGTGATCGATAAACGATGGCGAGAGTTTAGAGATCAGCTGATATCAGGTGTACAGGCCAACCTAGCACATGGCCCTGTATGGTTCCAAGTCCATCCAAACTTTATGATGGCTTTGAACGATCGCTGTTTGGGGACTTCATTGACCTTAATAATCAAATCGATGAATATGGATCGCATGAATCCCCAGGCCAAGTATTTGACGTATCACACTAGGGTAATTTACCGATTGGTAAATACCACTAGTCCTGGTGTGAGGAACATCTCAAGACTTACAGAGTTGTTCGAGGAAGGACATAACAACTACCAACAGTTCCATAGGCGTGAGGTAAATCCATTGGAATTAACCTGGCCAAGGAGTTGGGTTATGACTGAACCTGGTAATAGTTCTAGGCCCATTAGTGCGGCAAACATCCGACAAAGGGGTAATGAAATTACTCTCATGTTAGGAGATCCGTCAAGGGTCAATGAAAGAACTGATAGGCATTTGCCTATGCTTAGCGAAAGGGCTGACAGGCATTTGCCTGTGAGGATGCCAATCCTGAGAGAGCCGTTCAATAGAACGCCCTCTGATGTTTCTTCTAGAGCTAGTGATGTGGGAGAGGACATAATAGTGTCCCGACCAGCAGAAGCATCTGCTCCACCACTAATAGAGGAAATGTCTCGAAGGTCTGTTGATTCGAGAGCCCCGTCACAACATACGGGTAGAATCGTAGGGTATAGACAAGTATCATTACCAGTCTATGAAGACCCTGTAGATCAAACGAGAGAAGAATCCATAAGGATGTTAAGAGTTACCAATATGGAAAACTCTTTATCTGAGATTCCTGAAGTTTGTAAGGTTATTGAGCAGATAGCCGAGCAAAGGTCTATACCTATAGACGATATCTGGAGGATGATAGAACCATCCCAGAAGGTACCTGAGAATATTGGGTTTAGTGTTCGGAAGGAAGACTTGAGCACATATGTTGCTCTAACTTTCAAATTTCCTGGATACTATGAGTATTCTCTGGATACTTTAATAGACACTGGGTGTAGCATAACTTATGCTAGACTCACTGCTCTACCAGATGAGTGGTGGGAACCACTGCAGAAACCCATCCACATGGTTAACGTCGATGGTATGGCCACAATTGTTGGCCATAAGGCAAGCAACATGCCTGTCTTTATTGGTCGACAAAAGTTCATCATTAAAGAGATTCTTGCACATCCTTTACTAGAGGCCGACATCATTATTGGTAACGCCTTTTTGAAGGGTCAAAAGAAAAACCTTCCTTTTGTGCAGAATGAAAACGATGTTTCCATCGGTGGGGTAAAAATAAGTATCCTACAAGAGCCTCGACTTCGGTTAAAATTTGGCTTTTATCCGGTAAAACGGGCAGAATACTGTGGAGATATCCCATGTGAAAGAGCTTTCAGAGTGCGAGCTCAACGTGGTGATATACAGTTGGACGAGAACGATTCATGGGAACAAACCCTGTTTTCTCCAACGAATACCAGTAGTTCTAACTGGTATGACGACTTGTTTCCCAAACAAGAAGTGTGTATGGCTGTTAAGTTAATGGGAACAAAATGGGATAAGTTCCTAATAAAACTAGCCGATAATTTTAGTGAGAATCCACTAAAGTTATGGACTCGAAATAGCCTAAAGGCTAGATTAGAGTTGAAAGATCCCGGAACCATTATAAGAGCCAGAAATATTACGTATACGGCTGAGATGGTTGAGGAATTTGACAAACAAATTCCTGAGTTGCTTGGGAAATGCTTGATTAGGGACAATTACAGTCCACATTCTAGTCCTGCCTTTATGGTTATTAATAATGCCGAGCAGGTGTGAGGTAAAGCACGAATGGTTATAGACCATCGTCAGCTTAACAAAGCTGCGAAAGACGATGGCTATAAGATTCCCACTGCAGGAGATTTAATTGATAGGATAAGTCTGAGCCAACCAAAGTTCTTCTCTAAATTTGACTTGAAAAGTGGATACTGGCAAGTCAAGATGGAGGAAGAATCGGTTCCTCTAACTGCCTTCAATGCTCCGCAAGGAATGTTTGAATGGCTGGTAATGCCGTTCGGCCTGAAAAATGCTCCAGGCATATTTCAGCGCAAAATGGATAATGCTTTCAAGCAGGTCCGAAAATTTTGTGCGGTCTATATAGACGATATGCTAATCTACAGTCAGACTGAAGATGAACACATGAGACACCTTGATGAGGTGACTGATGTCTTCCGGCGAGAGGGCATGATTCTATCAGAGAAAAAGATAGAATGGTTCAGGGAATCAATTAATTTTCTAGGCATGGAGATTGAACAGGGAAAAATTAAACTGCAAAATCATATTGCTGAGAAAATAATTAATTTTCCTGACAGACTTGAGGATAGGAAGCAAGTCCAGAGATTTTGTGGATGCGCTAACTATGCAAGAAAGTTTGTGAAAGATCTTTCCAGAGATTTGGGTAGGATTGCGAAGAAAACCTCTTCTACAAATCCTTGGAAATGGGAAGATGAAGACACTCAATCCATTAGAAGGATTAAAGCAAAGGTAAAAGATTTACCACAACTAGCTTTACCTTCTGATAAGGACGAGTTAGCCTTGGAGGTTGATGCTTCCGAAGAATTTTGGGGAGCAGTCCTCAAAATTAGAGAACGAAAACCAGAACCGGTGTGTAAATACTGGTCGGGAAGCTTCAAGGGGTACGAACTAAGATACCCGATACATGAAAAAGAGGTATTGGCCTTAAAAAACGGAATAAAGGCCTTTTACATCTTTTTGGCACCGAAAGAATTTTTAGTGCGCTTTGACTCGACCTATGTAAAAAGGTTTATGAGTCTGAAACTTAAGGAAGCTAGGCAAACTAGACTCTTAAGGTTGCAGGAACAATTAAGCTATTATAAATATGAGGTCGAATACATTAAGTCCGACCACAACATAATAGCTGACTCTCTCTCTAGAGAACTTGCAAACACCTCTCTTTCTAAAAACTCTGCAGATGGATCCTGCTGCAAAGAGAAATATATGCCGGGGATGCAAGAAGGAGGGACACTCCCGAAAGGTATGTCCTAACAAGGGAGATGGTGAGCATAGTGATGCTGGTTCCGTTTCAGGAACAAAGGCGGCAGTGCTCTGCTGGCAGTGCAAGCAACTAGGACATCGTTCCTACGAATGTCCCAAGAAGCTGAAAACTGCGGATTCCCAGAAGGGGAAGGCTGAACTTAAGGAGAAAGCAAAAGCTGACTCCGAGAGTAAGGCGAAACCAGATCTCCAGAAGGAGATGGCTAATCCCAAGGAGGCTGAGGCCAGATCTAAGGGCAAGGCAAAAGAATCCCAGAAGGGGATGGCTGGAACTAAGGGAAAGGTAATAACCAATCCTAAGGAGAAAGCGAGAGTTTCCCAGGAAGGGAAGACAGATCTGGAGGAGAAGGGTAACACCAACTCTGAAAGAAATGTGAAGAAAGATCTTCAAAAGAAGATGACAGATCCGAAGGAGGAAAGCTCCAGAAGAGATGTGAAAATGGCAGATCTGAAAGACAAGGCAAAAGCCGAGTCAGAGGAGAAGGCCAGGAAGAAGAGGAAAGCCAAGAGGCTTGGGTCTTCTGGTCCCAAAGGGGATGATTCTGCAAAGGAAGGTCCTAAGAAGGACGGAAAGGTTGAAGAACCTTGGTGGTCTCCGTTGACCATGGAGCAGTTTAACTACTGCCAAAACCACTTAGCCAAAGAGCAGAAAATTTCCATTAATCAAGCTGTGAAATCCTACAAGGCTTTGTTACAAAGCAAGGAGGAACAGAAAGAGAAAGTGGAAACACAGTATGCTGAGGAAGAGGCTAAGTTTAAGGCCATAATAGGCGAGCCAATTCAAGTGGTAGACCCTGAACCAAAGGCAGAACCAGAAGAAGCGGCTGCAATGGAGTGTGAGCAATACTTCGACTTCGGAAGTGCTTACGCAGCATTGGAAGGTAATCTGGAAAAGAAAGAAAGCCTTGAGGAAGCAATTCCTGTAAGAGACTCGGTCAAAGAGTCTGGTGAGACTTCTCACGGTGATAAAGGTCACGATGGCAAGAGCCATGTTGGGAAAACCCAAGAGGATCTAGGAGGATCCTGGTTTTTTGATGAAGACTCATTTGAGGACGAATCCCTAAGTTGGGATGCGGCTGTGGTCTGTGGAGGACTCATGGGTGCATCAAACATGATGACAAGCGCCAGATTGAGTTTTTCGCTAGAAAGACCGTTGAGTACATCAAAGATCTGGAGTATAAGCTATCGATTGTGGCTTCAGGTGAGGAGGAGCTGTCTCGAGTTGAGAAAGAAAGGCAGCAGATATTCTCCACAACAATGTCTATAATACCGGGGGAAGTTAGAGATTATGACGTCCCAAAGGTAGTAGTGGACATGAGTGAATCCTCGCTTGAGGAGAACACTGTACTTCAGCCGTATCTACACTGGATATCGGGGAAGTGGCCGTCTCTGAGAATTCACTCAGATATGGTGGGAGTAGCAGCACCTTACGTATATGCTGGGTTTGTAGACATACTGGAAATCGACAGATCCGAACCAGAATGTATGGAACCCCTGCCTACGTTGGTAAGGTTTATACTCGGATGCCTAGGCTACGGACCAAAGTATGCCACGGCGTTGATTACTAGCACAATAATGGAGGAGGAAGACCATCCGCAGTATGGGAAGGTGATACTTAAAAATCTGCAGGTATGGGACATCCATCCATGTGAGAGTAGACGTCTGGTGGAACCTCAATGACAGGACCTCGATCAGAGAGGTTTATGGCGGAAATACTACAAGGACAAAACTGTCCCAAAGGCCATAAAGGTTGAGTTCCTTAAAGATGTGCTGGAGCATGTGTTAGCCCGCAAGGACGAATACTACGTGCTCTGTGATGGTATGACTACCGTCACGATTCTTCGGTCAAATCTAAGCCTCATAGATGAACAAGCAGGAGACCGAGGATGGCAGAGAATGCTCGACCTTCTGGATCGTTTCTGGAGGCGAGAGAACTCTGAGTTGCACCTCCGAACCGACACCTTCGAGGTTTGGAGTAAGATTGCTGATTTTACAGACAAGACCTTAAATCAGCAAATCGAGCATGATGAGAGAGCCCAACAAATTCTTAATGCGGTCCAAGACCCTCCGGGACTCTCAGAGAAAGAAGGAGTTGGCGAGACTTCAAACGCCAACAACAAGGAAGGAGTCTCCCAAGATAGCGCGCCAATGCAGACGGGAGAAGACGACTGTATAAAGTTAGACTAGGACATTTTTGTCGGTCATTAGGACCCCACTAACTTTTGCAACAGTTTAGATTCCTTTTGAGCTGGCAAACAGTGCATAGGCACCAGCTCCTTTGTGTATATATTCACAAGCCCTCTACCTCATTATGGGAGGCGAATCAAATAGAGAAATTCTCTCTCAAAAACTCTGAGTAATAAAATCTCTGAATCGCTCTCCAAATACCTTAAGGCACCAAGAGTAAGGTGGTTAGGATTAATCAACATTGGTTAAGACTAACGGAAGGTCAGATCGAAAGATCAAGAACCTTGTAGGGAGTATAGCCTTGGGCTGAAACCTTGGATGAGGAGTGTCTATATAAGACCCTCAGTGTAAGGGCATTGAAACGACACAGAAGAGCCTCTCCAGTTTGCAGATGCGTTCGCTGAATTCTCTAGTTTGAGAATTGAGTTACTCTTGGATCTCTATTGTTGCGGAAGCTTGGTGAACCCTCGGAGTAACCCACTGAGTTAAGGTAAGATAAACTTTCCGCTGTGTAGTTTATGATAATCTTCATAATCTAATAAGATTGTGAAGGTGGTGCAAAAGCACGACAGTTGCGAAAGCAAGAGTCTTATGACTGATTGTCCAAACCCCGAGCTCCTACATTTGGATCACGGTGTGGGCAAGGATTCTACTACTGGACTTCTAAACACTGTAGTAGATCGACTGGCAGGCCTCTCAGCGCAAATACAGCAGCTAATTGAGCTTGTGGATAGCTACTCTAAGAAATTAGAAGAGCTGACTCTCTTGCAGAGTGAATTTGAGGAATATTTCCTTGAAGGCAAATCCAATCTTGGGTTTGCGGCAAGTTCGAGATACTCAAACGAGTATTCGAGGTTGGCAGAACGTCGGCGACAAAGACAACTGAGAAAATCTTCTTAAGGCCGATTCATGTCCATCATTATTGGTATCAGAGCCGCTTAAGAAGAATTAATTTTCGTATTGACTGGGAAAGTTAACCTAGAGACTGAGATAATTAGGATAAACTTGAAACAAGTCGAAAGTACAGGCTACCTAGAGATACAATTTAAACTTCAGGCTAGATCGGAAAAAACTAGTAAAGTTGATGGTATATTTGATAATTAAGCCTTTATAAAATTGGAAGTTCAATTTCAAAAAGTAAGAAATATAATTCTAATTTCTTAAAAGATTTATTGATTGATGCACTTTTATATATATATAATATATATTTTTCATGAATCGAACTTATAAAATTCGATTTCTTAAATCAATGAATTTTGACAATTTTATGTTATAATTTAATATTAGTCGATAAATGGATGTAATTTTAAATTCGTCAAATAATATCATAAAGTTAAAATTTAAAAATCCGTTTTTCTGAAGTTAATCTTTGAAAACCCGATTTTGACTTTCAAAATATGAATTTCATTATTTTTTGTAAAGCATAAGGGAGTTGGAGCTTGAAAATCCGACTTGGTTCCCTCCAAATTTTGAGGCACTATTTAGCGAATTTTGAAACTATCTTTTTTCGTAAAATGTTTTTACCACTAAAATTAAATTGTAACAAAGCTTCGATTTTTCATCCTTGAAAGAAATATGTAGACGGATTATTTATTACCTTTGGCTGTGCAAAATAGGGGTGAGCAATGGGTCCGGATAAAACTTGAAAACGGTACCATAAGGTCGTTATCAAGATATATTCTTGAATAGTCCGGATATGTTTTAGGTTCTAAATTTTTTTAAAATCGTACTGGTTCGATATTCTCACATCGAAACCAATATGAACAACCCGAAACCTAACATAATTATTGTGATCGAGAGTCCTCGAAAGCAACTTCTTGTCGTGATCTTGTAAGGTTTGAAACTCATTATTCTAGACTACTCGGATTTTTTAGATAAAGTCTTTGTTTCAGGAACTTCCTTACGAGCGGAAGAGGTAGCAGCACACACAGTGCATTGTTGGGCAAAGCAGACTAAAGGCATGCATGCTTGCGTTCCCGGAGTCCAAGAGGCCGATGCAGATAGCCAAGTAGACCCAGAAAGAAATAAATGCTTTAGTTGCTTCTCCCATTAGCTTCTTTTGATGATGCAGTTGATCCCCATGCTACACGACAAGAACTCAAGCAAGAAGTAAATCTGATCTCTCACTTCACGCTTCCAAGCAAGCCCGCAAAAATGAGAAATATCTTTATAAGGATAACCAATTGATATGTTAAATTCGCCCTAATTTTTTTTAGAATCTAGCACTAATTTCCTTCCAAAAGACCAAAACCATATTGTCGATAGTAAGACACGTATACTACTTCGAGCTGATCGAGAACTCATAATCTGAAATGGGTTTTGGAAGGATTACCAAGTAAAAAAAAATCATGCAAAATGCACGTTAAACAATTGTACAGTTATACTGCACAATTGGTCATGAGAATCGAAACCGATATCAGAATCATCAGGGTGGTTGACTCTTGGGTAATTCTTTGATTCTCATGGTTGATTCTGAGCTCTAAAAATAAAGAATCTGATAGGTTATTAGTTTCACATATGAAACCTACCCACTCAAAAATAATCACCCCTAGTGCAAGTTACATTAGTTTCTTAGAAATAACGTACTAAAAAACTATCTTTAATTTATAAAGCAAATATTTCATGTTGTAATAAAATATAGTTAATGTTTTACATTATTAATTTTGACTAGTAAAAATATGACAAATATAAGTCTTTATACACGTGAAAAAATAAAATACTAATTATGTGGAAATGCATAATAATTTGGATTATTTTTTTAACAAGTTCAACGTATATTGTCTAAAATATATTATTTATTCTGAAGTATATAGAAATAAAGAAATAATTCATCAGAAGAATCCGCCAAGTATACAAGTTAAGTGGAGGTCTATACACTTAAATGTTTTTAAAAATGTAAAAAATAACGCACTAACCACACATCAAATACACACCTTCTACGGTCCAAAGAGCAATTTTACTTTAAGGAAAAAGTTATGGCCGCAAATAACGATCCTCGCAAGATAGTTGTTCCGTAAAAAAAAAAAAAAACGTATAAAAGATAACAGCAACTGAGTTAGAGGAGATCAAGAAGAAACGATTGTTGATCAACGGTTCCACTATATGGCAAAAGAAGCAGCACCGTTTTGGTCTCTATTATAGGACATAATTACAAACCGGACAAACATTACTCTCCTTTTAGTCTCATCATGCAGTTTTTGGCATTTACAAAAGCCTAAAACGTAAAAGAGTAGAAACAGCCTAAAACCATTCTTGTACCCTGTGGAACAACAACAATCAATACCCCGATTGCCTCGCGTCTTCCGTTTCCATAACCAGACGTCGACAGTCACTTAGAGGAGCGTAAGAGGTACCCAAGAATGACGCCGAGTAGGGCCACCATGACCACGTAGAGGAGAGGGAATCCCACCTGAACCTGTTTCACAGGATTCCTGTTCCTCAACAGCGCCTGCAGAACAGAAAGAAAACAAAATAGGTGGAAGGATCCGAGACATTTTGCAGCATTTCTGTATAACCAAAGGGTGCAACGACATGGATGGAACCCATTCAAGGTTGTATGGTGATCTAGCACATCAAGGCGCAAGCAATTACCAGCTCTTCTCTTAGATATTGTGTTTCTTGCATGCTCAACCTCCTGTCCTCTTTGAGCTTCGAAATTTTAATTTCGGCCTGCATCAAGAAAAGGAAAAAAAATCAGAATCAACACAATCAGAAAAAGTTGCCGATATATATGTATATGAATCCAAGTCCACAGATCACAAAGTGCCGGATGCCAAAAGTTGGAGAACAGGAATATTTCTGACAAGATTTAACACTAACTAGGAGTATTCACTATCAATATAATTAAATGCTTCATTTCAGAGAAATGCTGAAGAACATCAGAGGCCCCCATTAAATTATCTTGCAAAAGTTGTAACTATATACATATAACACTCCGCAAAGACCGTATCTGAAAGTGCTTTCCGCTGTATCGGTGGATGTTACGTATACAACAGCAGCAGTAAAAAGCCATTTCAAGCTATAAGAAGTAAAATGTAGAGCAAGCCATCAGAACTGACCTCAGTAAACTTCGCCTCAAGTTTATTTAGCTGTGATTTTATCTCCGTGATGTCTTTGACAGTGTCACCTGCACCGACATGGATCTTAGAGCGTAATTCAGTATGTTCTCCCTTCTTGAGCGTCCGAGTATCCATGGAGTCATCCTCAACAACCTTCACCTCGTTTTCTGGCTTTATCACACCCTGCACGATGGACCCCACGATAGTGGGATAAAGACTTGATTGTTGTTGTTGTAATTGTGTCACATCCTTTATCAGGTTAGGTGCTTCAACGTCCTTTACCAGTTTAGGTGCTTCGACGTCCTTTACCAGTTTAGGTGCTTCGACGTCCTTTACCAGTTTAGGTGCTTCGACGTCCTTTACCAGTTTAGGTGCTTCGACGTCCCTTTTTGTCATCGGCTGTAACACATTCTCCAACTCCACATTCTTTGGGGACTGTATCACGTCATTTACCACTTTGGGTGAGTCAACATCCTGCTTTTTGGCAAATTCAGAGCCTTCCTCAATCTTCCCATCAGTAGCAGGTCGCACCTCACCATTGGCCACTTTGATGGGGTTGACATTCTTTCTCTGACTAAATATAGGGCCATAATCTTTAACCACCTGAAAAGGAGAAAACCTCATATGTCATGATATTTCAATTGCTTCAAATTGCAGCACAAATGAAAAGTAAAAGAGCACGTAAGGCCAGATGGTCTTAAATGTTACCACAAGCTCAGGATTGAGGATCCCACTAAAAAATTGTTCTTTTGGCTCTGATGCATTCTGCTCCTGCTTCAAAGTCCCATTCATTGGCAATAGCATAGGAGAACGAGGTGGGCTCATGAGGGCCACCTTAAGCTTGATTTCTTCAACGTGTCTCCCATCCTCTCTGGAGAACTGATAAACAAACCATAAGAGACCATTTAACAGCATGGCCGAGTAGTAATTTGGAATAACTTACCATGCTAGATGTGATGTCTTCTTCAGTTGCATCATCAGGAACCACAGTGCTTTGAAGCAAGAATTTGTCTTTACATATCAAGTCTGGTGGAGCTGTGCGCTGAGCCTGCATCGTAACTAGAATGCACCAAATGCAAATAGTGTACATTAGAACAAATTGTCTCCAGACATTTCACTTCTAAATGAACATTTGCTGAGACATTTCCTATAACTTCCTAATATAAGCAGCACTGCTAATTCAGCTGCTTGATCTACCATCCTGGGTTATCAGAATCTTTTGCCTTATTCTGAACAAAAGAGTATATTCAGTTATAAGATTGGCAAAAATAGATTAACAAGGTCCATAGTTTGGTCTGTGCATGCTCTATCCAGCAACAAATTGATTTTTCATTCCATCGGCCCATTTCAGCTTGGAAAGACAACCTACGAATTAGCTTCCCTACAAAGCAGCAGACATTACCCATAAAATTATAAGTAGATTTCGGAGGAACAATTCCAACATTAGGTCGGACACAGTACTTCTTCGGAGCGGTCGTCTTCACCTGCCGTATTCTAGAGGTGAGATGACAAATTTGAGCGTGTAAACATCTGCCACCATCAAGTTGCAGGTTCTCCTTACCTTGAAAGCGACATGATCAGTTGAATTATTTATGAGACGAATGGAGCAGGTGCTTTGCTTCCTGAACTCAACTGATGAAAGAAAGCATTAAGCATCAAAATGTCATCACCAATAACTTAAAACAGAAACATAAACAAAACAGAAAGAAGACAAACAGTGCATAAAATTCACAATGAGGCAGAATCTGTATTGGAGTGACAGATATTTACAGAAGAACTAAAAGAGGAGGGAAAAGGAAACACCAGGCAATTTTCGGCGGGTCCAGAACTCCAGACACACAACAATATCATAAAGATTAACAGAACAGTAATATTCCTGTCACAGACTATGTCAGAGATAAGACGACATACAAGTAAATCGCAACTCCCGAGGCTCAATTTCCAAGAGTGGTGCATCCATTGTTGCCCTCCGCATGAAGATTTCGAGCGAAACTAATCTTAATCTTTTGACCTGCTCTTTGTCAAGTTATTTTTACTCCCTGCATGCCGCAAAATCCAGAGCAGGTCTCAGATTTGCAAATGAAACTAAAATAAAATGCCAAAATCGCCGGCAGTATCGGTCTATCAATACAGATGATGGATGAATCCCAATTCCAAGTCCAACCATTAACAGTTACAGAAACACCAGGTCAGTTCTAGCTACAACAGAAAAATCAGTCCTCTAGAAAACACATGAAACATGAAATGACACCGCCTGAGTAACATCTTGACCCTCATTACAGATTCTTCTTTGTAAAATACACCAACCTAATGCAGTAAACCCCTCCTTACTAAAGCTTTCCTAGTCCATCTCCTACTTCACCAAGCAAAGACCTATGCAATCGAGCCGTTCATCACAGCACTCGACATTCCACAATCTCTCAAAACCATTCAAAGCGCGAGAAAAATAAATAAAAAACAGTCCGACTCTTCCTCGAACCACACAACGCTAACCAAAACCCCCTGCACATCAACTCGGAGACCAACCAAACCGCTGAAATCGCGATCTCGCTACAGACGAGACGCAACGCCAGTCGCTCGGTCAGTTCCAAAAGGACAAACCGAAAATAACACGGAACGACAAAAACCAGAATCTAAGGCGCGGGAACGGGGACTCGAAAATCGTCGCCTAGCGCCGTCGGTATCCAAGTCATCCCTTCCTTCCGGAAGGACTCCACCGCATGAAGCGGCCAAGGACGGCATCGCGCTGTCGAAGCAAGCAATATAGGAGGAGGAGGAGGAGGAGGAAGCCGATGAAGCGGAAAACGCTTACGTCGCGATGACGAGGGTCACGGCGTCAGTGGGAGCAGAAACCGCCGGAGAAGTCTGGCTTCCGGTGGGGTTGGTTACTGGCGGATCGCCGGGGGGGAGGGGGGGGGGGGGCGGGCGGGGCAGCGATGCGGTTAGTAATTCGGGAAGAAATGCTGAAGAGAAGTGGTTGGGTTGATAAAGTTGTAGGTGGGAACGAGAGGGAGCGGGAGAGGGCGAGGAGGGGCAAGTCGCCCAGTGGTCAACACGATCGATTCAACCCCCGGACGTTCATTTTCCTTAATATATAAATCAATTTATAATAAAAAGTAGTTTTAATTTAAATGTACGGAGATAAATTTGGACATTTCTGAAACGCATTGGATTTTTTTTTTTAATATTAAAGATGATGGCCGAAAATTATCACACATATGGTAAAAGAGAACACGTAATTAAACATTTACAGACTATTTGTTGTTGAATATTTTTTTTCTTAGGAAAGGGGGAGGGAGTCACTTTCTAAAAAAGTTTCATGTAACGTTGGATTCCAAGAATGGTAGGGTAGGGATTGAGATAATTATTTAAAAACATTAAAAAAAAACAAGGAAAAGGGGTATTTCTTTTTCCTATTTTTGGAATGATGTAGAAAAAAAAGTTATGGGAAAATGCCTTTTTAACAACACATATATATATATATAATATATATTATTTACAGGGGTTGGTTAGGCAACCACCAGCGGGTAAGGAGAAATTCGGGAGTGCAAGTCACGTTATGGACCGACCGGGCATGCCACACTGCCCATGTTATAATAATATAATAATGTTCGCGTAGAAAACGGAGCACGACGGAAATATTTGGCAATTGGACTCACAGGGAAATGTATGTGGTCGCCAGAAAGATGAATTTCAATGATAAAAGATACGACTGTACAAATTCAGAGTTTCGAAAGAGAACTTAGAATCTTAGAGCCATAAAAATAAACGTAAAAGGGGTGATACGGCTGACGTAGTCGTAGACTCGCTACAGTGCGCTGCGCTGTAGACTTGTGTGACGGTAGTAGTGCTGGCGGAGGGTTGTTACCTCGGTTACGGTTGCTCGCCGGGACGGTGGAAGTGCTGACGGAAGGTTGTTGCCCCGATTACGGTTGCTCGCCGGGACGGTGGAAGTGCTGACGGAAGGTTGTTGCCCCGGTTACGGTTGCTTGCCGGGATGGTGGAAGTGCTGGCGGAAGGTGATTACCAAAGCTACGGTTGCTCACTCTGGTGTTGAAGGTAGTGACCAAATAACCCAGGCCGAGGTATCTACTAAAGTCTAAGGGTGACGAGCAATGCAAATCTGTGTTTGGCTGATTGATCGTGCTTTCTCCTAAGGAGGACCTGTTTCTTTTATACTGAATCTTACTTACCCTACACGCTTCGCGCGTTCTCAAAACGATCCATCAGATCGTGGCTCAATCTTAACTTCTCTCCAGGAATCTCGGAGTCTGTTTTAAAGTATCCTTTTAATTTTCTGAGTTGTGTGTTGGGATCGTGTGTGTGGGATCGTGTGAGCATGTGTTGACGCAGGCCGTAAACTTAGCTCAGGCCCAAGTCATTCTGTAGTGTCAACACATTGACGCAGGCCGTAGACTTAGCTCAGGCCTGCATCCTACATCGGGCTGTAGACTTAGGACCACTTTTCTGGGCTTGTAGACTTAGCACAGGCCCAAGATATTCCGTAGTGTCAACATAAGCCCCCCTTTTTTGCTGAGGCGACTTCTGTCGCCTGAGCACAGTTGTCGGCTTTTTGGTTTTAAAAGGAGAACGTTTCGTTTCCCTCCTTTCACTTGCGACGTACGTATTAGCCTTCTTCTCTCCGCAATCTTGCTCTTCCCGAAACCCTAGCCTTCTTCTCAAGAAAAACTCCTCTCCAATCATATCGAACCTTGCCTCTTTCCAGTGGCACCAGCAATGCGCTGGCCCTTCCAGCGTCGTCCAGACTTCAGATGGCCAAGGCCTAACCCTGGGTCCCGTTCTTGACTCCGAACTCTTTCTCGACCCTGTTTCTCACGAGTATCTGATCACGGAGTGCCAAATCCCTATCTGCCAGGAGGGTTTCATCGACCCACTTGGCTGGGAGAAGAAGAGCGCCTTCCTGTGCTTCCCCTCTGTGGACAAGACCCTAGTACGGGAGTGGTTCTCTCGTTGGCAAGAAAGGCTGGAAAGCAAGTTGAAGGTCTGCGGGATTTGGTCTTTCCTGAAGCTTTCTCTGGTCGCGAAGCATTGTGACCCGCGGGTATGCGCCAGTCTCCTCCCCTTCTGGAATAGCTCAGTCAACTACTTTTATTTTCCAGAAGGTCCAATGACTATCACATTGGAGGATGTCTATTTCTTGACGGAGAGTTATGTAGCTGGGACTCCCGTTCGCCTCTACCCCCTGGACAGCGATCATAATCCGTCAGGGCTGCTCTAAATTTTGGATACAGTGACGAGGCACCTCCAATTACTTAAAGCCCGCCCTCATTCTGCTTGGGGAAAGGCTGAAGAAGTGGAATTCTTCAGTGTGTGGCTGAGCAAGTATGTATTTTGCTTTCCTGGCAATAGGGTGCCAAAGTTGGTTTACGGAATTGCCAACTTTTTGAGTAATACTTCCAGCAAGGTAGCTTGGGCGCCCTTCTTGTTGGGTCTTATCTACCAAAGCTTGCATAGGAATAGTTCCTGCACAAGCCCTTTCCCCAAGTATCCGGCTGGTGGCCTTCTTTGGCTCGTGCATCTGTGGGCTTGCACATGGATGCCAGGACTTACAGGGTATCAGATGCCCTCTGGTGCTATCAAGGTTGGCTGCTATGGGACACATATGCTAGAGGCTTGCTGCTACAACAAGAGCCAGTGGTTGCATGCTTTGGTGACAGGGCATATGAGGCATATCGTCGACACTGGATGAGGGGAACGCCGTAATTGGGCTCCGTTCCCTACCGGCCACCCTGTTCTCAAGCGCCGAAGGAAGCTAGTGCCAAGCCTATATTGGGACTCTGTGCTGACTAGCAGGGACTTGGTGTGCGCCACAGAGGCAGGCTTCAGTTTTGAAGTCTACAATCCCCAGCTCTGCGCAAGGCAACTGGGCTTCATCCAAAGCTTTGCAGTCCCTTTTTATGATACTTTCAACACCCCAATCCATACCAGGAATAGCTGCGTCTTATCAAGGGACTCTCTTCAAGCCTCCTTGGTCCTCTTATCGAAGAAGGCAGAGCTTCAGCATATGGAGTTCCCCCTTGAGAGCACCTCGGTTTATGCTACCGAAGCCTTCTCCATTTAGTGGGCGCTCACCTTTGGCGCCATTCGCGACAGGATGACTTTCCTTGAGATTTCTGCTGAGCCAAATCTTTACCTGTCTACTGACATGATGCGGAAGTCTAGACAGAAGCTTATCACTAGTAAAAGAGGCTTTGAATTGTATATACATATTCTTAAAAGTCTCATATCTTCGTATTGGAATACTTCTTTTTGATCTTTACAATTGTGATTACAGGTTCTGAAGATTCTTCTCCCGAGAGGAGCCCTCCTCCCCAAGCTAGTCGCGCGGCTCGGCGACAGCGACCTTTGGCCATTAAAGGCAAAGAACCTGAAGTCGAGGGGCAGCCTTCGGGGAAGCTTGGGAAACGTAAGCGCAGAACCATTTCCTCGTCATCTTCTGACTCGGAGAGTACTCCGATATCCAAATTGCTGGGGCAAACTCAACTTGCCTCCCGAGGATCTGGTTCTGCTTCTTCCAGGACTCCAAGACTGTTGCCGACTCAGTCTACAAGTTCCGCCTTGAAGTATATATTACTCCTTCTATCCCGTTTTTGAAAGCCAAGAACGCTTACTGATTCTTATGATGTTTGGCTTTCCTTTTCAGACAAGAAATGATGGCTTTGGTACTAGTAATTTCTCCTGCGCCGGAGACTTCAATAGAGCCTGAGAAAGATGTCAGTCTCTCCCTATTAACGTTTTTGTCCCTTGGGAGTGGCCCTATTTCTGGTTCTGATATCTAATATCATTTCTTAATTCGCAGGATGCCTCTCCTTCTAGTCCTCAAATTCCGACACTCAAGGAGGTGGATATTGTCATCATTGGAGGAGAGGTTGCAGCGCCGGAAGAAACAGGCGCTTCTGAAGTCAACCCATCTGTTGCTGCAGCGCCAATGACAACCTTATCTGCGGCGGAAATTGCGGTTTCGGAAAAGGTTGGTACCTTGGGAGCCGACCTTGATGACGCTGCGCAACCTACTGTGGCAGTAGTTGTTCCTCTCTCCTCCCCATCACCAAATGTGCCTACTGGGGAGGGTACCTCAGGCTGCCTCAGCGCTTATGACCAGCTGGTGCAAAATGTGGATCGCATCGGGAACTTTCTTCGTCTCGACAAGTTTTTTGAAGTTCAATTTAAGGAACTTCAGGGCCTAGTCGATGAAGTAGAACGCTCCCCGGCGGCCAACATCCAGATACAGGCCGCTTGTGAGGATTTCCGGGAGCAATTCTGGACCGAATGGACAGCTTACCAAGTAGACTTTTTCCAAGGGCTTGATGACACCTCGTCCAGGATTGCCCAAAGACTCAAAGCTCAGGAGGAGGAGGCAGCTGACATCAAGCTGCTTGAGGATCAAAGGAGTGAACTATCTTCCCAGCTTTCAAAAGTACAGAACAGAATTAAAGAACTCTTGGATTACGAGGCCGATCTCAAAGATCGGGTCAGCACGATTGACTCCCTGCTCGACAATCGCCCTGCTCAAGCTTCTGCTCAACGACACCGAGATGAGCTAAAGTCCTGGTATCGCCAGCAGAACGAGCTTACTATAAAGCGGACCCGTGCCAAGGTTCTTACTTTCTTGTTTGTGGAGGCTGTTAGCTCACTGCCCCAGTCTGGCACTAGGAGGTTGGACCTACGAGACTTTGCTCGTAGAAGAGCTTGATGTTAAATGTAGACAGCATATGTTAAGGGGTGACCCCTCCTAAGCAAACTCAATCTACGACCTGTATATTTTTTTTATTTCCATTTTTTCGTTGTAGACGATGCTCTGTGCACAAGTTCACAAGTCTACAGCTGTATGGACGCTTTTAAGATGCCTTTCTTTGCACGATTTCCTTCGCAATGGCCGGGAAACGCTTCTCCAAAGTTCTTTTGTGAGATTCCCAGATGGTCTTCTTGTATCGCTTCAGGAATTTCCCGTTAATTTTTAAAGGTTGCTTGATACCTTCGAGAGTCGATAACCTATAGCTATTTGTTGAATAGGTTTCGACCACTCGATACGGTCCTTCCCAATTTTGAGACCACTTTCCCAAAATTTGGCTTTTCGCCTTTAAGGGTAAAACCATTTTCCAAACTAAATCGCCAACGTGAAAGTGTTTATGAATTGCTTTCTTGTTGTAGTGCCGGGCTATCCTCTGTTTATGTGCCTCTAGCTTGTCTATAACCTCTAACCTCTTTTTTTCCAGTTCTTCCAAGGCTATATGCATGGCTTCATCTTGTAGGCAAGGCTGGGCGACACGAAGCGACTTATACCTCATATCTATGGGCAAGATTGCGTCATGGCCATAGACTAGCGCGAATGGGGTTTCTCCGGTACTGTCGCGTTTAGTGACCCTTAGGGCCCATAATGTGTCGTTTAATACCTCGTGCCATTTTTTCGGATTGCATCCAATCATTCTTTGAATATTATTTTTAATCAATTTGTTGGACGCCTCGGCTTGCCCATTTCCTTGGGGATAATATGGGGTAGAGTTCGAAACTGAGAAACCGAACTCTTCGGCGAATTCCCTTACCTTAGCATTGTTGAAGGCCATCCCATTGTCCATCACAATATTTTGGGGAATGCCAAATCGGTAAATGATGTTAGTCCGCAGGAAATCAATTACCTCACTGTGGTAAATTTTCCTGTAGACTTATGCCTCCACCCACTTAGTGAAGTAATCTGTTGCTACTAGGATGAACGCGTCTCCCCGACTAGAATGGGGATGAATTTCTCCTATTATGTCGGACCCAAGTCCTGAAAGGCCAAGGTTTGATTATGGGGGTGAAATCTGCTGCCGGAGCGCGGGTCGACGGACCATGTCGCTGACAATCTTGGCATCCCTTAGCCATTTCGATGCAATTTTTCATCATTGACAGCCAATAAAATCCATGTCTACGGATAGTCCAACACATTTTGACCCCTGATTGGTGTGAGCCACAAAGGCCTTCATGAGTTTCTAGCATTATTGGAGTAGCTTCATCTAAGTCTACGCACCTGAAAAGAACTCCGTTTGCGTCCTTCTTATAGAGGACGTTATCTAAAAGGATGTATGCCAATGCCTGGACTCTGATCCGTTGTTTAAGCTTTTGACTTGGATCCAATAAGAAATCTACGATTGGTTTCCTCCAATCTTCCTCTTGGTTCATGATGTCTACAGCCATGACGTCAGTTATTGGCTGTAAATAAGAGTCCATTTCTGTTAAATCTTCTGGCTTGATTCTCGCCCTATAGCCCGAGGCTGATTGTGCCAAGTTATTGGCCACTCTATTCTCGTCACGATTTACAAAATGAAAAGCTATGTTTTCGAATTGTGCGACTAACCCTTGAACAATTTCAAGGTATGGTCGCAACTTTTCCTGACACGAACATTCTTCGTTTACTTGGTTGATAACCAGCTGGGAATCTCCTCTAATTCGCGCTCGTTTCGCTCCCAGCGATAGAAGCTCTTTTAACACTGTTATTAATGCTTCATATTCGGTGGCATTATTTGTCAACGATGCTCGTAGACGAAAATCTAACCTAATGTTTTTACCCATAGGGGACATTATATGGATTCCTATCCCAGTTCCATTTTTTGTAGATGAGTCATCGAACCATGCCTGCCATATTTTTTCGATCTTTTCTTCTTGATCTATTGACTGGGCAGGGTCATGATCGACTAGGAAATTGGCCAACGCTTGTCCTTTGACTGACTGCTGCGACTTATACCTTAAATCGTACGGGGACAAAATCAGACTCCATTTACTGATTCGTCCGACTAGTAAAGGGCTTTCAAAGAAGTATTTGATTATAGGCGACTTAGAAACCACGTAGACTTCTTGGTTCCCGATGTAGTGTCTGAGCTTCTTTACGGCGTAAAATACCGATAAGCATAGCTTTTCTTTAGATGTATACTTGACTTCGATCGGGGATAATTGTCTTGATAAGTAGTAGACGGCTCTTTCACGCCCGTTTTCATCTTCTTGTGCCATAATTGTGCCTATAGTCGTTTCGGTAGCCGCTACGTAGAGGATAAAAGGTTTCCCCTGTTGAGGAGGCATTAAGACCGGTGGGTGCATCAAATATTCTTTCAAAGCATTAAACGCTTCTTCGTGTTCTTCGGTCCATCTGTAATCGCTCTTTCCTCTCAGGAGGTTAGCGAAAACATTTCCAATGAACCTGCGCAAGTAATTAACCCTCCCAAGAAAGCCTGTAGCTCCTTTTTGCTCCTTGGGGCCGTTAGGCTATGAATAACTTTCACTTTGTTTTGATCGACTTCAATGTCACGTTGATGCACTAAGAAACCTAAAAAATGCCCTGCCTTAACTCCAAAGGCGCACTTGAGAGGATTCAGCTTCAGTTGGTGTTTCCTCATCTTCATGAAGGCGTTTCTTAGATGTTCGATATGTAGTTCTTCCTTCGTCGACTTGACCACTATGTCATCGATGTAGACTTCTACCGTTTTTCCTAGACAAGCATCGAATATAGCGTTCATCGCTCTCTGGTACGTAGCACCAGCATTTTCCAATCCGAAAGGCATCACCACCCATTCGAAAATGCCTAAAGGGCACCTGAATGCCGTTTTGTGAATATCTTCCTCCGCGATGAAAATTTGATTATAACCCAAAAAACCATCCATGAAAGACGACTTGGTGGCCCGCGGTTTTATCTATAAGGTCGTCTGCGACGGGCATAGGGTATTCATCTTTGGGGGTAGCGCGATTTAGATCTCTAAAGTCTATGCAGACTCTAATTTTTCCATTTTTCTTTAAGACCGGTACGATACTAGAGATCCACTCCATATATCGTGACGTTCTTATGTATCCTGCTCGAAAAAGTTTTTTGACTTCCTCGAAAGCTAGATGCGTTACTTCTCTAGACATACGTCATGGAGCTTGTTGAACTGGTTTGAAATCCTTCTTGATGGGTAGAGTATGTTCTACCAGTTTACGATCTAGCCCTGGCATTTCGGTGTAGTCCCAAGCGAAGTAGTCTTTAAACTCTTTGAGTACATCCTTGATTAATTCAAAGAATTCTTTATTTGCGGACGAACTGATAAAAAGGTTCCTAGGAGAAGACTCGCTACCTAAGTTGATACTGACCAAGGGGTCACATGGGGTCAATAAAGACTCGCGATGCTCGCTACCACCTAGACTGGTAGACACGGGTTTATTACATGCACAGGCGCTCTAAGGCCTGATGAGTTTATTGACAAAGATGACGTAGACTGATCCTGAGGACGTCCTTCCCTGTAGACTTGGAGCCGCTGGAGGACATCAGCGACTGCCGCATTTTCCTTTTCACTCTGGCCCATAAGTCCCTTCTTTGAGGAGTCTGTCGGGCTCCAACTCCGCGCCAGGGTTCTGCTGGCTTTCCAAGGCTCCTTCTCCTGTGTGGCCATTCGTGCTCCCCTCAGCAGGGTTCTCCCCTGAATTGACTTCTTGCAGGACTTCTTCTATGTCCTTATCAGTGAACTCATCTCCCCATCCTGTTGGAACAACCGGGCCGGACTCTGGCTTGGGGTGCGATGTCCCGTAGTCTACAATATAATTGAATTTCCCGGAGGGTTGACCAAGGGGGCCGACCGTGGGATCACCCAGCTCATACCGCTAATGCAGGGTCAGGTCCTTGATAGTCTTGCTTGTTTCTGCATGCAAAACACCTTTGTCACAACAGGAATACGCATCAGCTTTCACAATCTCAATTTCAGAGTCAAGCCACAATATTAGCTCTCTATGTTGTGTAGACGGGATGGCGGCGGCCTTATGAAGGCAATCACGCCCTAGTAAGGCATTGAACGTGGGGGTTATGTCTATTACGAAAAAGGCGGTTTCTTTCTCCTGTCGCCCTACTCCCAAATGTATGGAGAAGACTCCCAAGCATTCGGACTTCCTGCCATTAAAACTGCTCACTGCGATATCGGCTTTAACCAAATCATGAAGTTTATATCTAAGCATTCTAAACTTGGATAGAGGCAGTACGTTTATAGTGGCTCCATTGTCTACTAAGACTCGACTCATTAAAGAACCATCGAAAATAGCAGTAATATACAAGGAGTGCATATGCTGCTTCATGCTATCTGAAGGCTTTCTTAGCCAATTAAGCGGGAAACCAGCCGGGTAAGGCGAAAGACGGGAGAGAGGTGGCTTACCTCTCGGAGCTTCTTCGTCCTTTGCTTTGGCAAAGTCTACAGGCAGAGTAATGGTATTGCAACTGACAATCACTTGTTTTCTGCCATTAGCGTCACTCGGGATTTCATTCCGAAGGGGGGTGTAATCAAAGCTTGAGCCTGGCTCCTCCGAGTGATCCGTAGACTCGATGCGCTCAGCCTCCCTATTTGGTTCCTTTATGCGCGTCTTGATAGGCGAAATTGAATCCGACGGGGCGGGCCTAGGTCTCTTTGCGACGTGGTTTAAACGTCTATCCCTCCTTTTCCGAGCCTGTGGTGGCAAACTTGCTCTGCCAACGGCTTTCTGTCAAAATTTCGAAGGGTTAACCGCCTTGACCATTCTTGATTTCTTAGAATCAAGTAGGGTTCGACATACCTCCACGAAGTCTCTAGCGACTGGGTCGTATCCCAGGACCGTGCACGTTGCCTCCTGTTGCATTTTTGAATGGTGCACGAGGTCATGATTACCTGTGGTCGCGGGGTGAGCAGATTGGACTATGATCTCTCCATTTGCTGATAAGTCTACCAGCTTAAGGAAGTAGTCTACGTAGCATGCCGTATAGAGCTGCGTGATTAGGATCCTGTTTCGCCCTATTAACTTGCACTTCTAGCATAGTACTTTCTCATCCAGGAATTGAGCTATTGCCGGTCCCATCCAGATTGCCTGGGCATCTATTTTGTGCGTTCCGTACCTCGGTTTGGAGCCTCTTCTCTGCGCTTCGTTGACTTGCTGCGCTTTATCAGGTGTGTTTGCTTCTATAGCCATCGGATGTGTTTCGCTAGTGCGACCATTGTCCACTTGCTTTGTCCTCTGCTGGGTTAACGGGTCATCAAAATCCAAATGTCGCCTGGGGTGCTCTACAACACGGGGTTGGTGTTCGGGTGCTCTGCCCCGACCGTGAGGACCACCTCTTCCTCCTCGGATTGTCGGCCTACGCTCTAGACTTGGAGGGCTCTTGAGTTTCCTCTGTAAATTGCTCGGGGGTGGTCGTGCCCCTGGAGAGCTTATTCCCATCACAACCTCTTCCAAAGGGGTCAGGTCATACCAGGTGTCACCCTGGTTGTTCTGCAGGTATTTCCTAAAAGTGTTGCACCTATCGGTGGTATGCGTATCGTCCATGTGCCAGCAGCAGAGGTTTCCAGCGATTGCTTTGGCTGGGCAGGTGATCACCCCTTTGTCCGCCATTCTACGAAACAGGGCATTTGCTACCACGGTTTCTCTAGCTACCTTCGTACCTTGTAGAGAGAAACTGGTATCAGCTTCTATAAGATTTATGTCTACATCAGAAATATCGAACATATGTATAGCGATTTCATCATCAAAAGGCCTGTCGTCGACCATAGTGACCTCGTCGACTTTCGGGAAGCATAATTCTTTTGCCTCTATAAGGTCTTGAATTATGTTCCTGAATGACAGACAGTCCCTGGTCGTATGTGTAAACGACCCATGCCACTTGTAATAATTCTTAGACTTTTCCTTATCTGTCTGAGGGGTTCTATGTCCCGACTTTAGTTTAATTTGTTTTTGCTGGTAGAGCCAGTCGAAAATTGCATCCGCTCTGTCTACATCAAAAGAGAACTTTCTTTCTTCTCCCAGTCGAAAATTGCACGCTCGCAAACTGTCGCCTCTCCTTTTACAAATTCAGCATGTCTACCTCAACAGTCTCTAGCTGATAAGTGCACGTAGACTGGGCCTCTTCCATCAACAACTGGTGATATTCAGTCGCTCTCCTGGCGAGATCGTAAAGATCAGCGAACCTTTCTCCCTGCAGTTTCTTTTTGAAGGGAATCGACAAAGCGTTTAATGCCACCATCAGTTGATCCCTTTCTGGAATTGCTGGTCTACATCGGAGTAGCGCTTTTCGTAGGCGCATCAGAAACTGCCCTGGATGTTCCCCGGCGGCTTGCTTCAAGCGCATAACCTCGAAAATTGACAATGGTGTATCTAGGCGAGCGAACGCTTTCATAAAGCTAGACTGCATTTCCGCCCATGATGCCACCGATCCTAGGGGTAGACTAGCATACCACGTAAATGCATCGCCTGTGAGGGAGTTAGGGAACAGCTTTAATTTTCCAAAAGTCGTTAGTCGCAGTCTCCCCGATTTGATGAGTGAATCGAGCTATATGCTCTAGAGGGGTCATTTCATCCTCCCCAGAGAAACGGGTGAAATCCGGTACTCTGTATCCTTTAGGTAAGGGAAAATCCCTATCAATGAACGCCGGGTAAGGGCTCTTGTAGAAACAGGGGTCGTCCTGTCTAACAGCTCCGGGTACCATCTGTTCCAAGACCTGGGCTATTGTCTCCCTCAAATTCGGATGGGTTGGATAGCCAATTGACTCGCGCACAAGGTCCAGACCCCACTTTCGGTGGCGCGAGGTGCTCTTTTACTAGGCCTCAGCGGCTGTGTGTCTACAGAGGGTTTAGCGTAAAAACTTTCCGCCCGAGAAAAACCTCCTACATTTGGGGATTCTCCTAGTAAGTTTTCATCCACGGGGGTTTTCCCAGGACGACGGGTAGGAACCGAAGGCGCACATCTATTTGTTTCACCCTAGGCCTCACCGTATTCATCTACCGGGTTTACCGCATAGACCGCGTTCTGTATCCATGCCGCGGGCAACCGTGAAGACGTCGGTCTAGAAGGGGACATCCTATCCCTGTTACTGACCTCTGTAACAAACTGATTCTCGTGGTCCCAAGGGTCATCCACTTGGAATGACACATTCTTTTTTTCTGCTCGTCGTGCATCTCCCATGAAAGAACAATCTCGGTCTACGGAGTTACTTGGCTTCGCAACGGGTTTTGGCCTATTTAAGGCGCTGATTTGCGCTAGGATCTGAGCCATGTTACTTTCTAGTCCAGAAATACGTCTATCGACCAAATTTCTCATATCACTGAATTCTTTGTGAAATTCGAGTCTGGATATGAATTCGGAGGGTGTATGTACCCCGAGATCAGTTTGACTGGCGTTCGCCTGACTGCTTAGAGTCATCGTCCGCGTTTGCGTCTCCTTCTGCGGGAACGCTGTCTTCACCTAATGGAGGTGGGGGATCTCGGCTAACTCCGCTTCTGGTATTTTTTGCCATCAGCAAACGTGAAATATTTTCTTTGCTCCCACTGTGGTCGCCAAAGACGCGTTCGCGTAGAAAACGGATCACGTCGGAAATATTTGGCAATTGGACTCACAAGGAAATGTATGTGGTCCCCAGAAAGATGAATTTCAATGATAAAAGATACGACTGTACAAATTCAGAATTTCGAAAGAGAACTTAGAATCTTACAGCCATAAAAATGAACGTAAAAGGGGTGATACGGCTGACGTAGGCGTCGTAGACTCGCTGCTGACGTCGTAGACTCACTACAGTGCGTTGCGCTGTAGACTTGTGTGACGGTAGTAGTGCTGGCGGAGGGTTGTTGCATCGGTTACGGTTGCTCGCCGGGACGGTGGAAGTGCTGATAGAAGGTTGTTGCCCCGGTTACGGTTGCTCGCCGGGACGGTGGAAGTGCTGAGGGAAGGTTGTTGCCCCGGTTACGGTTGCTCGCCGGGACGGTGGAAGTGCTGAGGGAAGGTTGTTGCCCCGGTTACGGTTGCTCGCCGGGACGGTGGAAGTGCTGGCTGAAGGTGATCACCAAAGCTACGGTTGCTCACTCTGGTGTTGAAGGTAGTGACCAAATAACCCAGGCCGAGGTATCTACTAAAGTCTAAGGGTGACGAACAATGCAAATCTGTGTTTGGCTGATTGATCGTGCTTTTTCCTAAGGAGGATCTGTTTCTTTTATACTGAATCTTACTTGCCCTACACGCTTCGCGCGTCCTCAAAACGATCCCTCAGATAGTGGCTCAATCTTAACTTCTCTCCAGGAATCTCGGAGTCTATTTGAAAGTATCCTTTTAATTTTCTGAGTTGTGTGTTGGGATCGTGTGAGCATGTGCTGACGCAGGCCGTAGACTTAGCTCAGGCCCAAGACATTCTGTAGTGTCAACACATTGACGCAGGCCGTAGACTTAGCTCAGGCCTGCATCCTACATCAGGCTGTAGACTTAGGACCACTTTTCTGGGCTTGTAGACTTAGCACAGGCCCAAGATATTCCGTAGTGTCAACAAATAATATTATTCATTAATGTTGACGTCGGGTCCATTTTCATTTCATAAGTTTCTTCCGGCACCGAGAAAACTAGAAGCCCACCCAAAATTAATTCCTCGGTCAAAGTTTTCGGATGGATTAATTAAATACGTTACAAAGGATACGGTTGGGACATCTCGATCGAGTTTTGTTATAAAATAATGGTAATCGAAAAAACTATTTTGCCACGGTAAATTTTAAACTTAGCATACGATGCTCATTTTAAAACAACACGCAAATTTAGCATTCCAACAGAGACTTCGGTCACTTTGCTCTAAAATAATGTTATTCGAGAAACATATCTTGTAAGATAGGATAACAATTTTTAAATTTGGGAAAAAAAAATCTCAAATTCGATGTTTAGACGTCATTATTTTATTCTTAAGGAAAAAACATCAAATTGGATAGATATGAAAGGATGTCTGGAGGTTCATACAGTTGTAATGCTAGTATATAAAAAAATTCTTTCACGTGGCGATTTTTTGAGAAATCGTCTTTCAATTTACAAAAGACAGGCTCAAACCTGTCTTTATGTTGAATGAGATCATTTAACATAAAGATATGTTTTAGAAACCCATTTGTAATATCCACATAGGTAGCGAGTTTTCTAAACATGTCTTTTATAATAACGAGAAAACATGCATCCAGAACAATTATAAAAAAAAAAAAAGCCGAGAGGTATGAGGAGTAAATACATAAAGTAAAGATAATGGGTGGTGTCGGTGATTGACCGCCTTTTTGATGAGTTTTGTGTCATTTTGCCTTACCGCCCTTTTTCTGCTCGAGTCGGATTCTCGATTGCTTTATTCTTTTTTAATAGACCACGACTCGATTGGCTTCTTCTCAAATCTTAACTTGTTCGATAAGTCGATGATTCCCACTCAAGGAACGACAAGTTGGGGCAGCTTGAGGCTGGTCTTTCCCTATCGCAAGGGGCCGGCCTCCTGGAATTGGAGAGCAAGTGATAAGGCCGTTAGCTAACTTATTGATGAGGAGTTGAGCATGCATGACATTACCAAAGGGGAACATCCGACTCCAAACAACGTGGCCTTGTTGATTGAGTCAATGTTCGTAGTGCAGGAGTCTTAGTGAGGAGTCAAACAGGCAAGACACCACCGAAATGAACCGTCTGACACCCAACAAGAGGACTCTCTGGAGATACGCATCATTCGTAGTGTAGAACATTTACCATAGTATATGTAGAGTCGGTAAGTATTTGTAACGCGTAGCTCCAACCACATGAATTGTGGAGTTAGCCGCCAATCACTTTTAACTAATTCATCGTGTTATAATTTGTTAAGGTCGTTTCTCGATCATATTTCATTGGCTAAACATCGGTGCATATTAATTTTTCATTAGGCCGACTAATGATTAAAGATAAACAATGTGACATGGCGTGACGTTGTTAAATAAAAAGACAATGACAAGAGCACCAACTGCCCCCCGTATATTCAATGACATGAGGAGCAAATTGAGGAATCGCCTCGTCAAAATGAATGAGAAAAAAAATCATTACATACCCTGGTTGGTTCGTATAATCGAATGAAATAATTTATATGCATTTTTATCTTATTTTAATTATAATGAATTTTATAATGAAATTTTATAATTTAGTAGCAGTTCAAGGATATCTTAAAGTTTTTGGCACTTGTGATCCGAGCTTTGTGGCAAAATGTTGTTAATCAGAAATTTATTATCCGTGAGTAATTTAAGAATTCTTGAAATAATGTTCCGAAATCAAACTTTATAATTTCGAGTTCATTCATTATGAAGTCAAAATCATAAAATCTAATTTTCAATTTGACTCCTTTAATAAATGAAATTTTTAATTCAATTTCTCTTCTCATCCAATGTTTATTTGAAATGTAGTTTATAATTCCTACTTCCTTAATAATGAATTTGTAAAGTTCGATTTCAGAACAAAATTTTTTAACCATACATCTTATTTTGAAAAATATTTTCCTGACCACTTAAGTTATTTTGGAACATAGCTACTTGTGACTCATGTCCCAAAAAAAAAAAAAAAACCTTTCGTTGAATTATAAAAATATTAGATGTGATCTTCAATTCTTAAATACTAATTTCAATGTATCACGGACTTGGGCCCATGAAACAAGCCCGAACTCCGCGCAGGCCCACAATATGAAACGGTGCGCCGCGACTCGACCGTTAAGATCATACACAACTGAAAGGCGGTTTAAGGACACGAAAACGGAGACCCCCCTCGCAGCATTCGCCTCCCTTTTAGGATCACATCCGATACCTCCGTCATCATCGTCGCCACAACCCCCCCCCCCCGGGCAATTGTCCCCAGAGAGATACTATCGAATCAATCGCCGTGTGGATCAGCATTGACCTCGGTTGCCAGTTGATTGCGTCTTACGCCGGGCTACGGAGCAATCCGCTGATCGAGGATCAAGAGATGAATAGGATGAGGCCGGTTTACACCAGGCAACATAGCAATACGGGGACTCCTGGAACGCCCATGTCCCCTGCGAGGTCCCCAGCGACTCAGCACCACCGTGCAGGCTCGATGGGCAACGCGAAGAAGGCTCAGACCAAGGCTGCTGCTCAGAGGCTTGCTCAGGTCATGGCTCATCAGTACGCCGATGACGATGTTGAGGACGATGATTTGTCTTATGATTACACTCCTGCGGGCAGCGTCGGGGGTATTGGACTCGCTGGCGGGCGCGGCATCAGGCCACGATCGCCAATGGTAATGGGGTTGCTCGCCATCACGATCGTTGATTTTTCGTTCTGGTTTTCTGCCGGTTACATGTTCTGGGTTTTCTTAGACAGTGCGGCCTTATCAAGACCTTCCGCAATCGATTCGTTCGGGTTCCGGCGTCCGGACATCTGTATCTGCGAAACCTGCAGAGCAGCCTCCGTCGGCACATGGCAGGACATCCGATTACAATATGGTCGAGCCATCTCTTCCACCCGTTCGACCAAATATCTCCATCCGGTCATCTCAGGCGAGTAACATGGAGCAACCTCCATCTGCTCGCTCCTCGTTGTCCGGACGTCCGTTCCCCGGGGTAAAGTCAGTTCCGGTAATGCCGGCTAGTGTTCCGATATCCCTTAAACCAGCACCCTCTTCACTTCCCCCCGATTCTCCAATTGAGAACCGACTTGCGGAAAGAAGGTATATCCGGAATTCCCAATTGTGCATCTAGTCTAAAATTAAAGAACTTCAGCCCATTTTATTGTGCTCGGCTCGTTGCATGGTCTGGAGTACGATTGTTGTGAATTGTCATTCCTGACGTTGATTCCACGAGTGCGAGGGGTGTTATCTCGGTCTGCATTGCAGGTTGTCATCTGATTGGGAAAGTATGAGCTTTAGAGATAATAGCAGTCAGCGGTCTGCGTCTGCTTTACAAGATGAAGTATGATCACCAGTGCACTGAAAAACTTGACTGTATTCCAAGTGGATTTCACGTCTCATTCCATTTTGCATTCACTGGCTGCATTTACTGCTGCAGTACGATATGCTCCAAGAAGAGAACGACCAACTGCTTGAAAAGGTTTGTCATTGTTCTAAATGTACTTTGTCAACATATTTGGTGGGAAGGAGGGAGCACAAGCTTTATTACCTCGTCACTTATTTGCTGTTTGTTTGTACTAGTAAATGAGTTCGTTTTGTTTCCTCAGCTACGAGTTGCAGAAGAAAAATTCGATGAAGCAGAAGCCAGAGCTAAGCAGCTTGAGCAGCAGGTAGAAATATGAACTTTCTGGCATGTAAGCAGGAAATATCTCCATTAGTTAAGAGGGAAGAACATATTATATTTCATGATATACATTTCTATGTTTGCTAGATATCCACGCTAGGGGAAGGAGTCACCTTAGAATCCCGTCTTCTTAGCAGGTAAGCACATCCTACTAGAGAGGACACTTCCTTCTTGATTTCGACATGTTCTCACAGAGCTGTTGTGATTTCACTGTTCAGGAAGGAGGCAGCTCTACAGCAAAGGGAGGTACGTCTTCTACTTTGACAATGTGTGTCGATTGTTGGAAACCTTTCTAGGATCTCTCTTGATGACGGAAGTTTTTAGGTCAAGTGATTTTTATTCCTCTATGAATTGTGTAGGCCGCCTTGAGGATGGCATCCCAATCACGCGGCAGACATGATGAGATTGCTGCTCTTCGAATAGAAGCAGAGGTGTCCAAAAGTTACATATACCGCACTTTGCTTCTTTTCATCTTAACTTTCATCAAATTTGTGGAGGAATCATTAGCTGGTTGCGTGGTTGAATGTAGACTGCGAAGGAGAAGTTATATGAAGTTCAAGTGATGACACAATTGTCGAAGGAAGAAATGGTCCGAAATTAATTTTCGACATTCCTCCATATATGGTCTAGATTATCTAATGTACATACAAGTTTTGAATGTTAGGATGAAGTAGTTATGAAAAGATGTTGGCTTGCTCGATATTGGAGTCTATGCTTACGTCACGGTGAGATAACATGAGCATTTGAGCTTCTACTCTTCTCTCTCTTTTGGACCCACTTCGCTTCAGTGAAGTATAATGTTTTCAGGCATCCATGCGGAGATCGCTGAAGCAAAGAAGGACTATTGGTCATCTTTTACTCCCTCTCCTGCGGATGTCGTGTTGGCTGCTGGCCAGAAAGCTAAGGAAGAGAATTCATTCCGTATGGACTAGTTCTTTTCTATATTTTGAAGATCTTATCGTCCACCCTTCAAATGAAACTTTTCGCAGAGTTGATGTAAGAATGATCTCATTATAAACCAGAGTATGACTACCTGTCAAAAGGAGAGAACAGTTTGCTGGACATCCCACCACGTGATGAAGGTATTGACATTGAGAGCATGCTCTTGGCTGAGAAAGGATTGCGGGAACTAGCTTTATTGAAGGTTCTGTCATTTGTTTCCCTTCTACTTGTGGATTTGTTTTGATTTTTCATCTGACGAAATGATTCGTTGACATTATTTGTGATTCTGATTAATCTAAAACAGTACAGATGTTACTCACGAATGAGACTAGCAATTTCTTATCTTTCATGAAGGACTCACCTTTTATTCAATCTAAATACAGATACATGTTATGAAACCGCAAATCTGATGTCACATTTGCATAGGTAGAGGATGGAATCATGCTCGCCATGGCTCTGCAACGTCGTCGTGGTATCCTGAAATCTACTTATGAGGGTAGGCAGTGTTATTTGTACCGTCTGGTTTCGAGGCTGTTCATCTGTTCATCCAGCATCTTAAATATCTCAATCTGATAGACAATGCCGCAGAAGAAGCGAAATTACGCATGGAGGGACAAATAGATGCGATTGGTATGCCCATTAGTCTACCTGATTAATCATCTGTCTTGGCTGTTGTTCTTGCAACCTCTACGTCTTGGTGGTCTCATAGAAACATTCTGCGTATTTGAATAATATGTATCAGATTAATGTGACCAATCTACACCATCTTATCCCTCCAAATGGGAAAATTTTTCTTTCAGAATTACACCAAGAAGAATCCGAGGACTTGCTTTTCAAACGGGTACTTCTTCAATCATCCTCTATAAACAACAAGACCAATTTCGTTTAGTTAAAGGAGCTAGTGGTGGCACATGCCTTTATAGGCTTACCTTGTTACGCGTCAGGCTTGGTTGATGTACTTCTGGAGAAGAGCAAAAAATCACGAAGTTGAAGTGGACATAGCGGATGAACGGCTTCAGTTCTGGATAAATCAAAGCACAAAGACTACTGCCACTTTACACGATGCTGTTGATGGTTGGTATCACTATCACTATCTCGACCTATATTTTACTTCATAAAACCCCTTGAGATAGAGTCCGCGAAGTGTTAAAGAATATTTACAGTCATAGCTAAGATGCTTACATTTATTCCTGTTAGCCACTTCTTCCATTACTGAAAATCAGATCATTACATTATGGCTAAATGCTGCTACTCCTCTCTCGGATTCAGTTGAACGGGGTCTCATGGAGCTTAGGAAGCTAGGCATCGACGACCAATTATGGCAGATGACTCGACGAGGTCATTCACAAGATGGGAGTGCCATCAAAACAGGAAATGAATTCTGATGTTTTGCTTATGGCGTCCCTGATGCTCGTGACTCAATTCTTCAAGCCGATACCCTTACATACGGTGACCCTTCTACATATAGACAATTTTCATCCCCATTCTTTTAGCATTTATTTATTTAATGATGTCCCCTTGCCTGCCCTTAGTTCAACTGAAAGATGGAGTTCAGTGCTAAATGTTTTAGCAGGTTTCTGTCTAATTTCAATGCCTGAGAGAGAGCGAGTTTACATCTGAGATTGGCCTGCATTTCAGAACCATTCAATCACCTGTTCATATATCACGCAATGTAGTATACACATTTTCATAGTATTTATTGCCAGAGACTTGAGAAGTAGCCACGGTTTTTCGAAATGGGTGCATCCGACTGGATACCGACAGCACCTTCCAGAGCCTTCTGGTGTTCTGGTTATGCCATTTGAAGGGAAGTCAAAGGATGGAAAACTCAGCCCTATCCTGCAGGAAAGAGTGCATATCAAGAGGATTTTAGTGGTATGAAATTATGATCATGTAGTTGAGACTACATCTTAGCACCACATGTGGGAGCCTCTTGACGCGGCAAGGGGTGAGGGGTGAGATTGTTCGATGCTGGAGAGACTCTTCTCGGGTTTAATTTCTGAATTCAAAATAAGCTCTCCTCAAGGTAGGGCTTATATAGGCTGCCCATGGAAAAGTTAATAAAGGAAATAAAAATTGAAAAGATTCGTGAAGTATGTTGGTAGAGCAGGAGGAATCAATTATCAATCATCTAATTATCAATAAGAGGAATCAATTCAACGATCCCACCGGACAAAAATCAAACTTAGGAAATATTTATTTTATTCCTTATCTGTATTTTACCATTACTATCTATTAATTGATTGTATGTATAACAGAATGTAAAACTTAAGTAAGTGATATTGAAAAGAGAGTCATTCTTTCATTTTGTTACTTTCTTCTTGGTATCATGTTAAAAAAATATGGCAGAAGTTGTTCGAAAATATCCCTTTCTCTCGCATCTCAATATTGCGAATTTCATTACCATCAAACTCACCCAAAATAATTTTTGATTGTGGTAACACAAGTCATGTCTCTAGTTGAAAGCCAGGACGTTCTCGGTTTCCTCACAGGTGATGTTCCAGCTCCAGAAGAGCACCTCGTCAATGGTGGTGGAGTTATTTCTAATCCAGACTATTATGGATCATGGGTTCGTACGCATAGATTGGTTAAATCGTGGTTGGTCGGTACACTCTATGAAGAAGTACTAGGACTTGCGGTAGGTTTGAAAACTACGACAGGTATGAAAAACACTAACCGAGCATTTTGCTCAGAATTCTATTGTACGCGAGTATGACTTGCTGACTCAATTACAACATGCCGAGAAGGGTGGAAAATCTCTTCATGAATATCTTTGTTTGTTCAAATCTATTTGTGATCAACCAAGTGCAATTAGAAAACCAGTTTCAGATATGAATGAAGTTTTCAGATTGCTAGAAGGACTTGGCGACAAATATGAGTCCTTCAAAACAACATTGTTCCGCCCTCCAATTCCTTCATTTGCAGAAATTGTGCCACACAGCTTCAAAGTTTTGAGCTTTGTAATAAGAAAGTCTTGGATATCTCTCGCAATCCGTCCATGGCCTTTGTATCTCAAAGGCGCTATGATAACAATAGAAACATTAGGGGCAAAGGATCATTTCGAGAACGCAATTCCTTTGATCGAGGAGGACGCTCCAATCAAACCACACAAAGTCCACATCAAACTCAAACAAGATCTGGAGCACCCATCTGTCAAATCTGCAAGCGTCGAGGTCACAGTGCATTAAAGTGTTACCATAGATTTGACAACAACTATCAATTAGTGAGCATTCCACGACGAGTGGAATCCAGATACAGGTGCAAATGCCCATATCACTGACAATCAAGGTAAACTTACAAATGTTAAGGCTTATCATGGTGCTGATTATGTCATGGTTGGCAACGGTGAATCTCTCCCTATTACTCATACTGGTACCGATTACATTGGCAAGCCACCACCATGCTTAATTCCTTTAAAAAATGTCTTGGTAGTTCCATCCATTAAAACGAATTAATTGTCTGTTTTTCAATCCCCCCCTGTTATTTTGTATTTGACGATGTTGATTTCTGTATTAAGGATTGCAAGACTCACCAGGTATTGGTGACGGGAAAAAGTGACAAGGGACTCTGCACAAGTAACGATTCAACACGAGTAGTTTTCTTTTCACATCTGAATAAATCAGACAACATGGACATTTGGCATTGGGACACTCCCATGATAAAGTTTTATTATATCTACTAAATCACGGTCGAATATGAGTGCAATACCGAAGGCACACCTCTATTATGCGAAAGTTGTCACCTCACCTCACCTCAGTAAAAGTTCAAAATTATCATTTTCTCTCATAGTTATTTTCCTTTAAAAAAATGTATTGTGATTACGGGGACCTGCTCCAGTATCAGTTTTCGTTATTATTCAATATTTGTTGATGATTTTTCTTGTTATTGTTGGACATGTCCATTAAAATGAAAACCTGTTTTTTTTTCGGTATCTTTTTAAACTTTCAAAAAATGATAGAAAACTAATTTGATCGAAAGATAAAAAATTTTTCAATCAGATGGAGGTGGAGGGTTCTCAAGTACTGATTTTACGACACATTTATTAAAGTGTGGTATTCAACATTTTATCTCTTGTCCAGGAACACCAGAGCAAAATGGTACTGCGGAAAAGGAGACACCGACAAATAGTTGAATTGGGTCTTGCAATGTTATTTGAAGCTTCACTTCCTCTAAATTATTGGGTAGAATCATTTCATACGGTTGTTCTCTTAATTAACAAGTTACCCACAACTTCTTTAAGTATATAACAAAAAATCAGATTATTCCATTCTTCGTGTTTCTTGGCTCACGTTGTTATCCTAATCTTCGTCATTACTCAAAACATAAATTCGAGAAAAGATCTCTTCCTTGTATTTTTTAGGACACAGTGAAAAGCATAGAGGATATCGATGTCTCCAAGTGGTCGAATTTATATTTCTCGACACGTTGCAAATTTTTCCTTTTTTAGTGTTCAAACCCAACACAGGTACACACAGACACAAAAGGACAATCAATTTGGGATACAAATCGAGAATAGTCTCGTCTTTTCCATAATTGCACAGAAGAATCTTCAAATGAGCCTTTGGACAATCCTAATACACATCATCTCGATAATGGTGATTTTACTCCAACAACTTCGGATGCGAACAGCGAAGATCTCAATAACAACGTTAGTACTCCATCCACCTTGGATTCGAGTGTCGCAAATATTGAGGATCATTCTACTCAATCAAACACGGAGCTTATTGTTACTTCTACACGTCCAATGATCACATGTGCTTGTGCCAAACACGTGGAGATTGATTATCATTTTGTTCAAGAAAAAGTTGCTCTCGGTTCTATTGTCACACGGTTTATACCTTCCTCGTTACAAGTTGCCGATGTATTTACCAAGTCACTACCTCGATATGCCTTTTGTTGATTTCCGGACCAAACTTGGTCTTTGGACTACACCCGCGACCAGTTTGAAGGAGAGTGTAATGGAATCACATCCCAGAGAATTATGGAAACATGATATTGAAGGAGATAAATCGAAGACATTCTATCAAGAGGAGCAAGATCATCATAACGATCGTGGAAATCATCTAATTATTAATCCGAGGAATCAATTCAACGAATCCCCAACAACGGACAAAAATCAAACTTAGGAAATATTTATTTTCTTCCTCATTTGTATTTTACCTTTATTATCTATTAATTGATTGTATATATAACATAATGTAAAACTTACGTAAGTGATATTGAAACGGAGCCATTCTTTCATTCTGTTACTTTCTTTTTGGACCGCAAGTTGTCAGATCCGAGCCGTCAGAATGTAACGTCTCTTGGGTTTCTCGTCGCTTGACTTTCTGTAGCCTCAACTTCCTTTCGCTTGACAAGACTTCCTTTGCCCGTCTCTCGATCCGTCCACTCCAGCAGTGTGAGATCAACTTGTCGCCCGGTCGACGAAATCAAGGCGACGCCATCATCAATCTTGTCGTTCAGGCCTATCCATCTCGCATCATTCTCCCTTTGCTGAAGAAGATTTGTCCTCAATTCTAAGGGATCTTCATCATCTTCATACTGAGCAAGATCCTGGACATTAAAAGATGCTGAGACTCCATACTGTCCTGGTAAGTCGATCTTGTATGCATTGTCGTTGACCCTTTCAACAACGCCGAAGGGTCCATCAGCTCGTGGCATGAGCTTGTTCTTTCGGCTGGCAGGGAATCGCTCTTTCCGCAGATGAATCCACACCAAGTCGCCTGGGTGGAAGACTTTCTCCCTTCGTCCTCGATTAGCCTTGGCCTTATACCTCTCATTCCGTTGGTCAATGATGGTGCAAACATTCTGGTGCAACTTCAACATCTCGTCAACTCGACGAGCTGCGTTCTGGTCTACCAAACCTTCCCGAGGAAAGGGTAAAAGCTCAACTGGAATCTTCGGGTTAATCCCATACATTACCTCAAATAGGGAAGCCTGAGTTGTTGAATGTGGAGCTCGATTATAAGCAAAATCAGCCTGGGCGAGCTTGATATCCCAATCCTTTTGATTCTTAGATACCATCGAACAGAGTATGGCGCCCATAGTTCGGTTCACAACCTTAATTTGCCCATCTGTTTGAGGATGAGAACTAGTGCTGTATAAGGGCTTCGTGCCGAGCTTATGCCATAAGGTCTTTCAGAAATAGCTCAAGAACTTGGCATCTTGATCTGACACGATCGATGTGGGCACTCCATGTAGTTGCACAACTTCCCGAAAGTAGAGATCCGCAATGTGCGAGGCATCGTCTGCCTTCCTACAAGGGATAAAATGAGTCATCTTCGAGAATCGATCCACGACTACCATGATCGAATCTTTTTGCCCGCTAGGTACGTGGTAATCCTAGGACGAAATCCATGCTCACGTGTTCCCAAGGTCGATCAGCGACTGGTAACGAAGTTTAGAGTAGGGGTGGCAATAAAATTCCTAATAAATCGACTCGGACCAAATCGAACCGAACCATTAATTTTTGGGTTATCGATTTTCGAGTCAAACATCGTTTTTTCTATTTATTTTGAGTTTTCAGTTCGGTTTTTTTCGGGTATTTTCATTAAAATTTATCGGTTCGGGTCAACCCGAAAGACCGATAAAATAAAGGTATTTTTGTCATTTTGAAACCCTAATAGTTTTTCCTTCTCCATTTTCCTTTCTCTACCCACAGCCACACCCATCCCGGCTCCTTTGCATTGTTCACGTTGCTTTTCAGTTCATATGCCCACCCATCATAAGGAGCTGCGCTATTTGTGTCATCACCACCACCTCGACCTCCGCCTCAACCTCGCCTCGACCTCCGACTCCCCTTCAGTCTCCACCTCGAACTTACCTGGGTATCGGCCTCCCACTCCCCCTCCCCCTCGGTGTCGGCCTTCGCCTCCCCCTACGCCTCGGCCTTCCCTTTCTTCTCGGCCTCGGCTCGACCTCCCCTTCGGCCTCCCCCTCCAGCCCTCCTCCCGTAACAACCTCCTTCGACTGTCCACCGAGTTTAAGGTACAAACACGAACCTTAAAATGTGATCCATTGAGAACTTCTTTTCTTGTAGGCCAATTTTGGATACTTACCAAAGTTGACTGATCTAAGGAGGGTCCACGTGGTCTCTCTTCTAATGTAGATTTGGTTCTCATTATAAAGAATATCATGTATGCTCATGTGTTGCCGTTTATTATCTCTATGTTTCTTTTAATATCTTATCGGGTTATCGGATCCTAAGCCGAACATTCGGTTCGGGTCTGAAAAATTGGTTTCGATTCGGGTCAAAATTTCGGGTCGAAATTTTATAAACCCGATAAAATCAGTTCAGGTAAAAAATTAGTTTAACGCGAATCAAACCGGACTGTTTACAGCCATAGTATAGAGGCCTTATGCTTGGACGTGCCTCTTCGCACGCTGGCAAGTGGCGCATTGTCGAATCATCTAATTGACGTCTTTAGCCATCTTCGGCTAATAGAAGTGCTCTTGTAGCATCTCGAGAGTTTTCTGAATACCAAAGTGTCCTGCAAGTCATCCTCCATGCACCTCTCAAATCAACAACTCTCTAATAGAACTTCGTGGAATGCATAGCTTAACTGCTCGAAATAGGAATCAGTCGACCTGGTTGTACGGATCCTGGGCTTTCTCCGTGCATGCCTTGTTTACTTCTCGAAAGGCTACATCGGTCGAAAACAACTCCTTTATCAACTAGAATCCAATGAGTTTCGACTCCATTCTAGCCACCAATCTTGACTTCCTCCAAAACGTATCTGCTACGATGTTCTTCACACCCGACTTATACTTTAACACGAACGTGAAGAACTGAAGAAACTCTAACCACTTCGCATGTCTCCGATTGAGTTTCGTCTATCGTTGATGTACTTCAACGTTTCATGATCAGTGTGAAGGACAAGCTCTCTTGGTAGTAAGTAGTGGCTCCACGACTCCAAAACCCGAACAATCGAGTAGAACTCTTTATCGTATGTAAGGTAGTTTAGTCGAACACCTCCCAACTTCTCGCTGAAGTCGACGATTGGTCGTCCCTCTTGTAAAAGCGCACCACCAATGCTAATTCCAGAGGCATCACACTCAACTTCGAATACCTTGTCGAAATCTGGAAGAGCTAACACCAGGGCTTCGCTTAAACGACGTTTGAGTTACTCGAAGCTCGACTGAGTTGTTGTCGACCACTCAAAAGTCGTTCCTTTTAAGCACTCGGTCATAGGGGCCGCAATAGTGTTGAAATCCTTGATGAATCTCCGATAGAACGAAATCCACGTCATGAGCTGACTTGGGCGTAGGCCAATCTCGAATAGCCTGGACCTTACTTTCGTCGACTCGAATGCCTTTTCTCGACACAACATAGCCTAGAAAGACTAAACTCGACGTCATGAACTCATACTTCTTGCTGTTTCCATACAATCGCTGCCATCTCAGCTTATCAAACAATTGTCGGAGATGATCTAAGCGATTCCTTTTGCTGCGATTGTACACTATAATGTCATCGAAATAAACGACAACAAACTTTCCAATGACCGAAATACTTGATTCATCAATCGCATGAAGGTGCTAAGTGCGTTCGAGAGTCTGAATGGCATAACCATCCACTCTTAAAGACCAAACCTAGTCTTAAATGCAGTCTTCCACTCATCTCATTCTCTCATTGGGATTTGATGGTAGCCGCTTCTGAAGTCTACCTTTGAAAATACAGTTGAACCATGTCATTAATCAAACATATCATCGAGTCGAGGAATAGGAAACCTGTACTTGATGGTAATTTGATTGATCGCTCGGCTGTCAACGCACATTCGCCACGAGCCATCCTTCTTGGGAACAAGAATCGCTGGGATAGAACATGGGCTAAGACTCTCCCGAACAAAACCACGTTCGATGAGCTCTTCAACTTGACATTGAAGCTATTTCGCCTCGTCCAGGTTGTATCCATAAGCCGGACGGTTGGGTAGTGACACTCCGGGGATGAGGTCGATTTGATGTTGAGTAACCCCCAAGAGTGAAAGTCCACCCAACATCTCCTCTGGAAACACGTCCGCAAATTCTAGAAGGAGCTTTTGAACCAATGGTGGTCAGGTCAAAGCATGTTCTTCTCCTTCCTCGACGTCATGAACTCATACTTCTTGTTGTTTTCATACAATCGCTGCTCTCTCTTCTCAAATAATTGTCGAAGCTGATCTAAGTGATCCCTTTCGCTGCGACTGTACACTACAATGTCATCGAAATAAACGACAACATATTTTCCAATGAACGACCGATATACTTGATTTTTCAGTCGCATGAAGGTGCTGGGTGCGTTCGAGAGTCCGAATGGCATGACCATCCACTCGTAAAGGCCAAACCTAGTCTTGAACACGGTCTGCCACTCGTCTCCTTCTCTCATTCCGATTTGATGGTAGCCGCTTCTCAAGTCTACCTTTAAAAACACAATTGAACCATGCCATTCATCAAGCATATCATCAAGTCGAGGAATAGGAACATGTACTTGATGGTGATTCTATTGATCGTTCGATTGTCAACGCACATTCGCCACGAGCCATCCTTCTTGGGAACAAGGATCGCTGGGACAAAATAAGGGCTAAGACTACTCTCCCGAACAAAGCCACGTTCAATGAGCTCTTCAACTTGGCATTGAAGCTCTTTCGCCTCGTCCGGGTTGCATCGATAAGCCAGAAGGTTGGGTAGCGACACTCTGGGGATGAGATCGATTTGATGCTGAATCTCTCTCAAGGATGGAAGTCCACCCGACATCTCCTCTGGAAACACGTCCACAAACTCCAAAAGGAGCTTTTGAACCAATGGTGGTATGGTCAAAGCATGTTATTCTCCTTCCTCGAACAACATTAGCATGTAGATCCTCCTTTCACCATGATTCGCCCGAGTCAACTCAACTCGCATCGAACAGAACTCCTGCTCGCTTGGCGTATTCGCAATCATCGACGATAGGGGAAGAAGGGTAATCTTCTTCTGGTCAAGAGTGATGAATTAAGTATTCTTAAATCCATCATGAACCGCGCGCCTATCGAATTGTCATGGTCTCCCCAACAGTAGGTGACACATATCCATAGGTATTACGTCGCACATGACCGTATCCTGGTAGTTCTTGCCAATACTCAGTGACACCAGAACTTGCTTCTTGACTCTTATATCACTCTCCTTGCTCAACCACTGAAACTTGTGTGGTCGAGGATGAGGCTTGGTCGACAGCTTCAACTTTTCGACCATAGTGGTAGAAGCCACGTTAGTGCAACTTCCACAATGGACAATTACCTGACAAACTTTCGCTTGTACAGTGCAACGAGTTTGGAAGATTTTCTCACGCTAGTCGACTTCCTTGGCCACAACGTTTGCATTGAGAACCTTTCGAATGACCAAGAGCTCTACCTCATCAGGCTCCTCAACATATTCTTCTTCGACGTCCCAAATAGTTTCGCCTAGTTCTTCTTTCATCCCCTCTTTGCCTGGATTCCCCATGATAGTTATCGTTCGTCGATTAGGACACTCTGTTGCCATGTGTCCAATCCCCTAGCACTTAAAACACTTCTTCACTCCAACATTGACCGGTGGAGAACGAAGGTCCACCTTCGCCTTTTCCCTTGTCCATCGACGTGTTGGCTCTCGTTGACGCAGTCCCTTTGCGGAAAGGCATCGTCCTAATAGTCTCTGTTGAACTCGCCCTCTTCACTTGTTGCTTCTCAAGTTTGTGGGCGAGATTGCAAACATCAGAGAGAATCCAATAAGGTTGAAGTTCCACAGCATCGACGATGTGTTGTTTCAACCCTCTTAGGTACCTACGATGGTTTGCTCTGAAGGTTCAGACAAGTTGAATTGTATCATCAACTTCTCGAACTCGTGAGTGTACTCCGCTACACTCGATGTTTGCTGCAATGGGTTCAGCTTGAGGAATAGTTCTTGCCGATATCGCTCAGGGAGAAATCGCTTCCTCATCTCTCTCTTCATCTTTTCCCATGAGTGAATCTTCTCCGTTCCTTCCCTTCGACGCCAAAGGTTAAGGTTCTCCCACCATAGACTCACATATTTACGGAGTCGTAAGGCTGCTACTTTCACTTGTCGATCCTCCGCAATTTCCTTATACTCAAATATTCGCTCAATCGACTGAAGCCAGTTGACGAACTCTTTCGGATCTAGTTTCCCTTCAAACTCCGGGATGTCCACACAAATATTAACAGGTCGAGCGGGCTGTGGCCCCCTATGACTCCTCCTCGAGTGCTCTTCGTCACTTAAGTCATCCACAAAGGGATTGGGTTCCTCCTCTGCTTCGACGGGTTGTGAAAAATGGTGTCTCGGTTTTCTCCTCTCTCCAAGAAGTTGCTGCACTTGGTGCCTCAACTCCTCTACTTCCTACTAAAGGCGAGCTGAACGAGCTTCTTCCAATGTCATTCCATGATGGAATCGGTTCGCTATGATAACCTTGCACTTCGATACCAACTGACGCGGGACGGGGTGGGATGGTTCGATTACTCGACGTCGAAACGAACCATGATGGCGAATGGGGAATGGTGAGGGTGATAAACTGGAAAAATAAAGGATAATGACGTGTCAACCTTCAAATACAAGTCAAGCCACCACCGAATGGACGCGCCCTGCCCGGACCGCGTACGGATACAGTAGTAGCACCACCGTATTTGGACTCGGGGTTGAACGATACCACGACCGGATACAACTACGCACCACCGGTGTAATGAACGCTCAAGTAATCTCGCCACACATGGAATCAACCGAGTGATAAGAGAAAGAGAGACTCAAAAGTTTTTGAGGATTAATTTCTGAATTCAAGATAAGCTCCTCTCAAGGATTACATAGTAAGGGCTTATATAGGCCGCCGCCCATGGAAAAGTTAATAAGGGAAACAAAAATAAAAGATACGATAAAATCGGAAGATAAAAAAATGAAATATATTATTTCCCCCCGACAAAATCTGAAAGGATTGGTGGAGCAGACTGGTATAACAGGCGCGACGCTTGGGGTACAAGTTGTCAGACCCGAGTCGTCAGAATATAACATCTCTAGGGTTTCTCGTCGCTTGACTTTCTATCGCCTCAGCTTCCTTTCGCTCGACGGGACTTTCTTCGCCCGTCGCTCAATCCGTCCACTCCAGCAGCATGAAATCAGCTTGTCGCCCAGTTGACGAAATCAAGGTGACACAATTATCAACCTTGTCGTTCAGGCCCATCCATCTCGCATCACCTCATGAGAGCTGGACCAACCCTGAAAGCAGTATGATGCAAAATAACATGCGAAAGACAAACTATGCCAATATCGCGTGCAATTGAGGCACCTCGGAAGATACTCCTGTGAGTCCCTGACATGAGTCGACTTCTTAGCCTGTATTAGTGCCCAATTGCGCATATATAACAGCTGACTCTGTAGCAAACTACTTTTGTTGAGCTGGCCAAAGAATAAGGGTCCCCCAGGCAATACTTGTTTATCGTCTCAATACCATTATCCCAGATCATCATCATCATCCAAAGGATCACGAACGTGATGTCTTTGATCATCATCCTGTTACTCCATTCCCAGCCTCTCCAACATGTTGTAAATGTGGTCTCTTTGATCGTGGTATTTCAACGAGAAATAGTTGATACTACCCGCCACATCTATCCAACTATGCCCAACCTCCTTCATTAGACCCTTCTCTTCCATCCCCTGCCTCAGCTTGGTGACACTCTCCCTGTCATCTTCTGCTGCACATGTTTGAGAGCAACACCTGGTAACCTGGATCACCGTTGTCCTTTTTAAGCCTCACTAGTTTTCAGCAATAATCTCCCCTAATTCATGTTCTCCGTGGAATCAACAAGCTGCCAACAGGGACCCCCAGATCGCAGGCTGGTTGCCATCTTCACCCCTCCCCATCACGAACTTGAAGGCTTCAGACGCCCTACCAACCCTCCCTAACATATCGGCTACACAACAATAGTGCTTGGTTGATGGACTAATTCCATATTCCCTCTCCATCGACCTAAATATTTGGAGCCCTTCATCAATCAGACCACAGTAACTGCATGCAGAGAGGATAGCCACAAAGTTAATCACATCGGGCTCGATTGAAAACTTATCCATGAGCGACTGCTCTTTCTGCAATCGCATGTAGACCATAACCACGTATTGTGGCAGTATATGTCACGGAATCCTTTTCCGGGGTATTCATGAAGGCATTCTCAGCATCAGTGAGGACACCAAATACCGAATACATGTCGACTAGAGCACTCCTGACATGATCCAGGGTGTAGTGAACTGAGAAACCATGTAACATTTTACCCAAGGTCACACTTCGAATCATATTACAGGCCGGAAGGATAGACGCCATGGTAACTGCATCAGGCATAACATTCTTCTCCGTCGTTTGCTGCAGGTCATCGAATGCTTCTTCCACCAATCCGTTCTGTGCATCCCCTGAAATCATCACATTCCACGTGGCAAGATCCTTTTCATTTTCACAATCGATGCTGAACGTTCTTTCAGCTGTCCCCATCAAGCCGTGTCTAGCATACATGTGTATTATATAACTACCCATTCCTTCAAATCTTATTCTGTTCCTGATGATATAACTGCTGACCTCCTTTCCTTAATCACTGATTCTTGAGGTCCAATGCGCTAATAACCGAGTTGCTATTGACACATGATCTGCGATAAAACCTTGTTTCTGCATCTCGTATGCGAGCATCAATCCCTCCTCGGCCATTCCAGTCTGGACTAAGGCAGAAATCATTGTAGTCCATGAAACCAAGTCCCTGTCATGCATCTTGTCGAAAATTGTAAACGAGGTCTCTACAGTGTTGCACCTGGAAAACATCTTGATCAGAGCATGCAACACCTTGATTGGCAAAAATGAAAATCCTCTTAATCACATAAGCATGAAGTTGTCAAGCCAAATCTAGCCCCTGCAACTACAAAGTAGCCATCAGGACTAAGAGGAACATCACACCGTCGACTTCAATCTGCTCGCATTCTAGAGCTTGAATAAACAACTCGATCCCCTCCTCTGGAAAATTTCTCTGAATATAAGCATAAATCATAGTATTCCACACCTCTGTGTTCTTCTCCTTGCATAGCTAGAAAATCATCCCAGAAATATTAAGCAGCCCAAGTTCAGCATACATGCAAATCGCCAAACTAACAACAAAACCATCGTCAACAAACTCTCCTCCCATATTATGAGCCAACCCATATAACAAATTTGCCACACTCAAACTCCCCATTCATCCAACACCGGGGAATACATTGACGAAACTGACAGGAGCTGGCTGAATTCTGGTCTTCAAGATAATCCTAAACTGTCTAGCTGCTCCGGAGCACCTCCCTGTCTTCACATACCATGAAATTAAAGTATTGAAAGTGACCACGTTCCTCCTCCAAATTGTATCGAACACCCTCCTCACCACATATTCCTTACCCTGATTGAGAATCCGTGAACTCTCAAGGCAGCTAGACTATATATTCAACAATGAGTTTTGAACAATCTTACCAGTGGACCGCTCTACTGAGATGCAGGCCTTGAGGGTGGACGAGAAGGTGTATGCATCGAACCCGATGTCGCAGGGAGACTGCCGCTTCATGATGGAGTAGAACCGGAGCGCCTCATCGGGGAAACATTGCATACAAACCCAATTATGATGGTGTTCCAGAGGATGGTGGTCGGGCGTCGAATTGCATCACACAGCTGGCGTGCGAGGTGCGGCTGCCCCTGTTGGCAGAGTGCGCTGAGGCGGCAATGGACGGTAGGGGTACGTAGCTGTCGATACCCCAAATTGTACAAACACGAAGAAATGGGTAATTTTAGGTAAACATGATCACACTCGTCCAGTTTACTATTTTGTTCTATTATTTATGCGTGGGAAAATGTCATAACCTCGTCACAAGAATCATCGTTATCAACCGTGGAATCAAGATTTCAAGATAAAAAATGTATCGTTGATCAGGGTCCGATTCTAATTCCAAATTCAACTCTTGTTAACCTCCTCGCGGTTTCTTCATTCACCAAGGAAGAATGACGGACAACAACACACAAAGATTTATTACTGGGATTTATTCGATTGATCATACATAATTCCACTCCCCGTCAAGGTTTGCAAGAGACAATTCCTGCCTAACAAACAATAAAGAAAAAAGTGCCCAGGATCACACGCAACCAGCTGCAACAAATGGACAGCCAACTTTCAACTTCGAAACAAGTCATGGGATAACCAGAGACAACGTCAATTGCTCTAGTTCTTCCCTCGGACGTGGCTGTAGATCGGCTACGACCCACTCCACTGTGTCGGCTGAACAACTGCTCTTCATCGTCGGAGACGAACCCCGTACCCACGTTGCACAGTTTCCACTTCATCTCGCCCTCAATTGCAGGATTTCATCAGAGAGAACAAGTAGAAGTGCCACCATTCTTCCTAAACGACGATACCTGTAGAGGCACAACAAGAGTAGCAAAATTCAATAAATCAAATAACTCTTAGATCCAGATGGGGTGTTCGAAGAATTTTTCTTTCCCAGCAGCCGCAATATGGAAGTCAAACTCCGTTTCTTCCTCTGAATAATCGTCACGACCTCTTGAACCAACTCGGTTTTCTCATCCAGATAGGACTCATCCCTTTCCTTGTTTCTCGTCATATCAAGCAAGGCAAGAATCCAAAAATGGGAGGGTCCAATAAAAAATCCAAGCACGACACTCTTCTCACGCTTTGCAACCACCCAGGTCTTAACATTCATTTTTTTCGAGCTATTCACATAACCATCAAGAAATCAAATGTTTACGCAATAAAAAATGAGATTATCCTCCACGATTTACCCAAAAGGAAAATCTCAACCTCCCAGCGATTTACCCAGCGATTAGCTCGTTAATTCTGCAGCAACCAGATGACACCGAACCTCTAGATCCGGCAACGGCGAGGGCTCACTGGACCACCCTAGCCTCGACTTCATCCTGAGCACTTCTTCCTGTGCCAAGATCTGTGACGGAAACTTGCCTCCCCTCACCCCAGACGCTGATCTCCTTGGCACTTTCCTTTACCGGCTGTTCAACCCGCGATTCTACCACTGCGATGCTCTACAAAAGAGAGCATCTCAAGTCAGCCGCTGTTCCGCTGGGGGCCCTGGAGTTCAGATCCGGAGACGCCGCTCCAATCGCCTTTCTCCTCCCTAACTCCAGAAGCCGCGGCCTCAACATCTCAGCAACCCCGGCGTCTCGAGGCGAACTCTCCTCTGCTCTTTAATCGACGGCGGTTTTGGGCAACATGCTGCCCATATCCAGCTTCGGACGCCCTCAGGACCGATGGGTTTCTTTCTGGTAATGGGATTTTCACCCTCGAAGATAATGAAACACTTTTATTTTCATTTTATTTTATCAATCTAACAATTACATCACTTTTATCGTTGATTTTAATTTGTATCTGAATGTTGAGTTTCAATTAGTGATTTATTTACGGTTTAAAAAAAATATTTGACTTTTTATTGATCATTGAATTTCAATATAATTGTGAGTGCATTTTCAAATGTTTTACGGAACTTTTGATTTAAAATTTCAAAATTTTAGAATTTCATGTACTTTGGTTTACCAAAAACACTTTGTAACAATTGACTTGTTGATGCTCTTATTTGCCTGATAAGTTCACGTTTCTTTCCCATGCATGTTATTTATATAGCTTTTTTTTTTCATTTTACATTAAAAAAATCATACAAATTACTTAGAAAACCAAAGTTTCATTCAAGATTTAAAGAAACGTATCTCTACTTACTTTTTAATTCTAATTCTTTGATATGTCTTAAAATTAGACTTTTCTAATCCTTTCTTTGGTTTTTATTGCATGAATATCCGAATATTATTTCGCAGATTCGACAAGACGGATCTAGAAGATAAAGCTCGAAGACTGGAGGCGTGCGGGGAAACCCGAGGTGGAAGCACGTCTCGAAAGCGGCCACAACTGACGAGCTCGACCGATGTAATGCCTTCCCGGCCGAGCCTAAGGTACAAAGGAAAGTGCGGACTTTTCGAATTTTCTTCATTCCACATGTAACGAGTCGTGGGCCCAAGTCCATAGGCCCACGATCACCAACCTTCTCCCTCTCTTTGATCTAAATTCTTGACCTGATTGAGGTGCATACTGTTAGGATTTTAGGATTTTATCGTCGCATGCTGTTTGCTAAATACATATGAATTCGAGCTAAAAAAGCTTGAATCGGGTCCAACGCCCATAAAACATTGACATGAGTTCGGAGTCATGTCCGGATCGGGTTCGTTAACCAAAAGCAAACTTTTGGAACAAATGTCACCTTTTCGCATGTTTAGATGTAAGAGTTAGTAATTATTAGGATCTCTCAATCTTGCTCTAGTTTTCCGACTTAAAGGAAGCTTTTAAAATTAAGTAGGTGGCGACTCCGTATATTTTACCTAGGTTAAACAACAACACTTTGTTTTTTTACGGATCCATTATGGATGGGTGAGGCCTTACGCAGTTGTTAACATGCGGATTATCTTGGGCCTATTTTTGGATGGGCTAAAGCCCATGAGAGGAATATAAGGGACGAAATGAGATGTGGGCTTATACTAAATCTATAGCCCATGTCTACACAAGTCCATGTAGCATGAGGTCACACGCCTTGGGAGAGATGGAAAGCAGTTTGTTGAAAAAACTCCGAGATCTCCGGAAGGTAGTTTAGATTGGGAGGATCTTTTGAGAACGTGACAAACATCCCGGGCCAATAAGATCGAATATAAAAGGGAGGAAATCTTCCTAAAAAGGCACGATCAATCAAACAAACGGACGTTTTGCTTTGCTCGTCACCCTGTAGTTGTTAGATACCCCGGCCTGGGGGGACTCGTGAGAGTTCTTTGGTCCTCACTTCCACCACCAGATTGAGCAACCATAGCGCTGGTAAATAAACTCCGTCAGCACTCCACCGTCGGGACGAGCAACCGTAGTCCCAGCAACACCGCCCTCATTTCGCCACGAGGGTGAGCAACCGTAGCCTTGATATCTACATCCGCCGCTACCTTCGACCACACTCCATCCACCAAGCCCCAGCAAACAGGTTCCATCATCCAGGTTCGCAAGTCTACAGCGCCCAGCAGTAAGTTTACGGTGCTACCACCATCCAAGTTCGCAAGTCTACAGCGCCCAGCAGTAAGTCTGCTACGTTGCATCATTGTCTTTACTTTATTTTTCATGGCTGTGAGCTTTTCACCCTTATTGTAAGACTTCGTTTGACCAGTTAAATTCATTTCTTTTTACTTACTAGCGACCACATCTAAAACCCTGTGAGTACTGTTGCCAAATATTTTCAACGTGATCCTTTTCGACGCGAACACAGTTTTGGCGACCACAGTGGGAGACGAGAAAGTTTAAAGCCCACAGATGGTAAAGAATACCAGGAGTGGGGTTAATCGCGACCCTCCACCTCCATTAGATGGAGACGGTCAGTTTATAGTATGAGACGCAAATGAGGAGACCGCGGCTCTAGGAAGCCAAGTAACTACAACTCAACCCGATTTCGGGGCACATATTCCTTCTAAGTTCATATCTAGGCTTGAGTTCCATAAAGAATTCAATGATATGAAGAACTTGGTAGACAGGCGTATCATTGGGCTACAAGATAATATAACTCAGATGTTGGAGCAAATCAATGCCTTAAATAGGCCAAGCACCGCCGCAAAGCCAAATGTCCCTGTAGACAGGGAAAATTCTTTTATGGGAGATGCTCGATGCACAGAGAGGCGCATTGTGTCATTTCAAGAGGATGAGCCCTAGAACGACGCTAATCAGTGCGCTACAGAGGCTTGCAATAGGGACAGGATGTCTCCCTCTAAACCTACTTCCTCTCGGTCTCCCACGTCCTGGAGGTTAAACGCTGTGTATGCAATAAACCCGGTAGATGATGATTGCGAAGCTCATGGTGAAACAAACAGGTATGCAAATTGCGTACCCCCTCACCGTCCTGGTAAGGCACCCATAGATGAGATACCGCCAGTAGAAGTTCTGTTTATGGGAAGCCCACCTCGGGCAGAAAGTTTCTACACAAATGTCTCAGTAAACCCCCAGCCATCTCGAGTCGTTGGGAGAATGCCTTATTCCCCAGAAAGATGGAGTCAAGACCCCGCGATATTACCTACGCGTGAGCAGTTTGGTCAATCACCCCCATAAAATTTGAGGGAGGCAATCGCTCAGGTCTTGGAACAGATGGTGCCTGGAACTATCAGGCAGGACGATTCGTGCTTGTTCAGGAGTCCATACCCGGCCTACATCGACAGAGACTTTCCCCTGCCTAAGGAATACCGAGTACCCGACTTCACCCGTTTTTTAGGGGAAGATGAGATGACCCCTATAGAACATATAACCCGATTCACTCATCAAGCCGGAGATGTTGCGGCCAATGACTTTTGGAAGCTAAAGTTATTCCCGAACTCGCTCATAGGGGATGCCTTCACATGGTACGCAAGTTTGCCTCCCGGGTCGGTAACATCATGGGCGAAAATGCAATCTTTCTTCATGAAAGCATTCGCTCGACTAGACACGCCCATGTCAATCTTCGAGGTGATGCGGCTGAAATAGACCGCCGGGGGAACACCCAGGACAGTTCCTTATGCGCTTACGAAAAGCGTTGCTTCGTGTAGACCTGCGATTCTTGAAAGGGATCAGTTGATGATCGCGTTAAATGCATTGTCAATTCCTTTAAAGAAGAAACTGCAAGGAGAAAGATTTAATGATCTTTATGACTTGGCCAGGAGGGCGACTGAGTATCATCAGTTGTTAATGGAAAAGGCCTAGTCTAAACGTGCGTATCAGTTAGAAACCTTCGAAGTAGACATGGCCGAGTTTGTGAAAGGCGAAGCAACGATTTGTAAGCCATTAGCAAGGAAAAATTCAAAAGCAAGAGCATCCTAGAAATCTGACGCAGAAAGAAAGTATTCTTTTGACACAAATAAGCAGATGCAATTTTCGACTGACTTTTCCAACGAAAACGGATTAAGCTAAAACCGGGTCATAGAACTCCTCAGACGGAAAGAAAGAAAACTCGGAATTATTGCAAGTGGCATGGTTAGTTCACGCACACGACCAATGACTGTTTGTTATTTAGGAACATAATTCAAAACCTCATAGAGTCAAAAGAGTTATGCTTTCCCGAAGTAGACGAAGTCACTATGGTTGACGACAAGCCTTTCGATGATGAAGTCACCATTCATATGTTTGATATTTCTGATGTTGATATCAATATCATTGAAACTGATACTGACTTTTCCCTACAGGACATTAAGATCCCTGGGGAGACCATGATAGCAAATGCCCTTTTCCGCCGTTTAGCCAATAAAGGTGTAGTCACCTGCCCAGTCAGGGAAGTGGCGTGTAACCTCTGCTGTTGGCACATGGACGACACGCATACCACTGACAGGTGCAACACTTTCAGAAAGTATCTACAAAATAATCAGGGGGATGTTTGGTATGATCTGACTCCGCTTGAGGAAGAGACAATTGGAATAGTTTCCCCTAGTTCGCGAAGTGCCTCTAATAACTTGCAGAAGGGATTCAGAAGCCCTCGAAGCGTGGAACGCAGGCCGGCCATCCGAGGAGGAAGAGGTGGTATCCCCATGGTCAGGGCAGAGCACACGAACAACAGCTCCGTGCTCTGAAATGCCCCAAATGACATTTAGAATTTAATGACCAGTTACACTGGTGAGACACGCCCCGGAGCTGCAAAATGGAACGTTTTTTACAGAGCTCAGTAGGTCGAAAGATCACAGGAAAAGGGAGTCAAGCCAAGATATGGAACGCCCAAAGTAGACATCCAGGCACTTCGGACGGGACCACCAATAGCCCAGTTTCTAGATGAGAGGATGCTGTGTCAAAAATGCAAACTAATAGCTCAGAACAGGATCTTGATTACTCAACTCTGCACCTCGTGCTGTGTCAACTATTTTCTCAAGCTGGTAAACCTGTCGTCAAATGGGGTAATCATGATCAAACCCGCTCGCTCTGCAACCACAGGTACTTGTGAAATTAACAATCATCCAAAAATGCAACAGGTGCCAACGCGGACAGTAGTGGGATATGATCCGTTTGCTGGAGACTTTGTCGAGGTATGTCAATCTTTACTTGATTCTAAGAAATCAAGGGTAATCAAAGCGGTTAACCCCTTGAAACATTGGCAGAGAGCTATTGGCAAAACGTTTTTGCCACCAAAGGCACGTAAGAGAAGGGATAGACATCTAAGTCACCTCGCTAAGAGGCCAAGGCCTACCCTCTCAGGGGCTGCTTTAGCTGTCGAAGTGTATATGAAGGAATCAAACACTGAGGCAGAGTATGTCGAGTCTACGGACCATTTGGAATAGCCTAGCTCGAGTTTTGATTACATCCCTCTTCCGAGTGAAACCCCAAGTGACACTGATGGCGAAAGGAGACCAATTGTGAGTTGTAATGCTCTCACTTTGCCGGTAGACTTCGCCAATAATCGGAAAGTGGAGACTGCAAGAGGTAAGATACCTCTTCCTCGTTCACCAGTTTATCCAACAGGTTTCCCACTCCATTGGCTGAAGAAACCATCTGATGGCATGAAACAACATATGCATTCTTTGTACATCACCGCTACTTTTAATGGTATTGTGGTGAGCCAGGTCCTAGTAGACAATGGAACAACAATAAACGTGCTTCCGTTGTCCAAGTTTAGAATGCTTGTATATAAAACTCGCGATTTGGTTAAAACCGATATTGCCGTGAGTGGTCTTAACGGTAGTAAATATGAATGTTTAGGTGTCTTTTCTGTGCACCTAGAGATGGGTCGCCAGGAGAAGGAAACTGCTTTCTTCGTAATAGACATAATTTCCACTTTTAATGCTTTGTTAGGCCGCGATTGGCTTCATAAAGCCATAGCCATCCCGTTTACGTTACATAAAGAGTTGATGTTGTGGCTCGATTCTAAAATTGAGATTATTAAGGCTGATGAACATTCCTACTGTGACAAAGGTATCTTGCATGCAGAAATGAGCAAGTCCGTCAAAGATCTTACGTTGGAGCAACGATATAAGCTAGGCGACCCTACTGTAGGGCCTATTGGTCAACCATCTGGAAAATTTGATTATATCGTGGATTAGGGGACATCGCACCCCAAGCCAGAGATGGACCAAGTCGCTCCATCAGGATGGGGAAAAGAGCTTACTGCAAAGGACATAGAAGAAGTCCTACAATAGGTCAATTCGAGTGAAAACCCCGCAAGGAGAGATGCAAACAGCCGAAATGAAGATGAAGGTGGCAAAGAAGAAGTTCTGAAGAGCCAGCAGTGTGCCGTCGCGAAGTTGGAGCCCGATAGACTCCTAAAGGAAGGGACTTATGGACCAGAGTGAAAAAAGGAACGAAGTGGTCGCTGATATTCTCCAGCGACTCCAAGTCTACAAGGGGGATCATTGCCGTGAACAACCTACCTCTCTGCTCTCAATAAATTCGGAGGCGCATAGAGCGCCCGATGCTTGTAATAAGCTAGTGTCTACCGATTTAGGTAGTAGCGAGGACCATGAATCTTTGATGATGCCGTGTGACCCATTAGTTAGTATCAATTTGGGAAGCGAGACTTCTCCTAGGGTTCTTTTCATCAGTTCTTCAGTTAATAAGGAACTTTTTGATGCGATTAAAAGGGTACTTGAAGAATTTAAAGACTGCTTCACCTGGGATTATACCGAGATGCCAGGACTAGATCGTAAACTAGTAGAACATACTCTTCCCATCAAGAAAGATTTCAAGCCGATTCAACAAGCATCGAGACGTATGACTAGGGAAGTAACACTGTTAGTCTTTGAAGAAGTTAAAAAGCTTTTTCGAGTAGGGTATATAAGGACATCACGTTATATGGAGTGGATTTCTAGTATCGTACCCATATTAAAAAAGAACGGCAAAATTAGAGTCTGTATAGACTTTAGAGATTTGAACCGCGCTACCCCAAAGGATGAGTATCCCATGCCTATTGCGGATGATCTTATAGACAAGACAGCAGGTCATTAGATTATGTCATTTATGGATGGTTTCTCTGGTTATAACCAGATCTTCATTGCGGAAGAAGATATACATAAAACCGCATTCAGATGTCCTTTAGGGATTTTCGAATGGGTAGTAATGCCGTTTGGACTAAAGAATGTTGACGCTACTTATCAGTTAGCAATGAACACTATATTTGACGCTTCTCTTGGTAAGACAGTAGAAGTCTACATCGACGATATAGTCGTTAAGTCAACGAAAGAAGAATGACATACCGATCATCTCATAAATGCTTTTATAAAGCGGGGCAATTTTTGGGTTTCTTAGTACATCAACGCGGCATTGAAGTCGATCAAAACAAGGTAAAAGCTATTTAGAGTTTAGCGGCACCAAGAAGTAAAAGGGAGTTACAGGCTTTCCTTGGGAGAGTGAATTACCTACATAGATTTGTTGGAAATGTCGCAGGGAAGACAGAGGCATTTATTGACCTGTTAAGAGGGAAAAATGATTACAAGTGGACTGAAAAACATGAGGAAGCGTTTAACGCCTTAAAGAAATACTTAACACACCCACCGGTCCTAATACCCCCGCAGTATGGGAGACCTTTCATTCTTTATGTGGCTGCCACTAAAATGACTATAGGGGCTATGTTAGCACAAACGGATGAGAATAGACGTGAAAGGGCCGTTTATAACCTGTCAAGGCAATTGACACCAATTGAAGTCAAGTATGCTCCAAAAGAAAAGTTGTGTCTATCGGTATTTTATGCTGTTATGAAACTTAGACATTACATCGGGAACAGTGAAGTCTACGTCATATCCAAGTCGCCCATTATTAAATATTTCTTCGAGAGCCCATTATTAGGTGGACGGATTAGCAAATGGAGCTTGATTTTTTCCTTATACGATTTAAGATATAAACCTCAACAATCGGTCAAAGGACAAGTGCTGGCTGATTTTCTAGCCGATCGTGACCCGGCATTGTCTATAGAATAAGAAGAAGCAACTGAAAAAGTCTGGCAGGCATGGTTCGATAGCTCGTCCACCAAAAATGGAGCTGGGATAAGAGTTCACATGATATCCCCAATGGGTAAAGACATCATATTAGCTTTTCGTCTACAAGTGATACCAACCAACAATGCTGTCGAGTATGAAGCATTGATAACAGTGTTAAAGGAACTCATGTCACTGAAGGCAAGGCAAGCCCGAATCAGGGGAGATTCTCAGTTAGTTATTAACCAGGTTAACAAGGAGTGCGCGTGTCAAGGCAAGTTGCTACCCTATTTTGAGACGGTACAGCGGTTAATCGCATGATTCGAAGATATAACTTTTCAATTTGTGGGACGTGATGAAAATGTAGTAGCTAATAGCCTAGCGCAGTTAGCCTCAGGATACAAAAAGAGGACCAAACGAGATAATACACCTGAAATAGGATCGCATCTGCAGTCAGATGACAACGTCATGACCGTAGACGTAATGAGCCAAGATAAAGATTGGAGGAAACCTGTAATAGATTACTTATCAGATCCTGGTCGGGAAGCGAAACAACGAATTAAAGTTCAGGCATCGTACATCCTATTGGACGGTGTTCTCTATAGGAAGGATATGAATGGAGTTCTTTTAAGATGCGTAGACTTAGATGAAGCTACTCCAATAATGTTGGAAACCCACGAGGGACTCTGTGGGTCGCACCAGGCAGGGATTAAAATGTGTTGGATTATTCGTAGACATGGTTTTTACTGGCCATTAATGATGAAAAATTGGATTGAGATGGCCAAGGGATGTCAAGAGTTCTAGCGACATGGCCCGACAACTCGCGCTCTAGCAGCTGACCTTACCTCAATAATTAAATCTTGGCCTTTCAGGAGTTGGGCTCTGGATGTGATACGGGAAATTCATCATCATTCTAGTCGAGGGGATGCGTTTATCTTGGTAGCAACAGATTACTTCACCAAATGGGTAGAGGCACAAGTCTACAAGAAAATTGACCGTAATGAAGTCATTAGTTTTTTGCAGACCTATATCATTTATCGATTTGGAATTCCCCATAACATTGTCGTAGACAATGGGACGGCTTTTAACAACACAAGAGTAAGGGAGTTTGCCGAAGAACTTGGCTTCTCAATTCTGAATTCCGGTCCGTATTATCCTTAAGCAAATGGATAAGCCGAAGCCTCCAATAAATTAATTAAAAATAATATTCAAAAGATGGTCGGACTTAATCAAAGGAAATGGCATGAAATACTGAATAATACGCTATGGGCTCTAAGAGTTACCAAACGCGAAAGCACCGGAGAAACTCCATTCGCACTAGTCTATGGTCACGATGCAGTATTACCCATCGAAATGAGATATAAATCGCTTTGTGTCAGTCAACCTTGTCTACAAGACGAAGCTATGCATTAGAAGAGTTAGCAAGGAAAAGATTGGAGGTTGTAGACAGGATAGAAGTGCACAAACAGAGGATAGCCCGACATTACAACAAGAAAGTAGTTCATAAACACTTTCAAGTTGGTGACCTGGTTTGGAAGATGATCTTACCTTTAAAGTCTAAGGACTAGATTTTAGGAAAATGGTCCTCAAATTAGAAAGGACCATATCAAGTAAGCGAAGCCTGTTCAGCAAACAGCTATAGGTTGTCAACCCTTGAAGGAGATAGACAACCTCTAAAAGTTAACGGTAAATACTTGAAACACTATAAGAAAACCATCTGGGAATCTCATGAAAAAATTCTAAGGAAACGCTTCCCAGTTATATGGGAAGGGATTACTAAGAAGTAAATTTATAAAAGCACTACATAGCTGTAAACTGATGAGTTTGTTTAGAGGGTGTCATCCCTTGAGACCTTACGTCTAGAGCTGGTAGATGGAAAGTAAATTGAGTTTGTTTTAAGGGTGTCATCCCTTGAGACCTAAACGTAAGCAGAGGAAATAAAATGGCATCATTTCCTGGGGACCTGGAGGCTTGAATTCTTGGCATCATGTCCCGGCACCATCCGTACTGCTTCCACAAACAGGAAAGTCAAAACCTTGGCCCAGGTTCGCTTCATGGTAATCTCGTTCTTCTGATGAAACCAAGACTTTAATTCATCTTGGCTCTGTTGAGCAGATCGGTCGGCGAGCAGGGAGTCAACCATGGAAACCCGATCCTTGAGAGCTTTCTCAAGGACCAAGAGTTCTGCAATCCTAGCCTGGACTTGTGAAAGCTGATGAGACAAGTCATCTCTCTGTTGCCTGAGGAGCCTCACGTCAGCCACTTCCTCTGCATGAGTTTCTAGAATTTCAGCAATCTTGGACTCGGCGCCGCAAAATGTCTTGAGGTCTTCTAAGTAAACTAGCCACTCGGTACATAATTGGCCTTTGAAGTCTTCACAGGCTGCTAACATTTGGATCGTAGTTGCTAGGGAACTCTCAATCTCCCTGATGCAGTTCTGGAGGGTCTTAAACTGATCTTCAGAAAAAGTTTCAAGGCGGAGGAGATCCCCAACACGGTTTACGTTCTCCATCAGCCGGTCATAATCACTGAAGCTGCCTGAAGTACCTTCTCCAAAATTTTCACTTGATGGCGGGCAGGGAGATTGGTTGGTCGGCGTTGCAGTTTACTGATCTGCGACACTAGATGGATTAGTGTCTATCGCCTCCTGAGTAGTAGCTTCTATTATGACGGCTACAGCCTCCGGCTCTTCAGACACTGAAACTTCGAGACTTGGGGAAGGGATATCCTACGAATTGAATAAAGGACAATCCTTGGTATTGAAACTGGACAAGTAAAGTCTATGTAGACCTGGAATACCTCGGAAGGGGGTAGGTCAACTTCGTTGGTCCCCAAGGCTTTTTCAGGATCAGGGATCCCGAAGAAATTCGAACCCTGAGGAGAAAGTAATATATTTTAATTTTTTCGCTCGGGCTTTGAGAGAACAAAACAACATTGGTATAAGAATACTTACATCTTTTTCAAATTCTCAAGGGGTCTCCAATGTCTGAGAATTCAAAGGGGCCGGACTCAGTGTCATGGCCACCCTTATGAAAACAAGATCCCAAGGTTTATTGGAAAGGGATCTATGGTTTTTAAAAAAGAAAGGTGCCGCATACCTTGGAGAAGGAGTTCCTGAATGCTGAGCATTTGTCTCAGAAGATTCAGGGGCTTTGAAAGAAATAGGGACAGGATCCTGAATGGCAGGACGATAATACTTAAAGAAAACTGAAATAGGAATCTCCTTGGAGTCAGAAGATTGAGGGGAGGAAGCCTTTCGCTTGCCAATCACCTTCTTCTCAGGTAGGGGTTGGTCCTCATTCTCGATTTATTTGCCCTTGATAGCAAGGATATGCCGGCGAAGATGGGTCAAACGACCAGCCGGGGGAGGAGGACTCCTTTTTGACGAAGAATCCCCTGAGTCTACAACTGAAACTGTAACATATGTCAGAAAGGAAGATTTCAGTTAAAAAGAAAGAAAATAAGTTTAGTCCATACCAGAAGGTCTCTGTCCAGTCTTTAACATCATGTCGGAAGAAAGGTAAAGATCTGGCTCTGTGGAAGTCTTGAGAAAAGTCATTTTCTTCAAGAGGGCATCAAAAGTGATTGCCCATTGAATGGAAAAGAACTCCGTAGCATAAATCGGAGTGGTCTCAAAAGGGAACTCCATGTGACGAAGCTCCATCTTCTTGGACGGAAGGTTCATAGAAGCTTGGAAAGAATCCTTGGAAAGATGCTTTGACCCGAGTGTGAATTGGGACATTAAAGGAGTCAGAGAAAGGGACCGATGGGCTCTGGATAAAACCCAATTGTCTTGCACAGAGCTGAGGGTTGTAGACTTCGAAGCCAAATCCACCCTCTGTCACACACACCAAGTCTCTGCTGGTCAAAACGGTATCCCAATACAGGCCTGGGATATGCCTCTGCCGGCGTTTCAAAATAAGGTGGCCAGCAGGGAATGGGACCCAATTGCAGCGCTCGCCTCGCCCGGTGTCTACAATGTGTCTTATATGCCCCGTAATAGGGGCATACAGCCATTTGTCCTTAGCTTGGCAACAGGATTCTAGCATGTGTGTCCCATAGCAGCTGATCTGGGTGGCGCCAGAAGGCATCTGGTACCCCGTGAGTCGTGGCATCTATATGCAGAACCACAGATGAAAGATCCAAAGGGGGCTGCCGGCCGGGTACCTCGGAAAGGGACTTGTACATGAGCTACCCATATGCAAACCTTGGTAGACTAAACCCAAAAGGAATGGGGCCCAAGCTATCTTACTAGAAGCCGAGCTCAGAAAATTAGCAATCCCATAAACAAGTTTGGGCACTCGCTTGCCAGTGAAGCAAAAGACGTACTTGCTTAACCAGACACTAAAGAACTCAACCTGATCGGCCTTTTCCCAAGCAGCAGTGGAATGGCCTTCAATCATTTGAAGGTGTTTCCTCGCTGTACTCAAGATTTGAAGCATCTCTTTGGGGTTGTGGTCGTCGTCTAGGGTGTAAAGACGAACAGGGGTACCAGCCACGTAACTCCCCATTAAAAAATTTATATCCTCCAGAGTGACGGTCATGGGGCCTTCGGGGAAGTAGAAGCAGTTTACCGAGTTGTTCCAGAATGGGAGTAAATTGGCACATACCCGGGGGTCGCAGCGTTTCGTAACCAAAGAAAGCTTGAAGAAAAACCAAAGGCCACAAACTTTCAGTCTGGATTCCAGCTTCCCAAGCCAACGGGAAAACCATTGTTGTACCACTGGCTTGTCTACGGAAGGGAAGCACAAGAATCCACTTCTTTTTTCCCAGTTTAAGGGGTTCACAAAGTCTTCCCGGCAGATAAGGATTTGAGACTCCGTGATCAAATATTCGTGAGAAACCAGATGGGAAAAAAGAGTAGAGTCAAGAACGGGACCTAGGGTTAACCCTTTATTGCCAGAATCTGCAGTCTGGACCACACTAGAGGGACCAGCACGTTGGGTGTGCCATTGGAAGGTCGTGAATGAAGACATGATCAAGAAGGAAAGTTAGGGTTTTCAGAGAGGATCAAGAGAATTCAGGAAGAAAGAGTTTTGGTGCTCAAAAGATAAGTGAAGGGAGGGAAACGAAAAGTTTTTCTTTAAAAACCCCAGAGGCTGACAAATGTGATCAGGTGACAAAAGTCACCTCAGCAAAAAGAGGGGGGCTTATGTTGATATGACGGATTATCTTGGGCCTATTTTTCGACGGGTTAAAGCCCATGAGAGGAATATAAGGGACGAAATGAGATGTGGGCTTATACTAAGTCTATAGCCCATGTCTACACAAGTCCACATAGCATGAGGTCACACGCCTTGGGAGAGATGGAAAGCAGTTTGTTGAAAAAACTCCGAGATCTCCGGAAGGTAGTTTAGATTGGGAGGATCTTTTGAGAACGTGACAAACATCCCGGGCCTGTAAGATCGAATATAAAAGGGAAGAGATTTTCCCAAAAAGGCACAATCAATTAAACAAACAGACGCTTTGTTGTGCTCGTGACCCCGTAGTTGTTAGATACCCCGGCCTGGGTGGACTAACGAGAGTTCTTTGGTCATCACTTCCACCACCAGAATGAGCAACCGTAGCTCTGGTAAATAAACTCCGTCAGCACTTCACCGTCGGGACGAGCAACCGTAGTCCCAGCAACCAATTCAGCCTTCGTTCCACCACCAGAGTGAGCAACCGTAGCCTTGATATCCACATCCGCCACTACTTTCGACCACACTCCATCCACCAAGCCCCCCCAGCAAACGGGTTCCATCATCCAAGTTCGCAAGTTTGCGGCGCCCAGCAGCAAGTCTACGGCGCACTACCATCCAAGTTCGCAAGTCTACAACGCCCAGCAGCAAGTCTGCGACGTTGCATCATTGTTTTTACTTTATTTTTCATGGCTGTAAGCTTTTTACTCTTATTGTAAGACTTCGTTTGATCAGTTAAATTTATTTCTTTTTACTTACTGGCGACCACATCTGAAACCCTAACTACGGTTGCCAAATATTTCCAATGTAATCCGTTTCGACGCGAACAGCAGCCTTTCGCCCGTCGCCTTCATGAAATAAAAAACGGTTGACGAATCGTCACCCACGTGCTAGGCCGAAATGTGAGCGTACAATAGAGAAGGATTAGGCCGCAACCGCGGATGGGATAATACTTAATCGGAATCCCGGGTCGGGATAGGAAGGGAGGGAATCTACGGCGCAGCCGCCATTGTTGTTCTATCGCTTCCTGGGTGGAGCTGAAGGGAAGCGGCTAACGGTACGTGCACGTAACCGTTACGTAGTTTACTAATTAATACTGACGAAAAGTAGTAGATTTTTACTAAAAGTTGACCGTTACTAACGAAGTCAACGCGAAAGTAGTAAAAAAAGTAGTAAATTTTACTACTTTTCGGTCAACCTTTAGTAAAGTCAACGCAAAGGTAGTAAAAAAGTATGTAAATTTTACTACTTTTTCACTGTTCACTCCAGTTCAATTTTACTACTGCTGCGCTGACTTTACTAAAACATTTCCATTAGTAACGTCAACGCAGATGTAGTAAAATTTACTCCTTATTTTACAACTTCTGCGTTGACTTTACGAAATTTTTTTGTATTTTAGTAAAGTCAAACCAGTTGTAGTAAAAAAAAGAAGTAAAATTTACTACTTTTTTTACTACATCTGCTTGACGTTACTAACGGAAATGTTTTAGTAAAGTCAGCGCAATGTTAGTAAAAAAGGTAGTAAATTTTACTACTTTGGACTGTACGAATGACGCCAATAAGTAGTAACGGTTTACTAATTCTGGTGTTTTTTTTTAGTAAAAAACTCTTCCACTTAGTAAATTTTACTAATTTTGAATTGTTTTTACTAAAAAAAGTAGTAAACTGTTACTAAAAAATGAAAGTGTTTACTAACGAATTTACTAATTTAAACAGTGTTTCAAAACCTAACTCCGAACCTATTTTTGATGTGAAATTACCGGTTTACCCCCGTTACAGGGGAGAAATTAGGTTAGTAAATAGGTTCGGATTTCACTGATTAGTAACGGGGGTAAAACGGTAATTTCACATCAAAAATAGGTTTGGAAACACTGTTCAAATTAGTAAATTCGTTAGTAAACACCTTCATTTTTTAATAACAGTTTACTACTGTTTTTAGTAAAAACAACTCAAAATTAGTAAAATTTACTAAGAGGAAGAGTTTTTTACTAAAAAAACACCAGAATTAGTAAACAGTTACTAATTATCGGCATAATTCGTACAGTAAAAAGTAGTAGAATTTACTACGTTTTCGACTAACCTTGCGCTGACTTTACTAAAACATTTCCGTTAGTAACGTCAACGCAGAATTAGTGAAAAAAGTAGTAAATTTTACTAATTTTTTTACTAAAACTGGTTTGACTTTACTAAAATACGAAAAAAATTAGTAAAGTCAACGCAAAATTAGTAAAAAATGGAGTAAGATTTACTACTTTTTTACTAATTCTGCGTTGACGTTACCAACGGAAATGTTTTAGTAAAGTGAGCGCAAAAGTAGTAAACTTGAACTGGAATGAACAGTGAAAAAGTAGTAAAATTTCCATACTTTTTTACTAAGTTTGCGTTGACTTTACTAAAAGTTGACCGAAAAGTAGTAAATTTTACTACATTTTTTACTAAATATGCGCTGATTTCGTTAGTATTAATTAGTAACGGTCAACTTTTAGTAAAATTTACTACTTTTCGTTACTATTAATTAGTAAACTACGTAACCGTTACGTGCACGTACCGTTAGCCGCTTCCGAGCTGAAGATACTGTATCGGACAAGAAGCTGTCGGGATTCGTGCATTGTCTGTTTTTTCAGTTGGGTGTCGTTGGATTGGTCTACGTGGGTCTTCTTCAGTCTGGGGCTTCATGGGATTTCTGATAGTCGTCTGGCTGGGTAATCTGGCCCGGCCCAAGATTTGGAAAGAGATCGAGGCCGTGGACGAGAGCTCGGATTGGGGGCGAGGGGTAGGTGGGGAAATGGATTGGCCGACGTTCTATAAGCGTATGATCCTCCATTCAATGCCCCCGCCCCCTACAAACATTCCAAACAACGAACGCCACAACAATCCTCATCGTACTGCTCGGCGTCGTCTTCCCATTTTCTCTTCGAACTCGATAAGGGGTGCTCTGAGGTAAAAGGTCGTTGCTTGAGACGCTGTTGCTGGTGTTAATTGTTGCTGTAGTTTGTTGATCGAGGTTCTGGATCTTTCTGATGTTTTGATCTGTGCTGAAGGGGTTGTGTGGTGAGATTCGATTAGATCGTCTTGTGCTTGTGCTTTTTGTTTGGCCGCACCGTCGATTTGGATCTGGTTAGCTGTGATTAGGTTTCGGCTTTTTGATTGGTCTATGGAGAGGTGCGGGATTTGGTATGCACCAGTGCTTTCTCGAGCTGGAGCCCAGCGTATATGCTTTTGTTGACTTCTGATGATTCTTGTTCACGGTTTTAGATCACAGGATTAAGAGGATGGTGAAGGCTGTGGTTGTTCTTGGCAACAGCGAGGGTGTGAGCGGCACTGTCTACTTCACTCAAGAAGGAGATGGTAGTTCTTTATCTATCTATCTATTTGGTCGTGTCTTGGCCTATTTCTTGTTTTGACTGCGTTGGTCGACCACTGCGTTTGATTTTGCTTTTCATCGTTGAGCAGGACCCACTACTGTGACTGGGAGTCTTTCAGGCTTGAAGCCTGGACTCCACGGTTTCCATGTCCATGCTCTTGGGGACACTACCAACGGCTGCATGTCTACTGGTATGTTTAAGTTCTTTGGCTGCAGGGGGATCAGGAATCTCCTTGATCCTCATAAAGGCATTTGGATGTTGTTTTATGAGCTTAGTGTAGACTTCTTGATGTATTGAAAGCAATTTCCTCTGTAACTTCATTATCTTTTGGGAGATCGTATTAACTGAGTGGGGTTTATGGTTCGTTCATGTCCATGTTCCTGGAGAGTGGATATTGTCTGATATTGGATCACTCATATGAAAACCTTCTTGCCTGTGATGTTTACAGGACCTCACTTCAATCCTGCCGGAAAGGAGCATGGTGCCCCTGACGATGAGAACCGGCATGCAGGTGACTTGGGCAATGTCACCGTTGGAGTTGACGGTACGTGCACTAATTATTTTTTAGACAAAGAACTATCGAGTTCATTGGGATGTTCTGACATGATTGATTGACCTTGGTGACCTTGCCTTGTTTATTTTGTTTAACATGAATTGATCGGCCTCCTTGACATTTATGCAATTATCTTGACAATTGTCTAAAAGAAAACCTCTTAACTTTGTTTGCTTTCCCTTGCCAGGTACTGCTACTTTCACCATCACAGACAAGCAGGTTCATTTTGGATTCCGATATTCTTAATGATTTTTAAGTGCTTTTGTTCCAAATTAAAAATGCCCGCACCGATGCAAATTTTGTAGATTCCTCTCTCTGGACCTAACTCTATTATTGGAAGGGCTGTTGTTGTCCATGCTGATCCTGATGATCTCGGAAAGGGTAATGTCTCTGATCATTGTTTTGTTGGTCAGTAATCAGTCATCTCTCGCCTCTAGTTCGAGAAGATGGGTTCTATCACCTTTCTCGTGATATCCCCTTATGTGTGGGTTATGCTGTTATGGTCCATTATGTTTCTTTATTTAGCTGTCAGGTACGAGTGGTCGTTAGTTCTACTATAACATGATAGATTATCCGAGAAGTTTGTTATTTGAGACTCTTGGTTAAGACAGAGGACCTTTTCTCTTATAAGGTGATGCACCTCACTTACGGCATGCCGGTGCCTGATTTTCAGGTGGCCATGAACTCAGCAAGTCGACTGGCAATGCTGGTGGAAGGATTGCTTGTGGTAAGTAAATATCACCAGGAAGACAAGCCTACTTTCGCTTCTAATTCATTGTTCGGGACACATACTTCCCCTGAATTGTGTCTACGTAGCATTGGATCTTGTACACTATTTATACCTTGCTTTTTGGTGCTATTGAATGTAAACTTCCTTGCCTTCGTGTGGTTCACGATACTAGACACCCATCTCGGCTATCAAGTTACTTACTGGTTGGAACTACTTTTCAATACAGTGTTCTTTGTCGCTATCGCAGGGATCATTGGTCTCCAGGGTTAAGCTGCCTCTGCTACGCTTCCGCCATGTCTCCCAGAGGTGCTATGTTGGACTGTTTACCTTGTCTCGAATAATTGTGGCACCCTGCCTCCCTTATGCTTAGAACTTTCTGCTCTTGCGATTGTACAAAATGGTGCAAATGTGCTGAGTATAATTTCAGTGTAAAACCAAACCGGGTGTTACTGATCTTGGGTTTAGACAAGTGGTTGTTGTTGGGTTGGATCTACTTTGCTTAGCTTAACAGTGGATCATGCAATCTAGATTGTTATGATCTCTAGGATGAGATGAGACAATGCGACTCCATAGGCCAGGATCCTCAGAAGATACATGGTCTTACGACGAAGGCTATTTTGGATTAGTCAGGCTGATGCTGAAATCCCACAATTTCTTCGCCAGCTCCACATCTTGAGCTTGACGGGTTGGTTTTGCTATGTTGCTGTCCATGAAGTACTCACCGCTGACCCCTTTAACCTGCGGGTGCAGTGCCACATAGCAAGTGGTTGCAGCCCCCTACAATCACCGAAGCCTCGTTAGGAGCCAAGTTTTAGTCTAACACAATTTGTTGGCTGAGTTTTGTGGACCTGCGGTATGCTTTTGAGTAAGTACTTGACAGGAGAATTAGCGATCGCTGCGAGCACATTGAGAATTAGTATCACAGATATATCGCCTCCAGATGATGTCGGTGGGAAAGTTACATGACGCTCACCGTTGATAATCCTGTGCTGCCGGATTATGTTTGTGGCTATTACTCCAGGATGGACGGAATTAGCTGTTACATTTGCACCTTCTTCCTGTTCCAAGCTCCCTGTCAAAATTCGCTGCCGCAAAAGAAGTCCATGGTATATCTTATATAAATCACACGGTACCTCCAAACGCCTCGAGAGCTCGCCAGCGTGCAATATGTTTGCGAGCTTTGACTGTCCGTATGTACGCAGACTACAATATCTGATACCAGCATAGCAGATGAAAAGAAGCCTCCCATGATCACATGACTTCACCAGACTTAAAAAACATCTTGCGTACCTAGATTTGTCATTGATATTGTTGAAAAGAATCCCCTCGCGGTATGCCCTTCGATGACCCTCCGAGGTCAGAATCACTATCCTTCCCTCTATGCCGGTTTCCCAAGCAGTAATCTTCATTTTCTCCAGTACAAGATCCGTGAGAAGAAAATGCCCTGTGATAAGCCGAGTGGACAACACGTAACGCATTACTCGTGCAGTACAAGATGTCAACGGCTAGGCAGAAGGACGACATTGTACTACCCAGATGGTTTGTAGCAAACTGCAGTTCCACGTTGTCCGGAGAAAGCGCAAACCGACATGCCAATATCCCTGCATTATTACTTCCACCAAAGAGAGCAGGATGAGCAGGATGACTCGACCAAGGTATCTGGCCTTTCTTTCTGGCCGGTGAACGAGAGGATCTCTTACATGAGAATATTCAAGGGTAGACCCAGCGTGCTGTAAGCGGCGGCGAAATTCCTAACTGATGCCATCGAGCTTAGATCCAACGCCATGACGTCGACTTTCGCAGAGACATATTCTTTCAGGATGGCTTCTTTAACCAACCCACCTGCATCCACGTTCCTCACTGCCATAATTACATGAACTCCCCGCAAAGCGAGGACTCTGGCTGTCTCCAAACCAATGCCCCTGGTTGCACCTGAACGTACCAGATCAAATCGGCCGGTCAAAGAAGCAACTATTAGCTACCCCTGAGCAAGAACACACCCCGGAACAACTGACCTGTGACAATTGCAGTCAGCCCTGTACCATCGATCCCCTGGGTAACTTCCTCGGCCGTCGAGCCGGCCGAGAACCCAGAAGCCCCTTTGCGACCAAAAGCGGACATCTCTGAAACTGACCTACTCTCAGCAAACAACCACCACGGCCATACTACGACAACGACGATGATAAGTGTAGTAGTTGTTGGGCAAGAACGCAGTAAATACACCGGACAGGGACAGTTCACCTACCAAAAGCAGGCAAGAGCAAATGCGACCTGGTTTCGGCTGCTCACAGACTTCACAGGGTAAGACTAAATCGTTGGGGCTGTTTACACAATTATTTTTGGGCATCTAATTGAGGATCGACTAAATAATATTAGTGAAAAACTTGGGAGATGTTGTATCCTTGATTTATTCCGTTGCCTTTAAATAAATATAAAAAAAAATATCAAACTTTCTGATATAAACTTTAAAATCTTTATATTATCATATAAATTGATATTTTCAATCTTTTATTACTTTATTCTAATATTGTTACCCGAATTTATTCTAATTTTTTTGGAAAAATATCAATATTTGGCATAATGAATTTGCAAACTTTTCGTTTTGGCCTAACGTTTTTTTCTTGTGTTTCTTTTTTAAAACGTTAAAAAATGAAAACTTAGCCTTAAGAATGGAGATCTGAGCGAGGGACTAGAGGTTGCATCTGACGATGGTATCCACGAAGACGAAGGTCTCTTCTGTGGTGTTACCGAGGGGGATGTTGACGACGTAAGACACCACCGGTGCTCGGTGTTGTTAGCGGCGGTGAGTCCAGAGTCGACCTCGATGCGTCGGAGGGATCCGACGGAGTTGGGGCCGGCGGGGGAGGAGGAGATGACGTGGCAGGAGCGGACGAAGTGCTTGTAGGTGGTGGGGTCGTCGAAGCGGCGGACGAAGGACCAGATGACAGGGAGAGGGGCGTTGATGTGCTCGACGACGGCGGAGCAGCACTGACTGGGGTGGATGGTGTAGGTGTGGTAGACGAAGACGGCATCGGGGACAAGGATGGAGACGGGGAAGGGAGATTCGATCTTCGGAAGAGAGGAAGAGAAGGATGAGGAGGAGGAAGCCGGTTGATGCGGTGGAGGAGGACGGAGGATCTTGTGTTGTCCGAACCCTAACCCCTTCTTGATTTATATCATTGTCATTGCCACGTAGGAAAACAAAAGACACGTATTAATCCGTAAAAATATACGTCAGATAATCGAAACGTTTAACAGCGAAATCATAAATGTCGTTACGAATATGACCCAAATTGAAAACTAAAATTGATTTCAAGCCTTGGGCCAAAACCTAAAGTTGGCAAATTTATTAGGCCAAATATCGATATTTTGTTTTTTTTTTTTTTTTACTTTTATGGCTTACACTTTGAATCTTTCTTTTATATATGATATTTTGAATCTACATTTTTTCAATACCTAAAAGCCCATAATTATCCGACAAAATGGCCCTAATTTTTTACATGCCTAAACTTTGAAATATTTCTTTCAAAACCTTAAATATTTTGAGTCGTTTATGGCCTTATTCTAACGACGTTACCTTTACAATTTGCCGCAAAGTCCGTAAGTTATCCAACGTGACAAATTTTAACACTTCTATGTGGGTCATGCTGTGCTCAGTGATGATTTATCACTTAAATTAGGGTTGAAGGAGGAAACCCTCATTCGGTCTTAATTTTGGAGAAAGGGGAGTGACATTCGAGGCAAAGTAATTGGGAGATCAATTCTATCTTTTATTACTTGAATCAACAATGAGTAGTAGTAACAACATGGAAATGAGTGTGAGCTTCGCGATTTCATCTTCTATTTTCTTTTATCGCATCTAAAAGCATATGTTACGAGTTGTCAGGTTCACGTCATAGAGTAAAAGCAACCCAAGAAGATGTTCCCTTCATTGTTCATCTAGAAATGCATGATACTAAAAGTGTTTAATTGAATGATTTAAATATGTATTAGTTATCTGAGTTTTCTAGCTGATAAATCAAATTTCAAAAGAAACTGTGTAGTTACCTGACGACCAAGTTCACAATCAGCCACAACTCGAGCTTGAATTCATGATGTCATTGGGGGAATCGAGTTCAATAGCATGGATTCATGATGAACTAACTAGATGCCAACATACGATCTCTAGCATTTTTTAAGCTCTCTCCATGATCCTTAACGTTTCTCGATTTTCAAGTTTTTCTCACGATCGTTGGCAGTTCTTCACAAAGTGGTAGCAGTTCCCTATGACATCTTTGCAATTGTGATTTGTTTAGTATAAATAGGTGTTGTTTTCTTCATTGTAAGGCACAGACACATTTTTTGTCTCACACTATCTTCCCCTTCATCAAGTTCTCTCTATACTTTTGTTTCTTCTATTTTAAGCCAATGATTGTTTGTTGTTTATTGTTTGTGTTTTATTTTTTACTTTGACTGACGCCACATTTCACCGTATTTTTTCATACTATGTTGGGTGTTTTGTTGTTATGCATTTTCGTGTGTGAAACAGGAGCTTGTTATGAAAATACTATCCCCATGGGGGTCATTTCCACCTTATATGAAATGGAACGTACTAAGAGAGAGATCACTTGGACCTTTCTTATTTTCCACAATGCTATCGTTTCCACCGTTATGAGAGAGTAAAATTTTCGGAATACCATTCAAATTCAAAAGTTTTAAAATTTCGAAAATTCGAGCAGTTATTTGGTTTTTTGGATTTTCAAAATTGATTTTGAATCTTTAGAAGTCGTAAATTAATGTCAAATTGATTTTAAAATTATTTTGCTACATCTCTTGTTTCTATAGTTGTTTTTCTGAGATTTTTGAGAACATTTGTTTTGTTTATTATAAAAAAAAATTAAGGGAAAAATTGTAAATTTTTGTGATATAGTAGATACCGAATTACCAAAATAAAATTTAATATTTTTTTGGTTTAACGAAATTTAAATTTAGAATTAAAATCGAGATTTATAATTTTTAGATCTCCAAAATTCGTATTTTCGATAGTTGGAAATTCGGCATACCGAAATACCGAATGCTCACCTTCCATCGTAATCTGTGTTCGGAAAAATTCCGCTATTGTCCCGCACTAATGAAGGTATTATTTATTCATAATAATTATTAAATATTTATCGTATTATTATTTTTTAACGAAAGTACTAATGTATGAACAACATTAAATATTTTTTATTTTTATAATTTTTTAAAATCACTAATAACACATTTATTTAAATGAGTTAATTTTTTGGATATCTCCCGTCAATATTTGTAATAGTAACCCTAACATTCTTGAGAATAGATCCCTTTTACAGCCGGAGAAAAACTTCTTTGGCTTTTATGGTAGAAAGTTTGTAAATTCCCCTTTTACGACACATCCCCCTATTTTGTCTTTTTCTATTTTTTAGATAAGCCCAAAATTTTGAAAAAATCTCAATTGAGTCCCTGAAATAGATGGAGAAGGAAAATCTTTAGGAAATCTTTTTAGAACTCCGTCAAGATTGGAGTTCGTCACAGAGTCTAAATGGCTCCCTATGAAATTAGTAAAAGTATAAATGATATTTTAACACAGCTAACTATTCAAGGGAGTACTGAAATTCTTGAGAGCCTAAACTATCTTGCTCAGGAAGTAGGCTTTATAGTAAAACAAGATGTTAGACTCTATCAAGCATGAAAGAAGTTTAAAAAGGCCCGAGACCGAGGCTACTTCTGGATTGGAAAGTACTTCGGAAAAACCAGTTGAAAAATTGAAACTGGGAGGAAAACATTCCAAACATAATCAAGGCAAGAGTGTGGATGAGATATGTAAGGAATCAGTTTCTCCTTACATCTTAGATCCACGAAAGCGAAATGCAAATTTGAACTCCCAAAGTGGTGAGTTGGCAAAAGACTTAAGGAAATCCTTAGGTCTGGCAGAAGAGACTCCAGTTCATTTAGAGAATATAACATTTAATGAACTGGTTACTGCGAAAAGGGAATTTTACAGGCCAGATTATCCCCATAGAACAAAATCGGAATTTATTCCAATGGATAATGTTCTAAAGCCAATAATCATCCCTGGTGCTTTTCTGGAAATCGATTGTGAGAAGCACATATTCGAAAGGATAGATGAGTGGCTATCTCTTATTCAAATGACTGCGTCTGCTGGGATATTATCCCCTAGATCAGTTTATGAATATTGTGTAGCAGCCCTCATGGGCACGGCGCAAAAATATTGGAAATCTTTGGTGGCTCACACAGACATCAAAGAAAAGATAGATCAAGTTCTGACCGTTGATGGTGTGTTGGCAATTATTGCCGATGCATTAAAACGGGAGTTCTGTGGTTTTTCACTGTCTACGGAAACTGTGGAAAAAGAGCAATATTTGACTGCTATAGTTAAACTACATATCTGCAATATGTGTCTATTCGACAATTGTATCTATGGATTCTAGAAATATTATTACAATCTGGACGTAGTTTCACAACAGTTCATATTGGGAACTTTTTTGCAAGACTTCCAGTGCCATGGCCAGAAGTTGCACAAAAGTCCTATGAATTACATCCGAGTGAGGAAAAGATTGTTCCTTGACTAGGAGGAAAGATTTAGGCGGTCAAGTACGCGATGAGAAAAGCGTGTACTGAGCTCCAGGTTAAGGAGGCAGCTAAAAAGCTTCCATACCTAAACAAGAGCTGTTGTTCTCAGATTGAGTATGTGCCCGGAAGATATGGATGTGATCCCCCAGGAGAATCCATGAGAACAAGAAACTTTCTTAAGAAGAAAAAATTTGTTGGATATAATAAGAGGAAAGTTTGGCCAAGAAAGGATATCCAAAATAAGCAAAGGAGAGGTCATGCTTACAAACCCAAAAAGTTTGTAAGGAGACGGGATAACCTTAAGGATAAAGATATGATTGATGCCTTTAAGTGAAAGCATGGCAGAAAACCTAAGTGTCCTAAAGGAAAACCATTGAAAAGTTGCAATTGCTGCTGGTTTTGTGGGTCAAAAGCCCACAAGGCAGATACTTGTCCTCAGAAAAACCAGAGGAGAGAAAGACTCCGGATGGTATTTTTAGATGACAGGAGTTATAAGGAAGAAGTGCTGGCTTATGAACCAATAGATGAGCAGGAAATTTCTGACTTAGATTCGGAAGTAGAATCAATCTATGAGGTTGTGTCAAATTATGATACAGACTCAGGAGATGATTCTGATATCTGGACTGCACTTCTATTCATTATGAGAGCAGAGCAGAACGGAGATGGTGATGAGTTGGTTCATCTGGAAACACTAAATCAGGTACTGAAAGAATCTCATCAGTACGAAGATCCATCCCAGTCTATTCTGGAATGGAGGTTGCCAAACATTAACGTAAGAGAAGTCTATAATGTTTCGAGGTTTAGTTTTAGATCCATAATAGATATCTCACAGTTAGAGGCAACGGCTCAAGTTACAAGCACGAAACTTGAGACTCTGGATATTCCATTATTAAATGTACAACACATTAGGGAAACCATGCAACATACGAGAGGTGTATATAACTATATATTCATTGGGTTGATCCAGGTAGAATTAGTTCCGCTATTCCATCTTCCAACGGATAGTCTTGTGGTAGCAGTTGTGATCGATAAAAAATGACGAGAATTCAAAGATCAGCTGATATCAGGGATACAGGCCAACCTTGCACACGGTCCTGTATGGTTCCAGGTTCATCCAAATTTCATGATGGCCCTGAACAATCGTTATTTGGGGAATTCATTGACTTTAAGGATTAAGTTAATGAATATGGATAGAAATAAATCCCCGGGCCAAGTTTTTGGCATATCACACTAGGGTCATCTACCAATTGGTAAATACCACTAGTCCTGGAGTGAGGAACATATCAAGTCTTACTGAGTTGTTCGAGGAAAGTCATAATAACTACCAACAATTTCATAGGCGAGAGGTAAACCCATTGGAGTTAAACTGGCCAAGAAGTTAGGTATGACTGAACCTGGTAGTAGTTCTAGACCGATTAGTGCAGCGAATATCCGACAAAGAGGTAATGAGATTACTTTAGTTTTGCGAGAACCGTCAGCTAGTAACTCTAGAGAGCTGATAGGCATTTGCCTATGAGAATGTCATTTCTGAGAGAGCCAAGAACTCATACGCTCTCTGAAGTTTCCTCGAGGGCAAGCGATGTGGGAGATGACATAATTGTGTCTCGACCAGCAGAACCGTATGCTCTTCTAGAGGAAATGTCTCGAAGGTCTGTCGATTCTACAGCCCCGTCCCAACATACGGAAAGGATCGTGGGATATAGATAGGTATCATTACCAGTTTATGAAGACCTAGTAGACCAACCGAGAGAGGAATCAATAAGGATGATGAGAGTTACCTGTCCAGATAATTCTTTATCCAATATTCCTGAAGTCTGTAAGGTTATTGAGCAAATAGCCAAACAGAGGTCTATCTCGATAGACGAAATCTGAAGGATGATAGAACCATCCCATGAAGTATCCAGACACACGAGGTTTAGTGTGAGAAAGGAAGAACTGAGCACATACGTTGCTCTAACTTTCAAATGTCCTGGATACTATGAGTATTCTTTGGATACCTTGATAGACATTGGGTGCAGCATAAGTTGTGCTAGGCTCAATGCTCTACCAGATGAGTGGTGGGAAGTACTACAAAGACCTATCCATATGGTTAATGTCGATGGAATGGCAACAATTGTTAGCTATCAGGTCAGTAATGTGCATGTCTTCATTGGCGGACAGAAATTCGTCATTAAAGAGATCCTTGCACATCCTTTGTTAGAAGCTTATATCATTCCTTGTAATGCTTTTCTTAAGGGACAAAAGAAAAATCTTCCTTTTGTGCAAGATGTCCATAATATTTCCATTGGTGGTGTTACTCTACAAGTGCCTAAATTAAGGTTAAAATTTGGATTCTATCAGGTAAAAAGGACAGAGTATTGTGGTGATTCGCCATGTTAAAATGCTTTTAGAGTGCGAGCTCAGCGTGGTGATACACGATTGGAAGAAAATGATCTGTGGGTGCAAACTCTGTTTTCTTCAACGAATACCAGAAGTTCTAACTGGTATGACGACTTGTTTCCCAAACAAGAAGCGTGTAGGGCAGTACAGTTAACAGGGACAAAATGGGATAAGTTCCTTGTAAAAATTGCCGACAATTTTAGTGATGATCCATTAAAATTGTGGAGTCAGAATGGCCTCAAGGCTATACTCGAGTTGAAAGATCTCGGAACCATTATAAGAGCCAGAAATATTACATACACGGCTGAAATGGTTGAGGAATTTGACAAACAGATTCCTGAGTTGCATGGAAAAGGCTTGATTAGAGACAGTTACAGTTCACATTCTAGTCCTGCCTTTATGGTAATAAACCTTGCTGAACAGGTGCGAGGCAAAGCACGAATGGTTATAGACTATCGTCAACTTAACAAGGCTACCAAAGACGATGGCTATAAGACTCATACTGCAGGAGATCTGATTGATAGAATTAGTTTGAGCCAACCAAAAATCTTTTCCAAATTTGACTCGAAAAGTGGTTACTGGTAAGTCAAGATGGAAGAAGATTTGGTTCCTCTAACTGCTTTCAATACTCCGCAAGGGATGTTTGAATGGCTGGTGATGTCGTTCGGCCTAAAGAATGCTCCAGGCGTTTTTCAACGAAAAATGGATAATGCTTTCAAGCAGGTCTGCAAGTTTTGTGCGGTCTACATAGACGATGCGCTAGTCAATAGTCAGACTGAAGACGATCACATGTGGCACCTTGATAAGGTGACTGATGTCTTTCGACAAGAAGGCATGATTATATCGACAGGAGTTAGTTTATTTTCTAGGTATGGAAATCGAAAAAGGAAAGATTAAATAACAAAGTCATATTGCCGAGAAAATTGTTGATTTTCCTGACAGACTAGATGATAGGAAGCAAGTCCAAAGGTTCTATGGATTTGTTAACTATGCTATAAAGTTTGTGAAAGATGTTTCCCAAGATTTAGGGAGGATTTCAAAGAACTAATCTTTGGTCATGGGAAGATGAGGATACTCAACCTATTCAGAAGATTATGGAAAGATTAAAAATTTACCACAACTTTCCTTACCTTCTGATAAAGGTGAGTTAGTCCTGAAAATTAAAGGAAGAAAGCCGGAACTCGTTTGTAAGTATTGGTCGGGTAGTTTTAAGGGGTATGAACTCCGATACCCGATATACGAAAATGAAGTATTGGCTTTAAAAAATGGAATAAATGCCTTTTATATCTTTTTGGCACCTAAGAAATTCTTAGTGCGCTCTGACTCGACCTATGTAAAAAGGTTCATGAGTCTAAACCCCAAATAGGCTAAGCAGACTAGACTTTTGATGTTGCAAGAGAGGTTTAGCTATTATAAATTTGTTGTCGAATACATTTCTTCAGATAAGAACATAATAGCTGACTCTCTCTCTAGAGAACTTGCGGATGGATCCAGTCGCGAAGAGGAATATTGGATACAAGTAGGAGGGGCACTCCAAGAAGGTATGTCCCAATAAGAAAGAGATTGAGCATAGTGATGCTGGTTCCGTTTTAGGAACGAAAGCAGCTCTTTGCTGGCAGTGTAAGCGACCTGGACATAGATCTTTTGAATGTCCAAGTAAGCCGAAAGCTGCGAATTCCCAAAAGGGAGTGGCCAATCCTAAGGAGAAGGTTGTTACCGACTCTAAGGGAGAAGCGAAAACAGATTCCCAGAAGGGGATGGCTAATCCGAAAGAGAAACCTTCAGCTTACTCTAAAGGAAAAGCTTTTCCATGAAGGGATGATGGATCCAAAGGAGAAGGCTAACACCAACTCCAAAGGATACATGAGGAAAGATCCTCAAGAGAGGATGGCAGATCCTAAGGAGGAAAGCTCCAAAGGAAAGGCAAAGATGGCAGATCTGAAGGAAGTAGCTCAGGCTTATTCTCAAGGAAAAGCCAAGAGAAAGAGAAAAGAAAAGTAACTTAAGTCCTCTGGTCCTGAAAGGGATGCTCCGGTAAAGGAGGGAAAGGTTGAAGAACCTTGGTGGTACCCATTAACCACGGAACAGTTCAATTACTGCCGAAATAACCTGGCCAAAGAGCAGAATATCTCAATAAACCAAGCTGTCAAATCCTATAAGAGTCTATTGCAGACACAAAAGGAGGAGAAAGAGCAGGTTGAAGCTAAGTATGCTCGGGAGGAGGTAGAATTTAGAGCCTTCATAGGTGAGCCAATTCGGAAGGAAAAACCTGATGATACGGCAGAAATGGAGTATGACGAGTATTTTAACTATGGAATACCAGACATGCTCGAAGAAGGTAATCCTGAAGTTTAGGAAAACCTTGAGGAAACAATTCCTGAAAGAGATTTGGTTAAGAATCTGGTGAGCAGGCTCAAGCTGGCAGAGGTCATGAGGGTTTGGAAGAATCCTGGTATTCTGATTTAGACTCTTTTGAAGATGGATCCCTATCTTGGGATGCAACTATTGTCTGTGGAGGACTCATGGGTGGCGTCAAAAACAATTATAAGCGCCAGATTGAGTTTTTGGCAGCAAAAACAATAGAGTACATCAAAGAACTGGAGTCTAAGCTGTTGTGTAAGGCTTCACATGGAGAATAACTGTCCAAAACCATAAAAGATAGACAACAGATTATCATCACCACAATGTCCATATTACCTTATGAGGTCAAAGAATTCGAGACCCTAAGGGTAGAGGTGGATATGAGAGAACCTCACTCGAGGAGACTTTATACTTCGCCCATATCTACACTGGATATCGGAGAAGTGGTCGTCCCTGAGGATTAATTCAGGAATGGTGGGAGTAGCTTTACCATATTTGCATGTAGGGTTTGTGGATATTTTGGAGATTGATCATTCAGAACCAGAACAGATCGAGCCAAGCCTTTTTGGTAAAGCTTGTACTCGGATGCTTGGGATACATACGAAAGTATGCCATGACATTGATTACTAGCACTATGATGGATGAAGAGGAATATGAAAAGATGGGAACAGTAATTCTTCCCAATATGTAAGTTTGGGACATCCATCCTAGTGAAAGTAGACATCTCATAGAACTTCAACAACAAGACCTTGATCATAGAGGTTTATGACGGAAGTATTACAACGATAAAACCGTAAGAAAAGCCATAAAGGTTGAGTTCTTGAAGGATGTGCTGGAGCATGTATTCGCCCAAAAGGAGAAGTATTACGTGCTCAGTGACGGGATGACAACCATTACGATCTTTCGTTCCTATTTAAGCTATGCGAATGAACAAGTTGGAGAACGAGGATGGGAAAGAGTTTTAGATTTTCTGGATAGCTTCTGAAAGAGAGAAAACTCAGAGTTATGCCTACGGACTGATACATTTGAAGTCTGGAGAAACATTGCTGATTATACAGATAAATCATAGCTCAGGAATTTGAACAAGATGAAGAGAGAGCCCAACGAATTCAGGAAAAATATCAACAACAGTGGGGACTCTCTGGAAAAGAAATTGGCGAGACATCCAGCGCCAATAATGAAGGAATCTCCCAGGACAAGGCAATGATGCAGACAGGAGAAGAAAGCTGTATAAAGTTAGATTAGACATTTTTGTCGGTCACTAGGACCATCAACTAACTTTTATAGTTTTTCAATAATTTAGATTCCTTTTACTTTTGAGCTGGCAAACAGTGCAAAGACACCAGCTTCTTTTGTGTATATATTTCACAACCCTCAACCTCATTTGTGGAGGCAATCTGAATAGATAACTTTCTCTCACATCTCTCTGAGTTGAGTTCTTTGATCTGTCTCCAAAATACCTTAAGAAATCAAGAGTAAAATTGTTAGAATTAACCTAAAAATAAAATTGGTTAAGTCTAACAGAAGGTTAGATCATTGAATCGAAACCTTGAAGGATAGGCCCTTGGGCTGAAACCTTGCTAAGGAAGTGTTTATATAAGTCCCTCAAGGTAAGGGCATTCAAGATGACACAAAAGGCCTCTCCATCTCACCAAATTCTCAATTCTGAGAAGTGGGGAACTCTTGAATCTCTGAAATTGGGGAAGCTTGGTGAACCCTTAGAGCTATCCATCTGAGTTAGGTATGATAAACATCTTCTATTTTTAAGTTGTTTATGTTGTTCTTTCTATCTTGAAAGAATGTTTTAATTAAGGAAACTTAATTATTGTGGTGCAAGAGCACGAGTTATTTCTATGACTGATTGTCCAAACCCAGAATTGCTCCATTTGAATCACGGGGTTGGCAAGGATTCTACTACTGAACTTTTAAATACCGTAGTGAATCGTTTGGGAAATCTATCAGCCCAGATAACTCAATTATCAAGGCTTGTAGAAAGTTATTCTAAGAAATTAGAAGAACCGACTATGGTTCATAGTGACTTTGAGGAATTCTTCCTCGAAGGTAAGTCCAGTTTGGGATTTACAGCTACTTCAAGATACTCTAACGAGTATTTAAGGTTGGCAGAATGCCGACGACAAAGGCAATTAGAAAAATTTTCCTAATTTCGTATTCTGCATATCCAATTGGTATCGGAGCCGTTTGGAAAAAATTTTCAGTTTTTGTCTTGAGGGACTAAATTGCAAAAGAGGAGAAATTTGTTGCTAATTTAGAAGAAAAAGAAAAGAGAGGATAGGGAAAACCGTAAGTTAGGAAATTAAAAAGTTACTACCCCAAACGAGGAGCAATTGTATATGGACATATCACAAGGCACAATAATTAAGCACCGGCAAAACCTTGTCCTTTCCTCACCCGCCTTGGAATTTATTACTTACAGAAAAACCTTGTCCTTAGTTCAGACACAACAGCGTGAAAGGCGGACATCACGTAGGAACAACAGAGTAAAAAACAACGCCACTTCTTCAGAACAATAACACAGTGTCCTCCTCCATCCATCAAGCCCTTCACTTTGGGTTCGTCAAGCTTTCGCTGAACTCCCACAGTTTCTTTCCCAGTTCCGAATCCCGGCCGAAGGCACTTGGTTCTGCCTTGTTGCAGTCCGCAAAGTATCTGCCGGAAAAGAAGATTGATTACACCTCGTGCTGTCACACCTTCAGACGCCTCGAGAGCTCAGTAGCGTGCAATATATTCGCAAGCTTTGACTGTCCATAAGCTCCCATGGCTGTGTATCTGTTTCGTTAAAAGAAATCACAAAAGGATCACGTCGACACAGCATGAAGCCAGGAACTTCCAAATGAAACATTTGTTAAGACATCATCCGTACGCAGATTCATTGTTGATCTTATCGAATCGAATCCCTTCGCTATAAGTGAAGCGATGACCTAGCGATGACAAGATAATGATCCTGCCTTCAGTATCAGTTTCACGCACTGTTCTCTTCATTGTGTCCAGGAGAAGATTGGTTAGCAGGAAATGCCCTGAAAAGAAACAAGCGCTGAGCTCGTCAAGCCTTTGGCAAGAAATCAGAAACTACTACAAATTGCGTCATACCGAGATGATTTGTAGCGAACTGTAGCTCGATGTTGTCCTGAGAAAGCGTGTACGGACACGCCATTATCCCTGCATTATTACTTTCAGGAGACGAGAAAGGGAAACAATCAGCAGACGGTAAGGGCAACCGCGCGTGTAATCTAATCTCTGTAAGCAGCGTCATCGGAATTGCCTTACATGAGATTCAAGGGAAGGCCTGAGGCGATGTAATCCGAGGCGAATCTCCTAACCGAGGCCATAAAACCTAGGTCCAACTCCATAATATCGATTTTTGCAGAAGGGATTTCCTTTGTGATTGATTCTTTCACAGCCCTGCCAGCCCCACATTTCTTACTGCCATGACGACATGAACTCCGTGTAAAGCAAGAACCCTGGCAGTTTTGACTCCGATGCCACTAGATGCCCCTGACAAGGGAGATGCAGATGACTAGCATTGTCTTCAGGATCAATCAGACAAATGCAAAAAAAATCACAGGACGATGATCACCATCATAAGACTCCATTTCAGCAGATGAGCCCGTTCACCGGAGGACAACAACAACACGATGAATATCGATTTATTTGGTCGGGGCCAGAACGACGACGTTTCGGACATCCTTCCACAAATGTCGCGGGCGCATTAGATTAAAAATTATCATCTGTGGTTATTCCTTTAATGTTAATCGAGTTTTCTATAGTGAATGATTGATTTAGTTGGGAGTTAGTGGGTTATGATTGGTTGGCTTGACGACGTCACGCTTTTCAAAAGAGGATTTTGCTTTGGTCAAAAGGAAATTTTATATTATCTTCATTTACGTACTCAATGACGATGATGTTAAAAGAATCTTGTCATATCACACGATTATGCCCCCGCTTGCTGGAGGACATGTTTAATTTTATTATCCCTTGCTTTCATCATTCAGGCAGAAAGCTTCCGGGAAATGGAGTGTTGTTCCCGTCTTTGGACAGATTCTTCTCGGAGATCATAGGCACGTCATGCAATACCCACACACAATCGGAGTCAAATCAGGCAGCGCAATTGCATCAACGAGGCGGTCCTCGTGTAGGATTAGATCCAATCCGCATAGTCAAGACGTGATGCAGAACAAACGAGTGCACCAGCACCGCAGCAAACCTCGTCCTCTGTTAAGATACCAACAGCGAGTAGTGCGAGCAGTGGCGAAGATCACTTCTCAAAAGCTAAAACGCTATTGGGAGGAAACGCACGCAGAGTTCCTTCCATCCGTCCATCTACTTGGGGTTCGTCAAGCTTTCGCTGAACTCCCACAGTTTCTTAGCCAGTTCTGAATCCTGACCGAGAGAGCTTGTTTCTGCCTTGTTACAGTCTGCAAAGTATTCGCCGCTTATCCCTTTGACTTGCGGGTTCAACGCCACGTAACAAGTGGTTGCAGCTCCCTGTACCAAATATTATGCCCCAACCTTATTTCCCAGAGACAGAAAATTAATGCTGGACAATAGATAATCCGTTCAAAAACGAGAAACGACTGGGTATGAACAACGTTCTCGGATAACCAAAAGTATTAGTTGATCCATTTGATGATCGCACCCTAGACACCATAGCACACTGACTGCCAAGTCTGAATTTACAGGCGTACCTGTGGTATGGTTTTCAAGACAAGTCTACCGACGGAGCTAGCAATTCCTGTATTAGCCCAAGAAAAATCATGTTGATCAGCTCATTCTCCTACATATGGATGAAGAACAAGGTGCCAGCCCATTCATGAACATGAGGAACATCCATGGGACTAATAGCACTGCGACCAAAACATGGGAATGTGTGCGACTCACCATTAATGATGCTGTGATAGCGAAGTAGGTTGGTGGCTATAGATCCGGGATGAAGTGAATTCGCAGTTATGTTCACCCCTTCTTCCTGCACCACAGATTTGGTGAGTTAAAAAGTAAAACCCACCAGAAAGAAATCTGAACCAAGTAAACAGTGAATGTGAGGTTACTACTATTCAAGAATATAAAGAAGCAGAATCTTTATAGTAATGCTGGACCAGAAGGCACATCAAGTGTTAATAAGCATATTTTGAGCAGGGTTTCATGCCTCAAGAAAATGTCTTCAGTAGAAGGAGAAAAAGACGCACATTTCGAGATCATGAGTTGAAACAATCAGTAAATTACATTACCTTCAGACGCCTCGAGAGTTCCTTAGCATGCAATACATTCGCGAGCTTTGATTGCCCATAAGCTTGTATGGAATTGTATCTGTTTTCCAAACAAAGAATAAAAGAGGGAGCATGAAGAGGGAGCATCAAACGACAGATACATTGACATCTTACCCAGATTCATCATTGATTTTATCAAAGCGAATTCCTTCACTATACGCAAAGCGGTGACCAACTGATGACAAGTTAACAATCCTTCCTTCAGTACTGGTTTCACGTGCGGTTCTCTTCATCGTATCCAAGAGAAGATTGGTTAGCAGGAAATGACCTGGAGACAAAACAAGCATAAAGCAGATAAAGCCTCGTAGGGAAACGAGCCACAAATTTCTACGTGTGTGCATTGCATCATACCTAGATGATTCGTAGCAAATTGCAGTTCGATGTTGTCCTGAGAAAGCGTGAATGGACACGCCATCACCCCTGCATTGTTACTTCCAAGGGAGGAAACGAAAAACGAACAATCAGACAGCGGTTCATCTGCAACACGCGACCCAAAAGAAACGGATTTTCTTTCTTACATGAGGAGATTCAAGGGACGGCCAGAGGTGCTGTAGTCCGAGGCGAATCTCCTAACCGAGGCCATTGAGCTGAGGTCGAGCTCCATAACATCGGTTTTTGCAGAAGGGATTTCCTTGACGATAGATTCCCTCACAGCCCTTCCAGCCTCCACATTCCTCACGGCCATGGTGACATGGACTCCGCGCAGGGCGAGAACCCGCGCAGTCTCAGCTCCAATACCACTAGACGATCCTGACGAGGAATAAGCACGCGGATCCCAAACACTCCATCACAACCTCCGATTCCCCTAAGAACGCGTCGGACGACAACGATGACACGCAAGACAAGAAGCAAAGCAAAGGCTAACCAGTGACGATCGCGGTGAGGCCGGAGCCGTCGATTCTTTGAGTGACTTCCTCTGCGGTGGAACTGGCCGAGAACCCCGACGGGCCTTTCCGACTGAACAACCACATCGTCCCCCCTAGACGGTGATCGATGGTCGTCGGGTTCGGATCGGGTGTGCGGACCAGACAGGCTGTCGTTCTGAATCTATCGAGGAACCTGAACCGGGCGCTGCCGGCCTCTGTTTGGCTTCTCGCAAAAATCCAACGGGGCTTTGGATTTTATCGAATAATCGACCCTTTCTGTTTTAAAATTTTTGACAAAATATAGATTTATTGACTCTTGAATCTATCATTAATTTAGTTTATTATAGAATTTAGCCATTAAATTTTATTTTAATTTTGATTTTGGCCGATCAAAATCAAATATAGTCTGACTGGTATCCTATAATAGTGGAGTTTCAACCTCTCATTCATTCGTCACATAATTCACTTTACTCGTAGTAGCAGCTCCCTAATAAAACATCATATAACCTTAATCGTTTTTGCGTATTTTTTGACAGTATTAACAACTATCGTCTATCTTCGGCTCTTTACTTGATTTATCCATCAAAATTTTAAAATAAAAAAAAACATACGAGAAGTTTTAATATTGTTTCTAATTTTTTGTAATTTTTTTCTTTTTTCGTTGATAAATAAAAATTATCTATTAAGGTATATTTGACTCATTCGCGATAAAATTCAAGATTGGTCAAAATAAAAATAAAAAAAAAATTATAATAAAATTATATAATAAATTAAGCTAATTTATTTAAAGTTGGGGCGCAACAGGACCGTGGGAGGAGCGGAAGGGGTTAACAGAGGGGGAGCTGACAAAATAACAAGAGGTGTCGCGGAGGGGCGAAGCGGCTAAAGACAAGCTCATGGGTCATTCCGTGAACTTTACTAAAAATTGATTTTTTAAGTAAAATAACGATTTTTAGTACATGGCCTCGAACAGTTTGGTAATAAGTCGATGAACTTAGTAAAATATTAGTATCAATATACATGTTTTTACTAAATTATTGTCGTGGACGTGTAAAATATACTAAAATATTTTATTAGTAATTTATTAAACTGTGTATTAAATTCGCCCTTATTGGGCTCATAAAGTATTAGCTAATTTTACTGAGCCATGAACATTTATTTAATAAATTTTACGGAGTTAATCGGCTCACTTTAGTAAGTTATTAAATAATATCGGGTCTTAATAACGGCCAATGGGCTTAATAAATTATTAGAGACAATGAAAAGTAACGGGCTTAGTACATTGTACTAAACTATAATAGTGAGAATTTAATAATTTACTATACGTCATTAAACATTTTTAGTAATTTACTATCGGCTACCAAACCGTTTCGGGCCATGTAATAAAATTCGTTACTGTGTAGTAATTTTTTTTACGTTTTTTTTTTTAGTAAAGTTCGTGACCCGTGAGCTGATCTTTAGCGGGGCTTCCCGCGGAGGGGTGACCAGAGCAGGGGCGCAGGCGGAGCAGGTATCACGGATGGAGTTGGAGGAATTGGCACATAATTATTTACTTAATCTAATCCACATCACTTTAATTATTCATAGAAAAGCAAAAAAGTCTGAATAGAAAATAAAGTTAAAATTTGCCATTTAAAAATAAAAAAGTTAGGGTTAGGTGCGAAATAATTGTGTTCGATGGAGAGGAGGTATTGAAACGGGAAAGAAAGTTGCGCTTGTGTGTGTGAGGCAAGTAAAAAGCATTTTCAGCAAAAGCTTCGAGTCTGATTGATCAATTAACACACATAATAAACAAACACATACTTCCTCCCATAATCCATTCCTCAATCATAATAATTAATTTACAACCACACATTCTTCTCCTTCTTTTTCTCCTCCTCCTCCTCCTCAATTGAATCAAAATACAGGAGAAAAAAGCAGCAAGATAACAACAACATCATGGGGATGAGGGGGAGTCTACTACTCTTAATTATCATCAAGCTCTTGACTTGAACGGGATTGCCCTGATCACGATCTGGTGGTACACCGCCGCCAGCAATGCTCCTATGAACGGTCCGACCCAGAAGATCCACTGCCATTCCCAACCACATTCAATAAACACGAAGTAGCTTAAGTTTGGTTCTAGCTCCATATACTACCAGATCTGGGTCCGAGGAACACTCACCATGTCGTCCCAGGCACGGTCGCGGTTGAATATGATCGCTGCCCCGAGACTCCTCGCGGGGTTGATGCCGGTCCCGGTGATGGGGATCGTCGCCAGGTGGACTAGGAAGACCGCAAAACCGATAGGGAGAGGGGCCAAGATCTGAAACGGGACAAGGGTACGAATGTTAGTTGTAGTACATCGTGTGTGGTGGGGGGTGGGGGGGATGCTCAGCAGTTCTTGTCGAGAGGCGAGCGGGGGCAAAGAGAAATGACTATATATGACTTACGGGGACATGAGAATCCCTGGCGCTGCGCTTGGCGTCGGTTGCGGAGAACACGGTGTAGACGAGGATGAAGGTTCCCATGATCTCGGCCCCGAGGCCATCTCCCTTGGTGTAGCCAGGGGCGACGAAGTTGGACCCGCCAAGTAGGCTCTCATACTTGGGGTTACCCTCGAACCCCTTAACGACGCCGGCACCGCAGATGGCCCCGAGGCACTGCATGATGATGTAGAAGACGGCCCTGGTAAGGGAAAGCTTCCTGGCGAGGAACAAGCCGAAGGTGACGGCGGGGTTGATGTGGCCGCCGGAGATGCCGGCGGTGCAGTAGACGAGGGCGAAGATCATGCCGCCAAAGGCCCAGGCGATGCCCTGGATGCCGACGGTGGTGCACTTGGTCTTGGAGCCGGCGACGCCCATGACGGTGAGGATGGTGATGTAGAGGAAGAGGAAGGTGGCGACGAACTCGGCGATGCCGGCCCTGTAGAAGGACCAGGAGGAGAGCTCGCCAGGCTCGAAGAGAGGGGCGGGGGGAGGCTCCTTGTAGTCCTTGTCAGTCTGGGCGGAGGTGCCGATGGGCTGCCTCTCAGGGAACTTGTTGGCACCCAACTTCACATCTTCTTCCTTACCTTCCATTACCACTCCCTTGGAACTGGATCAAGTTTAAAAGTGAGAGAGAGAGAGAGAGAGAGAGAGAGCTCAGCTTTGCTTCTCCGAGTAGGTAAGGGATGGAATGAATCGTCCGGGATATGGATGATGTTTATTTTTATAGCCTGTGTCTCTCTGTCTTTGTTTCTGGCCGGCTAAAATCAGCGGATCAACTTACATATTATTCACAAATAAAAGGAAAAATTCAGGTTTATTGCAACGAGGCCTACTTTCTGATTTTATTATTAATTTTTATTCTTATATTAGTTTTGAAGAAATTTGAATTTGTATGGCAAAAGTTTAACAAGTTTTCCGACGTATGCCAATAACCTCCGACTTTTCTCTAGGAAGCCTGAGTCCATTTTACGTATTTTCGACGGTATCAAAAATTATCTTCATCACACAATCATTGATTTTAAATATTACCTTTATTCGATCTTCTTTCATCGAATTTAGATATTTCAGACTTTATTAATTTTGAATATTATTTATATTCGGCCTTCATCCATGTTTCATTGATTTTGAATATTATCTTCATTCGACCTTCATCAAGCCTTCATTTAAATTTCATCGATTTTGAATATTCTTGATAGCTGAAGATTTGACTCCTAATTCACTTAATCCTGGGATCAAAATCCTAGAATAAAAAATCAAATGCTCCAGTAATAAAAAAATAAAAATTAATAATAAATTATAAACAGACTAAATTAAGTTAAACTCAAAATCGAGATCATAAATTTTACTTCCAAAATTAGTACACAACCAAATTTTCTTTGTTTTTTTTTTTTTTTGGAAAAGTGTACGTGGTCGGCTCGGCTCTATTTAGAGAAAAAGTGGGGAAAAAAGCAAAAAAAAATCGAAAAAGATGGGTTGGTAAGAATAGACAAGGTAATTGAAGCTTCTTCCTTCAATATATTTACACACAGAAAATTATAGCCTGTATTATTAATTTAGAGTGAGTACTGAGTGGGTGTGCGTTGGAATTTGTGGGGGAGGGAGGACATTATGGGCTGGCTGGCTGGATATGGAAGGGAGAGTGTCATACTCATATGATTGATTGAGTGATTGGGGGTGACAAATGATTTAGGGAGTTTGTTTGTTAATTAAGAAATTAGGTTTTTCTTTTTTCGGGGTATGGTGTGGTTTGTTCTTATCCTCAGTCCATCATCTTCCTCCTCCCATCCAGATTCTTCTCTTCTGGACAGCGATGGTTGGTCGGGGGAGGAAACGTGAAATATATATTAAGTGTGATGATGATGATGATGATGAAAATTGAAATGGAGTCTTGACCATGGCGAATGCTTCCAACGGCTATTACAACACACCACCTCGCAAACGCATGATGTTCTTTTAATCCCAACAAAATTTATTGGAAATATCTCATATTTGAATTTTAACTCTATCATTCTTTATTGGCGAGTTTCGTTTATTCGATCGTAGTGAAATATAAGTTCTTGACACATGACACAATCATAAGAATATATCTTGAGTATGAGCCGTACTTAAACCGGCTTAAAAATATAAAACGAATTTAAACATGTCTATATAATTTCTCCAACTTAGAGCCGCATGCTAAAAGAGTAAAAGGAAAAATACAAAGGGTGGGTGGGGGGTGGTGGTGGTGGTGGTGGTGGGGACCGTACCCATCATCCAAACGTTGCTAGCCTCCCATAATAGTAAACAAGAATTTCGGCGAATTTAGACTCAAATAAATGAAAAATCATTTCAAAATTTTATGTCTACGTGCGTGCTCTTTTCATTCTTAACCAAACTAAGCATGAAAATCTTTTCGGGGATAAAAAGTCGTTAGGATGGCCCGTTGATGTCCGTTACACAACGGCCATATGAAATCATTCAAGAAAGGGAATGATGTGAATGGGATGAACGGTCATAATAATTCGCAGACGACGAAACGACCGGGAAACAAAAGAATTATTAAGAGAAAAAAAAAAAGACCAAAACTCGTTAGCAAAACCGTCCAAGCCTTAACTCCTCCGACACGTGGCCTTAATCATCCACCGACTCCCCTTTTGTTTCTTTTTTTATTAATTTAAATTCATCACATCAAATACGAAGATATAATTAACTGGTACCAAATCCTTTTTATAATATCAAGAGTTTTTTTCTAATATATGAATTTTTAAAATAATTAAAAATCAGTTCCAAACATATTCCTACTTTAGATAAATACCACAAGCATACATAGCTTGTAACGTCAATTTATAAAAATTTTGCCCACTAAAATTCGAAACTCTCATTTTTTAGATTGAGAACTCAAATTTTGTTCAAGTTTCAAATTTTTTGTTTATTTTACTGTTTTAAACAACGTATTTCAAAATACTTTTTTTGTTTTATACAATAAGTTCTTCCAAAAAATATTTTGAAAAAATTGGAAAATTGAACAAAATATTTTGTGGACCATCTCCGAGTGCAACGAGTTCAAATTATTATGTAAAATTTCCAACGAAATGCGACAAAACAAACGTGTTTTACGTTTCCTTTCAAGGGGAAGCCGGAATTTTGGCCGGTGACACGTGGCTCAGTATTGGTGGTTTGTTCAGCTGTGTGGTTGGACGACCTCTTTTCTTGCTCGCTTTCTTTCTTTTTTAATAATAATAAAAAAGAATTATGTAGCATCCGCGGGTTTTGTTCCATCTCACCTCCTATTATCTACGGGATGGGTAGGTTACGAACATGGAATCTGAAATTTATTCTATAATAATTAATGACTTATTTTTAAAACTTAAAATTTACTCTGTAATTAAAAGAATTATTCAAGAATCAACTCGTCGATTTTAGTACAGGTTCGGGACAATTTTATATTAAATCTACCACATTACTCTAATCAATATAAAAAAATCTCAAGTATTATTCATATCAATCTAAAACTACCTCAAACATTACTTCAATCAATCTAAAAAACCTCAAACGAACTGATCAAGGCCTCGCGAAGAGGACAAGGACAAGGGGATGGTGAGTTCGAGTATCCGTAAAAAGAGATTTATCAGCAATCATATAATTATGCATAAAATTGTTAAATATAAATAAAAATAAAAATTATATTTACAATTTTAAAATAAAAATTATTTATATAAATAGAAAATAAATATTATATAAAAATATAAAATATATAATGTCAGATTTTAGGTTCTTCAAGTTGGTTATGAGGCAAGAACTTGAAACCAACGTTGATATTAGGTTCTCCAAGCGACCTTATAAAAGGGGAATTTTTGGAAGTAGAATTTTTTTTATTTTTTATTTTGTTTAATTTTTGGAAGGAGTTCGACTTTTGGGAGTAAAACTCCGTGAGTTCGACTTTTGGGACTCCCCCAGCTTCGTTTTCCTTCCACCACGGCCTTTGGTGAAAATGTGCTGGTTACCTAGCGTGAATGGAACAATGTACAGCAATGCCGGTTGTCCGTGCCCGTCCATTAGGTTCAGTGCCACGTGAGTTACAAGAAGACCTGCAGTTGGGTCACGTGACAATTCAGAATGTGGGGATTCGCAGCGAACTAATGCTCGTGAATTCGTTTGAAGATAAAAGTTGTTTTCCTGTGCTGACCTAATCCGTAGGCCAACATCCCCCACAGGAAGTAACCCGCTCGAAGATTCTTATTTGCAAGCCAATCGTACCTGCCCCGAGCATGGAACAAAATCAGATCACCGGGGATCTTGAACGTAACAGTAGCAGAAAATAAACGTGGGAAGGGCGAAGGAGCTTTAAACCTGAGAGAAAACGCAATCACGAGTCCAGGTAAGAGGATGTCTCCGAATCCGGTGATGCTGTAACCACCCCAAGGATCAAACATTCTTGGAATTTTCAGTAGCATCGGAATGCCATCTTCTCCACTTTTATCACCCCGAGCTACCTATAAAAAAGGATCCCCAAGAAAATTCAGCCAGCAGATACCAATGGGGTATTACACCAGGAAGATGAATCATCCAATCAACCTCATTCAGTCACATAAGACTGTATACTAACCACAATCATGACGCTTTCGTGGAACAACTTCTTCGACACAAAAACCCAAAATATGCCATACAGGAATGCACACCCAAGAAGTACAGTCCCGACCTGATCATTGGACAATTTCAGAGAGTTGGAAGTATAATTAATCTTCCGATAAAACAAATTTAAGCATCATTTCAATCATAGCCACAAAAATTCTCATTTTATCAACTCAATTTCCAAGAGGTTACCTTCAAGTTTGGTATACGAACTATCTGAAGAACTCTGATGATCAAAGCAATCCCCTGAGGAGACAACAAAACAAACAATTTTCTCAACAAGGAACCATAACAACGGGGAAGACAACCATCAACTGAAAGAACTTGTAAAACCACATTCTTAGTGTATACCATAAAGTGATCATAATATCTGTCTCTCAGATTTAAACCCACGAGAAAATTGTCAAGTATTAAGTTTAGTAATGTAGAAAGCAATGCTTTTTCAACGTGAAACAAGTGCTCGCTTATAACTGTACTTTCTTACAGTTCAATCTCAACTTTGCATGCATACAAGATTTCCACCTCTGTTTTATGGAGTACATAGTTTTAACGCAAGATACCACCAGATAATTGAACCTTACAAGTATGTCTTGACCAATCCAGGCGAATGAAACATTCCGTTTAACTGCCCAGAGAACAGCAAATGCAATGCAAAATGGGGAAAAGGCCACCGCCAGATACGAGACCGCTCCAAAGAATGGTACTTTAACATATGAATTCCCGAAGTCCCGAAAACCATCTGCACAGGTCGGCTAACAATCACTTCCACTGAGAAATTCACAAGAAATTCTAATTTTTCCCAACTTCGACACTATGATTGTATGTGAAACGAGTAATTGCACTAATTCACCACATGATTCAGACAACAAATGTAGGCAGAAAGAAGGATATAATATACCACAAGATTACCTCGAAAGTAAAGCAACCAGGCAAGTTTGCAAACCCTGTAAAGTAGCATCAGGGACACAAAAACAAAATGCCAGCGAGATCGTCCACATATAGTGAAAGCAAAACGTGCATATAACACTGTAAACCATCATACATTAAAATTAAGCCATTTTTAACATTTTACTCTAATCATATGAAAGGGAGGACCACTACATACCTCTATCCCTCCAATGTAGAACAGAACATCCAGAAGCTCTAAAAACCAGGAAGACATAAGCTTGTAAAGAATGATAAGGAAGCACGATGCAATGACAACAAAGAGTATGGCAGACATTGTGCTGATTTCAGTAACTCCTGTTCCACCACCAACATTGCCAGTGACGATTTCACCATCATCATCATCATCCTTCAATGTCAACATGAATTAAGAATTGATCGTCAATGAACTGGGAACAAATGTAGCTTATTTTGATTGGATGAACCTCCAGCTTTTGGGAAAACATGCACATACATGAAGAAGATACCTTCATTGGCTTGTCCTGCTCAAAAGCCGCTTCTCTGGCACTCCATGCTGACCAATAGGAAGCACATAATATGGTTCCGACAGCCATGAGCCATAAAAATACTTCAGCGATGTCAACCAAAGGACGTCTGGGCGAGTAAAGCTGCACTGATACTGAACAACAACAACAGATAAAAATGCCAGTCCTAAAACGAACTACAGGCAGGGCAAATAAGTCTCATCTACTTGAAATCTGAAATGAAGTGACAACAGACTATTTGTTTAAATAAAGAAGATCTAGCCAAGCCAATTTCGAAGCATTTGACACTACCTGCGGAACGATTCATCAGCATTTTCTCCAAAGTGGAACCAGCATCCTGGGGCAGCATGATCGCAGGGATCTTTATGTCTAAATCTGTTTCATCGAGCTCGCAGACCATTTTATACAATTCTGCACGTGAAATAGAAAAGATATTGCCCAACTATGTCATATTTGTAGAAAATATAGAGACCCATGAAGGAATTTCTATAATCCCCATAGCCAGAATCTCGAAAAACTTGAAACAACGAGAATGTCATTGGACATGTCTAATCAGTTCGGAAGAGATATCCTGACCAAAAGAAAAGAAGATAGGAGGAGCAATTCCTTGTGCTCATGACACTCAATCACCTTTCTGGTTGTTGATAATCAATATAGCTGATGCACCAGCAGCTTCTGCATTGTTTGCCTTAGTAGTAAACTTACAGTGGCCTCGATCCACCATAACTACGTTCCCAGTAAGCTGACGGTACATGACTAATACAAGTCAAGAAACATGATTCCTTTAAAAGAGTTGAAAGGGCTTCAGTGTTAAAAGGCAATTAGCAAAGAAAACCATAGCCTTGGGTGGGCTGCAACAATTGCGGGGGTTTGAAAGAGAAAGGCGTGTCTGATTTGCATTCTTCTCCTTGGAAACAATCTTTTTCCCGAATCTAGCACCCACACCAACAAATTCAATATTCTCTTGTCCATCGACCCAGGTTTGAATTTTAACCTGGAAAAATCTTCCAAGAGTTATACTTACCGTCGTCTAGCCGATAGGGTGCAGCTACCCATAATGTCATTCATCAAGTGAAAGAAAGTGGCTTTTAAAAACTCTTAAGTGAAAGGCAGCCATAAAAGGAATCAAATAGTTGTATTTAGAACATTGAGAAAGTTTCACTGTAGGACTTTTATCCTCCACAAACTACAAAGTAGCCGGTCATTGCATCACAACCCAGGAGCCCAACAAAGCATCACAAAACAAAGGCCATTCAAAGTTAAACTAAAACAAAGCAAGGGTAGCTGATGATGTCAAAACAAGCTACAAGGCGAATCATTCTCGAGATACTAGACTTATTCATATTCAAGCAGCTCTGGAACAGCTGTGGCGGCAACTTGCCACATGCTTATGATTATTAGCTGCCGTTCTGCTATTTTCTATGCATAAATTAACCGGCCCTCATCAAATTATTCACAGTGGTCAAATTAAGCTGCCAATTCACAAGAACCAGAGCAGGTAACTTCCATCACCTCATCAGCAAAACAATATCGACTCCAGAAACCACCAATCTTCATCTAATTCCCACCGGAATCAAAGACCAAGAGCAGAAGGCTCCCATCAAACAAGTACCCACAAGAGCAACTGAAAAAATCAGGGAGACCCAGAATCCCACGCACCAAGACGAACTCATTCTCGCATCCGGGCTTCTTGGGGGCGACCTTGTCATCATGGACTATGTCTCCAGCCTTCACCGGATGCAAATCACCCCCAAACAACAGCAACAATACAAACCCAACCCCCCAAAACACTCCTCCAAACATCCTCCTCCTAAGTCCCATCTCACAAACAATCACAACCTGGGTCAATCCGAATCCCGGGTTCCCTTCACTTCCTCGCAGCAGTTAGCTCCCTGCATCAGAAAGTTGGGATTTTTGGGACATTGCCACATGGGCTCAAACACACTGTGCAATCAATCATACAATGCCTGTCCTGTCCGGAAAAAATAACTGTGTTACAAAATCGAGAAAATTTTTAATTTTAATTGGATATTGAAAACATTAAATTTAATTTTCTTAAACGTTTGTTATATAATTTTATTATTTATTATTTATTTTTATTTTTATCGATGAAAATCGGATGATATTATGTCAAGAACAGTTACTATAAGTAAAGTGAACTATAAAATAAATAAATAAATAATTAAAATTTTACTGTTATAGAACACGAATTAAACTATATCAAGGGCGTGCGTGACAAAAAGAAACCGGTTTTGGGTCTGGTCATACGGTCAAATTACGCTGAAAATTTGTTGATTCAGCTCTACTCCAAATCATTTACCTTCACAACTCCCCCAATAATTTCTCACGAACTTCAAACTCTGCTTACAACTTTCAATCCATCTAAACTGTAATAACGTTTCCTTACGTTATTGCCTCCCAAAAGTCAGTGACCTACGGCAGTGTTGAAAAACTTAACTGACTCTATAATTCGTCGATTAGGCATCCATCTGTTTCTGAACTGTGGGTCGACCCTAAACATGCCACCGAACGCAAGAGAATACCATCGGCATCATGGGAAAAATAACTAGTCTTGTTGGGAATGGATAGGATATAAAAGGGGTCGGAACCAATGAAACCAAGAACCGGCACCAGGTAACATATTGCAAGTCAAGTGCAGATATTGATCGAATGTAACCGCTGCATGCAACCCGTTACGTTGGGTTGGGAAGTTCAAGCGGCCAAACTCTTTGAGGCGATCTCAAACACGTTCTCCGACAATCCATTGGCGGACATGATCATCTCTAACTGAGCCTGCGAAACCAAAGCGAGATGATTGGGCAAACTCAGGACAACAAAGTTGAAGAAACCATTTTTAAGGTATGAGCTTCTATGGCGAGTTCCTCCAGCTGAGGATCACAAACCTTGGCGAGCTTTTGACGGGTTTCGTCATAGCGCTTCCATCTAGAGAAGGCCGATACCATCCGTGATGCAACCTGGGATTCACAAAGGGTGCAGATTCACAGCATTGTCAGAAGCGAAGTATTGTACAATTGTAGGAGTGACGAAGAATGCTATGATAACAAACCTGAGGATTTATCTTGTCCAACTGAACCACGATTTCGCCGAGGAATTTATATCCGGAACCGTCCTTGGCATGGAAGTTCACGTAGGAACTACAGAACGCTCCGATGAGAGAGTACACCTTGAAAGTACAACACCCAGTTGAAGGTTTGTTGTTAATTGCTATTGTCAAGGGATTGAAGAATGGGGGATGAGGAGAGAATGCAATGCTAACCTTGTTTGGATTCCGAATGTCAAAAGCAGGATGGTCCAAGAGTTTCTTAACATTTTCGACATTACCGGGGATGTCCGACATTGATTGAAGTGCAAACCATTTATTCACAACCTATAGAATATAAACAATGCATAAAATAAAAGCTGTTAAACTGCACGCGAGAAAACAGACGAATCATGCTTGGGATCTGGCCACGACAAACCAAATAGTCATGCTGCCACTTATTATAGAAGTCTGCCAGAACTTCATCTCGAGCCTCCGATGCCTTCTGTGTTATGGCTGCCAAAGCTGCAAATTGTTCCGTCATATTTGTGGCGGACTTGTACTCATCCATGGCGAGTCCAAGGCACTCCGGATCCTCCAGGGAAGCCAGATAAGCTATCGGAAGAACAAGTGCATGACCAAGATTAAGAAGGTAACAAAGAAAAACTTCATCGAGTTAAAGATCAATTGCATCCTGTGTGAAAGTAAAGAGTACCCAGCGCTAGATTCTTCAGAGCCCGCCTGGCCATGTTGGGATGGTCGAACACGTACTCTTCGGAACTCCTATTGTTAGCAACCTGCACGGTTTCACGAGAAAAAGACCTCATTCAACTGATTAAAGGTCAAGAATGCAACAATGATAAAAAATGCATACCGTCGCAAGCAACTCGGATTTCAATTCTTTGGCTATCTGGCTCCTGATAAATTTCCGGACAGCATGAACAGCATCTGGGTCAGCAACGTCCATCAAATCCATTATCTCACCCTCGCCTGGAAGTGTCAATGCCTTAGCAATAAACTCCTGCCACATGAAATGGATAAGGTGAGGGTTTTCAATAATTCATGCCATTTATCTCTATAACAAAAATGCAGCAAGGATATATACTTTGTCTGAACTTATATCACAGAGTATGCTTCTCAGACCATCGATAAACTTTGGATTCAAAACCAACTCCTTGTTTTGCTGGAAGTCGCCAACCAATTTCAGCATAAGTTTCCTGGAGAGGACCTGACCTGCTTCCCACCTGACATAATGGGAAACTGTTTAATCAGTTCAAGGTTGAAAAAAACACAAAACAGCACAAATTGTAACTAGAATAACAAACCGATTAAACTCATCCGAGTCATGGGCAAGAAGGAAGAAGAGGTCATCGTCAGTGAGATCGGTTTCAAGACGGATAGGTGCACTGAAACCACGCAAAAGAGATGGCACTGGTCTCTCCATTATGTCAGAAAACACAAATTCATCTTCCTTCTGCATTGATTTGATCCATTGTAAAAACCCGACTTAGCTACGAGTGTCAGATTATTCAAGTCATTGTGTTCACCAAAGTAAACATTGAGGGCCACACCTTTGTAAAGAGAAGAATCGTCGAGTAGACAGGCTGACCATCTTTTAAAAGAGACTGCAATGTCCCGTCGTGATATATTGAAGATAATGGCAAGTCCTTGCCATTGGAGTCCAGTAGACCAACAACAATAGGGATAAACATGGGCTCTTTGACCGGTTGTCCTGGAGTTGGGGGAACCTCTTGGCTATGTCATAATACATGCAAAGCAGAAGTCAGAAGCAAAAAGTGCATTGTGATCCAATATAACGAATCTGAGTTCAAACCTCAATTTCAAGGAGAAAGCATTGGCCTCGGCATTGTAATGAGAAGATACTCTTACAAGGGGAGTCCCAGCTTGCGAGTACCTAAATAGGCCATTGTCATCAAAATAAACCTCAGTGCCAAGACCCCATAAACACCTCAAATCCAAACGGTTCAACTAGCCCTTTCTTACCACAATAAGAAATTAGCAAAGTCAGCCCTATTTGCATCCCTCATTGCAGCAAAAAAATCTTCGCATGTTACCGCTTGTCCATCATGTCTTTCGAAATAAAGATCCATTCCCTGAAAAAAAAAAACATCAAGAGAAATGACATTGGCTTCAAGAGAGTTTGCTATAAAAAATGCAAAATGTTCCGCCAATTAAGACTTCACAAAAACTATCAGGGAATGCACCTTTCGGAAGCCTTGAGTTCCCAATAAGGTCTTGTACATCCTGACGACTTCAGCTCCCTGAGAGGACCATGAAAATTTGCCAACGTAAACAAACACTCGTGACAACCAGACACAAATGTAGGTGGATCCAGAAAGAGGGCCCAGACCTTTTCATACACCTGTAAGCCATCAAGAGAAAAACAATGAGGAAAATCAGCATTGCGTGAACAATCTACAGGGCCAAAAGGGTTAACAATCTCCACAGCACAATACCTACCGTCACTGTACACGAGACAGCAATGGTGAGCTCCAGAGTTATTCCATGACAACGGAGACACGAGAGACAAAAACACGTAAGAATTATAAATAATAAAATAATGCATCGGGCCGTCATCTTCATCTAGATCATGTGTAGGAAGCTTGCCTGTATAGAAGTTGTCCATCTGTCCGACAACAAGGGAAGGAACTCAGTACCGGGCATAAGGAGAAAAGGGAAAACGGATTAAATTAACTCTGTGGATGGAATTTAACAAACAGCGTGGCGGATCAATTTACCTTGATATAAGAATGGGGTCTCACAGGATGAGCCATAGGCCCAGCATCCTGGAATGAAGCAACATGAGAAGCTCGTTATCAAAAGGATCGGGCGCTTTCTTCAATATCCAATTCTCAATAACCAAAATTTCAGAACTATAACATTCCGTATTCAAAACTGAAAAGAAAAGTGAGCAGAGAAAAAGCAAGAATATGAATAGCTTGGGCAAACAAACCTGAGGAAATTGAGAAATTCGAAGCCTTGAAACATCAGCAATACGCTTCACAGTTCGACTACCCATGTCAGAAGAAAATTCCTGCAGTCAAATACAGAAGTACATGAATCCTAAAGCTCAGAACAAAACAATGAGCTTAAGAAGAACAAAATGCTGACGTGCCTGATCTCTGAAAACTGTGAGACCTTCCTTTAGACTGAGCTGAAACCAGTCACGACAGGTAACCCTGTGACATATAACAGGGAATTGTTTAAAGCTTAAATGGATATGTGAAGGACTATTTTATTCTGATGGACTGGACTAAGAATGATAAAACAGGAGCAACATGACGCAGGCTAATTGTGATACGAAGCTCCAACGGGGAAAATAATGAAAGGAATTGCACCTGTTGCCAGTCCAGTTGTGGAAATACTGCACGAAAAAAGACATCGAATGGGGTCAAAACATTATGGGGGGAGGAGACTTTCAGACATTTCATAGATAGAAAAATGCTCAGGACCTAACCTCATGGCCAATAACACCTAAAATTGCAGCATAGTCACCATCAGAAGCAGTTTCTGGAGAAGCCAGGACAAGTTTTGAATTGAAAATCTGTAGAGAAGCAACTAAAATGAGGACATAAAACTAGGAGGGAATCCATAAATTGCGTGCAGTAAGCTGAAAGGGAGAAAGACGGCAACAAACTGACGTTGAGACTCTTATTTTCCATAGCCCCCCTGTTCGCAACAAAAAGATCGCAAAATCAAGACAACAAATTAGGATACAATTTCTTGCATAGTGGACAGTACAACATGAAAAGGAAAGCAGAATAGAGATACCAAATTAGGAGACTATTTCTTGCATAGTGAATGGTACAACATGAAAGGCCACATTACAAGAGATATATGTATATAAGTTCAATTGAAAGAGAGAATTCATACATGTTGAAATCTGGAACAGCAACAATGTTGAAGAGATCCAAGTCATACTCGAGACCAAAGACCTGTCATAAGAGGATACATCAGAATGATGTGTACATACATTCAGATAGATGATAATCATATCCTTAACAAGAGAGCACTGAAACTTACCTCTTCGTCCCACTTCATCGCAGCCTTCAGTGAATACATGGCATGTGCAGTCTTAGGTACATCTTGTGCAGGAGTCCAGATTCGGAGATCGACTTTACGACCAGAACGAGTGACAAAGGAATCATCTCTGCTCTCCAGCTTGCCAGCCACCAAGGCAAACAAATAGCAAGGTTTCTTGAAGGGATCATCCCAGATAGCATAATGTCTCCCTCCCTGCAGAAGGATAGACATATATAGGCACATAATTCAACTTGATAGTAGATGTGGAATTCCTTCTGTTGATTTAAACTTGAAGAGGGACAATAACCTCAAGATCTCCTTGTTCAATAAGATTGCCATTTGACAGCAACACTGGATACACTTCCTTAACGGCTTCAATGCGACATCTGTATGTCGCCATAATGTCAGGACGGTCCTGTTGTATCATGAAATTGCTCATTCAGCAGATTCTTCCAGTTGTTCTTTCCAATGAAACAAGACAATGCATTACTCAGCAAGTCACACCTGATAGTACGTGATTTTCCGGAAGCCCTCGGCTTCACATTGAGTGCAGAAGTTGCCGGTGGACTTGTAGAGGCCCTAAGGTAACAACAAGCGATGTCAAGATCCCAACGTGGAACTATCATGTCAAAGCAATGAAAGATGTAATACTTTTACCTCCAGAGAAGTGTTCTTCTGAGGGTATATTTCGGTGACAATTTCCAAAGTGAAAGAACCCACTGGTGGTGATGATAAAATAAGGTGCTTGGGGCCTAAATGGTAGTCTCCTTCCTGATAAACAAATAAATTTCACGCAAGGTACAAGCCTCATATCGCGGTTTAACACTGGGTATCTATTGAAATTGAAGAAGGTGTAGAATGCATCTCCCATTACATGAACAAAGTCCAGAATTCAAAGAATCCTTCTTAAGAGTTATAAATACCTTCAGCTCTTTGCCATCTACTTTAATTGAGATAAGCTTCATATCTTGTCCATCCAAAGATAATGGAGGTGACGACCCTGCTCCATACATGAAAGAAGGTTGAAATTGGAGAAAAGAAAAATCGTAAAAAAGGACTTTGCCCACTAATAATGACAATCATCATCTAACTTCCACTACTGAATGTGAATATTGATCCAAAATTGTTCTTTGTGAAGAATCTAATCTATCGAACTCCATTTCTACCAGAAAAAAATATGGATAAAAGAATAAACAGTACAGCTTAAGCTACGGCATCTGAGGACAATGATTGGCAGCATTACCTTCAACTCTGGGAGTGACTACTATTCTTGAGCTAACAATGGTTTTTTCTTCTCCAAGCGAGAAATCAAGATCAACCTACATACATAATATCAAAGGAAACAGTCAAAAGAAGTGAATAAATGATGGTTGGTATTTCTCACTCTTTTCTATGATTATAAAGCTTCTCCTGACACTGTCAAAGTAATAATCGGGCAACTTGTAGTCCTTCAAAAAAATCTCTTTTGGGGCATCCATTTCCAATTGCTCAGCTGGTTTAAGCAAAGGCTCTGTTGCAATGGAACAAATAAGTCTTCGACTTGCTTCCTTACTCCTCTGACACACAAACATGAAAAAAATGAAAAATAAAGGCGGTAATTTTGTGGTACTCGTCAGAATTCAAACCAAACAAAGAACTTATCCTCATTAAAAAAACAACAAAATCCCATCTCCTCATCCTTATCAAAAGGAAGGGAAAATAGAGTAACTAGGGGCATTGACTTACAATCAGCGAAGGGTACGAAACAGGACGATTCCAATGTCGTGTCAGCTTCAAGAAGATAACAGCTCGTGTTCAAATGCTTGTATTCCAAATGCAAAATAATAACAAAAATAAAACAAAATAATACAGCACGGGAATCATACCTCCGAACAAGGTAGAGGCCGGTATTTTGCAATGAATCTAATGGACCTGCTATGACAAGCCGAATGAAAGGCCTGCAAGACCAGAAGAAAAGCCATCTCAAATTCCATTTACTACACAACCCAACCGCTCAACCAGAAGCGCACACAAATAAAAAACCACTGCAAAATTCTTACAAAAACAATTACACAAAAAAAGAAAAGAAATCATGCTTTTGGAGTATTCGGGTAGAACAGAAAGATGGATTACATGAGCTAACGAGACCAAACCCAACAGATTAGACTTCCCAAAAGTCGAAGCTTTGCCCGGGAGAATCAGCCGAGCCATTATTCAATCACTGACCCACTTCTTAAAAGAGGAATCAAATGCTTATTAATGAGACCAAACTAGGCATAAACAGGAGTTGCCCACAAAACCCAACTCAAGTTTCAAGCGGACCAAACCAAACCAAAGCCAAACAAGACAGAAAGAGGGAGGAGAGTATTTTCCCCAGTTCTGGGGTTTTGACGATTTAGGGGTGCAAAAGATTTAAAGATAGGATGAAGGGATAACCCTTTGATATGGACAAGAACATCCCCAAATAAACCCAAAAGTTAAAAAAAAAAAAGGCATCTAAAAACCCAGATGAAAATGGATCCCAATAAGAAAAAAATCGAAAACCTTTGAGTAAAGATCGATTCTTTTTCCGAAGAAGGGGAGGAAAAATCAGACCTCTGAAGCTGGGAATGGGATTGTGTCGAGGATGGATGGATGGATGATCTCAGGGAAGGGATGTGAGTTATCAAACCTAGGACGAAACAAAAGCACAAATAAAAGAACAAAAGCATGGGAAATGGTGGGCCCCTTAAAAAACACACGGATCCCCTGTAAGCTTTCGGGGAGAAATTCTTACCAAAAAATGAAAGGACCACAATTTTTACCATAAACAAATTAATAATAATAATACTAAAAACGGGTGGATGTTCTTAGAACCTTTTTATCTGTCAAGAGTTTCATCAAATTTTATTTATGGAATATTTATCCTCCTGCGGCCCCCACATTTATCCATGACATTTGGTGATGCTGGTAGAAAGTTTGAAGTGTGGATTCCATTCGGCCTTTTTATAACCCATGGACCATGTTTTTGGGGCTCAACAAGATATTTTCTTTCGGGATGCAAACAAACAAACAAACCATTTCCCCATAATCTTTTTGGCCCACTACAAGATGTTAACCAAATTAGGGAGGCTCTGTGTAAGGCCTTTGTTTGATTCGGAGAGTTTTCTTCTTAATAAACATTCGTGCGAAAAATAATTTTCAAAATAAGACATTAACTATTAAATTTGGACAAATAATGTCCTAAACTCGATCTTACAAATACTGTGTTCAAGAGTGAGTCAGAAGTGGAGGGGCACCATGTAGTCGGTGTTTACAACACCGATCTCTATCCTCTTTAAAAGAATAAAAAAAGGACTAAACTTGATGTTACGAGAGTTTACATAATTTCATGAATTCGATGTTATAAATATCGAGTTTTAGCTTTTAAAAATGAACTCGAGGTTAAGAATACTAACTTTACGGTATTATTTTCAGAAGTTTTACAAATTATTTTACTAATTAATAATAAATAATAACAAAGCTCCGGATTTAGAGATATTCAAGACATTGTTTTCATTCAATCAAACTTCTCTCACTAATCTACTTCTTGAATAATGAACTTAAAAGGTCTTGTTTATGGTAATTTTACATTTGGGCTAATACTAAGTGTTTAAAAAATCAGGTTCTAAAAAATTCGTTTTTTGACACGTAAAACCTTTGTGACAAATAAATCTTAGATAAACATTAAAATCTGAAAGGCAAATTATCGATATTTGGCCTCACTAATATGACAACTTCCTATTTTGGCATATCGTTTAAAAAGTTTTGGATTTTGCCTTATTTCGATTTTACTTTTGGATTTGGCCTTAATCGTAACGGTCGTTACGATTGACCGACGTGTCATTGACGGCTCTGTCGAAGGTCCGACGTGTCTTCAAATTTGTCCATCGTATTTGTGACGTGGCAAAAGTGTATTCGGACGAAATAAATCACGAAAGGGGGTTTAGGGTTAGGGTACTTCGACAGGTTCCGATTTGGGATAAATCGATTATTCTGCAATTTGAGGAGGAGTGGGTCGTCATTACTCGATTAATTCCTTGTGCTTCCTCCAGGTAAGTTGATTGTGTTTGTTTTTTACTTTTTTGTGCTTTTTCCCGGCGTGCTTCTGACCTGACATGTTCGGATTTGGGAGAAGTCGATTCTTCGGCGATTCCAGTCGGATTGGGTTGTCATTCGTCGATTCATTCCTTGTGCTTCCTCCAGGCAAGTTGATTGTGTTTGTTTATTCCCTTATTGTGATTCTTTCCGGTGTGGTTCTTACCTGGATTTGTACGGGTTGATGTAAGGAATTGTTGCGCATACCTAACTGTTGTTGATCGTGGACAGGTCAGAATGAAGCGGCTTTCGTTCGACATGTATATAGGTGGTCTAGTGTCTGAGGGGAACAAATTTGAGTAAGTTGGTAGTAAGGAGTTGAAATATAGCAACGTAGACTGAGATCTGATGGGCTATTTCACCTTGGTAGCCTTCACTTAAGATTTTGGTTGTCGTGTGAGGAAGATGTGGTATGGTCTTGCATATGATACTGTGAAGGAAATTTTAAGTGACAAGGAAGTTGTAGAGATGTGCGATTTATGTCCAGATGGTTCAACTGTGAATGTTTATTGTGAAGGGACTACGATAGAGAATAGATCTGACAATGAGGACACTAGTCTTGATATTTCTTTAAGTCTTTCTGACAGTGATGTGAGTAGTTCAGAGCCAGAACATGACTTAGATATGCATGAGGTAGATGTCCAGGAGAAGGTGGGTGGAGTGTATCATGAAATTACAGATGTTAGTGGTGCTGTTACTGTGGAAATAGAAGGGTCTGTTAGTAATGTGGTTGAACCTGATGAAGTCGAAGAATCTGAATATGAGAAGTCAGATGATGATATAATTCCAGACGATGGTACATCCACGATAGGATACAAGAGGAAGCACTTGAAATCTCAACTGAGTATCTATGATCCACATGGTGATCATAAGCAGATAAAGTTCATACCTGGAATGTGTTTTGAGATCCCACCCAAGCCAGATGCATAATGCTATACAGAAGTATGCCATTGCTAATGGATTCAATTTACGGTGGATGCAAAGTTCCAAATTGAAGCAGGAGGCTGTATGCGAATCTGGCTGTCTTTGGAGAATTTATGGATCATGGTTAAAGAAGGATGGATCATTTGATATAAAAAATATGTTCAGCAGTCACACATGTGCTCGTAACATGCAAAATAGGCAAGCCACTATCAAATGGTTGGCTCAACAGTTGGTGGAAGGTAATATAAGAAGGGTCGGTGCCACGTCGAAAGAAATTCAAGAGGAGGTAATGAAGAAGTACACGACTGAAGTTGGATTGATGAGTGTTACAAGGCATGTTGGATTGCAGATGGCATGATGGTTGGTTCAGTAGATGATCACTTCAAGAAGCTCCGACCATATTTAGCTGCTCTGAAGAACAGATATCCAGGGAGTTGTTTCGAGCTGTCAACTGATTTGACATTATCCACAGGACTACACACCACTTTTAGGAGATTATACATAGGATTTGAGTCTTTGATCAAGGGGTTCCTTCTAGGGTGCAGACGTGTTGTGGGATTCGATGGAACCTTCATAAAAACTAAAGTTGGAGGGATCTTATTGTCTGCTGTAGGACGTGACGGGAATGATGACATGTACCCAATTGCATGGGCTGTGGTGGATGGAGAAAACCAGAATTCATGGGCATGGTTCCTCGAATTACTTTTCAAGCAATTGAATGTTGGAAGTGGGCATGGTTGGACTTTCATTAGCGACCAACAAAAGGTCTGTTTAGCTCTCTATATTTATTCAACATTTGAAATAGCTAAATGATCCGTTATTCTCTTTTACGGTCTATTGAATGTCATTAGCATTCTAGTACCTGATGCCGAGTCAAGGAACTGTTCAAGACACATCTACCAAAATTGGAAAGTGAAGCACATAGGTCTATTCCTCAAGAGTTGCTTCTACAAAGCCATGAGGTCTACAAACGAAGTGGACTTCCAAATTGCCATGAGGGAAATGAAGTTTGGAAGGGATGGCGTCCCCGGGTCCCTCCTTGCTGCTGAAGATTTCAACAATCAAGGTCCCCACCATTTTTGTAAGGCTTTTTTCAATACTTCCAGTTAGTGTGGTACACATAGTAACAATATGTGTGAAACATTCAACTCTTATATTGTTGCCGCTAGAAGACTACCTTTAATTGATATGCTGGAGCGCATTAGACGTCTATTAATGGTGAGACAAGTAGATAAGAAGAATACTGCTGCTAAGAGAACTGATTTAATGACACAACATGTTAGGGAAGACATAGAGAGCATGAAAGAACTTGCAGCTAGACATGTCGTGAAACCATCCATCACTGAAAAATTTGAAGTGTCAATGCCTTTAGCCGACTCAAATAGGTTCTTAGTTGATCTAAGGGCTACAACTTGTAGATGTAGATTTTGGGAATTACATGACATTCCGTGTACACATGCATTGTCTTGTATTTTGTATATGAAGAGGAGGGTAGAAGACTATGTTGATCCCTGTTTCAAGATGGAAACATATCGCCAAGCATACATGCATGTTCTGGAGCCACTGGAAGGCAGTAAATTCTGGCCAGAGGTAGAGGGCGATCCAATTAGGCCACCTCCTTATAAGAAGTTGCCTGGAAGACCTAGGAAACAAAACAGAAAGAAAAGCAAAGAGGAGGACCCAAAGACAGGTTCAAGTCAGTTGAGTAGGAAGGGCCTCCAGATGACATGCAAACTGTGTGGCAACTTTGAACACAACAGGAAAACCTGCAGAAGACAACCATCTTCACAGCCATCATCATCTCAACCATCTTCATAGCCAGGCAATTCGCAGACCACAGAAGCTGTAGAATCTGCAGAAGCCACAGAACCTGCAGAAGCCACAGAACCAGCAGAAGAATCACAAAACTATCGGGATTATGGTATGAAATAACATCCCTTATTATATATTTTGAAATTCTTCAAATTAAAAAATTGAATATAGTCTGTATTATAGGTTCTGGACATCACTGGAGAGTGAAGTGTAAGTTATGTGGCAAGGAAGGGCATAACAAGAGGACTTGCATCAAGAGAAGGGGTGAAGATGGTTCGGGTTCGAGTACAGCAGCTGAAATTGGAGACATGATCCCTGAGCTTGGACAAAGCTGAATGGATGAGATTGGGCTGAATGTATGGGACATTTCTGGAGACATTTTCTGGAGACATTTTCTGGAAATCCTTATGTATTAAAACATTCCCTAAGCTTATGTATGGATGATCCTTATGTATTAAAACATTTCTGGAGACATTTTCCTTCTGCCATTTTCTGTCAAAACTTATGTATGGAGACATTTTATGTCAGAACTTATTTTAGATCTCAACTGATTAAAACACCAACTGATTAAAACACCACTGATTAAATCTCAACTGATTAAAATACCACTAATTAAAACCAGTCATGGCTACATACACAATAACTATGTCTGGGCTACATATACAAAAACACTTATTAAAACTAATACAACAAAGGTCATCAACTTGAAATCTTTATCTAATTTTTTCATCATCGCTTGATTTGCACGTTGTTCCAGTTGATGGGATGACTGGAACATCTTATGCTTCATCACCCGAGCCTCGAGATGCTTGATTACATCTTCCATTGCAGATTCCCTCTTCTGCATCAGCTCGACCTTACTTTCTAACAACTTCTTAGTCTCAACGAGGCGCGATATTATTTCTTTCTGCCGAGGGGGTATCACATCGTCATACCGGCTGAAAAAGCCACAATCATCATCCTGTTGAAAAAATTAGAATACAAAAAAAATTCAGAACACGGACACAGACACATAAATCAGACACAAAAATTCATAGACACAAACATCACCTTCCACATTGGATAACGAAAGAAACGTCTCCCTGGATTACTTCTACTCCAAGAGATGTACAATACAGCTCGCATCCCATGTTTGCACCTCCTTTCACTAGTAACAGAGCTGAAATTCGCAGATTCCGCACCCGTTTTGAAGCTCTCGCTACAACTCATACTTATCAACCTGTACATTTAACAAAAAAATTGAAAAACAACTCAGAATGCCCGACCCAGAAACTCGACCCAGAAACTCATATAGGAAGAAACAAACAACAGGAAGGAACAAACAACACTAAGGAATAAAACTAAAGAAGTGATCAAAGGAACGAAAACCTAAGGCAAGAAGGAACAACTTCTAACAACCCAGGAAAGGAGGACCAATTACACTGATTAAAATCACTTACGTACACCAAACCCTAACCCCCATTTTTTATTTTTTTCTTTTATTATAACCCACGTGCACACTAAAAAAGGTAAGCTGGAAGACACTTTTGCCACGTCACAGACACGATGGACAAATTTGAAGACACGTCGGACCTTCGACATAGCAGTCAATGACACGTCAGTCAATCGTAACGGCCGTTACGATTAAGGCCAAATTAAAAAGTAAAATTGAAATAAGACCAAATCTAAAACTTTTTAAACGATACGCCAAAATAAAAAATTAACGTATTAATGATACCAAATATCGATAATTTCCCAATATGAAATACTAATAAAATTGTACATCGCAGTGCACCAGACAGAGATGGGTTCAAGTTCCAAAGAAGGTGGGGTGGGGGGGGGGGGGGGTGGGTTTGTGGGTGGGTCTGCACGCCTCCAGACCATTCAAAGAAAAACCACATCATGGTCTGGCTCTGGCCCTCCTCTTTGTGTGCTGTACTCTCCTCCTTTGCCTTTACCTTTACCTTTGCCTTTGCCTTTGCCTCCCTCACTTCCTCCCTCCCACTAATATCTGGATGAAAGCGACGTGATGACCCACAACCCAAGATGATTCCGTCCCCCTCCCTCCCAAATTGCGTCGACCCTTATTCCCATCCCCGTGTTTTTCATTTTGTGCTGACCACCGTTGACTGACTTACTGGTGGGTACTTCCTTCCTCGCTGCCTGCTGCCCGCCTCCCGCCGCCTGGCCTTCTCTTTCTTTTAACTTGTTGTGGGGTTTGAGATAAGGGGGGACTTTTAACTTCCTCGCCCATCACGTCTTTCTTCTTGTTTTTGCCTGTTCTGGTCCCGGATTGACATTCCCAACCCCCGTCGATGATAAAGGTGTGAGCTTTGTCGGTGTTCCTTTCGCGGGTCCTTGTGGTTTCTGCCTCTGGGTTGGGATGCGATGATGGTGATGATGATGATTTGGGGAGTTTGGAGTTTGCTTAAAGTGTAGCCCTTGTGCTGTATTCCGGATGACCGGTATGATTCGTTTTGTGAGTGGGTGTTCCCCCAGTTCTCCCTTGAGGATGTTAGGGTTTAAGTGTTTGAAGGACATCGGAGTTTTTGGGTTTTACTGTTTTCGTTCATTTGTAATTGGTCAGGTTTGTTTGGAGGATGGGCTGTGGCATTCTCTTAATCAGGTATAGGGATTTTTAGTTGAATTTGGAGCAAATGGTTATATTGAGTCTCCTCTTGCATATGATCTTATTGCAGGTGATGCTACAGTATGGATCAGAAGAGAGCACATGTCAGGGCCCGTTTTTCCGGCTCGACGCCATCGGAAGAATCGGCTCTGGATCTCGAAAGGAACTGTTGCAGTCATTCGAGCATGCCATCATTGAGTCCGCCCACTCTCCAGCCTTTTGCGTCTGCTGGACAACATTGTGAGAGCAGCGCTGCCTATTTCTCTTGGCCTACCTCCAGTCGACTGAACGATGCTGCCGAAGAGCGTGCGAATTACTTCACCAACTTGCAGAAAGGGGTGCTACCCGAAACTCTTGGCCGTCTGCCTAAGGGGCAGCAGGCTGCTACCCTGCTTGAGCTCATGACCATAAGAGCGTTCCACAGCAAGATCCTCCGATGCTATAGTCTGGGTACTGCTATTGGATTTCGCATTCGAAGGGGTGTTCTGACCGATATACCAGCCATCGTCGTCTTTGTCTCCAGGAAAGTGCATAAGCAATGGCTCAGCCCTATTCAGTGTCTTCCGACTGCCCTAGAGGTCAGTAAATGTGTTCGCCGCTATCCCACACCCTGTTGCTGTTGGACTCTGAAAGATGTATTTTGTCCGTGCAGGGACCCGGGGGAGTGTGGTGTGATGTAGATGTGGTTGAGTTCTCATATTTTGGTGCTCCTGAGCCAACCCCAAAAGAACAACTGTACACTGAAATAGTTGATGACCTGCGCGGTGGCGATCCTTGCATTGGTTCCGGTTCTCAGGTAATGGGGTAATGCCATTCATATAGTCTGTAGCCTGTTTTAGTTTTGTTCTCAGTGGGTTCCCTCTTTTCCATTCATATAGTTAAATGTTTTTCATTCTAAGTGGGTATCATCCAGTTGAAGGACATTGCTACTCACGCTAATCTCTATGTCTCATCCTTTTCGGACCGTTGCCTTCTTCAACAGGTAGCTAGCCAAGAGACATATGGGACCCTTGGTGCAATTGTCAAGAGCCAAACTGGGAATAGACAAGTTGGTTTCCTCACTAATCGGCATGTTGCGGTCGACTTGGATTACCCAAACCAGAAAATGTTCCATCCTTTGCCTCCAACTCTTGGACCTGGTGTGTACCTTGGGGCAGTTGAAAGGGCTACTTCATTCATCACAGATGAGCTTTGGTATGGTATATTTGCAGGGATAAATCCAGGTAAAACCCAACCCTTCAAAACATAGCCAGGACTCCGTAGAATCCAACTCTGTCTAACCTGTCCTGTTTATCTTCACTCTTTCTCCAGAAACTTTTGTCAGAGCCGATGGGGCGTTCATTCCCTTCTCTGATGATTTTGACATGTCCACCGTCACTACCTCCGTAAGGGGTGTCGGGGAGATCGGCGATGTTAAGATCATTGACTTACAGGCTCCTATTGATAGCCTTATTGGGAAACAGGTGATGAAGGTTGGACGAAGTTCAGGGCTGACAAATGGAACTGTTTTGGCATATGCGCTTGAGTACAATGACGAGAAAGGCATCTGCTTCTTGACCGATTTTCTTGTGGTAGGTGAGAACCAGCAAACTTTCGATCTGGAAGGGGACAGCGGAAGTCTAATTATATTGAATGGTGAAGATAGGGAGAAGCCTCGGCCTATTGGTATTATATGGGGCGGGACCGCTAATAGGGGTCGGTTGAAGCTCAAGATTGGCCAGCCTCCCGAAAACTGGACTAGTGGAGTTGATCTTGGACGCCTCCTTAATCTCCTCGAACTTGATCTCATAACAACCAACGACAGGTTAAAAGGTGGCTGTTCATTTTCAATTGCTTGAAAAATTGTTGGTGCATGTAGCGTTTTATCTGTAGTTTTCTGATGAAAGGGTTATGGATGTCAGTGGCAGTTCAAGAACAGAGGGCCGCATCTGCAACAGCGATTGGCTCGACAGTTGGGGACTCATCTCCTGCAGAAGCTGTTACGGCCAAGGAGAAACTCCTGGACGAGAAACAAGAGTCACTAGGTCTTCAGATACAGCACATCCCTTTGGAGGTAAAACCGTGTGGTGCAAACAGGAGTCTGCCACTGTTGGATACCGACCTGAACTTGGAGGATGGGGCCAATGCAGCTTGTCCCAGCATTGAGCACGAGTTCATTCCGAGCTGCTCCAAACGGTCTCCTCTCCATCACAACCTCCGCTTATTGGACCGGGCGGCTTCTGAGAACCTCTCCTCATTGAGGAATAACTGTGACGAGGATGTCTATGTTTCTCTGCAGCTCGGCGACAATGACGCAAAGAGAAGGCGGTCCGATGCACCCGACAATGATGTAACGGAGTCTTAGGGAGTAACTTGGTGCCTGGTAACTTCGCCCGAAGGATGATAAGTAACTTCGTTTTAGCTGGAAATGTTTGGCTTGAGCGACGTTTGTAAATTAGAAACGGTGGTTCGGGATGTTTCGCCCTTTCGGCGCAAACCTAAGATCTTCAACATGAGATAAAGAACAGTATGTGATTAGACGAAGCAGGTGCTTCGTATCTTGCATTCCCGAGTAACTTTGTGGGATCATTCAACACTGTACTGACTCGACTGATGAGGAAACGCCGGCCGTGATGGTTGGGAACGTTAGTCGCAAGAGTCCCGGAACACGTCCTGCCCCCAACTTCAACCAAATATCCATCTCTAATGTAGACATCATTCCACTTTTAAGGGCTAGTTTATGCATACACGTTAATATAGTTAGGAGGAAGGTACTATAGTTACATGCAGTTGAAGGTCCCGAATTTCTCAGGGTCGTACCTGCCCGCCTTCTTCATCTTGTTGATGTCCCGGACGAAGTCGATTATCACTCCTCCCTCGTTCAACCTCTGTATATAATAAGGGTGGCTGAAGTTCAGACAACCCCTCCCTCGTTCAGCCTCTGTATATAACAAGGGTGGCTGAAGTTCAGACAACCGATGCTGTCAGAGAAAACACAGATGTTTCAGGAGGAACCAGAGACGTGAAATGATGCTGAACAGCGTCGAGCATTTGCAATCTTTCGAGGTTGGAGGCCCGAGTTGGCCACGGAATCGAAAATACATGGCTGTTAGAAAACTTGTAAAGGCGCGCAAAGCACTGCCGTTGTTGGTGACACTTACTGCAAGTCTATAGTGCTTGCAATATCGCCATAACGATTTAGTTCCGAGCCTTGCCAAGTTGACCCTCTGAGAAGAATCAGAGAACATTAGATAAGTTGAGTATGTTCAAAAGATGAATCCCCAAGTGAACATGGTTGCTTTTTTCTTACAGGTCGAGGAGGCCGTTTCATGAAGGAATGAACATCTCGATAACTTCCATGGCATAAAGACTTGGCTGAGCCAGATGAGATCGACGGCCTTGTATGCCTTACTCTTGGCTTGTTCACTTTGCGGATGTTTATATTATCTGCACAATAATGTAAGAAGTTCTGAGGAATCAGTGATAGAATTCCACAATAATGTAAGAAGTTCTGAGGAATCAGTGATAGAATTCCACAATAATGTAAGAAGTTCTTGATCCTTTCCGCCGGTTTCGGATCCGCTACTAGAACCGAAATCAGGATCATCCTCCTCATTCCCAGTAGGATGCTCCAGAACACTCAGCGCATTCCGTTGCAACTTCACTTCCTACTGGAAACAAACCCACTTGAGAAAATGGGATTGCAGTGAATGGTGGATTCTTACGCATTAAACTTCAAAGTAAAACCCTGAGAAGTTCCAGGATTCCAAAGTGTTGTGAAGAGTTGAAGAAGCTTAAGAGAGAATGAGAAACACAGTAAATGAGTCCCCCCCCCCAAAAAAAAGAAAATGCAGATCCTGGAAAATTACTGTCGCGATAAATGCATGAACAGTAGAAAAAAAATCTCATTATTTACTTACTCGTGACAAAATTATTGGACTTTGTTTGGAAAGTAGTGCTTTGCTGTATCACAGAAAGTATTTTACGGAACTATTACGACATAGCGAAGTGTTTCTGGAAATAAAGAACATGGAAATTTGGAGAGTTTATTTTAGCTAATTGCGGAGCCTTTTTCATTTTTTACGATCAAAATACCTTCTTGGTCTTTTTCTACCACGCTTAGGACATTTGAATATTGCTTCTCATTTTATGGAGTCATAGGAAAGATATAGAAAAAGCATTCAATGTGCCTTAATCCCTAGGTCATTAACTCCACCACACTATTAAGGCCATTAACACCACCCCACTAATACACTTAATGAGATTGCAAATTAATATGACATTTAACACGACATTTCACACCCTTTCTTAATTTGTAATCTTTAGAAGCTTCTTGAATAACTCGAGCTTCTCGAAATTTACGGCCTTTGTTAGAACATCAGCGGGCTGGTCCTGGATATGAATAAACTCCATAACTATATCCTTTTTATCACCATTTCTCTGATAAAGTGGTGGCGTAATTCAATGTGCTTTGACCTTGCATGAAACACGGGGTTCTTCGTCATAGCAATGACTGACTGATTATCACAGAATACTGTTGTTGGATGAGCAACCTTCTTAATCTTACTGCTTCATGAATTGCTTCATTTGCTGCAATGTATTCTGCTTCAGCCGATGATAACGCCACAGTAGTTTGCTTCTTCGAATTCCTGGAGATGGGTTTTATTCCAAAGAAGAAAAGATATCCTGACGTACTTCTTCGATCATCAATACTTCCTGTTCAATCACTATCAACATATCCCACATGGTTGTTGTCTTCTTCTTTTGTGTACTTCAAACCAACATTATTTGTTCCTTGAAGATAACGTAAGACACGCTTCACTGCTGCAAAGTGAGTCTTGGTGGGATTGTTCATGAACGTTGACAACATACTTACACTTTGAACGATATCTAACCCTTGTGTGGGTTAGATAGATCAACGAACCAACCGGGCTTCTATAAATATTTGAGTTAAACTTTTTAGCACCATCATCCTGTTGCAGCTTCTCATTAAGAGCTACTGGAGTTGCTACAACTTTGGCGTTCTCCATGTGAAATCTTTTCAACATGTCAGCAACGTAGTTTCTTGAGAAATAATTATCTCTCCTTTGCTCTGCTTCACCTGCAAGCCTAGAAAATACTTCATTAATCCAAGATCCGTCATCTCAAATTCATCCATCATTGCCTTTTTGAACTTCTCCATTAACACCTTGCTGGTGCTAGTATAGATGAGATCATCCACATAGAGACAAGCTACTGGAAAATCAGCATCGCGCTTCTGTACATAGAGAGAAGGTTCTACCAAACTTCTTTCAAATCCATTCTTCTGCAAGTAGAAATCTATCCTGAAATTCCATGCTCTTTGTGAAGTCGATACACTTTGACTTTTTGTCCTTTAACAGCAAACCCTTGAGGTTGTTGAGCATACACTTCCTCTTCTAGTACTCCATTAAGAAAGGTTGACTTCACATCAAGTTGGAACACTTCAAGCTCCATTTGCGCGGCAAACACTTCGAATAGTCTCCATTCTGGCTACAAGGGCGATAGTCTCAATGAAATCAACTCCGGACTGTTGTGAGTAACCCTTTGCTACGAGACGAGCTTTGTACCTCTGTACACTTCCATCCTCATTAAACTTTGTTTTAAATATTCATTTCAAGCCAATTGCTTCTTTTGCTTTGGGAAGGTCTACTAGGGACCAAGTATCATTCTTCTCAATACTAAACATCTCTTCTTTCATTGCATTTCTCCACTCTTCTTATTTTGCGGCTTCTTCGAAATTCTGCGGCTCAGACGTAGCAAGTGCAAAGTTAGCTTGCTCGTAAACTTCAGTTAATGAGCAATAACCCTTTGGTTGCATATCATCGTCATAATCTTCATTATCTAAATTTACTCTTGAGGAACTAGTTGCTGTTGTATCAGTGAGATTTGAGAAAGACACTACTGCTAGTGCTTCTGGATAAGAAAATGTTGGCTGAGTCTGAGAAGACTCGTTCTCCCACTTCCACGCTGCATTCTCATCGAAAATAACATCTCTTGAAATCACAAGATTGTTAGTCTTTGGGTCAAACAAACGATAACCTTCAGATTCTTCACTATAACCAATAAAGATTAGCTTCTCACTCTTCTCATCAAATTTCTCCTTCTTCTTCGACAAAAGAGCATATGCAACACATCCAAATACCTTCAAGTGATCAACCACGGGTTTCCTCTTATGCCATGCTTTGTAAAACGTCTTGCTCTGAATAGCTTTCGTCGGTGATCGATTGAGAATGTAAGCCATTGTATTCATAGCTTCGACCCACAATGAATTCGGAAGACCCTTGCCTTTGAGCATACTTCGAGCCATCTCAACAATAGTCCCATTCTTGCTCTCAGCAACGCCATTCTGCTGAGGTGAGTACTTCACAGTAAGCTCTCGCTGCATGCCTTGCTGCTTGCATTAATATAGAAACAGCTCCTCCTCCACGATCCGTCCTTAAAGTCTTTATTTGATATCCACTTTGCTTTTCTGCATTGGATTTGAATCTCAAAAAAATAGTGAAAGCCTCTGATTTATTTTCAAAAAAGTATACCCATATAATACAAGTGTAATCATCAACAAATAAGAGAAAATATCTCCTGTTACTGATCGTTGGAGTTTGGGTTGGACCACAAATGTCAGCATGCACTAACTCAAGAGAGGCTTTAGCTCTCCAAGAGGTATTTGGAAAAGGAAGACGATGTTGCTTCCCATACACACATCCTTCACAGACGCATGTTGATGTTGATTGAATTTTTGGAAGACCTATGACCATATTCCTCTCTCTCAACAACGTTAGACCCTTATGATTCAAATGTCCATCTCGCATATGCCATAACTAAGCTTCATCAAAAACTTCACTCTTCAATGCAACATTCAAGAACGAATTCATCTACAGCAGAAACCAGTTGTTCGTCGTCATCTTCACTGTAATGATCTTCTTCTCATTTTTGTCAACGATCTCACATTGACCATCGGCAAAGGTAACCTTATAAACTCTCTTCATCAATTGTCCCACACTCAAAAGATTATGAGCAATGCCTGGAGAATAAAATATATCATTAATCCGCTTTTCTTCACCATTTGCTGCTCTCACAGCAACGATTCCCTTTCCTTCAATCTTATCTTCTTGCTGTCTCCAAGCTCTAACAACGAGTTGTAACTGTTGTCGATTTGGAAATCGACATCTCTTACACCTGAAATAGCAATCATTGACTCATTTCTAGCTTTTCTATAAATATAACAACTACCTTCTGAATTTCCAGGTCTACTCCAGGAATTATCTTCTCTATTGCGGAACTGGCTTGCTGTATGTCCTCTGCCTCTTCCTTGAGAACGGCTTCCACATCCACAACCATAAAACTCTCTGCTGTTGTTCACCGTACGCTCCTTCTGCTCCGAATTCTTTTCTGAAACATTTAACTTCATTTGAAAAGCTTGTTCAACAGGAGTTGAGTACTTACTCTTCTTTCGTGGGCTTCAAGCGAACCCATTAGCTCATACACAAAAATTTCTCCCAGATTCTTCGTTTCTTCAATCACAGCAATAACGTGCTCAAACTTCTGCAGCAGGCTTCTCAACACTTTCTCCACAACATTTTGTCGGGAACTTCATCACCGCAACACTTGATTTGATTCATGATTTCTATAACTCTCGAGAAGAAATCTTTCACCGTTTCGGACTCCTTCATGGCCAAGTTGTCAAAATCCCTCAACAAGCTTTGAAGCTTGATGGAAATCACTTTCTCCAAGCTTTACAACTCTTTATTAAGCATGCTCCATTCTTTCGCCTTCTTGAGACCATAAAGCCTTGGATAAATCGTCTACTTACGGATTGTTACAAGATCCGCAACGCCATCACATTCCTCATCACGTTTTCTTTTGCCTTCTTTTCTTGTGCTCCAGCACCTTCTTACTCACTTGACGAGTCGGTGTCTTCTTCAAAGCCTTCATCAATAATTCTCCACAAATCTTGTGAGATAAGGATGGTTTCCATTTACGAACTCCAATAATCATAGTGCTCTCCTTCAAATATCGGGATTTGGTTGGGCGAGTAGGAAAAGAGCATGCTGCTGGGAGACGTAGCCATGATCTGCTGTGCTCTGATACCAAAATTTGTTGGGGTTGTTTGGAAAGCGGTGCTTTGCTGTATCACAGTAAGGGTTTTGCAGAACTGCTACGACACAGTGAAGTGTTTATGGAAATAAGGAACAAGGAAATTTGGAGAGGATATTTTGGCTAATTGCGGATCCTTTTTTTTTTTAGAACCAGAATACCTTCTTGATCTTTTTCTTACACTCCTACAAAATTTGGAGATTGCTTCTCCTTTATATAGTCATAGGAAATATCTAGAGAAAGCATTCAATGTGCCTTAATTCCTAGGTCATTAAGTCCACCCCACTACCAAGGCCATTAACACCACCCCACTAATAATCTTAATGAGATTACAAATTAACGTGACAATCGATAAAAATCCCATAAATTATGTCTGTATTATTATTATATAAAAAAAACTGGGTGTGTGGTCAAGAGTGACGTCAAGCCGAAGGAAGAAATCTCTTTCGTTTAATATTCAAATTTCAATTTAAAAAAAATGAAAAAAAGAAGAAAAAAATAAAAAAATCTAATCCGACAAGGAGTACGGCAGACAGAGACAACCATCCATCCATAACAGGAGCAACACTCTCGGAACACTACAAACGAACATTAGTGGGAAGGAAAATGGCAATGGAAATGATTTCGGTAAAAATATTTCCGAAGTCGAAAGTTATAAAATATTTTGGCTAATATCCTCAAATTAATATTTTAAATACTAATTTTTTAAAAATATTTTAAGCAAAATCGACATTTGAAATATTGATTCCTTAAAGAATGAAATCGGTGTTTCAAATAATGATTTAAAAGCATTAGTCAATAAATTTTGAAATTAAGAACTCTATTTCGTAAAAATAATTTACAGATAAACGTTATTAAAGAACATGCTTCTAATGAAAATGGATTCCGTTTGCAATGAGGTGTGATGCCGGGACAATGGGTAGTAGTGAGCACACGATGCCACCATACCACTACGTAGAGTTTTGTATCGAAATATGATTAGTTTTGAAAAAAAAATTTGTGAAAGGCGCGGTCCGAAATTGCGACACTCAATTTACAAAAAAGACGTGATTCCCAAAACGATATATTGAGAGTTTTGCGAACTTAAACAACATTTTATAAACTTCTTTCAAACTAACCATAATCACGTACAAACCTACTAATAAATAAAAATAATAATAGTAGTCCTAATCTTCACCTTTTCTTTAGTTTTAAACTTTCAATGTACAAGCGGCGATCAAGCAATTACACGGGAAGGTTGGCAAGAACAATAAATAATAAAAAGAAGGATGTTATTTTATTCTGGATTTGATGTCTGGTATGGTTACGAGCTATGACGCGAAAGGAGGCAAAGTTAACAACTGCCCAATTGGCCCGGGTGCCACCGCGCCTTTGTCACGATGATATTTGTTTTCGAAAATATTTCATGAAACATGTTATTATTTTTGAAATTTGTAGATAATGTCCATAAATTGATATTAAAAACATTAAATTTGATTTGATTTAAAAAACCGAATTCGATATTTTTAACGTGAATTTAGGATAGTTACTCGCAAGATTCATTCATAGTTGGAATCAAGCTCTAGATCTCCGGTCCAATGATCCGACCAATAATAACCATTTGGCACCTCCCCCCAATTGTAATGATACTTTTAAAGGAGAACGTCCCCGAATCGCAAACCTACTGGTTAAAAAAAAGGCCTACGTCCACGGAAAAGTCTTCCGGAGGTTTCACCAGATAATCAAGATTACAAATAACACCTAAGTGTATTTCTCACCCGCCCGAGATACAAGAAGAAACCAAACCCCAAGTAGCCTTTACCTCGACCCGATTGGTTCCTTACTCTCTCGGAAACACTATCTGCTCGCCCGTGTATCACACCATGTTGCCCCCTCTATTTAAAAACCAAAGAAACAGAGATCATGCCTAAATCTCCAGGAGATCTAATTGAAGATATAAGGCATTCCGCTCTAAATAGATTTTAGAGATTTGTTAAGATCCTAATTCACATCTCTTATCAAATTTGTCTTCACTCTCAACGATCTCCCACTTGAAAATAAATTAGTTTCATCTCCATCTTGCGTATACATTGGCAGCATTCCTGCTCAATTAGTGATTGAGCCCAACTGAGGTAGTGCATAACCTCGATTTTCTGTGGTTACAACCTTTGTGAGCATGTCCGTCGGATTCATCTCACCTCTTATTTTGTTCAATGTCAAAGTCCCGTCATTTACCAATTTCCTATGTAATGGTCCTTCAATTGGATATGCTTAGTTCTTGAATGAAACACCAGGCTCTTTGCGAGATACATAGCACTTTGACTATCGGTATAAAGAGCTCCGTAATCTTGATCCTTTCCAATTTCCTTTAGAAAATTGAGTAACCCAACCATCTCCTTCCCAGCTTCCGAAATCGCTACATACTCTACTTCAGTAGTTGAGAGTGCCACACATTTTTGCAATCTCGACATCCAACTTATAGCCATACCTCCCCATGTGAAATCATAGCTAGAAGTGCTATTCCGATTATCTAGATCACCCCCAAGATCTACATCAACAAAACCTTCTAGACTTTTGCCACCCCTTTTGAAATTCAACGCCATACCTGAAGTTCCTTTTAAATACCTTAGCAGCCATTTCACTGCCTCCCAATGCTCGGTGCCTAGATTTGTCATGTATCGACTGACTAATCCCACTACATGAGCAATGTCAGGTTTGGTGCATATCATTGCATACATGAGACTACCAACTACCGAGGAATATGGCTCAGTTGCCATATATTCACATTCCTCCTTTGTTTTTGGTGCTTGATCCATTGAGAGCTTGAGTTCTTTTCCTAACGGTGTAATTCTTGGCTTAACATCTTGCACTCGAAAATGATCCAACACCTTGCTGATGTATCTTTCCTGTGACAAGATTCGTGTACCGGCCGATCTCGAGAAATGCGCATACCCAAAATTTGATTTGCTGGCCCTAAGTCCTTCATCTCAAATTCTTGAATTAGCTCTCGTTTTAGCATGTTGATTTCCTTCATACTCGCACGTGCAATAAGCACGTAATGCAAAATTGGGACCAACTCTAGATACTACGACTTGTAGCAAATCAAGGTGGAGTTACTTTTTTCACAACCGTCCGTTTGATCGAGAAAGGAACCAAACAGGATACCAGCATCCCTCGAATGAACGTGATGAGATTTGGCCAAGTCGGGAACAAGTCGAGAGGAGCGGTCGAGATGAGAACTATCTTTACGGAAATGAAGTAGTTGAGTTGACAACTCGACAAGACATGAATTCATCTCGAGATCAATAAGACTTTGTCAACTCGCGAAGACAACAAATCGTCATGAGATCGGTCTTGAGATCAAGAGTACGAGGTCCATCTTGAGAATAGGAGGACGATGTTTGTCCCGAGGTCAGCTTCAACCCGCTGAAGGGAAACTCGAAATAGGGAATTCGAGAAAGCCTCAATTCAGGACTCATTTGCAGGAAGACCCAACTGACGTCAGGCCTAGCTTTCGTAGTTAATAATTTTGGACTTGTTTTTAAATAGCTTTTGGTTGTTTCTATTTTGGCCTATTTGAGAGCTAGGTTTAGTCCATTTCCGGTCCTATATAAATATGACTCATGTGTTTAGGGTAAGATATAACCATTTCCGTCAAGTTTTTTCGTGAATTTTGCGCAACTTCTCTTATCGTTTGGTGGAATCCAATCGTGGTGAGATTTTATCCGAGCGTCCCCATAATCGGTAGTGTTTCTTTCAACCCTCGTGACATTTTGATGGTGCTTAGGTTGTATCCGTGGCGATCCGAGTTCTATTCCGTTCGTTCATTTCGTAGATTCTCGTTCATTCCGTTTCGTCGTCGTCGTTGTGTTTCCCGTTTCCGCGGCTTTCATGCATCAATTAGTATCATAGCGTACGGTTATTGAAGAGGGCAAGGTTGTTGTGATGGCGAATAAGTTGTGGCGTTTTATGACATTGGAGGAGAAAATTACAGATTTAAAGTACATGGTGCACGTTGCTCGACTTGAATAGCATGTCGAGGACCTCCAAGACAACTTCAAGATCTCGAAAATCCTCTTTTTGACTCTCCAGTCATCTATCTCGAGAACCCTCTATTCGACTCTCCAGTCGAAGAGGATGCTTACCTTCTTTGACAGAACACTCGTTCTATACATAACCGTCTAGATGGGATGTTCTTCAATCCTCTTTTCACTTTCAACAATGATGATATTGAGGGCCCCTCAAATGGAGAGATTCGATAAAATTTACATCCATCCCAACAAATCTTTACCAAGAAGAGATAGCTCGAAACGCGACTATTCAGAATCAAGAAGTTGAGGCTTATCTTGATAAAGGAGAAGACTTGGAAAAGGATTCAGGTCCGATTTGGGATTTTGAAGGTATTGAGGAGTCGGAGGAAGTGATTCCAGAGGAGTTGATACTCGAATTTCCGGTGGAATTCCACCAGCAGGTTGAGTGTCTGGCGGAAGATCGATACAAATGGGCTTTTGCTGGGGAAGCTAATTTTGAGCCGTTGAAGATAGGTGAGGTTCCCGTCCTTGAGTTACTGGATTTTTTTGGAGCATTCTAGGTCGGATGTGTCACCTCAGTAGAAGGAACTGGAGTACATTTTCTTCAGTCGCAGGCACCCATCGCATGCTCCAACGCGAAGCTGAAGGGAGATATTGGTTCAACTATCAAGTCATTTCTAGTCGATAAGCAAGTAGAGTCACTCAAGTCGACCCTTTCCGATCCATCTCAAAATGATTGTTTAATATTAACATCAAGTCTGGAAGGATTGGTTTTGCCTACAATCGAGAGAAGTTGAGCTTGAGAAATTTGTTTGACCGAGGCAATCATCATGCTATTTACAATTGACTGAGCGAACGAGAAAGAAGTCAGTCGACGAGATGTACCAAAGTAGGAAGACAAAATCGAGTATGGACTCAGTGGAGTCTTTCATCGTGCGTTGCCGTCCAACAGTAGACTGGATAACGAAGAAGAGGACAATCTGATCGCAGAAAGATTTGAGGGTGAAGAAAATCTTTTTGTGGATGAATATGGGGACGGAAAGAGTCCCATGAGACCAACTCGGGACGAAGAGAGTCCCGAGAGAAAAACTCGAGAACGTCAACCACATCCTGTTAATATGCAAGTAGACATTCCCGAGTTCGAGGGAAAGTTAGACCCCGAAGAGTTTCTTGATTGGCTTCATACCATTGAAAGGATATTCGATTATGAAGAGATCCCCGAGGATAGGCAAGTCAAGGTGGCAGCCCTTAGACTTTGAAAGTATGCTAGTTTGTGGTGGGAAAACTTGAATCAACAGTAACGTCGAGAAGGGAAGGAGAAAATTTGCTCGTGGGGTAAAATGAAAAGAGTGATGAAGAAGCGATTCCTACCCGAACGGTATCGACAAAATTCATTTCTTAGATTGAACATCTTAAATTAACAATCCTTGAGTGTTTCTGAGTACACTTGAAGTTCGAGAAATTAATGCAACAAAGTGATATCACTGAGTCCTTGGAGGAGACGATCGCGCGATATATCAGGGGACTGAAGCCCCAAGTTGCTGAGGCGGTCGAGTTACAAGATTATTGGAGTTTTACCGACGTGTGTAATCTCGCGCACGATGTCGAGAACAACAGTCGAGGATGATGACCCAGAAGCCGTTGTTCGTGAAGACACTCCTTTCAACAAGGGGAGTGCCTCCACGAGAACGGATCCCTCGCCTAAGTCCGTAACCCTTAACTCGAGTGAGCATGAACAACAAGCTAAGAGAACGGTTGCGGTTACAACCATGAGGAAGACTCCTTTCAGCAAACGGAGTTTGTCCTTGAGAACTCCAATCTCAAGTAATCACAAGGATTAGGGTCATGCCAAAAAATATGAACTCTGGGATGTTGAGGAAGAATGCTTTGAGGAGCCAAACTAATGAGAAATGACGGCCAGTCGTGGGATCATAACTGCAAACGGGGATTTGCATAAGGGCAACAAGCGACAATGCCTCCTGCTTAGCCGTTGCGTGGAACAAAGCCAGGGATGTCAAATGAAAGTGACAAAGGGAGTGGCACCATCATAGCCTCCACTATCAGAGTCTCGCAGCTGATGTTGTCAGCCACGCCACACGTTCGACTATGCGAGCTTCAGAGGTGGAATCAGGAGAAAGGCATCCAGGAGAGGATCTCGCTTTGTCCCTTCACCCCATTCAACTTGAGAACGATACCGCGGGGTGATTGAAGGGAAAACTTAAGGCCGATCAAGTTGACAGGGAACGTCTGGAGTAAGTTGCATATTTTTAGCCTCATCGAGCTTGACGAAGATCAGGAGAGTTCGCTCGCCTATAATATAGGAGGGCAGCAGTAAGTACGAGAGATCGAGAATATTATGCAACAAAACCACGTCCATATGCAAGTGCTAACGGATGCCTGTATTCGAGTACTGCTCGAGTCAACTCAGGATTTGTTGACGAGGTATTCTCGAATAGGAACTGGTGGAGTATTGTTTCAGGTGAATCAAGACCGCACAAGTTTGAGGGAAAAATTTTCTCAACAACGAGAGTATGATGCGAAATCATGACCAACTCTAGATACTTCGACTCAAAGCAGATCAAGTGGAGTTACGTTTCTCACAACCGTCCGTTGATCGAGAAGGGAACCAAACAGGATACCAGTATCCCTCGAATGAACGTGATGCGAGCTGGCCATGTCGGGAACGAGTCGAGAGGAGCGGTCGAGATGATGACTACCTTCACAGAAGTGAAGTGGTCGAGTCGACAACTCGACAAGAAATGAATTCATCTCGAGATCAACAAGACTTTGTTAACTCGAGAAGACAGTAGATCGTCTCGAGATCAAGAGTACGAGGTCCATATCGAGAATAGGAGGACATTGTCTGTCTCGATGTCAGCTTCAACTCGCTTAAGTGAAACTCGAGACCGGAAATTCGAGAAAGTTCAAGTTGGGACTCATTTGCAGGAAGGCCTAGCAGACGTCAGGCACAATTTTCGTAGTTAATAATTTTGAACTTGTTTTTAATTAACTCTTGGTTGTTTCTATTTTGGGCCTATGTGGGAGCTAGGTTTAGCCCATTTCTGGTCCTCTATAAATAGGATTCATGTGTTTAGGGTTAAATAGAACCTTTTGAACTTTTTACCCAAATTTAGTAGCTGTCAAGTTCTTTCATGAACTTTGCGTAACTTCTCTTATCGTTTGGTTGAATCCAAGCGTGGCGAGATTTTATCCTTGTGTCCCCATAATCGGTGGTGTTTCTGTATCCGGTTGTGTGGCGTTCAACCCTCATGACATTCCCGGTGGTACTTAGGCTGTATCCGTGGCGGTCCGAGTTCTATTCTGTTTGTTCGTTTCGTGATTCCCCTTCGTTCCGTTTCACTGTCGTCATTGTTTTTCCCGTTTCCATGGCTTTCGCGCATAAGCATGTCATCGAGTTATAAAGCAAAATAACATAACAATCGCCAACAAATTTAATATAACAACTGTGATTCGCATCACCTCGTTTGAAACCATAATTGCCCATGAACTTATCAAACTTTTTATACCATTGTCTTGGAGTTTGCTTCAAAGCTAATAAACGGAAGAAAACTTCAGTGGTTTGGGCAGATTTTGATGAAATCTCGGAGAATGGAGAGAAGAAGATTATGCTTTCATTGCCACCATCTTTTGACAATTATTAAATCTGGGAGCACATCTCACTTGAAGAGGGATAGAGATAATTATTTGAAGAGAAAGATTAATTTGAAAGAAATTGAAAGACAAACACAACTGAGTTTTTTGTCAATCAATGGAGCTAAACTTCTACTTCCTGCTTTGCATTCGGGAAAGTTTGACATGGAACAAATGAGGGAAGCAGCTGCGCATTACATTATGATGCATGAACATCCATTTTCTATTTTGGATGAAGATGGTTTCAATAATATGATGAAGTTAAGGATGTTCCATTTTGGGAACATAGTCCTTGTAGTTTTTTGTTGATTTAAAAAATTTGGACTACTTGTGGATATGTTTTGGAAGGTGTTCTTGCGGTTTGGGGTTATTTTGAAAAAGTTGTGGTGATGTTTTGATGTTTTTTGTGGAGATGTTTTGATGATTCTTGTGGAGATGTTTTGATGTCATTACTCGTAATATTCTGATTTGGAGCCAATCGAGCCAAATTCGAGCCCAACGAGTCGAGTTGAGTTCAAGTCCAACGAGCTGAGCCGAGTTCGAGCTGTCCATTTGAGTTTAGGCTCGGCCTATATTCAAGCCTGTCGAGCCTATCGAGCCGAGCTCAATCTCCCTAAAGTTGGACCGAGCCAAGCTCGACTTCAGTTTTTTGGGCTCTATTGAGCTCGAGCCAAATTCGAGTTTATCGAGCCGAGCTGAGCCTAGAAGGGTCCGGTATCAGTTCGGCCTGTTTTCACCCCTAGCTTGGACAATGATTACTCCTCACAAGCGTATTATTGGATTTGTCACACCAACAATACTCCCTGTTAACCGGGCTTTGATATAAGTTGTAAAGAAAATAACGCCACACAACACGCACGAGATTTAAGTGGTTCGGCCGAAACCATCCTACGTCTACGGAAAAGTCTTCCAGAGGTTTCACTAAATAATCGGGATTACAAATAACACCTAAGTATATTTCTCACCTGCCCGAGAAACAAGAATAAACCAAACCCCGAATCCCGAGTAGCCTCTACCTTGACTCGATTGTTTCCTCTCTTTCTTTAGTTAATTTTTAAAATCCGTGAAATAGCGATGAGTTAAAGATATTTGGTGTTTTTTGTTAGACTATATAATATAAATCAATTTTCACTTCTACCGTTTAAGTTTTTAAGTCAAATAGTAAGATTTTTTTTACATAATATCAATAGTACTAAATTCAAACGCATATGATGCCTCCTGTGATAATTGCATTTATTATACGGAATATTTGGTCTTTTTTTTGGTCGAAAATCCATTCAAGAAGTATTCGACGTATCACGTCAAGCTTTTAATAAGGAATTAAGAGATGAGTTTCATTACAACACTTTCTTCTGTGGTTGAGATCCAATCCAACCCCCGGAGCTGAATTCTTCTTCTCCTTAAATGATTGATGTGTTTGATCAACGTCCGTTCTTTACTTAGACTTTGACCCAGTCATACCATTGCATGTATTCCTCTTTGTCTCGTCTAGATGGTAAGAACTCACAAATGTAGTCTTACATTGACTCACAATCCCTCCTTCTTACAAAGTATATATATATAACAAGGGCACTGATTTTTGTCCCCTGCATCGTCCTCCTCCTCCTCATCATCTGTTGTGATTCCGAGCAAGCGGAAACATGGCTGTCGAGGCTTATACGGAGAAGATGCAGACCCGGCAGAGCTATCGGAACGTCTGGCATGCGGATCTGCTCCACACAGCCCAGGCCGATGTCAAATGTAAGCTTAAAACACATCACTTTTAACGTCCTGTCCCCGGATGAAGTTCCTGACCGTTCGATGCTGTGGAATTTTGCAGATTTCTGCTATGCGTTGTGGTGGTAAGCGCGTGACGCATTAGTCCATTACTGACCCGATTCCGTCCTTTGCTTAATCTACGAAACTGTCGTTCATTCGATGACATGCGTGATGTTTTTTCTCTGGGATCTTAGCGGTCCGTGTGTCTCGTACTTGCTCCGAAGGAGGGCTCTTTACAATGACATGTCGAGGTACGAGTGCTGCGGTGGTTACTTGCCGTGCAGCGGCCGATGTGGAGAGAGTCAATGCCCCGAGCTCTGCCTCGGTGCTGAGGTGCCGAAAATCATATCAGTCCTTTTTCATGGTCTTCTCTGTAACTAGGATCTGAAGTTTCCCGAGTGTGTCAGGTCATTTGCTGTTTTGGGACCTCGGTCTCCTCGACTAGATTCCTCCTGCAGGATGAGTTCAACATACAAACAACCCAGTGCGACAACTGCATAATTGTATGTATTAACATTTCTACGCTTTGACAGGCAATTAATCACGGATTTTGAACCATTTTGGGAACTAAGCAATCCATTCGGTTCATGTACCTCAGGTGTTCATGATTGGCCTCCAGCAGCTCGCTTGCATATTCTCCATAATCGCCATGATAGTCGGAAACAGCGAGCTATCGCAGGCTTCCCAGATGCTCAGTTGCTTCGCCGACATGGTCTACTGCTCGTAAGTCGTTTATCTCGCTAATCCATTCCCTAAACCTACACTTTTTGACACTTCCAGTGCCCTAATTCGATCCCATTTTGCCTGCATTTCAGGGTTTGCGCCTGTATGCAGGTAAATCCCAATCCTTCACGACATGGCACGATCAACTATACTTGGTCAAGGTAAATCATGTCGTGTTTCGATTCGTGTTTCTTCCGTGCAGACACAACACAAGATCGAGATGGACAAACGGGATGGTGTGCTTGGAGATGACACCATGGTCGTCCCCAGCTTCCAGCAGATGTCACGCCTGGATCAGCCTGTGCCTCCCGGGGTGGGTTACCCATATCGTTACTGAAACAGGAAATTACGACACTGAGGAGACTGAACGGCGTTGGTCCCGTCGAACTCCCCAAATCCGATCATTTGTTGTCCGTGTCTGAGAATATTCTTCGTGATATGTATTTAAGTCAAAGAAACATCACCGTGATTAGCGTCTATATCATCTTGTAGAACGAATCAAAGTATTATGGACAACAGCGTATTTTGAAGGAGTTACTTGGTTTGATCAGAGACCAAGCAGAACGTTTTTAAGTACGAGGAGGACTTGAGGTTGGAAGAAAAGTCACAAGTTCGGTTTTTCCACGTCAAATAAAATAAGATTAATTAAGAAAAAGAAAAAAAACGCGTCTTTTTCCGATTCTTTCAAACTGCTTTGCACAACATCGGCAACCGGCCGTCGCCGGGACGGGGGCGAGGGCTAGCGCTAGGGCGATCCGGACACCCATTAACGTTATCTGTTGCTGGGGCTAGGTTTGTGTTCGTGGGGAGGAGGGGAGTGATGGCTTCGCAGGCGGACGTGGACCAGATGCAGCTGAGGCAGAACTACAGGAACCTATGGCACGCTGGCTTGTTGCACACCATCCAGACCGATACTCCCTGTTTGTGCCTTCCCTTGACCTGGGATTTCGTCCTCCCCACGTTTCTGGGTCCTGAGATGAGTTGTTGATTGCTGTTTTTGGAATCGTCATGGGCGGTTTAGCCCTGTTGGGGTGTTTCTGCCTGAGAGGTCGTTGACTTGGTTTTTACCGGTTGGCCTTGTTGGTTCTCTGCCGAGGGAGGTTTTCCGCATTCATCGTTCTCTTCACAGAGGCAGTGTAACTCGCGTATTCATCCTTTGTAGAACGACAATTGACTTACAGTTGCATCATCACGGTCCTTTCCGTCCAGAGAAAATCATGGTAGATTCAGATTTTTCCTAGCCCGAGGCCTTTCAAGATCTTGATTTTTCCACTTCGTCTCTGCATCTGCTTCATCGTTTTCTTGTGATTCAGTCATTGATCTCAATGAGCGAATGAGGTGAATTGATTTTTCCATCAAATTATGACCCATGAACCGCTTGAAGCTAGTATTGCTCTTAAATCTCGCTCGTTCTCATTGCGTAGGAAGACTAGGACACCAGTTTGTAATGGCGTTTTACTTCCCCAGTATTTCTGCGTTTTAGAAAATGGAATTTTTGTTAAAACCTATCTCCTTGTGTGTTATATTGTGTCGATTTAGCCGGTATCTTGTAGGCATGATTACAATTACAGGCTTACATTTGGACTGATGATTGTGCGTGCGGTGGATTGAAGTGGAACATTTGATTCTTCATTTACTTGATCTGATAGAAAATACTCTCGTTCGCCTTTCTCTGGAATCATTTGTTTAATTACCACGTTGAATTATCATTTCTTAGATAATTTGGAATTTCTCTTGGCTGCTTATCTCACAAGCGGATCTTTGTGATCTTACATTAACTGATCCTGGTAAGAAAATGATGTTGGTCTGAGCCAATATGTAGACATAGCCACTTCTTTTATGTTACTCTACCTACAGTTCTTGTCCCACATTTTGAGCCGAGTTTCTGTTAATATATGTTCGGATTTCCGGTTTCCTCTGCTTCGGTAACTCAGTGGCCTCAACTCGATTCATGTTTCAAGATGAGTTCGATATCCAGACCATGCAATGTGACAATTGCATTATCGTACTTCCACATCTCTCTCTCTCTCTCTCTTGCACAGACCAGTTGCGCTGTATGGTTTTAGTTTTGTCTCCAGCACTTTGTCTTATGTCTGCACATGTATTCTGGGTTTTATGTTTTGCCTCCAACAACTTGCTTGTATATTCTCAATCATTGCGTTGATTGTTGGAAGTTGAGAAATGTCGGAAGCTTCTCAGTTGCTGAACTTGTTGTCCGACTTGGTTTGCTGCACGTAAGACTTCTCGGCACTTCTCTTTTGACCAGCACAAAATGACCGGTCACTGCTCGATCCAAACTTTTTGTGGTTAGTTAAATTCGGTTGACTCTTCTGTTATCACATGGCCTAAAATTTTCTTGTGGGATATGTGCCTGTATGCAGGTAAGCGAAAGGATCCTTTCCTTCCGCGTCATCTTTTTACCTTCCTTTGATCATTTTTGCCCTTCTAAGTTGCCATGACGACGGCAATTTCATCTCTCTTCAATGTTTAGACTCAACGCAAAGATCGAAATGGACAAAAGCCGTTCAGCAGATGGCGGTCCCTCCCCTGTTGCCCTACTAAGTTCCCAAGGCAGTCCCTCCCATTCAGCAGATGTCGCGCTTTGACCAAGCCGTTCCTCCAGCCTTCGGGTACCCTCCGCTGCTGTACGGCTATCCTCCACAGGATGCTTACTGTAACAGCTCAGACCCACCGGCACAGGATATTGTCCGCTCTAGGCCTCGCCCGCACTGTTTTGTTTTTGGCGACCGACGCATCGGCCCCAAAACGTGTCCTGTGAGGAGAGGTTTCCACAGATTCGAGAAACAAGACGGTAGATATTGCCACAGTGGAGGTATAGTTTTATCATGTCCGCTGTTTGACCGTCAAATGACGGAGAACTACTCTGATAAATTTTGAAAAATTTTGTAGGTCGTTTCAGTTGGTATCAGAGCGCAGTTAGTTGGAGTAATAAGGAGAAATAGGTTGCGCATTAGGGTTGATAGATAGAATAGTAGGCTCACCCGTGATACAAAATGACTAATTAGAGTCATGAATTGTTAAGTCGGAAAGGACTTGCCGTTTGAAATAAATGAGTTCTTTATGAACACTTGTGGTAGACATGGCTGTGGTCATCGACCTGATGCAACATTTCTTACTAAGCTCCAACGACCCTGTTAGTATTTCCTTCACCTTCCTCTCCTTCGATGCTTCTCGTCGATTCAAAGCCTGAAAACCTTGGATTCATTTTCCTTATCGAGAAGAATATTGCGGGCTTTCAGATCTCTGTGGATAAGAGGATTTCCAAGAGCCACATCGAATATTAAAGAATCAAAGCTATTATTTGGCATTTATTCATATATATTAGCATTTTCTCTTATTCTTGAATACAACATCCCAGAAACTTAACAAGGTTCCGATGCTGAAGCTTCGATTTAGAGGGTACTACATTCTTGAATTCATAGAGACCTTGTCGCGAACCTTTCAGAACTCTTTCCCTCTTTTTCCTATATAATGTGTACTTCTGGATCTATTTTCCTTAGCATCATCCTAACCTTACCTGCATATCCTGTCGTAATACATTCTCGGAGGGTAAAATACCATAGTTATACCCATATAAGCATCCACTTCCGGTCTTAGTGGTGAATTAGACTCTTTTGTTCTTGTTAGACTATAATCTCTTGATTCAAAATCATCACCTTCTGCCTTGGTCACCATCGCCTGAAATATACCTTTGTCAACCAGAACTTTGGGATTCGCAATTGTTGATGCTGCCTCAGACTCCTTCCTGCATCAAACATACATTTTGTTCTATTTCCTCCTTGAGTAATTATGATGTTGGTATTTCAGCCAATAGTAAGCAGTAAAGGACACGAGGTCCGATAGTTGTTCCATAATCGAGAAATCATGTGACTAGTCTCCTCAATTGCATCGTCCATCCCTTGTAATTCAAATGTCATCTGTATGAGCAATTGGTCCTCTATTTTCTGTTTCTGACTTAATTATTAATTGTTGTTTGCCCTTTCAGTCTAGGCATGACGTAGGAAATTATGCTACCAGAGCCTTGAATTTCCAGAATTACTGGTTGATGTCTTCTCATAAGACAATAAAACAAAAATATAATAAAGGCAGAAAATATGTTCTCTCATCACAAGTGATCAATAGTTATGAACACATGCAAATCGATGATTTCGCCGAGAACATTTGGATTCCTTCGGCTTTAAAGCTAATCAACCGTGTCAATTGTTTGCAATTTTGTCTAATGGTGGAGACGTTCCTTTATTGACCTGGTTTATGGGTACTAGCTCAGAACATCACTTTGAAAGATATTTACAATTGCGAGGTCTAGGATCATTCTCCCCTGTTCCTTAAGAAAGCACCTAATTGATAGGCTACTCTAATGGGCCAATGTTGAGTAATAATTGAACCGATTCCTTATTGTCAACTTTGTTAAAAAAAAAAAGAGAGAGAGAGCCTCGGATGTGTCCGAATGACAATAAGGACGTGTCATGAATTTCCTCAAGGTTTCCTGTTTGGTTACGCGTCTTAGAGACCTACCCCTCGGGGTATTACTTAAAGGAAATAAACTGTTGGCAAATATCTCTGTCTTCCTTGCCAAAAGTTGGTGTACTGGAGCGCAACTCTATAAGCTTCTTCTGTCAAGGGTAACCTGAGAGACATAGATCCCACACCGGGATCCGAGTTAGGTGAGGGACATCGGGAGATGGTTGCTGGTGGATTGATAATCATACTGGCAGTGAATTATTGCTGCACGTGTTCTTCTGAGGAGTGGTTCTTAGTGTCATGAATTCTTCTGATAAGTAGATCTTGGGAGGAGTGAATTTGGTGAGTGCGGCCTTTGATCTTTGAATCTGGCTGAAGAATGGGGACTTGACATTTAATCATGGTTGGGTCGATTAATTCAAGATTGCTTCGGGCGTTGGCCTTCTGACGGGTTCGTGCTACTCAAATTCTATTAGTATGCTTAATTTCAAACTTTTTGTCTGTCCCAATTTGCTTCTCCTCAGTTCACTCGGCCCTTGCCTTTCTGTGGCAGCCTCATTGATTTTCCTCAACGCCATTACAATTTCTTCTGCTGAATTCGATGGTCCTCTGTCCATCGTGACATTAGACTGGGCCTCTGTAGGAAATCACCCGTGAAATTTCAGGAATCTAGTTATGGACATCAGTCCCTCATCAGGCTAGTTTGGAAAATCATGAGGGCAGACGATAATAAATAGAGTCACATTGTTCTAACTTACAATTAATCAGACTACGGAGCATTCGATGAAAGTTATCCCTAGCTATGGTTCGTGATAGGTTCCTTCACTGCAATATAATAGGGAAGGAGGAAAAGATCTCCAGGTTACCTTACCCTCTATCTGTTGCTAAGACCGTCTGGGTTGTTTTTTAGGATAGCGTTCCTACTGTTAAGGCGTAGCTCTGTGAATCATGTGTATATAAAGCTGGTTAAATGCCCAAGAAGGAGTCCGTTAGCCAGGAATCAAACATCCTCTCACATATCAGATATGATATATGGTATACAGATTCTGTATATCATATATTTTCACCGTAGGGAAAGTTCGCCTGATAACTTTGACATTGCTGACAAGACTCAGTTTTGTAGGATTAGGCCTAACTAGATTTCTAGAGCCGATGAGGAGTAAGGTATGATAGTTGAAATCTGTTTGTTCAATTCTACTTTTATACGCATTTGATCTTTAGAAGTAGTCTTGCAAGATGTGCTTTTGCTGAAATACAGTTGTGTAGCTAGTAGATCGGCAACAGTTGTGGAGTTCAATTTTTTTGGTGGAATTCTTTTGATTTTCATTTTGGGAACATTAATCCCTACAATTCCTGACAATTCCCGTTCTGTTCTGCACAACTCAGTAGCACTCACTGGGAGAGCTAGTTTTACATTCTAGATGACACAAGTTTCCCTCCCTTTGCTAAATATATTCTCCATATGTGGGTTTCATCTTTCCCTTTCAAGTATGAGAAATTGGTCTGGAGAGGGGGAAACTTCTCATAACTTAACCCGTGGGCTCTCCGTAAGTGTATTATCCTATCTTGTATTTTGTGCAATGGTCCATGTCTTGCCAGTCAACTACATACTCTTAGGTTTTATCCACAAGGGCCTTCCTATCCCGTGCTTCTATGAAGTTATGATTATTTTTGTTTCTTCTGTTTTCGGGCAGTTCTCTTTTTGTTTCCTTCTCTCCTCTTCTTGGGAAGCAATTAGCCAAACTGACGGGAGACATAATCATTTTGTTGTAGGAAACACTGGCATTGCCTCTTATGTTCTACTAATAGTATTTGAGATATGGACTCTCCTTCCAGTGATTTTCATGTCTTTCATTGTTTACTCCGGGAACCTAGAAAGAAATGGTCTTGCTTGTGTGCTGCAATAAAGGTTTCGTTGAAGGAAATAAGATGATGAAGGTTTCAGTGTGCCTCGAAAAGCCCATGGCAATGAAAGAATCTATTATGCCGTGAATCTCTTTCACAATTTGAGATGTCTATCAAAAGTTTCACTTGTTTAAAAAAAAAAAAATTAAATTTCTCTAAAGCATGATTTGCTTAGATGCATGTCAATAGGAATAATGGATGGTAAATGCATAGCTTAATCTCTTGGACTTGCCTCACTTGTTAATTTGCTGCTTCTCTATTCTGGTATGTCAAATGCGCCAGCCTCGAAAAAAAAAAAACCACCTATGTTAATGTACCAATGTTAGCATTCATTTCTTATCATCTCCTTAAATTTTTCTTCAAAGAAAACGGTCCTTTTGAAACAGCCACTTTGTTCAAGTTGATTAGAAGTCTGACTTCTTGATTCGATTTCTTTGTGAGAGGGCTATTCAGAGACTGCAGTTCTGGGAATTCATTCCATTTTATTTGACCTCTTGACGAGTTCGAGATACTGGGTTCCTTGCTAGAGTTTTATTGTTTGTCATTGATAACATAATTACTTTTGCTTCTGTTTTGGAAGCTGAGACTTTTTACATAGTGCTCTAAAAGTATTTTAAGAGTAGTGTTCTCCACATCACGTGATTGTTACATCTTCGGTTTGGATAATAATCATTGTTCTGAAAGAAGCCTGTCTTTATATATTCGTGGCCTTTCTGTTCTATCGTGTTTTGTGGGCAAGGAGGACATAGAAGGTAGATTAGTTTTCCATAAATGAATTTAATATTACTTCAATACATGTGTTGGGAACATCTATTCGGTCGTGGGCTACTCCTTCTCTACCTGTCTCATGTACTGGCCGTGTCGTTATCTCTTCTTTCAAAGGGCCTATAATTGTATGCTTCCAAAACATCTCCACGATGGTTTTTCCTTCTTCCTCCTTCCTCCTTTCGATCAGAGCTATAAATCTTTGTGAGCTAATTGTTAGATGGTTGCTTTCTTCCGCGACCATCTTGTGTAACTATGTTATTCGTCATGGTCATGGTTATACCAAGTCTTGGGGAAGAACTAGGGAATGGTTGCATACAGAAGTCCCCTCAGGTTGCTGAATGTATGACTTAGTAACGGTGACTTCTCTAACCAGGGTACACGGCCTTAACTTTTTAAATGCCAACATGCCTTTCCAGTAGTTGCAGTTACTGATATGTGAACTTCCGACCCTAGATTTAAGTTGTGCAGAGAAAGGAAGTGTCTATTACTTAAATTTCGAGGACGAAATTTTAATAAGGGGGTAGATTGTAATGACCCGGAATTTCGAGAATAAAAATATATTATTTGGACTAGTATGTTGACTAGAAAATAGGACATTTGACCGAGTCAAAATCCGATGTGGCGTGAGAGTGTAATACTCTCGTTGTCAGTTGACGTTAATATCAAATATTATCGGGATTTTAGTTTGATTTCGTATGATTACTTCACGCGGGAAAGGGGACGCCTGTACCCAAGCAAAATCGGATTAAGTCGTAATAATATTCGAATAACGCCACAGATTTCGATTGGGTTTATAGTGACGGGTTGTTTTTGACTTGTTGATAATATGGAAAATGCGGATCAGGAATGAGGTTAACTGTGTCAGTAGTAAGGACTAATGAAATATGATATTAGATGGGTTAGTTGGATAGAAAATCCAATGACTTTACCCAATCTTATGACGTCCAACAGGATGAGGTGAGCAGGTAATATCTCTGTGACAGATGGGTAGAGTAGGAAAAATAAAATGCTGTACAGACGGCCAAATGAACGGATTGGACAATGGATGTTTCCGACGAATGGATGGATTGCGGATGAGGGGATCCAAGGGGAAATCAATGGTAGCATTTTGGGCACACTCACGTTGCATCTGCCGGGATAAGTGGGCCATTTGATTAATTATGAAAAAAAAGAGAAGAAAGAAAGATAAAACAGGTACAGTAAGCAAAAGGGGAAAGTTGCTGCAGACTTGAACCCCCTTAGCTTCTTCAGGAAGGGACGCGGGACTCTCGCAGCCACGCATCCTTCCGTGGCCATCTTTCGGAGTCGAGTTAACTCCGCCGCGTTGCCAACCGCGGGAAGAAGGTCAAGCGCAGGAAGCTTTCGCTCTGCAGAGGAGGAGGCAAGGGACGAGGTTTGGAGTTCCCGTTGCCGCAGCTTCGATTGAGAGAACATCGGGGACGAGGTACGTCCCACCCCCTTCCCCTGTCTCGTATGAATGTTACCTACGTTGCTTGTGATTAAATCGTGTCGCTGTTGGAGGATCTCGTGTGGAATCAGGGGAAGGAAGGGGAGCGGTATGTCGTAGGAGAGTGAGGCGGGCGAACGACGAGTGCGTCGTTCCGTGTGCACTCTGTACGTGCTGTTAGTAGTGGCGCCAGAAATCCCTGCGAATCTGATTGCCAGTTGAAGAGTCCGTAGTTTGAGCGGAGGAGGAGTCGCGAGAAGAGCGAATCTTCTCTGTAGTCTATGCGCCGTAGTAACAGGGCGCCGAGGCGATGAATGGGAGGAATCGCGATAAGTGCGAATCTCCCCTACGAGTCCGTGTGTCGTCGAACAAGGGTGCAGGCGTGATACTTGTTGTCCGCCGCCCTATTGTATCGCCCATGAACTTACAGTTTCGAAGATCAAATGGTCAGGAGTGGAATGTATTCCGTAGTCCTCGCTGAGACGAGGGAATTGCTTCACTGCGATGGGGAGCTGAGGACCAGCTTCGTGCATTAAAAATGAGGTTCGCAGTCCTCGCTGTGACGAGGAAATTGCTTCACCAAGGTGGAAACAGCGATTCAGCCTTGTGCTGATGAAGGGTGAGACTGAGTAATTCGTGGGCTTAATCTAAGAAATCGCCCTGTGTTGTAGTGCCCTTGCTGTTGTGTATTGACCGTCCTGAAAATCCGAATTATGCTATCTTGACCAATCTGCAGCTGACTTATTTGTACTCAAATGGAAATGTCGCTTCAGTGGCCTGAGGAAGTCGGGTCGGTGGTTAGGGATTGATGGGTAAGTTCGTGCGGCCGATCCGGAGAATCTGTTGTCTGTTGTACGGAATGGATCAGCCACGTTCGACCTCGGTTGATGGTGGTTGAGTTCCGTGAGTTGCGTGGGATTAGCGAACTGGAAATGAGGTTGCCACTACCCAACGATGTGGACTGACCGCGTCCGCATAGTTATGATTGGTAAGCTGATCGCGTAAGCTGAAAATTCATGGTAATATTATTTGTTCGGATTTTGGTACAAGAGTCGGATCGAAAAGTGAGAATGTGTTCCCGACTGTGGGTCGGAGGAGTACCGGGAGGCGACGACCACTCGCGGCCGTGCCTGCTGCCGGTCCCGGGCGCTCCCGGAGGAGTAGGTGAGGATGCACTACGGTGGTCCTGGCACCTTAAGAAGGGTTGATACGTGAGAGGAAGTTGATTCATGGGAGTCGCATTTATACATTTGTTTATGTTACCTCTGGGGATGGACATGCCATGTTTCTTAACGTGTTGACGTGATTTGTTATTATTCAGTTTAGCATGGATTTATATTACCTATTGTGAAATCCGTATGCATAAAGAATTTTCAAGGATTGCATGTTAGGGATTGGTTAGAGGTCTCATGTTTCGTATGTGTATAGGGTGTGCGTACTCAGCGAATTATCGCTAACCCCAATTGGGGAATTATTTTTAGTATGACACAGGATTAAGGTGATAAAGAGGACACGTGGCACATATTCGAGAAACAAGACTGTAGATATTGCCAGTGGAGATATAGTTTTGTCGTTTCCTAACGTGTTGACGTGATTTGTCATTATTCAGTTTAGCATGGATTTATATTACCTATTGTGAAATCCGCATGCTGCATAAAGAATTTTCAAGGATTGCATGTTAGGGATTGGTTAGAGGTCTCATGTTTCGTATGTGCATAGGGTGTGCGTACTCAGCGAATTATCGCTGACCCCAATTGGGGAATTATTTTTAGTATGACACAGGATTAAGGTGATAAAGAGGACACGTGGCACATATTCGAGAAACAAGACGGTAGATATTGCCAGTGGAGGAATAGTTTTGTCGTTTCCGCTGTTTGACCGTCAAATGACGGAGAACTACTCTGATAAAGTTTGAAAAATTTTGTAGGTCGTTTCACCTACCCTCCTCCCGGAGCCTACACGCCTCCAGGTTATCCGAAATTGACATTGGTTCCTCTGGACTGCTGTGCATAAACTATGGATCCTGGTTTCTGCATCGAAACCTTTTGACGAGAACCTTGAGTCGTGACACCACCTTTGATTCAAGGTTGAGCTGTAGCTCTGGCCCAGTGGGCCGTCATCAAGATGGGCCGGCCCACAGCATCCATAATGGGCCGTCCCCTAGCAAATCTGGTTATTAGTTGGGCAGTTACATCGATATAATAAGCAAAAGTTATTTACTTTGATTGATTTTCATTGCAAGACATTCGACCTTATCATCAACATGCCGGAGTTTAGCCCGCAGAGGCATCGGATAATCGAAATACTCCTCCATGATCATGGTTAGTCCGAATAAGTAATAAAAAGGCTGGCATGGACCAAGAGTTGGGCGTTTTGCGTAACACGCTTTTTGCGGTATTCGATTCTGAGGAGGAGGAGAAGAAGAATGAAAAAAGAACACAAGAAAAATATGCAGATCGTTGCCTTAGAAGGGATTTGGGATTCTCCGCCTTTTGTAGCTTCCCTTGTTTGACATCGAACATAAAACACGACACGTTCGACAAACGAAGTACATTTATTGCAGGGGAACACCAAATTCTTGTTAGACTTCGTGAACTATCCGTCATGTGAACTTGGACAAACTTTACTCATATTGAAGGCTTCTTTCATAAAATACTGCGATCCTGTATCACTCGATCACATCGCGAGCCCCACAAAAACTAAGAAAAACCGACGATGGGGTAGTAAAAGTCATCACCATAGTTCCGAAAGTAGATAATGTTCGCCTATGATTCAGCCACAAAATGGAAAACACCCGGTAAGAACCGGGAAGACCTTGATGTGGACGATTTGCTTTGATTTTGATTTTGTTAGGACGATTTTCTTTTTTGTTGTTACTTTCCAATCATTGTGAGGAAGTGATTGTTTATGGGGGATTTGTCAGACGAAGAATGGAAGATAGTTGTTGAAGAATTTTCTAGAAATTAGTGTGGGTTTGTTGTTTTCTTTGCAGAATCGACGGAGTTCGATTTGAAACTCGTTTCTACTGCGTTAGTTGGTATCAAAGCGGGTCATTGCGAAAGCAATGTCGATAACCATGACAATAGTAACCATCAGCCCACTGACGAAGATCACGAGGGGGGGTGTAGGCCTTATGAATAGCGCAAAGCAGTCTCGAGACTCTTGTACGAGAGATTTAACATTCTATGTTATCGCTAACAGAGCGTTTTGACCACCTAGAAGCGGTCAAAATAGGAGGGTCTAGGGGAGGTCGCGAGAAACCCATTTCGTGAACAACAGTTTGAAGAAACTATTGCATTGGGTCACAACAATTGTCGTCAAGGAGTTCCTGCCGAGTTAGAGTCGGAGGAAGAATATGATGATGAAGCTGCAGGCGAATTTCCAAGATGAGAGCCTTATATACGCGATTATCGTGTATTGAGTGGAAGACAACTTTTAAAACTCGTGATGAGTTATTTGAGTGGCTTTGATACCTTTCGGTTTATCAAATGCACCTAGTCCTTTTATGAGGCTTATGCATCAGGTACTTCGCCCTTTTATTGGAAAATTCGTGGTTGTTTATTTTGACGACATCCTTATTTATGGCAAGGCAATCGACGAACATTTGAGACACTTGAGGGAAGTACTAACCGTGCTGCAACGAAACAAGTTATACATCAATATGAACAAGTGCATCTTTATGTCCGAGAAGTTGTTGTTTCTTGGTTTCGTTGTAGGCAAGGATGGGATCCATGTTGAAGATGGATCCAAGTAGAGTGTGATGCTAGCAGTGTGGGTATTGGGGTAGTTTTATCACAAGAGAGACGATCTATTGCATTCTTTAGTGGGAAGTTAAGCGAGGCTCGGAAAAAGTGGTCCACATATGATAAGGAATTCTATGTTGTTGTGCGAGCTTTAAAACAGTGGGAGCATTATTTGATCGGGAAGAAATTTATTTTATTTTCAGATCATGAGTTCTTATAATATTTCAGCAGTCAACGTTGGCTCAATAATTCCATGCATGCTCGGTGGTGTGCGTTCTTGCAAAAATTCCCATATAAGCTGGTGCATAAATCGGGCAAACTAAATTAGGTGGCAGACACATTGAGTAGAAGGGCAGCCCTGTTGACTACTCTTAGCAACGAAGTGGTATGTTTTGAATCTTTAAAGGAACTATATGCAGATGACAAAGATTTTAGTGGGATTTGGATGAAGGTTCAATAGGGGGTGTCCATGAGTGAGTATTATATTACGAGTGGGTGTTTGATGAAAGGGAACCAACTTTGTATCCCCCGCACATCGCTCCGGGAAAAGTTGATTTGTGACTTACATGGAGGTGGGTTAGCGGGTCACCTTAGGCGAGAGAAAACCATTTTGGTCATGACGGAAAGATACTTTTGGCCCCGTGTAAAACAAGACATCATGAGGTTGGTTCAACATTGTTTTGTTTGTCAAACATCTAAGGGGCAAGCTCAAAACACTGGTTTGTACACTCCTCTGCCGATTCCCGAGAACATCTGGGAAGATTTGTCAATGGATTTTATTCTTGGATTACCATGTGCTCAGCGTGGTTTCAATTCGGTGTTCGTGGTGGTTGATAGGTTCTCTAAGATGGCTCATTTTTTACCATGCAAGAAAACATCGAATGCTACCCATGTTGCTCGCTTATTCTTCGCTGAGATCGTGCGGTTACACGGAGTCCCAAAGACCATTACTTCATATCAAGGCACTCGTTTTCTCAGGCACTTTTGGAAGAGCTTATGGTATCTATTTGGGTCATCTCTGCGTTATATTAGCACTGCACATCCCCAAACTGATGGTCAAACCGAAGTTGGCAATCCAACTCTCGGTAACATGATTCAAAGCAGTTGTGGAGATAACCCGAAGCAATGGGATTTTGCGTTGGCTTAAGAGAAATTTGCGTATAATAATGATGTTCGGGAAACCCCCTTTCTCAATTGTCTACTTGAAGCCCCCTAATCATGTGTTAGATTTGCATGTACTGCCAAAAGCCATGAAGAAGAGTACTACAGCTCAAACATTGGCAGAACAGGTACAAACTACTCAGGCGGATGTGAAGTTAAAACTAACAGAAGCGAATACCAGATACAAATAAGCAGCCGACAAGCATAGACGGCGAAAAGTATTTGTTGAAGATGATGGGGTGATGGTTTTCATTCGTAGAGAGCATTTTCTAGTGGGTTAGTTTAGCAAGTTACAGCCAAAGAAGTATGGTCCATTCAAGGTTATTAAGCGAATCAATGATAATGCTTATGTCATTGATCTGCCGAAGTCGTTTAATATTTCTCCAACTTTTAATGTGGCTGATGTGTATCCATTCTTTCCCGACGAAGAACCTCTATATCCTGAAGTTAAAGAAAACTCGAGGTCAAGTTAATTTTTCTCAAAAGGGGAAGATTGACGTGGACGATTTGCTTTGATTTTGATTTTGTTAAAACGATTTTCTTTTTTGTTATTACTTTCCAAACATTGTGAGGGGGTGATTGTTTTGGGGGGTAATACGAAGACAGTTTTGAAGAATTTTCTGAAAATTGACGTGGGTTTGTTATTTTCTTTGCGGATTAATGATGCGGGGCGAAATGTCCAGATTCGATGGATTTTTGATCTAGGATGAAATATTATTTTTAATAGATTTTATTATGATTATTTTATTATAATATAAGATCTTTTAGATTATTTATTAAGATTTTTGGTTTAAAACTTTAGATAAATAGCCTAAATAGCAATTCTATCTGGCACTATTTTTGTGTTTTTCGATCCGTACAGTCGTTTGAAACGCTTCCTACCCATACTCATACTTAAGCCGTTATAACAAAACTAGCCTCCGTTACCTCTTCTTATGATGGAATTCGACGTGGCAGTCCAACTGGCTTTATCGGCGTTAAAAAACATGGCCTAATTAACAATTCTATCCTGTACTATTTTTCACTTTTTTCGATCCATCTTATCGTTTGAAACGATTCATACCCATACCCGCACTTAAGTAGTTATCATAAAGCTATCCTCCATTACCTCCCCTTGTAACGGAATCCGACGTGGCAGCTGTTCGCTCCGGAAACGACCGCGGACAAGCCGGACCAAACACGTCGGAATCTCTGGCACTACTTGCCCGTCATTCGGGTCCCTTCTCCTACTTGCCCTAACCATAACAATGGTGCTCCATCGGCCGTCAGCAAGTCAGGAAGAGGAAGACCCTGATCATCGCCCTCGTGTTTCTTTTTGCAGTGATCCAACAATTGAGATCGAGATGAAGACGGGGTCTAAATGCCGAATAATATGGTTTTATGGAGGTACGTTAATCACAGATATGTTTCCGTGTCATAAATACGATTATGGTTATCCTGAATTCGATTAAATTTTCTTAGATGTGTATTAAAGGAGATGAGAGAGTTACCCACTTGCGCACTTTGATCTCCCTTATTTCTTCTTCTGTGGACTCTTTCTATCTCTATCTCAACTCCTTGCATACAACAACTAACTAGAGACAGAGCGGATGGGAACCTGAATAATGGACGCTACACCCTTTTATTAAATCAATTTCACGAACCTCCTCGTTACATCACCAATCCGCCCAAACAATAAAAACAAATATAATTAAAGATGGGAATGTAGCGAAGGAGTGTTTTTTTTTTTAAATTTGTGGAAGATGGGTTTTGAATTTAAAATAAAAGATATATAAGTTAAATATAAATTATATATATTAAAAAGGCCACTTTATCAAAAATATCCCAAAGTTACAAAATTTTTCCAATCTAACCTAAAGTTTAGAAAATATCTCTCCATATCCTAAACTTTGACCCAGTTTCAAAAATATCCATAAGGGTCCCAAAGTAAAATTTTCTGAATGGCTGGAGAAGGAAAATCTTCGGGAAATCCTTCCGGAACTCCGTCAAGATTGGAGTTCGTTCTAGAGTCTAGACTGTCTCCTTTTGGAGTTAGCAGGAGTATAAATGATATTTTAACTCAACTAACCATTCAGGGGAGCAATGAAAGTCTAGAAAGCCGAAACCAAATGGCAAAGGAAGTAGGCTCTATTGTAAACACAATGTTAGACACTTTGGAAAGAGAAAGAGGTTTAAAAAGGCCTGAAGCCGAGGTGACTTCTGGACTGGAAAGTACTACGGGAAAACCAGTCGAAAGGTTGAATTTGGGAGGAAGAAATTCCAAACAGAATCAAGGCAAGAGTGTGGATGAGATGTATAAGGAGTCAGTGGCTCCTTACATTTTAGACTCACAAAAGCGAAGTGCAAACTTGAACTCCCAAAGTGGGGAGTTGGCAAAAGACTTAAGGAAAGCCTTAGGTCTGGCAGAAGATACCCCTGTTCATTTAGACAATAGAACGTTTAACGAACTGGTAACTGCGAAGAGGGAAATTTACAGGCCCGATTATCCTCATCGGACTAAACAAGAATTTGTCCCAAGGGATAATGTTTTAAAGCCGATAATTACCCCTGGTGCTTTTCTGGACATTGACTGTGAGAAGCACGTATCTGAAAAAAATAGATGAGTGGTTATCACTTATTCGAATGACTGCATCTACAGGAGGAGTACCTCCTGGAGCAGTCTACGAATTATGTGTGGCAGCCCTTATGGGTACAGCGCAGAAATATTGGAAAACCTTAGTGGCGCACACAGACATTAAGGAAAAGATAGATCAGGCGCTGACGGTTGATGGTGTATTAGCAATAATAGCTGATGCCCTGAAACGTGAGTTCTGTGGTTTTTCATTATCCACTGAGACTGTGGAGAAAGAACAGTCATTGACTGCTCTAGTTAAACTACAGATCTGTGATATGTGCTGGTTTGATAGCTACGTGTGTGAATTCCAGAAGTACTACTACAATCTGGATGTAGTATCACAACAGTTCATATTAGGAACCTTTTTTGCAAAACTTCCCGAACCTTGGCCGGAAGTTGCGCAAAAGGCTTATGAATTACTTCTGAGTGAGGAAAAGATTGTCGTTGGACTTGGAGGAAAAATTCAGGCGGTTAAATACGCAATGCGTAAAGCATGTACTGAGCTCCAAGTAAAAGAGGCTGCTAAGAAGCTGCCATACTTGAATAAGAGCTGTTGTTCTCAAATTGAATATGTACCCGGAAGGTATGGATGCGATGTTCGCAGCTCTTCGGGAGATTCATTGAGAACGAAAAACTTTCCCCGAAAGAGGAAGTTTGTTGGGTATAACAAAATAAAAGTTTGGCCCAAGAAGGACTTCCAGCGTAAGCAAAAGGGAGGTTCTGCTTACAAGCCCAGAAGGTTTGTAAGGAGACGGGATAACCTAAAAGACAAAGATAGGATCGATGCCTTTAAGCGTAAGCATGGCAGAGAACCTAAATGTCCAAAAGGAAAACCGTTGGGTAGCTGCAATTGCTGCTAGTTTTGTGGATCAAAAGACCACAAGGCGGATAGTTGTTCAAAGAAAAACCAGAGGAGGGACAGACTCCGTATGGTATTCTTAGACGACCGGAGTCACGAGGAAGAAATCCTTGCTTATGAACCAATCGATGAGCAAGAGATTTCCGATTTAGATTCGGAAGTAGAGTCGATTTATGAGATAGTATCAAACTATGATACAGACTCGGACGACGACTCTGATCTCTGGAAAATGCATCTGTTTATGATGAGAGCAGAGCAAAACGGAGATGGTGACGAGATGGTTCCGTTAGAAGCATCGAATCAGGTACTGGAGGAATCCCACCAGTACGAAGATCTATTTCAGTCAGTCCTGGAATGGAGGTTGCCCAATGTAAACGTAAGAGAAGTCTATAATATATCGAGATTCAATTTTAGATCGATAATAGACATCTCACAAACAGAGGCAACGGCTCAAGTAACAAACACGGAACTTGAGACGTTGGATATCCCATTACTCAACGTACAACGCATTAGGGAAACCATGCAACGTGCAAGAGGTGTATACAACTATATACACATTGGGTTGATCCAAGTAGGACTTATCCCGCTACTCCAACTTCCAGCGGATAGTCCTGTGGTAGCAGCTGTGATCGATAAACGATGGCGAAAGTTTAAAGATCAGCTGATATCAGGTATACAGGCCAACTTAGCACATTGCCCTGTATGGTTCCAGGTCCATCCAAATTTCATGATGGCCCTGAACGATCGCTGTTTGGGAAATTCATTAACCCTAAGGATAAAATCAATGAATATGGATAGGATGAATTCCCAGGCCAAGTTTTTGGCGTATCACACTAGAGTAATTTACCGATTGGTAAATACTACTAGCCCTGGTGTGAGGAACATCTCAAGACTCACTGAGTTGTTCGAAGAAGGTCATAATAACTACCAATAGTTTCATAGGCGAGAGGTAAACCCACTGGAGTTAACCTGGCCAAGAAACTGGGTTATGACTGAACCTGGTAGTAGCTCTAGACCGATTAGTGCGGCTAATATCCGACAAAGAGGTAACGAGATTACTTTAATGTTGGGAGAACCGTCTAGAGACAGTTTTAGAGCTGATAGGCATCTGCCTATGAGGATGCCACTCCTGAGAGAGCCAAGAGCACATACGCTCTCTGATGTGTCTTCTAGAGCTAGTGATGTGGGAGAGGACATAATTGTGTCCCGACCAGCAGAGGCATCTGCTCCACCACTAATAGAAGAGATGTCTCGAAGATCTGTTGATTCAAGAGCCCCGTCGCAACATACGGGTAGGATCGTAGGGTATAGACAGGTATCATTACCAGTCTATGAAGACCCCGTAGACCAAACGAGAGAGGAGTCTATACGGATGTTAAGAGTTACCAGTATGGAAAACTCTTTATCTAAGATTCCTGAAGTTTGTAAGGTTATTGAACAGATAGCCGAGCAAAGGTCTATACCCATAGACGACATCTGGAGGATGATAGAACCATCCCAGAAAGTACCTAAGAATATTGGGTTTAGTGTTAGGAAGGAAGACTTGAGCACATATGTCGCTCTAACTTTCAAATTTCCTGGATACTATGAGTATTCTCTGGATACTTTGATAGATACTGGGTGTAGCATAACTTGTGCTAGACTCAATGCTCTACCAGATGAGTGGTGGGAACCACTGCAAAAACCCATCCACATGGTTAACGTCGATGGTATGGCAACAATGGTTGGCCATAAGGCAAGCAACGTGCCTGTCTTTATTGGTGGACAAAAATTCATCATTAAAGAGATTCTTGCACATCCTTTACTAGAGGCCGACATTATTATTGGTAACGCCTTTTTAAAGGGTCAGAAGGAAAACCTTCCTTTTGTGCAGAATGAAAATGATGTTTCCATCGGTGGTGTAAAGATAAGTATTCTCCAAGAGCCTAGACTGCGATTAAAATTTGGCTTTTATCCGGTAAAACGGACAGAATACTGTGGCGATAATCCATGTGAAAGAGCTTTCAGAGTGCGAGCTCAACGTGGTGATATACGGTTGGAAGAGAACGATTCATGGGAACAAACCCTGTTTTCTCCAACGAATACCAAGAATTCTAACTGGTATGACGACTTGTTTACAAAACAAGAAGTGTGTATGGCTGTTAAGTTAACAGGAACAAAATGAGATAAGTTCCTAGTAAAACTAGCCGATAATTTTAGTGAAGATCCACTAAAGTTATGGACTCGAAATGGCCTAAAGGCTAGATTAGAGTTGAAAGATCTCGGAACCATTATAAGAGCCAGAAACATCACGTATACGGTTGAGATGGTTGAGGAGTTTGACAAATAAATTCCTGAGTTGCTTGGAAAAGGCTTGATTAGGGACAGTTACAGTCCACATTCTAGTCCTGCCTTTGTGGTTATTAATAATGCCGAGCAGGTGCGAGGTAAAGCACGAATGGTTATAGATTATCTTCAGCTTAACAAAGCTACAAAAGACGATGGCTATAAGATTCCCACTGCGGGAGATTTAATTGATAGAGTAAGTCTGAGCCAACCAAAGTTCTTCTCTAAGTTTGACTTGAAAAGTTGATACTGGCAAGTCAAGATGGAGGAAGAGTCGGTTCCTCTAACTGCCTTCAATGCTCCGCAAGGAATGTTTGAATGGCTGGTTATGCCGTTCGGTCCGAAAAATGCTCCAGGCGTATTTCAGCGCAAAATGGATAATGCTTTCAAGCAAGTCCGAAAGTTTTGTGCGGTCTACATTGACGATGTGTTAGTCTACAGTCAGACTGAGGACGATCACATGAGACACCTTGATAAGGTGACTGATGTCTTCCGACAGGAGGGCATGATTCTATCAGAGAAAAAGATAGAATGGTTTAGGGAATCAGTTAATTTTCTAGGCATGGAGATTGAGCAAGGAAAAATTAAACTGCAAAATCATATTGCTGAGAAAATAGTTAATTTTCCTGACAGACTTGAGGATAGAAAGCAAGTCCAGAGATTTTGTGGATGCGCTAACTATGCAAGAAAATTTGTGAAAGATCTTTCCCGAGATCTAAGTAGGATTTCGAAGAAAACCTCTTCTACAAATCCTTGGATATGGGAAGATGAAGATACTCAATCCATTACAAGGATTAAAGCAAAGGTAAAAAATTTGCCACAACTAGCTTTACCTTCTGACAAGGACGAGTTAGTCTTGGAAGTTGATGCTTCTGAAGAATTTTGGGGAGCAGTCCTCAAAATTAAAGGACGAAAACCAGAACCGGTATGCAAATACTGGTCGGAAAGCTTCAAGGGGTACGAGCTACGGTACCCGATACATGAAAAAGAAGTATTAGCCTTAAAATATGGAATAAAGGCTTTTTACATCTTTTTGGCACCGAAAGAATTTTTAGTGCGCTCTGACTCGACCTATGTAAAAAGGTTTATGAGTCTGAACCTTAAGGAAGCTAGGCAAACTAGACTCTTAAGGTTGCAGGAATGGTTTAGCTATTATAAATACGAGGTCGAATACATTCAGTCCGACCACAACATAATAGCTGACTCTCTCTCTAGAGAACTTGCAAACACCTCTCTTTCTAAAAACTCTGTAGATGGATCCTGCTGCAAAGAGAAAGATATGCTGGGGATGCAAGAAGGAAGGACACTCCCGAAAGGTATGTCCTAACAAGGGAGATAGTGAGCATAGTGATGCTGGTTCCGTTTCAGGAACGAAGGCAGCAGTTCTCTGCTGGCAGTGTAAGCAACTAGGACATCGTTCTTATGAATGTCCCAAGAAGCTGAAAACTGCGGATTCCCAGAAGGGGGAGGCTGAACTTAAGGAGAAAGCAAATGCTGACTCCAAGAGTGAGGCGAAGCAAGATCTCCAGAAGGAGATGGCTAATCCCAAAGAAGCTGCGGCTAGATCTGAGGGAAAAGCGAAGGATGTTTCTCAAAAGAGAATGGCTGAACCCAATGGAAAGGCAAAAGCCAATTCTAAGGGGAAAGCGAAAAGTTCCCAGGAAGGGAAGACAGATTTGAAGGAGAAGGATAACACCAACTCTGGAAGAGACGTGAAAGAAAATCTTCAAGAGAACATGACATATCCGAGGGAGGAAAGCTCCAAAGGAAATGTGGAAATGGCAAATCTGAAGGACAAGGCAAAAGCTGAGTCACAGGAGAAAGCCAGAAAGAAGAGGAAAGCCAAGAGGCTTGGGTCTTCTGGTCCCATGGGGGATGATTCTGCAAAGGATGGTCCTAAGAAGGACGGAAAGGTTGAAGAACCTTGGTGGTTTCCTTTCACCATAGAGCAATTTAACTACTGTCGAAACCACTTAGCCAAAGAGCAGAAAATTTCCATTAATCAAGCTGTAAGATCCTACAAAGCTTTGTTACAAAGCAAGGAGGAACATAAAGAGAAGATGGAAATACAGTATGCCGAGGAAGAGGTTAAGTTTAAGGCCTTAATTGGTGAGCCAATTCAAGTGGTAAACCCTGAACCAAGGGTAGAACTTGAAGAAGCGGCTGCAATGGAGTGTGAGCAATACTTCGACTTTGGAAGTGTTTACGCATCATTGGAAGGTATTCTTGAGAAGAAAGAAAACCTTGAGGAAGCAATTCCTGTAAGAGACTGAGTCAAGGAGTCTGGTGAAAGCATTCACGGTGATAAGAGTCACGATGGCAATGGCCATGTTGGAAAAATCCAAGAGGATCTGGGATGATCCTGGTTTTTTGATCAAGACTCATTCGAAGATGAATCCCTAAGCTGGGATGCGTCTGTGGTCTGTGGAGGACTCATGGGTGGCATCAAACATGATGACAAGCGCCAAGTTGAGTTTTTCGCAAGAAAGACAATTGAGTATATCAAAGACCTGGAGTATAAGCTATCAATTATGGCTTTAGGTGAGGAGGAGCTGTCCCGAGTTGAGAAAGAAAGACAACAGATTTTCTCCACAACTATGTCAATAATACCAGGGGAAGTTAAAAATTATGAAGTCCCAAGGGTAGTAGTAGACATGAGTGAATCCTCGCTCGAGGAAAACACTGTACTTCAACCGTATCTACATTGGATATCGGGGAAGTGGCCATCTCTGAGAATTCATTCAGACATGGTGAGAGTAGCAGCACCTTACGTATACGCTGGGTTCGTAGACATCCTGGAGATCGACAGATCTGAACCAGAGTGTATGGAACCACTGCCTATGTTGGTAAGGTACGTACTTGGATGCCTAGGCTATGGACCAAAGTATGCCACGGCATTGATTACTAGCACGTTAAGGGAGGAAGAAAACCATCCGCAGTATGGGAAGGTAATACTTCAAAATCTGCAAGTATGGGACATCCACCCTTGTGAAAGTAGAGGTCTGGTGGAACCTCAACGACAGGACCTCGATCAAAGAGGCTTATGGCGAAAATACTACAAGGACAAAACAGTCCGGGAGGCCATAAAAGTTGAGTTTCTTAAGGATGTGTTGGAGCATGTGTTAGCCCGCAAGGACGAATACTACGTGCTCTGTGATGGTATAATTACCGTCACGATTCATCGGTCAAATCTAAGCCTCATCGACGAACAAGCAGAAGACCGAGGATGGCAGAGAATGCTCGAACTTCTGGATAGTTTCTGGAGGCGAGAGAACTTTGAGTTACATCTCCGAACCGACACCTTCGAAGTTTGGAGTAAGATTGTTGATTTCACAGACAAGACCCTAAATCAGCAAATCGAATATGATGAGAGAGCCCAACAAATTCTTAAGGCGGTACAAGACCCACCGGGACTCTCAGAAAAAGAAGGAGTTGGCGAGTTTTCAAGCGCCAACAACAAAGAAGGAATCTCCCAGGACAGCGCACCAATGCAGACGGGAGAACACAACTGTATAAAGTTAGACTAGGACATTTTTGTCGGTCATTAGGACCCCACTAACTTTTGAAACAGTTTAGATTCCTTTTACTTTTGAGCTGGCAAACAGTGCATAGGCACCAGCTCCTTTGTGTATATATTCACAAGCCCTCTACCTCATTTGGGGAGGCAATTTGAATAGAGAATTTTCTGTCTCAAAAACTTGAGTAAGAAATCTTTGATTGTCCTCCAGAAGAAAATCTAGAACGAAAGATCGATGTCTTAAACAAAAGATCGAAGTCTTTCTCTGATTGTTCTTCGAAAAATACCTTAAGAAACCAAGAAAGTTAGAATTAATCAGAACCGATTAAGTCTAACTAGAGGTTAGATCTGCGGATCAACACCTTGAAGGATAAGTCATTATGACTATGATAATCTTTTCGATCTAATAAAGATTGTAAAGGTGGTGCAATAGCACGTTCTAGGCAAGAGCCTGAGTCATTCTTATGACTGATTGTCCAAACCCGGAATTACTACATCTGGATCATGGGGTTGGCAAGGATTCTGCTACTGGTCTTTTGAACACTGTGGTAGATCGACTGGCAAGTATATCGGCTCAATTAACTCAGCTGATAATGCTTGTGGATAGCTATTCTAAGAAATTAGAAGAACTGACTCTCTCGCAGAGTGAATTCGAGGAATTCTTCCTTGAAGGTAAATCCAATCTTGGATTTGCGGCAAGTTCGAGATACTCAAACGAGTACTCAAGGTTGGCTGAACGCCAACGACAGAGACAATTAACGAAACCTTCTTAAGATCGTTCTTGGTTCACCTTTATTGGTATCAGAGCCGCTTAAGAAGAATTAAGTTTCTTATTGTCTGAGAAAAGTTAACTTAGGGACTGAAGTAAAAATGGATAAACTTGAAACAAGTCGAAAGTACAGGCTACCTAGAGATACAGTTTAAACTTCGGGATAGATCAGAAAAAACGAGTAAAGTTGAGGATATATTTGATAATTAAGCCTTTTAAAAATATATTATGCGAGGTTCCAGGTTCTCCAAGATTCCTAAGTGAAAGCCTGGAACTGTACTTGGTATCGTCAAAAACTTTATAACTAAAACTTACCCGGCCTATTCAAGAATATTACCGACTCTATGATACCGGTTCCGATCGGTTCCAGGTATTACCCGAACCAATGCCACCCCTAATCCAAACAACATTGATCACATGCATCTTTTGATCTAGGATCACTAATATAAGACCAATGTCATATTCAATATGAAGAGGATGGAAAATTTGAATGTAGCCCTCGTGGACGTGATTTCACATTCAGTATCATTTATGACTTATATTTACAAATTATTCAAATCGTTTTACTTTTTTGATATATTTTTAATAGAGTGGTTTTAGCATTTTATGTAATCAGAAAAAAAGATTATTTATTGACTATATTAATTCTAGTGGGTGATGACGTTAGGAGGACCACGTCATCCTAATAATGAATATGCCAAGTGATAGATACCCAATTATTTCAACGCTTTTTGTTGGCGGCTTAAGATGAAAAAAAAAGAAAGACAAGAGGATTAATAAGTGCCAAAATTTTATGCACCTCGTTCAAAATAAATTACTTTATTACTCTTAATATATTAAGAAGTTAATAAATTATTCTCTTTAATATATTAACAAATAAATAAACTATTACAATATATAGTTTATTACTTAAAGTGACTTTCGTTCTATGGTTTAAGATTGATGAATTAATGTTTAATATACTAGTTTAACATTTAGTGTTTAGGGTTTAACATATAGGTTTAAGATTTAATGTTTAACTTTTAGGGTTTAAGGTTTATGATTTGTTGGGAGCCCTCTCACGAGGCTCGGAGGCTCTTTGACAATCCCGCGAGCCTTAGGCCCGACCCCACTACATCCCCTTTGAGCTCGACTTGAAGTATGCTCCCCTGTCGGTCCAATTTCAATTGAAGCCCAAAGGCCTAACAGATGGGCGGCTTTTGAGATTTATTAGCCATTACCCAAGAGACCAACCGTAAATTTAAGGGTTTATGACTTTGAATTTAAAGTTTAACTTTTTTAAGGTTTTGGAGTTTAACATTTCAGGTTTAATATTTTGGGTTTGTAGTTTAGAATTTATGATTTAATATTATGTTAATAATTAAATGTATTATTTTAAGGATTCAAAACTATGAAATAATGAACTAAATGTAAATTTTGTACTTATTCATAATTAAAATTACATAAAATAAGAAAATTCACCATCGTTTCATTCAAAATAAAATCATCTTAGCCTTAAAATGGATATTTTCCATTTCCAATGAAATGGAGAGGATCCGGATCCAATCAAAATCAAAATAAAATTCCCAATCAATCCCAATCCAACTCATCCCCCGTTTCATTTCTCCATACATTCCAAATTAAGGGTTGTCAGTACATTCCTTTCAAAAAAACCTATCTCCATATATATTATTACTTAATGTGGATGTAATTATCACTCGTAGAGTAACATACGCGACTCTTTTTTCGAGACTCTTTGTTTGCTTTATCGTTAATGTTGTCGTATGTCTCGCCCTTCAGGGATTTGTAATTCAATTGCATTGGTTCGATACAAAGCAATAAAGAAATTCTCCTTCTTTATCTCCCCTTCTCGTTCTTCGTTACGCAACAGTCAACGATTGTTTTTGCAGTTTTCAGATTGAGAGGAAACCTGAATTGACATTTCTCTTGAGGTTCGTAATATGTAATTTATGGTAAGTTATTTGATTATTTTGTTACGTTGAAAAAGCTTAAGGTTTTCCCAAGTTGAGCTCTAATTCCCTTGATTACTCAAAGTCACTTGATTTTTCTGAAATAGATGAACTATTCTTAAAGGCAACGCACCAATTCATGGGTAATAAATTATTTACCTCAAAGGTAAATAATGTTACGAATGAAAGTCATAGTATGGAAATCATTGAATGTCTTAGAAAATTTACAATGATTAAATTCTAATACTTTTTAGATGAGTTAATATTTCGCTCCTAGAGAAATAAATTTTGGATTGATAATATTATTTATTTCTCGAGTCTCAAAGAAATAATGCTGCAAGTATTGTCTTTATATAATCAAAATTAATTTCATATTCGATATGTCATTACAAACTAGCAGTTACGGTTAATAATTATATATCATGACATTGGTTGGTTGAGGCAAAAAAAATTAATGATGAGGCGTTATATATATGGGCATTGAAAACCCAAAAGATTTCTCGTATGAAAAATGATACAAGGACCATCGACTAGAGCTGTCAGCTTGCTTATTATCGACTAATTTGGCCCCCGTCGAAGTACAGATCCGTCGAAGTAAGGAGTCGTCGAAGCAAGGAGCCGTCGAAACAAATCTGGTCGAAGCAGCTGTAACCTCGCATTGAAGCAGGCATTAAAGGCGCCTTGACTGTCCAGTCACCCACACCTCTACTATCTTGCATTCATGTTTGTTACGTTTCCAATAAGTCATTTATGGTTCGTTCATGAATCTGGCCCCGCATGCATCATTTTTACATTCATTGTCTTTCCTTTATGTTCTTGTTCTAGTGATCCCGATATAATGGGCGCTTTTGTAAGCATTTGATAGACCTTATTGAATCAGATTATAAACCCCTTTTATAAGACTTTGTCTTCTGTCCGAAGTGAGTGGATTCTCCTTCAACCTCGTTCTTCATTTGATGGATTCTAAGTGCAGATTGAGTCGAGCGTATCAACCAATAGTGGTATATCTGTATCCTCCGTGTTGTGCCTCGCGCTCGTCTTGTTCGTGGTGGTCTATCTGTATCCACGGCCAAACGAGTTTATCTGAGTTCTTCTATTACGGTGGTGATTCTATATCCGTGGAGGTCGTGTCTCGACATATCATTTTTCCCTAGTTTTCATTCCTATTTCCAGCCGCACCCCTAAAAACAACCTTCCATCCATATCCCACGTCATTCCATTCTGCACCCTTAGTGACATCACCTTCGTTTTTTGTATTGGAATTATTTATTCCTTGTCGACCTCGTATCAAAAAATTTATTTGCAACTTGTTTATTGATAAAAGTTAGTTATGTGGCTATCACCTATTTAAATAAGGACCGAGTTTCTTATGTTTTCAAGGTGAAAGGTGTTGTTCTTGAAGACAATTTTCAATTTGTATATCAAAATATTGATTCGGATTATAATAATGAAATATTCCCTGAACAATTGGTTCATGGCCAGGAACTAAAAATTTCTCATTTAAGAATAATTGGATGTGCGTTATGCATGCAGGTGCTCCACCACAATGCACAAAGATAAGACCAAATGAGGATTTAATATATATGTTAGATATAAATATCCATCTATAATTAAATAATGAGACATATTGATGGGAAATTTATTTATGACACGTTTCCTCAATTGTCATTTTGATGATATGACATTTCAAACATAGGGAAAATAGCAGTTGAAAAAATATTTTGGCATGAGTTATCGCGATCTCACTATGATCCTTGTACAAAGTAATATGAGGTGGAAGTTTCTAAAAATATTAACTTGCAAATTAAGCGAATTAATTGTGATATGCTTTTACTAACCATAAGAAAGTGACTAAGACTAAGACATGTAATTCAGTTGCAAATGCTCCGACAAGACTTGATGTTCTAGAAGAAAATTTTGTGTTATAAATGCTCCTAAACTCCGTAACTGAAGCGTGGTAGACCTATCAGTTTCAAAGATAAAAATCCTCGAAAAAAGGAAATAAATGCATAAATTGAGGAGGCAACTCTGGAAAGAGTCTCTGGTCTATCATTTTAGAAGAATCACATGTAAATGAAAATCAAGAGATCTCGCTCAATTATGATTTGATTGAAAAAATATGGAATAGAAATTAAATTGACTTCAATGAGAACTTCGCATATGTGATATTGTTGTTAAGATTTTGGTCCGAATTTGAGATATCTCCTGATTAAAATATTACAAAAGATGTTGCGATATATTATATAGTAATATTCTAGTGTACTATTTGGTTAAGATTTTCGGTGTATTATAACTTGGAGAACAAGTTAAAGCATAACTTAAACAGGGGCTTGTCTAGTTTATTAGGTATAGTAGGATTACAAGAGTGTGTAATTCTCGACATAGAAAAAATCATCACGAGATTCGAGGTTTGTGATTTTCTTATTTCTCGGGCGGGTGAGCTGCACACTTGGGTGCTTTGTAATTGTGGTTATTTAGTGGAATCTCCGGAGGACCTTATGCGGAAACTATGTAAATCTTTTGATGTTCTTTTCATTTAAGTTTCACCGGAACGCTCTTATGATTCCCACTTGAAAATGTGTAATTTCTTACATTTAATCATAATAAATCTAGTAATGATATTTATTTTACAATCTCAGTCGAATGAAAAGTATAATGTATAGGCAAAATATACCTTTATGGCCCCACTTTTGGGCCGACTTTCTTTTATGACCTCAACTTTAAAAAGTTTCTTGAGGAGTGTTGATGCAGAAAGGGAGACCCAACTCTTGCTTCATCGAGAAGCTCAATGGTGCGGAACTCAACTACTTGACTGTTTGAACATTTCCATCACCCGTAAGACATACTTTCAAATCCCCACGAGCTTTATGCAACGAAAATATCGTGTCGGAGGTTAATTATTTGTCAAAGTAAGACTAATAATGCAACGTTTTCTTTAATATTAAGACATACATTATTAACACGATATATTTATAGGTATCCAAGTGATGTCGATAAACATATATTGTCACGAAAAACTGGGCTATCGAGGAGCCAGACATGTCGCCATCAACCTCTTCTTATTCACGACATTTGTTTATGATCCACCATACCAACATGGAATTATATTAATCTATATTAACGGAGTTGTTTGTATATGTATATATTTAATGTTTTGTGATTGGTAGGTGTTGGTGTAACAATGACACTAAGATGGGGGTGAATTAGTGTAATGGCCTTTTTAGCATTTTTACAACTAACAGAACCCAGCAGCGAAAGGTTAGGTTTCTGTAGGTAACAGAACCCCTTGTACACAGCAGATCCCGAAATGAACTGTTTGATGAGAGAACGCCAGCCAAAGTATGATTTAAGATACGATTATGCAGTCCCGAGAAGGTTTTTGCAGTAGTAAATGGTTGATGCAGTAGTAGAAGGTTGATATTTCTGCCATCAAGGTTCTACAGATCCGACCACCCTAAGTATGATAAGCAACGTCTACTCCAAGATCTGAAAGATATTTGTAGTAGCAGAAGGTTGTTACAAAACCTTGTAGGTTTCTGTACCACCAAGAGATGATCTGCGAGAGCTAGATCAAAGGAAACAATTCCAGAACCTGATTGGTTTCTGTTGCGTACGATGTTTGATGCAGGACCTTTGGAGTCCCTGCTCAGACGTTCGCGTTGTGTATGTTAATTTGCTTTTTTGTTTGTGCAGAAAGTAAATGAGACACAGAAGGTTTATAGTAGTTCGTTAATAGCCTACTCCACTCTTCACCCTTATTGGATGGAATTCACTATTGAACACTTATAGCGAATACAAGACTGACAGAAGAAATAAAGTATTCCAGCAGAGGGTATTGTAGATAGCCCTTTGGCCTTTCCACAATGGATGTACTAGCAGAAGATACTGAGACACTTCTGTAGCATAGAATGTGATGCAGATAGCCCTTCGGCTTTTCCACTCACAAAAACCCGGTGGGTTGTGATCAATAACCCTTTTGGGTCATGTACAGAGATCTGTGGCTAACTCCAGAAACTCTTTGGTTGAGGTTCTCCACTGAAGACACCGACTAACTCCACAATCCCCGTGGTTAGGGTTATGTAGAAGTGGCAGCTCCATGCAAGCACGTAGCGGCCCTACACAGGCAGACAGCCCCTCTGTCCAAGTGTGGATTTTCCCTCCGGCGGTTCCACAACTTGCTTGGCTCCTCACCAAGGCTTCCCTGATGCTTGGCTCATCACTAAGTCTTCCAGAAGCAGACAGCACCCGTGGGGCTTCTCCAAAGCTTGTAGCAGGTACTTCCCTTCTACAGAAACACAAATGTCAGTGTCTCACTGTGAATTTCCCAGACGCGGCCCTTCTTCTGCTCACTGTTCTGGCACCTATACATCCCGACTTCTCCCTAAACCTGATGAACGTCTGCCACGCCACAGTGCAGCCAGATCCTTCACGACCTCACTCACACCCAGCACAGCTTACACCATGGACACCTGCTTTCTCAACACACGAGCAAACCGATTACAAAACAACTAATACCAGTACCTCACCAGATTCTTCCAGACGCGGCCCTTCTTCTGCTCACTGCCCTGGCACATATACACCCCGACTACTCCCTAAGCCTGATGCACGTCCGCCATGCCACAGTGCAACCAGAACCTTCGCAGCCTCACTCCCGTCCGGTCTAGCTTGTACTTTGGGCACTAGCCTTCTGCAACTGAATGCTCAACCCCAAAGAGAACGAAAACTCACAGATATCATAGAATACAATCCTCACTTTCTCGTAAGTCGTCTGCACTATTCTATCTAACAAAAGATCCTATCTTATTCAAAATAGAAATACATTATTTACAGAAGGTACAGTGGCTGACCGATGTTTCTGCAAAATAAGGAAACAAAATATCAGCCAAATAAATCATTCCCTCATTGGGAGAAATGCTCCATATCACTTAACGATCAATCATGCCATCTGGTCATGATTGTGTTCACGATCTTAGGTGATAGGGCTAGCAGAAGATTCGGATAGATAAGATCTGTCAGGATTCTATAAATGGAAAACAGAAATGCTTTGTTTACAAAATTGATTGGCAGACCTTCTGGATACAGATACGTGTAGGACATGTCTATATTCAGATGGGTTGTCCTTTGCCAAGATTTATAACGAATCTGGCCGTAAGAGGAAAGATTAAATGACCGTTGGATTGATCCAGATCGGTCAGCAGAACCTTGTATCAGAGCTTTCCATATATAGAGCGATTTCTTCCCTTAAAGAGAGTAGATCAACTCACATGGAAATAAATCGTAATAAAAAAAAATTTGACACCATTTTAATTAACAAAATGTATCATACGAAAGTATTTAATTAATTCGATGATTAATTAAATAATTTGTGATAATGATTAGATGACAGAAGGTATGAAACAGACTGTCCCTGTTGGTTAACCTTCTGCAGAGTAGTAGAAGCTTACCTTCTACACAGTAGAAGTTTACCTTCTGTATGGCATCATCAAAACCATACTAACAGTAGCTGTTGAATTGGTTTATTAATGCGATGGTGAGGCTATGGAAGCCCATGGTGGAAGAGATGTACAATGAAAAAAATGAAGGAGTAACACGACAACTTGTTCTCCAACGGGGCGGTTACCCATACTGACATTGACTAGAATGTCCGCCTAGACACTCGAAGTCGAGACCCTGTCCTCCACCCGTACGGGGAGGATCAGAAGCCCTCGTCAGACCAGACAGTCATGAGGATCGACTCCAAGTGCCTCTCGTCCATCGTTCCCTGCCCTGACCCTAAGGCGAAGATTGGTACTTGAAACCCTAATCGGGACCACCATCCCCGCTCGAACATCATACAACAACATCATAATAACCAGTGGGAGACAGAGCTCGACTTCTCGTCCCACAACCGGAATGTCACCATCCCGTATGATGGCATGGGGACGAACTTCGGCGGGGTTTCATTGACATTAGGTCTGTGGCAGCAGGGAGGTAGCCATTACCGTGGGGCAAGCCTACAGGCCTTCTCGTCGGTAGCTGCACATGACTCACTGTTCTACCCTAGGGATCACATAGAGGACTATCACCCGGGGGCACAATACTCCTCAATGCTTGACGGCGAGGGGCAGAATCTACCGTATAAGGACCTGATGGGTGCACAAATGCTCCACGACTTGGCCGGATGATATCGGAAATGCTTACCTACAAAACAGAAAAGTGTAATATATGTATCACAATCTTAGTACAAGGATACACATGAGTTGTTTTGCAAGTTTTGGCTTGAAAGGTAGTAAAAAGGAGAGCCAGGGTGAAGGTATCTTCACTTTATGCGTACGATTTGAAACTTCGTTACGGTCGTTACCCCAGCTTACAATTACGCCAAATGAGATTGTTACACTAAGAGGGGGGGTGAATTAGTGTTAATTACTAAATTCGGATTTTAACACTTTCTCATTTTACCCCGCAGCGGAAGGAAGCTTCTATTAAACAGAACCGTAGATAGGTTTCTGTATAGCAGAACGTTCAAGTGTGTTCGCAATTTGTTTGATTGGACACAAGGATTTTTATAGTGGTTCAGCAAATTGCTTACGTCCACTCTTCACCCAGATATTTGGATGGTTTCCACTCAAATGTATCTCAGTACAAGTTGCACAAATGATATCAATTAAAAGCAGACCCGAAGGTTCTGTACAATAGAGGTTTGAGTGGCAGAGCCCAGACCAGAAGGTTCTGTACCGTAGAGGCTTGTTAAGACACTAAGGTTCTGTACTATAGTAACTAAGGCTTAATACAGACCAGAAGGTTCTGTATCGTAGAAAGTAAGGCACAACATAGACCAGAAGGTTCTGTGTCGAATAAGGTAAGCAAGACACTTACCAGAAGGTTCTGTGTCAGATGTGTTAACCTTCTATAGCACAAATCAAGAGATTCTGTACTGTAAGCGTCAACCTTCTATAGAACAGATTCAAGGACTCTGTCTTATAGAAAGTGTTGCACAGACCGTAAGGTTCTGTACCAAGAATGTCAATCCACAACAGAAGGTTCTGTATAGGAAATGACTTAATTATAAAAAACACAGATTTGAAAGATTTTGTGTCAAGAGGTGTCGATCTTCTACTAAACAGACCGTAAGGTCCTGTAGCAAAAGTGACAAAGAAAATGTATGCACAGACTGTAGAGTTCTCTGCTACAGAGAGTTGCACACGTGAGTGTGACAATCAAAGGTAACCAAATGCGCAATCCTCTCAAGGATACGACTTCGTGGCGTACCCCACGCGAGCACGTAACAAACCTTACACAAGCGAATAGCGACCTTTGTTCATGGATGGATTTTCCCTCCGGCGGCTCCACACGACCTGCACGATCTCCTCGAGATAGCGACTATGTGGCGTACCCCACACAAGTACGTAGCATACCCTACGCAAGCACGCAGCAGACCCTGCGCAAGCACGCGACAAATCCCACGCAAGCAGACGGCAGCCTCCGTCTTAGGTTCCTGCACACAGAGCTCTACACAACAAAAGCTGGTTAGTCCCTCTCCTTCTGTGCTCCCGAGGTTCAGCCCTTCTCTCTGGCCCGCTGCACGTTGCCCACGTACACACGCTTCCAACAACGTCTCGTGCAGCTTCCAACCGAGTCCCTTGAGCCCCCGAGTCACTCTCCTAGAAGGCTTCACCAACGATGCAGCCGTCCGTCGCTAGTGCTCCTCGTGTGACTAACTCAAACGAATGAAAGAATGAAAGAATGAAAGAACTAAAGCTCACGCTTTCAGTCAGAAAAGAATTAGTAATAATTGCTTTCGTATATTTTTGACTGAGAAGGCGTGGCCCTTTTATACACATAGTTCAAAGAAGAAAATGCAAAAAGGAAACAATAAATTAACAATCTGCAAAATAAGTAATTAAAGGTTAGTAGACAAAATGAATGACAACATACACGTGCAAGTATTCAGATAGAAAATAAATCAGAATAAGATCATGATATATTTTCCATGAATAGTGCATCATAGAAGGTATCGCAGAAGGTTCTGCTCGATAACCTTCTCCAGATGGAAATAATCGTCGATTTACTTCCATATGGGTAATGATTCATTCCATCCTGATAAAGACACATGTGAGAAAGTATCTGGACAGGTGGTGATGATTTGCAACCAAATAACGGTCATGTAGAGATCGTAAGAGCTTACAGAAGCCTGGAGACCATCTAGTAGAACATTTCCATATATAGAGAGATACATTTCTTTCTATAAAAAATATTATCTCCAATATGATTATTTGGTGACTAAATCAATATGATTCGATTAGATAATTATCTTGATCGATGGGATTGTATTTCATAATTAAATAATCATCAACTAATCATTTAATTACAAAATGATTCTTACATAAAGTTCTTAATATAAGAAGCTTCTATAGAATAGAATGTTCGACCTTCTGTAGTACAGAGGATCCGGTTCATCATCAAAACCGTCCCAACAGAGATGCCGATTATCACATGATTACTTGTGTCGGTGTAACAATGACACTAAGAGGAGGTGAATTAGTATAATGATTTTTTAGATTGTACGAGCGCCCTCCGGCCTGGCACGCGTGCTGCGGTACGAAGGACACGAGGATTCGGACCGCTCACCCTGGTGTCCTTCGGTCGATGCCAGGACTCGAACGTCTAGGCACTGCGAAGGAAACCGGGGTCGATCCTCCCTCGATTCCTAATCGGGCATGTCTAGGCCCTCGCCAATCGTCTCCATGCTCATCAGGAGGCGACGAGCGAATGACGGAGCATGATCCACAGAAGGAATTTTTGGGAGGATCGGGAACGGCTCGTGTCGCCTTTCCCTCATCCATGATGGCTCCATAAAGATGGTTGTTGTTGCTTAACCTAGGTAAGCTATTATGGAGTCGCCAACGACTTATTTTTAAAACTGTTTAAGTCGGAAAAACAGTTGGTTCGGGAATTCCTATTTACTAGCTCTAACATTCTAAACATGCGAAGGGGTGGCGTTTGCTCCAAAAGTTTACTTTTCGTTAACGGGCGTTGGACCCGATTCGGGCATGATTCCGAACTCATGGCACTTTTTTACTAGTGTTGGACCCGATTCAGGCGTTGGACCCAAACTCATGTTTGTTGATTTACACCAACCTGCGGCAATAAACCTAAGTTACCTAACGGCATACGTATAAGTACAAACAATTATTGAGATAAAAGGGAGTAGAGAAGGATGGTGACTGCGGGCCTATGCACTTCGGCTCGCAGCCTGTTATAGGGGGATATGTAATTTTTATTCGGGAAAGCCCGCACCTCCCCTTTGTACCTGAGGTGTAGGTCGGGGCCGCTTTGCTTCAAACTGACGATTTTTAGGCCGCGGTAGATCCAACCAACCGATGTTTGTTACACGCGCCTTCGAGCGTTCAGTCTTCGAAATTCATTTCGTTGAACTCCCGTGAAGCTCGATTGATTTTCATGACCAAAATTCGGTGGAGGAAATGATGGTCAGAAAATCTAATTAAGACATCTCAAATAATTAGAATTAACTGAGTGAGTAAGAATGATACTCACGGGGCGTTGTGTGGCCCGTTGATGTTGATCTTCCGTGATATCGAAAGATGATGTCCCTTGGTAATGAATTCCTTGTTGTTTTACATGCAAAACAGGGAAATGAGAGAGATGTGCAAAGCCTTTAATAACGGTTAAATTGATGTAAATTTAAATAAACTGAAACAATAAGGCATGACTTACCGTTTGAAATGGTTGAATTAGATGAGGCATTTTGTGGCCCGTTGATGTCGATCCTCCGTGATGTCGGAACATACCGTTCCTTGGTAGTGAATTCCTCGTTGTTTTACATGCAAAATAGAGGAAAGGATGGAAGCCGATATACGGCCGTTAATATCGATTAAATTTGAATGAAATTCAATCGAATTGGATTAGTAAGGCATGTCTTACCGTCTGAGGTAGGGGAATTGAGCCGACTTGTGATCTTTCAAGAATATTCCAATTGGCTAGAGAGAGTGATTCCATGTCCACTCCATTGATCCATATCGAAAGTAGAATGTTCGAAACATATGATCAAAGAGACATACATAAGTAGTTATACAGTCAGAAGGATGAGAATCTAACTATTTATTAAGTAGAATGATCAATGACAAGCATGTTTGTCAAACTTCACAACGGTGGGTTCTCATTCAACAAAGCAAAGAATGATTTAGCCAATCTTCGACCATTTTCTCGAATTGCAGTAAACAGACGATCGTTAAAAAATTCATAACTTGTTGTAAACTTCTCCAAAATTTTTGAAAATTTACCAGAAGCTAGAAAACTTAAATCTCATTCATCATGTAAAATTTTAGGAAAAAATAACATATGGTGTGCTGCCAGTAAAGAGGTGAATGGGGCTATTCAAACTGGACATGTTCCAGTCGGACAGCTTACAGGACGATTGACCGTGTGCTGAAGTTGTTCAAAATGAGAAATGTAAAACACGAAAGTTGTAAAGGATTGAATGTTCTAACTCTAGTTTCCAATTTTAGTCCATTCAGAGTTTATATGTGCAAGTTATGCCTACTGGTGCACGAATTTTTCTTTGTAGCAATGGCGTTTTTGTGTCCACTGCACTCCGCTAATGATTTGACTAGATTTTGTTGCTTGAATAAAAATTTTCAAAACATAAAAGATTTAGGCCAATAAAATAGGCATCTGATGCAATAAATTTCAGGTGAAATGGAGCCTTGGAGTTAAAGTTGTGTCCAGAAAACCGAGTCAGCCTTCCTGCTCATGTGTAGACCCAAGCTAACTCACAGTCCAATTTTCAATGGACGAAACTCAACTGAAGAAGCCTCGAATGAAGAAGTCCAAAAAATGAAAGTTTTAGATAACTTAAAAGGAAAGTAATACTAAGTGGTTTCATGCAGATCCAATGTACAGACAAAGTTATTTCCAATGGAGTGCGACTGCCGCCTCGTGGATGCACAAAACAGGTCAGTTTTACTCATCGACATTCAAGGACCAAAAACGTTAGTTAAACATGTTTGCTTGGAGAAGAGGTCAACATAAAAGTTGTTGCTCACTTAGAAAGGGATCTAAAGAGTCTAAAACCGGCTCAATCTATGCATTGAGCAAAGATTTATGTATAAAAACACAACGCACGACGGGCATCGTAAACTTCAGCACGCATCCATTCAAAGAATCGGCCATAATTCAGGATATACATGTTCAATTTCGACGAACAAACTATCCACACGACCAGGGAGGAGAAAAGAAGAGGATAGACCTGAGTAAGCTCGGTTCCAATGCTGGATGGAAGAGCAGCGCCTCCGAGAGCGGACTGTCGACACCTTGCTCTCCATTTCGAGGACGGAGCGGGCTGTTGTTGTTCCTTTTGGTTAGTCGAAGCCTGTCGTCATCTCGAGACCACTTCATTAAGCTTCTCCCACCTTAATCTAACCTGCACAGGTCACTAAACACGTTATTAAAATGCAAAATGACTTCTCACTGTGCTTAGACGCGGCCGCGAGAAGTGGTGTTCGTCTTCGTCGTTGGTAGGGGGGGCTGTCATCGAGGTTGTCTGCCTTCGAAGGGGGCTGTAGCTGCTGTTGAGGAGACGCCTTGCCAAGGTGGAGGTTGCTCCGCCGTTGACGTTGGTGCGTTTACTTGTCATGGCTGGATGGTTGGGCCGAGCAGGTCTAGAGGGGGGTCTCCGTTGGTAGTTAGCTTACCTTGCTGGGGAAACACCGTAGAAGGGAGCTCGCTGTGTGAGGAGAAGGCGACCAAGGGGAAGAGGATCAAAATCAGGGAAGAGGATCGCTGAAAAAAAAAAGATGAAGAAGGAGGGAGAAGGTGGGCGTGTGTGTGTGCATGCGCGAGTTTGTGTGCGTGTGTCCTCTTTTGTGTGTCTCCCCCCCTCCCTTATTTTGAAGGAGACAACCTTTTTTTGGGATCAAGAATGGAGGACGTACGTTAGATTATAGATGGCAGCCATCATCCTTGGAATTCATGTGCCAAAGTGTGTAAGCAAACCATTGGATAATTGATTGCCATGTTACCATCAAACACCCTTGGGTTATTGTCCTATTTTACTCTATTGTTTTGGGGATTTGGGAGTGGCTTGTCTGCTGTAGCTGTCATTGATTGGGGGAGCTGTGAAGGTAGAGACCCCTAGATAAACCCAATTTGTCGTTGTCCAATTTTATCAAAATTGAGATGATTTGGAAAATTGCCAATCGAGTACCTAGATTTGAGATTAGGCTATGCAAATTGGTACACACTTAAATGAAAACTTGAAAAATCACAAATTAGTCCTTGGATTTTAAAGTGGTTTTCAGTCTCGTCCGAAATCAAAATTAAACTAAAAGAAATGCTTAAAAAGTGTGGCCAATTTGGGTGATCTACATCGACTTTGTACAACTAATAGAACCTAGCAGTAGAAGGTTAAATTTTTTAAGGTTACAGAACCCTTGTACACAACAGATCTTGAAGTGAACTGCTTAATGAGCGAATGGCCAGCCGAAGTTTGATCTACAATGTGACTATGCAATCCTGAGAAGGTTTCTACAAGCTTGGTGCAGAAGGTTGAGCTTCTTCTTCTATTGAGGTTCTACAAATCTGAACAGCCTGAGCTTGATCAAGAAGGCCTACTCCAAGATCTCAAAGATACTTGTAGTAACAGAAGGTTGTTACAGAACCTTGTAGGTTTCTGCACTACCAAGAGATGATCTACGAGAGCTAAATCGATGGAAACAATTCCAGAGCCTGTTAGGTTGCTATAGCATTAGTGGTTTGATGCAGGACCTATGGAGTCTCTGCTCAGACGCTTGTGTAATATCTGTTGATTTGCTTTTCTTTTAAGGTTTCTTTTGAATGCTTAGTGAGATAACCATTTGCGCAGAAAGCAAATGAAACACATAAAGTTTATAGTGGTTCGACAATTACCTACGTCCACTATTCACCCTTATAGGATGAAATTCACTATTGAAAAGTGATTACAAGACTGACAAATGATATAAAACACTCCTACAGAAGATATTGTAGATAGCCCTTCGGTTTTTCCACAAAGGATGTACTAGCAAAATGTATGACACTTCTTTAGCGTAGAAGATGATGTAGATAATCCCTCGGCTTTTCTACTCACATTAAACCAATAGGTTGTGATCAGTAACCCTCATGCACAGAGACCTGTGACTAACTCAAGAAACTCTTTGGTTGAGATTCTGCACTAAATACACGTACTAACTCCACAATCCCTGTAGTTGGGGTTTTGTAGAACGCGACAGCTCCACGCAAGCACGTAGTGGCCCAAAGTAGGCAGTCCCTCTGTCCAAGGGTTGATTTTTCCTCCAGCAGTTCCACAACCTGCTTGGCTCCTCACTAAGACTTCCGGAAGCAGATAGCACCCGTGAGGCTTCTCCAAAGCATGCAGCTGGTACTTTCCTTCTCCAAAGCTTTTCCAGAGGCGACTTCTCGTTTGATAGGCACTTCATTCGTCTTCTTCTTCCTCGTTGAAACTCGCGAGGACAAATGCTGGTGGAGGAAGACCCCCTTTTAGCTCAGTGGATTCGACCCTTGGGTGAAAGTAGTGGTGGCCAAAGTTGCTTCTATTTTTTACGGGCGCACTAAGTTTTAGTAATAATAAAAGTAGATTTTAAAAAAGTCTAATAATTATCGATGTTAAAATCTGAAAATTACTAAAAAAAAAGATTTAATTTAACTACGTTTGATTTCATAATACTTACGTTTGTCTAGCAAGACAAAAAAGAATAAATGTTTTATTTTAAAGTAGGTTTAAAGAGAGCATGTAATAAAAAAAAGTTGACCTAAAGTTATTTTGCAAAATTTTTGGGTTGATTTGCCAAACCAAACGGAACTTAGAAAGCTCTCATAGTATATAAAGTTTGGTAGAAAGGATTAAGGTCCAACCCACAATTCCAATCCCAATCCAATAAATGGAAGATAACTTGGGAGCTTTGTACGACCGTAGGGTTAGTTTTGCAAAAAAAATTGACCAAATATGGTTAAAGTTTGTCAAATTTCACATATACCATCACGGTGTCGCGGTTGGGAACCGCAATTTTAATTTTACAAACAAATTGCGCTTCCCAACCAAATCGCGGTTCCCAACCGCAACTTTATATTATTGCAGCAATTGTCGCGGTTGGGAACCATGACATTATTGGGAGATAAATATCCCACTTAAAAACGCGATCGGCAAACGCGACTTTGCTGAAAACGCAGTTACAAACTGCGACATTGGAACACTTGAGAAATTCCCAAGTGTTTGTATTCATTCGATGGTTGAGCAGTATTGCGGTTGTCCACCGCGACACCATTTCAATTATACAAGTGTCGCGGTTGGCAACCGCGACACCGTATGGACTGCATTAGTGTCGCGGTCGATAAATGCGACACTAAACTAGTGTCGCCGTTGACAACCGCGACACTACATGAACTGCATTAGTGTCACGGTTAAAAAACGCGCACTAGTGTCGCGGTTGCCAACCACTAACTGTCACAGAGACGAGACAAACCCAGAAATTTTCTCAACCCTGGCGGCGTCGTAACTTCCCTTAAAGCAAGACCAGCCGTCACACTCGGATTCCCCTTAGTCCCGCCCATACTCGTTCACAGTGTTTGCTCTCGTACTCTCGTGTGTCGCTCACACTCACACGCAAGGAGGCTCACAAGGATAATGACTCGCTCACAAGGGACACAAAGAACACCATTATTTCTGCCAAGGCACATATTGTATTTCCACTCAATCTTACAATATTTTGCCCATGCTCCTAGCCACTACTCAGCCACCGTAACCAAAGGCATCACCATTATCACAATACTCCTTGTAAAAAATTTTTGAAGCAAATTCCCAATAAAATTCTAGAAATTATGTCAAAAATTCAGACAACAGCGTCGAATATAAGGTAACACAATGTCTAACATAAAAGTCCCAAATTAAGAAAAGTACACAGAAACGCTTCATCACGTTTGTGTCTTCTTCTCATGCAATAGTGATGCTGAACCTCCGGTTTTCGTCAGGGCTACGAGGATTCCCTGAAATCCATTTGAGTGACCTGAGGTATAAGGTCATTCGGGTTTTAATGGAAGAAGGTGGCATCCCTTGCAGCATTCATCGGTGCTGGCGAAGTCGAGCTCGAAGGCCGTTCGAAGTGTGGTGTACAGTAATCGACATTGAGCTGAGTCACTTGAGAACTCAGCATCTCCTCTTGTTGGTGGTCATGCACCTCCGGGTATTCTCCTGTCTCATCCTTACCATCATTTTCTGGCACATGGTACTCTATAAGTGGATGTTCATGCGCTTCTACCATGTCGTCTTCGTCCACATTCTCCCTTTCCGGTGGCACTACAAATACAGGCTGGTCCTCCAAGCCACCGGTATGACCATATAGGCATAATAGAGAATACCGAGTCAATAGATTTGTGGCTTCTCCGGCAAGAGTAGTTACCTCTTCCGGGTTAGAAACACGAAGTGTGATTTTATGCAGTTTGTTAATCTATTTCCGAAATGACAAATAATAGGTCTGATATTATATATCGATGCATCTAAAGCATGTGAAGATAGTGCATACCAATGTGCCTAACATTTCTTTGGTGTGTGAAATGTACTTCCTGTTGTATCTTGCATACCTGTCTCCCCGGAACCACACCAAGCAGATCTTGACACGGATTCTCCATTAAGACGTTAGTGTCCGCAATAACTGCATTCCCATCCACAGGTAATCCAAATTGAAGAGCTACATCATGTAATGTTATGGTCATCTCACCGTAGACCATGTGGAAGGTATGTGACTCTGGCCTCCAACGGTCCACCATTGCCGTTATTAGTGCCTAATCTAGAGCAATATATTAGAGCTTTGCAACTCCATAGAAGTCAGCTTGACGGAGGTAGAAATCCATTCGTGGATCGCGCACAACCCGTTTAACCGCTTTCTCTACGCGGTTACAAGTTAAGACATTGTTCTGTAAAGAGAAAACATTAATTAGTTAATGAATCAGTAATCAAACACAGAAATCAATAACTTCAATAAATTAAACATACCAGCTGTAGCCTTCATCTCATACGGTGGTCGAACGATGCTCTGCCTGTCCGCTCAAAATATCTGGCAAACGTGGTCCAGGGTACATTTTGTTTGTAAGCATAAAGAAAACAACACATATTAGAACAACATAAAGATAACAACACATAAAGACATACTGACACTCACTACTTATTAGGACAACTCCGCCTATTATGTCCCTCTTTTATATAAATTCAACAACTTGTTCTCCGTGATCTCTTCTTAATATACATTTCATTGTGTATGCGAGTAGATCTTGGACGCCATGACGTCTTACTCTACTTGGGTTAGGTTTGACCCTAGGGAAATGGTATTCCGACCAATCTTCCTTGCAATCAAATGAATTCCATCGCGATGCATAAACAGCCTTTTGACACTCCCAAGTGTAGAAACGACTAACATAATTTGTGTGATCTATCTGCAAGTGTGCAAAAGAAGTTAATGCATGTGAGCAGGGGATTTGATAAATTTGCCACTTCTTACAAGTGCATGTCCGTGCTTGGAGTTATACTTTCTTGTTTCGATTTGCTCGTAAAGTTTTCACATCGAAACAACAAAGCTCTCGATCGAGCAATACCACATGAAATCGTTTAGCCTTCTCCAGTGCTTTGTGTAACCTCTCTACACAGGGAGTCATAAATTTCTCCCCCACTGTTATCGCATCATTCACATCATCCTGTCTATTTATCCAATATGCAACATAGTTGTACCCTAACAAGGCGGAAACTAGCTCCTCTTATAACAACGTTACAACTCTCGCTCAAATTGTAGTCATCACTCCGTATCTCATGTTCCCATCACGACTCAAAAGCCATTGTTCCTTTTTCATTTTCGCTAGGAAATTTGATGCCTCTGGCAATGCTTCTGACAACTTATCCAAAATCTTTGTACACTTGTGAGATTTGCCTTCCTCGCCGCCATAACTCGCCTCCTTTTGCACACCATATTTTTATGCTTATAAGTTTGATAGTTCAAGCTTTTGCTATCTTAACAGGTGCAATGGAAGTGGACAAGAGAATCACTTGACTGTCTTTCTTACCACTAATATCATAAAGACTTTCTATACTATGAATTCGTCAAATGTCCCATGATTGTCATGTGGGGTAGAATGAGAGGCGTTTCATTTTGAACACTAAACAATTCTTTTGTTCATATGGAATTTAGAAGTACCTCATGTTTTTGGATAACAGTTCTTCAAAAATCCTCTAAAATGTTTGTTTTTTTATTTCTTTGTTGTTTGTTTCATTATGATTTTAATTCTTTTGTTTCTACAATTTTTATTGTTTTTTATATGTATGCATGTTAAAAAGAAACTACTGGGATAGCTCATTCCTGTCTGTGATAGCTGGAAAGGCCATAGTCTTGTAAAAGAATTAAATTCTGATGGGGATTCTGTTGGCATGGAAAAGTTGTTCCCCGCAACACGCGTCGAATTTTACAGTGAACGTGGTCATCGTTAAGTGAAAGTAAACGCAATACCGGAATTTAATACAACGGCACTGAATTTACAGCATTTGGGGTTGTACATCACAAAGCGAATGAATACAAATATAGCAAGTAGGCAAGACACGAATTTAATGCGACGGAATCAAGCTTACTTTGCGACACTAACATACATCACTCGAACGGTGAACAACAGAAAAGGCCTGGTGACGCTTCACGAGGGTCGAAAGCGGGCAGAGGGCGGTCGAGGCGAACTCCTTTCGTGGAATTCACCCTTGTGGAGCGGGGAGGACGTCAACGGCGCCAAACAGGATCAACGGCACCGAGGGTGAAGCGACATCGGACAGGATCAACGGCGTTGCGGGCGGAGTCGAAGTAGTGCAAAGTCAACGGCATCGGGCAAGATCAAGAAGACCGAGGGTGGACCGCAATGCCGGATAGAATCGATAGCGCTAAGGGTTGGCGGAGGGCGTCAGCAACACCGGACAGAATCGACGGCGCTGAGGTTGGAGGATAAAGGACCGATAAAAAGTAAAGGTTAAAAGACTTGAGTCTGTGTTTGAGTTGTCGTGTGTGTATTTGTATGTGATTCAGCTGGGGTTTTTATAGAACTTCTTCAGGTAATCCACGTTCTTTGGCGGTTTATGATCTTCACGCACGTTCTCCATTTTATTAGATTATTTATCTGATTGTTTGGACAGTACGTTCCTTAATTTGGGGAGAATCTGACTAAATATATTTTAATATATTTAGCCACGATAATCTGATTTGATGAGATATATTTCCACTTTAGATAATATTTATATTAAATCAAAGATCTCGAGAGCACTTCAATACATCAGATCTTCTTGAGATTGGTTGAAGATTTTTATCTCGTAACATGTAGATTTTCTCGAGAGGCTCTCCAATCAAAGATTCTTTCTTCTCGAGACGTTCTTCTTGAGGACCTTTTCCTTTCTCGAGATACTAGTCAAAGTTATTTCTCGAGAGTGACACGCTCTTCTCGAGAAAGGCCGAAATTTCCATGCGTCAACATTAAGCCCCCCCGTTTGTTTCATGATGTCTACCAATGTTTAATGGTTCGGCATCACGAATCTCGGGGAAGAAAGTTTCATGCAATAATATGATTATGACCCTCCTCGTCTTGTGTTGGGCCACTTGTTCCTTTCGACAATTTTTAAAATGACGGCGAAGTTCCATTCGACTACTTGAAGACTTGTGAAGCATTTTCTCGACCCAATTGATTGGGAGGGTAGAAGGGAATTTCTTTGTTTCCTTTCCATATAAAATGTAATGAACACCGGGAGGAAAAATTATCTAATAAGCTTCGAGGACTTGGAGTTAAGGACTTATTAAGGCCAGGATAACGAGAATGCCTCCCGAGAGGATTTTCCTGCCTTGCCTCTACAAGCAAATAATATTGCCTTCGACATTTTGTCATCTTGTCCCTCGAAAAGCTCGAGATAATAACTATACTAAGAAGCTTGATTACTAACTCCTTGTTACTCAGACTTTAAATGCCCAAAATGTGGGCGAAGGATGTTAACTGCCAAAGAACGTGGGTGCTTGAGATTCCCACATTTTCTTGGGTGTTAATATCACGAATATACGCTTACCCACGGGCGCTGGATGATCGAAGGCCGGGAGGATAAAGCGGGGCGTCGGCAGTCCAATCCCAGGGGCATTACCCTTCCATCCCCAGACGAATTCAAGCAACATCAAATCTATCCTCTTCCTTATCCTTTCCTAGTCGTGTGGATACGTTGTGCGCTTGAATCGAGCGTGTGTAGCTCGAGATATGGCTAAATTACAGAACGTGACGCTTTTATATTCGAGCAATAACGTCATTTTAGTCGACTGAGCATAACTTTGGTTACAAAGCCTAATTTGCTCGCGATTAGTTGGTTTGTTCTTTCTCTAACTCTTTTACAACTTTTATTTTTTGAGTTTTCTTATTCGAGACCATCTGGGTCGAGTTTTGATAGGTTAAAGTCGGAACTCCTCCGTTCTCGAATTCTGGTCTCGAGAACAACAACCCTCTTCTAGTATTTTATCATAACCTTAGCTACAGAGATCGGATTAGCTCGAAATTACATGGTCGAGTTTTCTTTCTTTCTTCTATACAACTTCAATGCTTTAAGATTTTTCATCCAAGGTCGTCTTAGGCGTGTTATGGCTGGTCAAAATTATAGCTGTTTTGATCTCGAGATCAATCTTGAGAACAAAACACCCATTCGGTATTTTGCACATAACCTTCGCTATACAAGTCGGATTAACTCGAGCTAAGTTGTGTTAGTCTCTTTTCTTTTTTTCCTATAATTTTTATGTTTTTCACATCTCGATTCGAGGTCATCTTTGATGCATTATGACCGGTCAAAGTCATAACTATTATGATCTGGAGATCAAAGATACTGCTTTGGTATTTTGACCATAACGTTGGTTAGAAAGGTCAGATTAACTCAAAACAAGTTGAGTTAGTTCCCTTTCTTCTTGAGTTATAATCTTTGTGTTTTGTACTTTTTAATTCGACACCGTCTTGGACGTGTTATGACCGATCGAAGTTGCAATCATCCTGATCTCGAGATCAATCTCGAGTTCAGAACATACTCTCGATTTTTGGATCATAACTTTTGCTAGACAAATTGGATTAACCCAAGATAAGTGGTGTTAGTTCTATTTTTTTGCGAGCTACAACTTTTATGTTTTACACTTTTTGATTTGAGGTCATCTTTAATGAGTTATGACCGGTCAAAGCCGTAGTTGTTATGATCTCGAGATCTGATCTCGAGCTGGATCTCGAGCGGTATTTTGACCATAACTTTGGCTAGAAATGTCGAATTAACCCTAGATATGTTGGGCTAGTTCTCTTTTTTTCTCGAGCTACAACTTTTCTGTTTTGTACTTTTCGATTGGAGATCGTTTTGAAAGAGTTATAGCCCGTCCAAGTCGAGAAACAATATACAATGGTTCCTATCTTGAGATCAAACATTGTTTTGGTTTCCGAGTTATAACTTTATAAGTTTTTCTCGAGCTTTCTCTCGAGATACTCTTTCTTGAGAATCTTTCAAGTCTTGTCTCGAGTAGATATTCATGCCTCTCTTGGCACTTTCTGCCTCAAAATTAAAACACGAAAAAGATGCTAGAATTCATATGTCAACAATGTCAACCGGTATTCTTACGGGTGACATCACGTTCTCGAGATGCTAGGTCTTGGAGATGAAAAAGTAAACATATTCTTTTCCTTAGAACTTTTCTTTTCTTTCGCGAGAAGACACGTTTGTTTTTATTCCCAACTTTCTTCCTCGAGTTGTTGGGGGTTTACCATGCCTTACATATATAACTTTTTCTTTTTTTTTCTTTTTTTTTGTTTGTATCCCTTTCTATAAGTGACACAATTGTCTTCTTTTTCCCTCGAGAATACTCCAAGTCAAGAGAGATACGTTGTCAGTCTCCCCCTTTTTTATTGAAATTCATTGCACAACTTCTCAATCGAATTAGGTGGTCTGAAGTCACACACTTCAACGAAAATTTTGTTAGATCTCGTCTCGTTTGAAGCAATGGGAGGATGCATTTCTAGTAGATCTCTCAAGGTTACGGCTGGTGTGTACATTAGTCTAACTTAGTTCTGCACTTGCTGCTAGATCACACAGATGGTTTGTTAATGAGTCGATGGTTCTTAATCTAACCACGCTTTTGTTATTGTACTTAGGCTCTTTCAGTATAGAGAGCAATTCCCAACAGATTTTCAACCAGTTGCAATGCTTAATTTCCAGTTCAGATCCTGATCCCTCTAAGTCTGGGGAGCTCAAATATGAGCAGGCATGTCCTGACAATGTGGGCAACAGCCCGTCGCCCCCTGTTAAAGAATCTGCTTCCTCTAAGAGCAGTCATGAGACGTTGCCCAGACTTTCCGTGATCCATAGGATGGACTCTGTTGGCCAAGGCTCAATGCTGAGGAAGCGGCAGAGGCGATGACCTCACTATCCAGGAACGAGTGCTTGTGGCTGTTCGCTCAGTGCACGGTCGTGGACACGCCCTTGGATGCCGATACATGTGCGGCCCTTCGGGGCCAGCTGAAGAAGTGCGCAAGCTTGAGAGCGGAGAAGGCCGAGATGGACGACCAGGTGGTGATGGTCAATATCCTGGTCCCTGTTGCAGGCAAGTATATTGGGCAGTCAGGATGAAGGATTGTGTTTCTTGTATTTGGGTATATTAATAATACTTTTGGTTAATAGAGATTCCTATTTCCTCATACATGAATCCCTTTAATTTTCAAGTATTCTTATCTGATCAAATAACCGTGGGGATGTGATAAAGTGTTTTACGTAATACAACATAAGTATTATTCATATTAACTAAATTAGCCAAGTTAAGAAACGCCGTGGTTATAATTGTTCAATTACTAAAAAATTCATATATTCAATTCAGTAAATAAATCTTCATATTCAAAGTTAGTTAAAAAGAAAAGCCTCACCCATTTGATAATATCGAGATGTTATCGTAACCTTGATTTTGATTCGCTTCTATTCGTACCATATTTACGATATAAGAGATGAACTAAAATATATTAATAATACTTATTCTGAATAAGGTTTGTGTTTTTTTTTTCTCATGGATTAATAATTTTATTATTATTATATGTTTGAAAAAAAGTTAATTGGTCCAAAATGAACAAGAAAGCCGCTAAGAATTAACATTAAGTAATCCTAAATCTCAGCTCGTAATACATTCTCTAACAAGTACATCGTGATTCATAGAAGTTCATTTTTGTAATCATTTTATGTACTTTGATAAATAGAGTTTTAACTCATGTAATACAAATGCTTATATCTAATCTTAGAGATATCAGACATGACTACACTATACTTTGTTAACATATTATTACATTTAAGATCTTGAATTTTGAACTATTTACAAATTCCACACAACTCTTTTTTGTATTGATTTCATACTAAATATTACTCTCATAAATGACAATGAGCCTGCCTATTGCACTTGAGTTTTTGGTATCTCTAAACTTTTTTTTTTCCAAATTCCAATCTCATTTAAAAAATCAGCTTAAATACGATGAAATTATCAATTAAAGGAAAACGGCCTTTGTTTTTTTAGAGTGTAAAAATTCAGTAAATTGTGTTATCATCTCATAGACAAAACCACCCGTCGGTTTAATATCATAGTGGTAAAGACAGTAGATTGTAAGGGCACATAAAAATATTGCAAAGACAGTTAGTTCAATGATTTCTAGAAAAGATGACTAAAAAGTTCAATCATTCGACGACTAAATTTGGGGGGGGGGGTCATTCTTTAATCTAAAGGTGTCGGGGGCGGGTGGCCGCTCATCCCATTGGGCCTGGGCCTAATTTTATGGGACCTTATTGGGCCTTGCCCACTTCAATTAGGCAACCTTATGTATGTTGAGATATACCCATGAATCACGAAGAGACTATGATTGAATTGAGATAGAGGGTGAATGCAACGCATATAGGACGCGATCCGCATCTTGAGCCTCTCCCCTCATAGGGACCTGTCAAGCTCCTTTTTCTGCCGTGACCGGACTGACCTCGACTTCGCACAGCTCGTGCTGGATCGATGCGGATGTTGTTTAGGGAAGAACATAATCGGGTATGCAAAACATGGGTATTTGTATTTGGCTGTTTTTGTTTATGTTGGGCTGGACATTGGGGTGGGGTGGGGACAGAGTGGATTGGCGTGGGCAGTGTCTTTTCTTTACCACCACCCAATGTGTAATGTTTTTGCTAGGTTTGTCACCACTACTACTTGTCTTCACATGCCCGCCACATAAAAAATGCCAATGCAAATGCCATGTGCCGACCAAAACAACCCCCCGTGATGTTTTTCTCCCTGAACCACCCACACATCTTCTTTTGGACGAGGCTATGTCCGTGCTTTACGAAGGAAGAACGGTGGCACTCTGTTTCGGCTTTACGAACATAAAAGCCCGGCGGACTTTGTAGTGGATTCGTATAGATATACGTGTTTTTACGAAGCAAGGATTTAGTAAACTTCGTATAATTTTACGAGTTCAGAACAAGTTACGAAATAAGTGATATTTACGAAATCTTTTCGTTAAATTGTACTAATCCAAAACAACAAAAGTTTTATAAACTAAGAAACAATGAAATTTACTAAGCTCGTCGGCCTTCTTCGAAAAAGTTGTACGAAATAAGTTCCGTAAAATAAAAAAATTTTACTTTTTTGAACTCGTACAATTATACGAAGTACCATTAACAAGCCTGTACATTTAGACGAAATAGTGTGCTTCGTGAAGCACGCCCGTACAAGGGTCGTTAGCCTTGTCCCATACTTTTACGTGGGATTATACCGAGGGGCGAAGAAACGTCGGCGAATGCTTTTGCTTCCAAGCATAACACAAACAAATTGAGTTCACGGGTGGTTTATCCCATTCCCCTGCCTTAAAGCAAACCTCCTCCCCTTCCCCCCAAACTTATTTTAGTCTCCCACCATCTCCCCCCCTTCTATCACCAAACCAAATCCAGATGCTTCCAAAGCTAGCCTTCGCGGCCTCTCTGCTGCTCTCCATATGCGCCGGGACGGGAGTCGAGGGCAGGAGGAGAGACGGGAGGTCCTCTGAGTTCCTCCACTACAGCGCCATGAGCTGCAGGTCCTACAGCGCTTCCCTGGATGAGTTCGGCGGGGTGGGAGATGGCGTTACCCTGAACACCCTGGCGTTCAGGGCCGCGATTGAGTATCTCGGACAGTTCGAGTCGATGGGCGGCTCCCAGCTTTACGTGCCTCCCGGGAGGTGGCTCACGGGGAGCTTCAACATCACCAGCAGTCACTTCACGTTATTCCTACACAGGGACGCGGTGATCCTCGCCTCGCAGGACGAGAGGGACTGGCCGTTGATCGAACCCCTGCCGTCTTATGGGCGCGGGAGGGATGCAGAGGGAGGGAGGTATGCTAGCCTCATCTTCGGAACCAATCTCACCGATATTGTCATCACGGGGGACAATGGGACTATCAACGGGCAGGGGGATACCTGGTGGCGGAAGTTCCGCGGCAAGGAGCTTAATTTCACACGGCCTTACCTCATTGAGCTCATGTATTCGGACAAGATTCAGATCTCGAACCTCACCTTGCTGGACTCTCCGTCATGGAACGTCCATCCTGTTTACAGCAGGTGAATTGTCTTGGTCAGAGTTGCGGACGAAGTGTGCTGTCACTTTCACAGAAATTATTTTGGTTAATTTGTGTCATTTCATTTCATGCCTGCAGCAACGTGATCGTCCAGGGCATCACGATCATCGCGCCCACAAACTCGCCCAACACCGATGGAATCAACCCGGGTATGACTGACGGTGACATTTGGGAATGTTTGGTGCTGCAAATCAGAAAAAGATATTTGAATCTGATGCCTTTGTTCGTTGGCAGATTCTTGCACGAATACCAGAATCGAGGACTGCTACGTAGTATCTGGGGATGATTGTGTCGCCGTCAAGAGCGGTTGGGACGAGTATGGCATTGCATATGGGATGCCGACCAAGCAGCTTGTGATCCGCCGACTCACCTGCATCTCCCCCACCAGCGCGGTCATAGCACTGGGAAGCGAGATGTCTGGAGGCATAGAAGACGTGAGGGCAGAGGACATCCTCGCGATAGACTCAGAATCAGGGGTTAGAATCAAGACAGCCATCGGGCGAGGAGGTTACGTCAAGGACATATACGTACGAGGGATGGTCATGAAGACGATGAAGTGGGCATTCTGGATGACGGGCAACTACGGATCCCACCCAGACAACAACTACGACCCTAATGCTTACCCCATGATCCAGAACATCAACTACAGGGACATGGTTGCGGATAATGTCACGATGGCAGGACGGCTGGAAGGGATCCCGGGCGATCCCTTCACGGGGATCTGCATTTCCAATGTCACCATCAGTCTCACACCGGTGCCGAAGAAACTCCAGTGGAACTGCACCGACGTTGCGGGGATCTCGAGCGGGGTCGTGCCTCGACCGTGCGGGCAGTTGGTGGATCAGGGACAGGAGACCCTGGTGACGTGCCAGTTCCCGGAGGAGAGCCTGTCCATTGACTGCATTGAAGTCCAAATGTGCTCTAATAGGATCAAACATTGGTGAAATGACCAAATATGTGGTTGTGGATTTGATGGATTCGGTTTAATCTGATCGAATTGGGTCAAGTTTTTCGTCTTAAATTAAGACTTAAGTGGGTGCTTATCAAGATTTATCAAAATCCAACCCAGGCCCAGCCCATTGATTTTTATTAGTGGGCCCATCTTGTTGCTCTTGCCATTAGCCCCAACGGGCTTGTTCTTTTGATTGAGGCCCAAATAATCGGTCCAGGATATGAACTCCATTAATATAAGACAAAATATTGGCATGGAGTCAACTTTTGTTTTGCCATAATTTTATTTTTATATTGATTTTGATCAATTTTGATTTAATCGTGCGAACGCTAAATAATATCTTAATAAATAAATATTAACTAATAAAAGGAAATAATATTGAAACCTTCGTAATTTTATTTTATGATTTTGATGGATAAAAAAGGAGAAGTTGGATATGATGCTGCAGAACATGTGGGGTAAGGTGAATAAATACGAGAACGAGAGGTTGAAGGTATACTATTATAGGACAAGAGTCAAACTATATTAAGCCATTATTTGACTTTCGCATGATTAAATCAAAGATCGGTTAAAATTAATATAAAAACAAAATTGGGCGACCAAATTATATAACAATCTAAATTAATGCTAAAACAGAAAATTTGAGCTAAACTCAAAAGCACAAAAACATACACTTTGCTTTAATAGAATTACTTTATAAAAAATATATAATTAAAATGATTAAATTAACATGAAAAATTCTCTTTAGATATTTCAGATCCCAACAGTCGAGGCGTCTTTATTATTGATACATTTCTCGTGATGGGAAAGAGGAAATTACACTTCATGGAATAACAAATCCTCTTTATATACATATACAAGCCTCATATCCATCCAAGCCTCAGGAGGGATCGGATTCAAACTCACATTGACGAAAAAACGAAGGCAGGCTAGCCAATCCCATATTTGTTGCGGCGAGAGCCTCTGCGAAACGATTCTCTCCACCGAGCGACTCTCCATGGATGTCGCTTTCCTAGAAGAGATAATTAGTGCATTGCTGTGACTCCACCCAGTCGTTCAACTGATCTTGCCTAGTCAGGCACTCGAGATCCGGCCATCTCCCTGTTCCCGATCCACCTTCTCATTCATACCCTTCTCTATGAAGGGTGGTAGTCAAAAGGCAGAGGAGCCAGAACTACGGTCACCGCCTGGATTTGATGGGCATCGTTGTTCACTTCCCAAGGCGTGAATGGAGTGGATGATTCGAGTAACAACTCTGGGGGGATGTCGTTGTGTTGTCGTTGGAGATCCCATCGAGGGAGGCCACTACGGCATCGAACATAAACAAATGCCATGGGGAAAAGGAAACGGTTTCTTGAATACGAAGAAGGGATGGTGATTTGGCTGCGGAGGAAGAGTCTTGATGAGGAATGGATTCGCGTCATTGCTCGGGTTAACACTGCCATTGACGTTAATTAATTTAGGGTTTTAAGAAGTGAAGTTATTGGTAGAAACGGAGGTGGTGTCTACAGTTGTCACCATTGTCTCGGTTGTTGTTGCTCTCCATGAAGATTTTCTTACCTTCTTGATCCAGGAATTTGATGTGTGAATCATCACAAAACACAACCAATTGAAGCTGGTATTCACAGATATCAGAAAATTCAACCACAGCTTAAGGAATTCACCAATTAAGATGAATCCTCAACAAAAGGAAAACAGAAAGACAACCGGCTAACTCCACACGTCAGAGAAGACCTTTACATCACCTCCACCTCCGATCAAATCTACACCGTCACAACCCACCCGATTCCACACACTGAAAATATCTTAATCTCCATTCTGTTTTTTTCCTTTTTCTTATTCTCTCTCTTCAGTCACTGATGCTCCCCTCTTATTATTGTTCTGTTGCAGCTGATGAAGATGGGATGCCGTTACCAACTTTTGAGTAATTCTTCCGCGACCCCCGCACTCCTTCATTCGCTTCAAGTTTATCCATCGGTTATAGGTCGTCCTCCAAAGCCTCCTTCCAACCCATCAGAATCTCCCTCAGCCCTTTGGAGCCCAACTCTTGACCCGGTCTTGGCGCCTTTGACTTTCCTCTCACGTTCTCCTCGTGAAGTCCGTCTCCCCCAACTCCAACAACTGTCTTCCCTACTCCTTCCTCAGTTGCTTCGTGAAGTCCGTCTTTCCCAACTCTAACAGCTGTCTCCCCTTCTCCTTCGTCAATTGCTTCTACCACCATTGCCAACCCCAACTGTGGATTTTTCTGTAACAATACCGCTTTCTCAGTAGCACCCTTATCCTCAACGGTGATCTCTCGGTACTTCTACTGAAGGTCGTAGAGGTACTCCCAAGTTGCTTCCTCTTCTGATCTGTTACTCTATTTGATAAGAACCTGAGTGACAGCCCTATTCCCCCTTTTAACCATTTTTCTCTGTAAAATATACTCGGGTACTGGCGAATCTAAAGTTCTGGAAAGATGTCAAGAGGTATGCCCATCAACTCATGTTGCCCTCTTTAGCCTGGATACATGAAATGTTGGGTGCACTTGAGAAATACGGGGTAAATCTAAATGATGGGCCACTCTTCCATTCCTATCTAGAACCATGTAGGGACCATGTTATAATGGACTTAGTTTGCTGTGGTTTTGTCTCTCCTCGATTGATGTCTGGTTATATAGTTGGAACTTAACAAGCACCATATCCCCTATTTGAAATTTCCGATCTGATCTTCTTTCGTTAGCAATATGTATCATCCTATTATGAGCCCTGTGGAAATGGAATCTGAGAAGTATGATCATTGCTTCCTTGTCCGCTAACTCCAATCTACCAATTTATTAGTAGTTTTCCCCGTATGGCATATGAATAGGGGGTTCATATCCATATAATGCCTCAAATGGTGACAAATGAATAGTAGAGTGGTAAGTGGTGTTGTACCACCACTCAGCCACAGGTAACCACTTACTCCATAGATGAGGACAGTCAGAACACATGCATCTTAAGTAGGTTTCCAAACATCAATTTACCACTTCCGTCTGTCCATCCGGTTGTGGATGGTAAGTTGTAGATAACCTTAGGTCTACCCCCTGCAATCTGAACAAATTCTGCCAAAAATCACTCAAGAACACAGCATCACGATCATTGATAATTGTATTGGGCAAGCCATGTAGTTTAAACACAGTATTTAAGAACGGTTCTGCCACTGACATTGCTGAATAAGGATGTTTTAAAGCTGCAAAATGGGCATATTTGGTTAGTCGATCTACTACCATCATAATCACTTCCTTGCCCATGGACTTTGGTAGTCCTGAAATAAAATCCACGCTAACGTCTGTTCACATTGCTTTAGGAATAGGGAGTGGTTGTAATAGTCTAGGACAAGCTGCTTGGTCATACTTACACTTCTGACACTCTGAATATTCCTTGATGAATTCTCTCACATATTTTTCCCTCCCTTTCCAATAACTAAAACTAGTGATCATCTTTGTCGTAGCAAGTATTCTAGAATGTCCACCAACTGCCGTTGCATGAAAGGTTTCAATGAACTATTTCCCCAGTTCCCGATTATTCCCCACCACTAACTTTCCTTTCTTCACTAACAGCCCTTGTCGTATTCAAACACTGTAGATTCCCCTTCCTGTAATTTCTGCATCACTTGCTGTATATAAGAGTCCATCCGCCAGCTGGACTTAATTGTATCCAGGAGGGTTCCCTGTTGTAAATCAGACAATAGCCATGACCTCATAACTGGGTATTCTTGATAATGCATGAGCCACCACATTATGCTTTCCTTTTTGTAGCTAATTTCATAATCAAACCCCAGAAGATTAGTAAGCCATCTAAACTGCATCTCATTGTGTAATTTTTACTCTAAGAGGAACTTTAAGCCCTAATGGTCAGTTTTTATAACAAGATGCCTCTCAATCAAGTAGTGCCTCCACTTATCCACTGCATACACAATAGAGAGCAACTCCTTATTATACTGATAGTCCCACATGTCTGGGGCCTAATGCTTTACTTATGAAAGCAATTGGATGGCTTTTTTGCATCAATACCGCTTCAATTCCTGTATGACATGCATCTGTTTCTACTACAAACTCCTAACTAAAGTCAAGCAAGGCCAGAGTAGGAGCAGTCACCATAGCCTCTTTCAATTGATTAAAAGCTTGCTAAGCCAGATGAGACCATATGAAAGAGTCCTTCTTCAGTAATTGAGTTAAGGGCCTGCTAATGTTGCCATAGTTTCGAACAAATCGTCTATAGTAACCAGTTAGGCCCAAAAATCCTCTCAGTTGCTTGATAGTTGTGGGAACTGACCAGTGTAACTCCCCCTGCCTCAATAAAGTGTTCCAAGTACTCCACTTTTCTTTCTACAAAAGAACACTTACTGAGCTTAGCAAATAAAGAATGCTTCTGTAAAGTTTCAAAACTGCAGTCAAATGAGTCACATGAGATTCTAATGTAGGGCAATTCACCAATATATCGTCAAAGAAGACCAACACAAACTTCCTTAAACATGGTCTGAAAACCTCATTCATTAGACTTTAAAAAGTGGTTGGTGCATTGGTTAGTCCAAGTGGCATGACTATAAATTCTTAATGCCTCTCATGGGTCTTGAAAGCTGCTTTTGGGATGTCTTCTTCTCTCACCCTAATTTGATAATACCCATACCTTAAATCCAGTTTAGAAAACCAAGCTGCACCATGAAGTTCATCCAATAGTTCCTCAATGATTGGAATAGGGAATTTATCTTTGATTGTCCTCTTATTAAGCTCCCGATAATCAATACACAACTTCCAACTTCCATCTTTCTGCTTGACTAATGCCACAGGGGATGAAAAAGGACTTGTGACGTGTCTGATTATGCCTGTCTGTAGCATCTCTTGCACCAGTTTCTCAATAACATCCTTTTGGGAGCTTGAATAACGATAAGGTCTTAAGTTCAACCCCTGAACTCATGTCTTTGAAGGTATGGCATGATCATGCTTTCTCTTGGGTGGTAGCTCCTTAGGTTCTACAAGATCCCAGGGAACCTATGTAGCACCCCTAACACCACACCTGGAACTTCTTGATTTTGATCAGACTTCTCCGCTTCATATTGTTTAGGAATGACCATCAGCCCCATCTCCTCTTTATCCAGTGAAAAATGCCAGGTTTTACCTTTGCAAACTCTTTTTTCCCGACCACCAGTTCTATTTCATGCCCACCTAACTTATATCTCATTGTTAATTTAGGAAAATCCCACACAACAGTTCCCAAAGCGTTAAGCCACTCCATCCCCATAATTAATTCACACCCTTTTATGTGCATTAGTAACACTTCAGCCTCATACTTAACTCCTTGCATCTCCCACGCAAAAGACCTAACTTTAGAGGCACACTGTAACTTTTCCCCGTTTGCTACCATGACCTTTCTTCTAGGTATTTGTTGGACTTGGCATCCAATTTGTTTAGCCACTGCAAGATCCATGAAATTATGTGTGCTTCATAAATCCACTAGTATTATTAATCCCCTCCACTTATAGTACCCAGTTACCTTCATAGTATGATTTTTTAGACTCATCTCAACCCCATATCAAGCATGTATGGACAAAACTGGCATCTCCTCTCCACCTTCAAGCTCCACAGTCCTACCACCCTCTGTTTCATGTCCTCCTTCTTCTCCTATCTTTTGAGTCATATGACATTGTCCCTTCTATCGCTGCCAATTCTTCATCAGCCAAATCTCCGTTATCTTCTAACATCACTGCATATAATCGTCTTTTGTTGCACTTGTGATTAAATGTGTACTTCTCATCATACCAAAAACAAAGCCCTTTTGCTCTTTTTTCCTCCATTTCAGCAAGAGATAACCTTTTGTAATGTGGTTGATATGTTTGAGACCTGTTACTTCCTTATCCAAAACTTTTCTGGCCTCCTTCATGTCCTTTGTTACCACCGAACCATTTGGGAGAAATTCTATTTGAAGAAAATGTACTAACCCCTCTAGGAGGTCCTTGCCATGATTCTACTCTATTTACCTTAGGTGGTCCTTGCCATTGATCCCCCTGATATCTCTCTGAATCAATTCTATATTCTTTCCAATGTAGCCCTCCTCATCTCCAGTTAAAGTTTTTCCCAAAGCGATTGCATGGTGCAACATCTTGGGATTGAAAGCAGTCATTAACTTTCTGGTTTCCTTCTTAAGTCCCTCAATGAACATGGTCACTTGGTCATCGGGGGATAATTCAACTCTAGTCACCAAGGATATGAACTCCTCTACATAATCAGTATAACTCCTTCCCTCCATCAAATGTTTCCACATTGCTATTGGTCTTGTAAGTTCACGAGAGCCAAAAAGAAGCAGCATATTCCTTCCAACTAACAGCTCCCGTGAGTTCCCTGTTCTTCAAAAAGGCATAATGCCACTCCATAGCAGAACCAGTTAAATGTATCGATACCATGCTCACCTTCAATTCGGCAGGTGTCTCATCTAGTTCGAAAAATCGTTCACTTTTGAAGATCCATTCATGTACGACATTACCATCGAAAGAGGAAAAATCTACTTTAGTTTGACGCATTACCCTATTTTTAGGTCTTAGAATGCGTTCTTCTTTTTTAAATCCAGAATAGTATCCTTCTTCCAGTCTAGAATTACCTCCATTCAACCTGGGACTGCGCCCTTCTCTTCTTGGTTCTACAAATTGCCTTTCTTCCATTCTGGGACTGCGTCCTTCTCATCTTAGTTAAAAAATTTGTCCTTCCTCAGAGGAATCTCTTCCCTACTTCTAGTTCTCCCCTCCATAGCTCCTACCCACGCATCCAACCCTACAAACTACACTCCCAACCTAGTAACTTGAGTTCCCAAATTATCCAACTTCCCCATAACTTCCTGCAATGTTTCCTGCACAGCCTCCATCTCTATCAACACCTGTCGGGACCTCGTGAATTCTGCAAAAGGCATCCTCACATGGGAACTCGAGCATTCATGCTCTGATACCATCTTGATGCGTGAATCAACACAAAACACAACCAAATGAAGTTGAACTTTCCCATGGTATTCACTAATACCAGAAAATTCAACCACAGCTTAAGGAATCCACCAATTAAGAATCCTCAACAAAAGGAAAACAGAAAGACACCCAGACAACTCCACACATCGGAGAAGACCCTTACATCACCTCCACCTCCTATCAAATCTACAACGTCACAACCCACCCGATTCCACACAACGAAAATATCTTAATCTCCATTCTGTTTTTTTTTTCTTTTTCTTATTCTCTCTCTTTAGTCACTGATGCTCGCCCCTTATTGTTGTTCTGTTGCGGCTGATGAAGATGGGATGTCGTTACCAATTTCTGAGTAATTCTTCAGAAAGCCCCACACTCCTACATTCACTTCAAGTTCGTCTTTCGCTTGTGGGTCATCTCCAAAGCCTCCTTCCAACCCATCAGAATCTCCCTCAGCCCTTTGGAGCCCAACTCTTGGCCTAGTCTTGGCTCTTTTGACTTTCCTCCCATGTTCTCCTCGTGAAGTCCGTCTCCCCCAACTCCAATAGTTGTCTTCCCTTCTCCTTCCTCAGTTGCTTCGTGACGTCCATCTTCTTCAACTCCAATAGTTCTCTCCCCTTCTCCTTCCTCAGTTGCTTCTACCACCATTGTCAACCCCAACTGTGGATTTTTCTGCAACAGAATTCCAATAGTTCTTAATCTCGTTGTCTGTTCTTCCTGGGAGATGGCTTGCGATATGTGCCCACCTACATACAAGCACATCAATCGATTCGTATCGTCCCCGTTTCATATTATAATCCGACTACCAGCCGCGTCATGTATTTCAGGAAACCGTGCTCCAAACTCAGAAATTGCGAGATTTTCTCTAGGAATGAGGGATTGGGGTTTAGCAGGTAAGAAAAACCTGTTTCCGACTACGCCGTGGATGCAGATGAACTTCTTCTCCTCCTCGGGAGAGAATCTCCCCCTCGGAATGTCCTGTTGTAAATAATTTATCCATCGCAGCCTGCAACTCTTCCCGCATCTCTGCAACCCTAAGGAAAGCGAAACCAGATCCAAGAATGTTTCGAGCACGCGAACACACGCAATCCACATCAAGAGCTTTGGGTCCTAAAGCTTACTGGCTTTCTCGAGGACTTTGCTCTAGCAGCCGTAGCCATAAGTTGTAATAAAACGGACGAGCTTCTCGTCTTCCTCAAGTGACCAAAGCCCCTGCTTCACCTTCTGTTGATTGCAGCAAGAATGATGCCCCATATAATTTGTTCTTTTTTTCTGTAAATCTACAAATTAAGTTAAATTTTCACCTTCTTTCCTCGAATGGTTCAACAATTTCTTAAGTATTGTTTCCTTCTACAAATTAAGCAGCTTTCTTGATAGCCAAAATTTCTACCTACCTTTTCCTAAATTGCTACGAGCAGAGAAAGATCTAGAAATTGAGAGAGAGGGAGGGAGGGGTACCCGAGAGAAATCTAGAAGAGCACGGTCTTGGTTTATTTCAACACTCCTCCTCAACACCGACTCCCTTTTAGTCATGCCGAGTTGTATGCAAAACTCCTCGAATTTGCTTATGTTAAGTCCTTTGGTGAAGATGTCTGCCGGTTAGTCTCTAGTACCGATATGTTGCAGCATGATTTCTCCTTGCAACACCTTTTCTCTTAAGAAGTGATAGTGGACTTCTACGTGTTTGGTTCATGCATGAAACACTGGGTTTTCTGCTAGTTAGATCGCTGATCGGTTGTCGCATGATAGAGGAACTCCATAGTCAGTTTGCTTATGAAGGTCTCGCATGAGCTGCATTAGCCAAATATCTTCTTGTGTTGCGGTTGCAGCAGCTCTATACTTCGCTTTTGTCGTTGAGGGTGAAACTGTTGGTTGTCGCTTACTGCACCATGATACTGCTCCCCATGCGACAGTGAATACATAACATGTCGTTGACCTTCTAGTATCGCGGTCTCTGACATAGTCCGCGTTGCCGTACCCGGCGAGTTTGCAATCTTCTTCTCTTTTATGGAGTATTCTTTAATCAAAGGTGCCCTTAATGTACCTCAGTATCCGACAAACTGCTTCAAGGTGAGGTTTCTTTGGAGATTGCATAAATCTGCTCACTATACCAATAGCTCTGGTCTTGTATGTGTAAGATAGATTAGACTTCCCACTACTTGACGATACATCGTCGGGTCTTCAAGATCTTTGCCTTCATTTTTGCTAAGCTTGGCGTTGAACTCGATGGGTGTATCGACTTGCACTCTTGCATCCCATATTTCTTTAGTAGCTCCTTCGCATATTTTTCTTGACATAGGAACAAGCCTTCTGGAATTTCTTCAACTACTAGTCCAAGAAAGCGTTTCAATTCTCCAAGCTCCTTCATGTGGAAGCGCACAAAAAGATTCTCCTTCATCTGTTTGATCTCCATATTGTCATCTCCTGTGATGATGAGATCATCCACGTATACAAGTACCACTGCAATCTTCTCTTCTTGGACTTTGATGAAGAGGCTTGAGTCAGCTACGGCAAGAGTATATCCACTCGAGTAGGAATTCTACAATCTTGCCGTACCAGGCTCTCGGACCTGCTTAAGCCCATATAAAGCTTTCCTTAACTTGTAGACATAGTTTGGTTGATCTTTGTCAATAAAGCCCTGTGGTTGCTCCATGTAGATTTTTTATCTAACTCTCCATGTAGGAAGGCATTCTTCACGTCCAACTGCCAAAGTTTCCAAGACTTACTTGCTGCTAGGACGAGCAGTACTCGGACAGTTGTTATCTTCGCAACTAGACTGAAAGTCTCATTGTAGTCCAAGCCGTACTGCTGTGAGAATCCTCGAGCGACAAGTCGAGCTTTGTATCTTTCTATTTTGCCATCAGGGCGAGTCTTTTCTTGTAGACCCATTTGCAGAATATTGGTCTTACTTCGCTGGGTTTGGGAACCAAGTCCCAAGTCTGGTTTTCTTCTAAGGCCTGAATCTCTTCTTGCATGGCTTCTCATTATACCTTGTGCTTTGATGCTTCTTCATAGGTTGATGGCTCATGTGGATCAATATCTTCAGCAAGTGCCACATCGATGTATCCTGTCGGAGGTCTACGTTGTCTTGTAGATCTTTTTAGCAGTGTTGTATTATCTCATTCTTCTTCCATCATATCTTGAGGAGATCGTTGATAGACTCCGGTCTGCCATTGTCGATCTTCTTCTTCATCACTATTTCTGGAAACTGGAGTTTCTTCTATTGTTTCCTCGATGACTGCTTTAATGGTACTTCCTCCTGCTGGTTCTTGTCAGTATCTTCTACTTCCTTTGAAGGCGGCCACCACGAAGGGTCTCATCAAAGACGACGTTCCTTGATATAGTGCACTTGTTGGTCATAGGATCACAACATCTCCATCCTTTTCTCTCTATGTCATATCCTACGAAGATGCACTTGATCGCCTTCTTGTCGAACTTGCTTCGCAGGTGGTTAGGGATGAACACATAGCAGACACACCCGAAGCGGAAGTGACTTACTATTGGCTTCATCTTCCATAGTAGCTCGAATGGTGTCTTGAAGTTGAGGCGAGCTTGAGGTAACCTGTTTATAATGTCTACAGTTGTCTTCATGCACTCGGCCCAGTATCATCCTGGGACGTACCTTGCATGCAACATACTTCGACATGTATGTTCTTCCTTTCGGCCACTTAGTTCTGCTGTGGTGTGTGAGGGCATGTCAACTGTCTTATTTCCTTCAACTCCTTGAGATACTCAGCAAATTCCTTGGAGGTATATTCTCCCCCATTGTCGGTGCATAGACACCTCACCTTCGTTTGCATATCGTTTTCCGCCTCGATCTAGAACTCTCTGAATTTCTGAATGACTTATGACTTCTCTTTCATGAAGTCTATCCAAACGTACCTGGAGTAGTCATCAATGAATGTCACCATGTATTTGTAACCGCCTACTGATGGGTGCTTCACTAGTCCAAACACATCAGAGTGAATCAGTTGCGATGGTTCTTCAGCTCTATACTTGGAATCTTCGTACGGTAACTGGGGTGCTTTCCCGTACTGGCAGCCAACACAGACATTGTCGTCATTCACCTCCAACAACAGAAAACCCTTCAGCATCTCCTTACTCATCATGATCTTCAACTTGTGATAGCCGACATGTCCAAGTCTCTCGTGCCAAAGACCCGTTGTCTCGTTCTTCTTCACTTTATCTACATATGCAGATTCTGCAAACAGAACGTAGATAAAGTTGACCTTCCGCCCTTCCATTAATAGTGTCCCTGAAAACTGTAAATCACAGTACACCTTCACATCATCAGGCCCAAACACCACGAAGTTGCCAGGAGCTGTCTGTTGGGCTACTGACAGAAGATTCTTCTTTGACAGACTCTCTACTCTACTGTTGCACCTTGCTGGAACTGTTATCACCTTCTATGACAGTCTTACTGATATAGGCAATGGGCAATCTTGAGTTGTTGGCGGTGACGACGACTCGCTGTCCTTTGTATTCTAACAGCTCCTGTACCTTCTCTTACTCACTTATCATATGGTTAGAGCACCCTGAGTCAAATATCCAGTTTTCTGCATGATCCATAGAGTTATTGTGGACCACTGCAAAAACCTAGTCTTCCAACAGTTGCTCTTCTTTCAACACGACGATGGATGCTTCAAGGTTCCACTCTTCTTTGTATTTATCACTGTCTTGAGTGGTTGACGTGGAACCATTTCCTTTCACATTCTTCTTCTTGGACCAACAGTCTCTTACATAGTGTCCCTTCTTGACACAGTTGAAACATTCTTCATTCTTCCGTTGGGTTGGTTTATCTTGTCTCTTCTGTTGTTGTCGTCGGTTGGGCTGATAATCTCGTCGACCGTCTCTACCACCTTGTGCAAATTTTCTCTTCTGAGACCTCTTATTTTTAACATAACTTCTTCTCTTATTATTGTATAAGGCTTCTTCTTCATTTTTCAAAGTCACACCCGCCAACTGTTTTGCCAACTTCTCTTGATTAGTTAGCAAATTTTCTAAATCTTCTAAGGACGACGACGTGGGCCATCCTTGCACCGCCGCAACAAATTCTCTATACTCTGGCCATAACCCATGAATGATTATCCTCCTCATCCTATCATCACTAATCCTGGATCCTAGGTCTAACTCTGATATCTCCCGGCATATTGACTTTACTTTAGTGAAAAACTGATTTATTCCTTAGTCTCCTTGCCTAACTGACAGCAGATCATTTTCTAGCAACTGAAGCCTCATATCATTTTTCTTTGGGAACCTAGTTGCTAAAATATCCCATTCATCCGTCAGCGTAGTGGCGTACCTTATATGCTCCAACATCTCCTCCTCTATGGTGGTCTTTTTGGAGAACATGGCCTTCCCTGCCTTTATCTGCCATTTCAGCAATCCGACAGCATTCTCCTCTGGTGGAGTCGTCTCACTTTTGCCAATAATCTCCCAGAGATCTTGGCTTTGGAGATAGGACTCTATGCACGTCTTCCAAGTGCTATAATTTTGGTTATTTAATTTCTTCAGCATACCGACGGTGCTAAATTCCACCATACATGACTCAACTTATGGAAGCGTAGCCTGGTCCTTGACCTATGCCCGATGCAATCCCGGGTTACAGCTTCCTTGATAGGATTTTGGCAGAACCTCCGCTATACTTTACCAGAACTACCGCTTGACTTCGGTAGAACCTCTGCTATATTTTAGCAGTCTACTGCTTGACTTCGGCAGAACTTCCGCTATACTTCTGCAGAATCTCCGCTGGACTTCGACAGAACCTCCGCTGGATTTTAACAACTCGACCCGAACGACCCAGCTTTGATATCAAATGTAGAACCCACGTTCGACAATAGCTTAGCTTTAGCTAGACGCCGACTAATCGAACCCAGCGCTTTCGTCGGAATTATTCCAAGTAAGAAGTTCATTGACGAAGTACTAATAAATATCGACTCCAAAATTGGCTCGTGGCGTGGTCATTCTCTTTTCCGGAAACGAGAGGTTTTTCTGTTGATTGATGACTGATGGGACTAATTCACCGAATTTGATTTAATGCGAGCGCGAGAGAGAAAGAATCGGGGGAGGGATATATGTTAGGAAGGACGAAACTTTTTGCTTGGATAAATAGCAATCCTAGGAATCATGCTTAACGATACGTTACTTCGGGAGGGGGACACTTTGTTCTTCTGCATTGGTAGCCCTCTTCACCAAAGTTTTCGGGGTACGAGGGTTTCGTAAACGATCTTAAACTAACGTTGTTCGAGCTTTGTGTTTACACAATTGTTGACACATAAATTTTGGGTTTCGTCCTTGATGGGTCGAAGAAGTAAAACTCTATATGACTATTACTTGAGGAGTGCTTCTCGAACAAGAGCCCAATATTAATACTTCTCGAGAAGTCCGTATGAGCACTACTCGAGCCTCCCGAACAAGAGCCCAAGATTAGCGTTACTCGAGAAGTACTTTTCGAGTACACCACAGATAAAACCATACAGCTCGAGACTCGGACAACCTCTCACTACTCGAGAATCTGTAATGTATCGAGAGAACTCTCGTTAAACCACATTCGTCTATAGGACACGTGGCAGACCCAGAGAGGCCGACCAAAATACGACGTGCATGGCTCCTACAAAATAGGGATTCAGTCGTGTGCAAGATTTGGGAGGATCATCGATTATCTTAATAGTAATAACCGCAAGATTCTGATAACATAAAAGGAAGAAAAAATACAGAACGAAGAACAACGAACACAACTCAAACACAGAACTCAGATTTTTCTCTCTTTTTCCAGCGTCCCGAAACCAACTGCACATTCGCTACATCCTACCACCTATCCACCAAGGTAGATTCCATTAAAGGGATTTGCCGTAGCCGTCATTCGTCGGCCGACCGTCGCGAAGCACCCCACTACCGTCTTCAAGTCTTTTTGTTATTTTTTCCATTCACGTCATGTCTGTAATGTTGTAAAAATCCAGATTTTGTAATACAACGTTGTTAATTATTTCAAGCATTGTGTTTAGTTTTCAACTTGTTTTCATTTACTTTACGGCGACCATAAACCACACTGTAAAATTCAATACGTGTTGCAGCGAATGAATTATGCGCCAACACGTTTTTGGCGACCACAGTACGAGTCAAATTGTTGAGAATCCGTAAAATCTTTTGAGAAAGATGTCACGCGCTAGAAGTTGAAATTTTCCTAAAGAAACAAACTCTGATAAAACAAAGGAGACGAATGAGAATCAGGGTGAAAATGACGGGCGCATCCAGAATATGCCCGTGGGGCAACAATATTATGCAGGGTCTCAATACCCTTGGTCCACTTATTTCCCATCAGATGATGCTGTAGAGGAATTAAAAAGATAAATGTCAGAATGGCGCAAGGAATTAATAAGAGATATGTCAGGAAAACATCAAGAAATTATAGATGCACTTAAAAAAATTATTATCTGATAAAATTGGTAAGATTGATTGGAAAAATGATTCCCCTAGAGATAAAACATTTATGGATAATGCTCGGAGAGTTGGTTTCTCAAATTCATATTCTTCTGAGGTTCCTACGATTACACTGAGTGAGAAAATACCAATCAATTTCGAGTTAAATCGCATAACTATTGTACCTAATCTGTTGGGTTTTGTTGAGGCAAAACCCAAACTCATGGATAAGTTTATGGAGTTAAGAGAGAAGAAATTCCAAGAGAAATTATGTCAGAGCGAAAATAAATGTATGGGTAACTCAGTTCTAACGAATGAGGATGTAGTTGACTCAATCATATCATTTCCTAACCAGGATTACACTCCCCTCGAGAGCGGAACTCATACAGAAGATAACAAGGATGAAAAATGATGTTTCAGCAAGATACTCTCTCACATCATAGACGTGACGAGAAAATTAACGAATATGACATGTACTCATTTTTTAGTCAAATAGACGTTCTAAGTATTAATATACAGGAAATTGGAACAGAGGGATTTTTGACGAGTGATGAGATCTCAATGGATGATATTTTCGAGATACATATGAATGAAGTACTACTGTGTGATTATCCTGTTGGAATCTTTAGGAAGCCCAAACAATCGAGATATATTCAAGATATATCTATAAAAGAGATGTGCAAAAATTCTTATTGAAATGTGATGGATTTGGCCCACCCAAATGATAAAAAAGGAAAAGTACGTTGAGAATAAAGTCGATATGGGGTTAAATCCGCAATCTAGAAAAGTGGGTTTAATTAAAAAGAAGAAGAAATGTCACATTGATGATTAACGAAAAAAAAGGGCAGATAGAAGGAAACCCAAGTCGAGAACAACATCTCGAGAAAGGTGTAATAAATAAAGATAAAAGTAGATATTAAAATTATAGAAAAAGGGAAAGAGAAATATTTCTTCTCGAGAAGGATAAAGGCAAATATGTCTTCTCGAGAAGAAATATTTCTCTTTCCCTTTTTCTATAATTTTGGCAAATATGCCTTCTCGAGAAGCAAAACAAACAAATATGCATGTGTTTATAAAAAAACTCAAATCAAAATCAAATCTTTGTTTGAAAGCCAACCCACACACGTCGAGAATATTGATGTGGGAAAATATATATTAATCGATCCAGTATTCATAAAAGAAACAAAGTCAAAAAGACTCGAAAAGTTCATAAAGTTGAGTAATCAGTTCGTCTTGAAGATAGCCTCCCTTCCTTGGTTTTGGAGATTAGTCTTCGTGAAGGAGCAACGAACCAACTCATCCTCGACAATACTAATGGCGACTGACAATGTATCTCTCTCGACTTGGAGTTTTTTCGAGGGAAAAAAGAAAATAATTGTGTCGCTTAGAGAAAGGGATAAAAACAAAAAAAAAATATATATATATATGTGTGTGTGTGTGTGTGAGGCATGGTAAGCTCCCCAACAACTCGAGGAAGAAAAGTAGGGGATAAAGACAAACGTGTCTTCTTGTGAAAGAAAAGAAAAACTCTAAGTAAAAGAAATTTCTTATCACTATATTTACTTTTTCATTTCCAAGACCTAGCATATCAAGAACGTGAATGTCATCCGTAAGAGTACCGGTTGACACATGAATTCATGCCCCTTTTTCGTGTTTCAATTTCGAGGTAGAGAATTCCAAGAATGGCATGAATATCTTCTCGAAATAAGACTCAAAATGTTCTCAAGAAAGAGTATCCCAAGATAGTATCCCAGAAAAACTTATAAAGTTATAGCCAGAAAACCAAAATAATGTCTGATCTCGAGATCGGAACCATTGTATTCTGTTTCTCGACTTTGGACAGGCCATAACTCATCTAAGACAACCTCAAATCGAAAAGTACAAAACATAAAAGTTGTAGCTCGAAAAGAAAGGGAATTATCTCAATGTGTCTCAAGTTAATCTGACTTACCTAGCAAAAGTTATCATCAAAATACCAAATGAGTGCTTTGATCTCGAGATTGAACTCCAAAGCAGAACAGTGACGATTTTAATCCGCCAAAACTCATCTAAGATTACCTCAAATGGAAATGTGTAAACTAAGTTATAGGTTGAGAAAAAATGAGATCGGCCCTACTTGTCTTGAGTTAATCCGATCTCAGAATCAAAATATATGCTCAAAGTACCGAATGAGTGCTCTAATCTCGAGATCAGATCTCGAGAACATATTAGCTGTGACTTCGATCAGCCTTAACATATCCAAGATGAACATGAACGAAAAACCTTAAAACATCAAAGTTGTAGGAGACAGAAAGAAAACTATCCCAAGTAATATCGAGTTAATCTGATCTTTGTAGCCAAAGTTATGATTAAAATACTAGAATATTGTTGTTCTCGAGACCAGATCTCGAGAACAGAGGTGTTCCGATTTTGACCTATCAAAACTCGACCCAAATTATCTTGAATGAGAAAACTCAGAACACGAAAGCTATAGAAGAGTCAGAGAGGAAACAACCTTAATTAATTTCGAGCAAATCAAGGCTTTATGGCAAAAGTTATGATCAGTCGACTGAAATGACATTCCAACTCGAGTACATAAGCGTGGTGTTCTGTATTTTAACTATATCTCGGTTTACACACGATCAATTCAGACGCACTACCTATCCACACGACCAGAAGAGAATAAGAAAGCGAATGGAGTCGCTCGAGTCCATTCAGGGATGGAAGAGTAATGCCCTCGTGAGTGGATTGCCGACGCCCCGCTTCATCCTCCCTGCCTTCGGTCGTCCCAAGCTCGTGGGTAAGCGTATATTAACATCCTTGAAAATAGGGGAATCTTGAGGTACCCACGATCTATGGCAGTTAACATCTTTTGGTAGTTTTCTTGTGTTCTCCACTATCCTGGGTAGTTATCCACGATGTCTTAATGAATTTATTATAAATAGGTATTATTCCCTTCATTGGAACGAACACAATCACATACAAACCCAGAATATTCCTATATTTCTTGCCTTGGCTTCAAGCATCCTGAAACCACCATCACCTTTACCACATCCGACTACTGATCCACCAAGGTAGATCCACCAAAGGGATCTGCCGTAGCCACCATCCGTCAGCCGATCGTCTTGAAGACCCACTGTCGTTCTTTTGTTGTTCAACCCTTTTCGTTATGACTGTAAGTGTTGTAAGGATCTAAACTTTGTAATTCGGCGTCATTCAATTTCAAGTCAAGTGTTGTTTCCGTTTCAACTTGCGTTTTTTTACTTTACAACAACCACAAATACTGTACAATTCAATACGTATTGCGAGAAACATATTCCGCGCCAACGGTAAACTGGTTATGGGCTCATGAGCCGAAAGCCTATGAAATATGTTGAGTTTGAGGAGGCGTCACATTTATTGTCTTTGAAGTAGTAGATAGTATTGATAGATCGACGAGTTCCGCACAAACACCCGAAATCGACGATGAACTTTGAAGCAATGCATCGACCAGGATAAATGGCGACAGTCGATTTCTGCCAGTAGTAGCTATGAGTAGTTAAGGCGATTGGAATCCAATTTTGGCATGTGGCAGTGGTTAACGGAGGTTCCGTCTCGATTTCAGCACATATTTGTGTTAGAATTCAGGCACAACGGAAGGAGTAAAAATTACATTTTTAAGCCCAAATCATAAAACTCTTGGTACGTATATAATATTTAAGATAAACGATAAGAAAAACTTTACCCGAAAATTGTACCTCGAAATTTCCAATCAAATAAAGTAAAACCAAATGACCGAGAGCCCCACGTGTGACTCTTCAAGAGGTATCCACGCGCACACGATCACAAGTCTCTCAACGATCCTGCAGGTTCAAAAACTCAAAACCTCTCTTCACACCTTTTTCCTTCTGCTTTTAGGACTGTACTACCACACCCGTCTGTCCCCACCCAATCTATTTATATTCATACCGATTGATCGATAATAGATTCCTTTCCAAAATGAACCGTAATGGCAAAAAACGAGGATTTGAATTTAGTTTTATTTATTTAATTTTGAAATCTTGATAAATGTAACATGGAAATAATTAATAAATATTTATATTTAACCTACAGTAACGTGCACATGGATTAATCTAATTTCATTAAATATGATATTCTAAAGAAAATAATAACAATAATATCTTGGATGCTTTACTTTGTATCCGTACAAATGTTATTTAAATAATGTTTCATTATCATATTATATCCATAATTTAATATAAATCGATCGAATAAGTCCATATTCGATATTGGTCTATATTTATTTGCTTTCTATATTTCAGGATAAATTAAACATTTATATGTTTCGATGCAACAACAAAATGCAATTAATTCTAATTGTGAAATATAAAATGATTAATTTTGTATCCACTTTAATAATCATTATAATATTCCTGTCGACGTGCTATACGTTCGACCCTCTAGGTCCTATACACGAAGGCAGTGTAAATCCATACATAAACTAAGGTAAACATCTAGCAATAGTTTTTATTCACCCAACGTGTTAGGATAATGATAATAAATCTTAAACCACTATGAACCGATTACTATGTAATTCAATCTTTTCATCTAACCGACATCTCAATTTACTTGATTACCAAGATATAATAGACTCACTTGAATGTAAAACATTTCTTCCATGGCCATAGATTTTTGAGTCACTAATATCTATATCAAGTGGCCTAGATGTCAATTCTCTAATCCAGAAGAGCGATGAATCATATATTGACTCAACACTATTCTCTTTACGCTTTGTCACACACCCAACAATCGTATTACTCACAATCCGATTAAAGATTGCTTTTAACGACGTGAAAGCGCATAAACTCCACGCATTGAATAAATGAAGGTCTCTAGTCAAAAAATTAGTTACACTCGTTCATAAAGAGAATTGATTAATGATGTTTAATATGTGGTATCCTTTTAAACGGGTCGTGTCCAGTAACCCTAATCTCAGGGTACTCCTAAGTATAACTTGGATATACTATCCCTCGATCTATCGCCTCTAAACATCTATCCGATCACGGACTAATTAAGATTAATATTCTCATTAATCTGTGAGACCTTATTTTTAATAATTTTACGTGCAGAAAAGTAAAATAATCAATGACAAATACTCGCTTTTATTTATTATTTATCCATAAATACAATAAAGTGTTTTGGCACATAAGTGCATACACTAACAATATCCCACTTGTACTATTGCCAGGCACTATGGACTCGAAGTCCTAGGCTCCTCACATGGGTCTCATGTTTCTGCAGAATTAAGGCCTTTATGAGTGGGTCCGCGATATTCTCACTTGTATCTACTTTGTTAGCCAACACGTCACCCCTCTGAACAATCTCTCGGGGGATGTGATATTTCCACAATACGTGTTTGGATCGTTGGTGAGACTTCGGCTCCTTGGCCTGCGCTGTGGCCGCATTGTTGTCACAGTACAATACACTGGGTCAACAATGTCCGGAACCACTTCAAGCTCCGCTATGAAGTTCTTGATCCACACGGCTTCCTTTGCCGCCTCGGAAGCTGCAATGTACTCGGACTCAGTTGTAGAATTTGCAACCGCCTCCTGCTTGGAACTCCTCCAACATACAGCTGCACGATTCAAGCGAAACACATAACCCTGCTGTGATTTTAGATCATCCTAATTTGTCTAGAAACTAGCGTCAGTATTTCCTTTGACAACTAACTCCTTATCTCCTCCAAAAATTAAGAACATGCCAATTGTTCTTCTTAGGATAATCTTTACTGCAGTCCAATGATCCTCTTCAGGATCTGACTGGTATCTACTCGTCATGCTCAATGCATACGAAACATCGGGTCGAGTACATATCATGGCATACATAATGGACGCTATAACCGAAGCACAAGGTATCTTGCCCATTCTTCCTCTCTCCTCTTATGTCTTCGGACACATAGACTTGGAAAGATGTACACCATGTGACATTGACAAGGATCCTCTCTTGAAATCTTGCATGCTAATCAATATACATTCCTTGACTCAAACCCAACAACATATTTTGTCTATCTCGGTACAATCTAATACTTAAGACATAAGTTGCTTCCCCAAGATCTTTCATAGAGAAACACTTTCCCAGCCAAGTTTTGGTATAATATCATCAACATACAACACTATGAACGAAATCTTGCTCCCACTAACCTTCTTGTAAATGCAAGGTTCCTCTGGATTTTTGACACAGCTAAATTCTTTGACCACTTTGTCAAATCGCAGATTCCAACTCCGAGATGCTTGCTTTAGTCCATAAATAGATCTCTTGAGCTTACATACTTTATCTGCATTCTTGGATGTAATGAAACCATGAGGTTAAGCCATAAATACTTCTTCCTATAACTTTCCATTCAGAAAAGCAGTTTTTACATCCATCTGCCAAATCTCGTAATCCTTGTAAGCTGCTATCGCAAACAAATTCTAATGGACTTAAGCATTGCAACCGGTTAAAATGTTTCATCAAAGTCAATTCCTTGATGTTGAGTGAAACATTTGGCAACAAGCCTTGCTTTATAGGCATTTGTATTCCCTTCCATGTCAATCTTCTTCTTGAAGATCCACTTGCACCCTATGGGTTTTACCCCAACTGGCGCATCAACCAACTCCCAAACTTAGTTGGTATACATGGAATCCATCTATGATTTCATGGCGTCTAGCCATTTCTCGAAATCATTTGAAGTGATTGCTTCCTCATAACTCGACGGTTCATCATCCTCGACGAGCAGTACTTCCCCATGGTGGGTTACCGGCCAACCATATCTGTCAGGTTCTCGGTGTACTCTTGTCGATTTATGTTAAGCTTGCGTTCCTTGAACAATTTTAGAAGTTGGAATCGCTTGTACTTGTAGTACCGATTCCCTATCTAAATGTTCAATTTCCAACCTCTTTGTAGAGTCTGAATTTTCCTCAAGACTTACTTTACTCTTACTACTCTCTTTAGAAATGAATTCTCTTTCCAAGAATGTAGCGTATCGAGCAACGATAACTTTGTGCTTGCTTGGGACATAAAAGTAGTATCCCTTTATTTCCTTGGGATAACCTACAAACATTCACTTCGTGGATCTTGCTACAAGCTTATCAGAATTGTTGTTCTTCACATAAACATCACAGCCCCATATCTTAAGATAGACGAATTCGATTTCTTTCCAAACCATAATTCATAAGGAGTTTTATCTACTGATTTGGTTAGAACTCGGTTAAGCATGTATGCTACTGTTTCTAAGGCATAACCCAAAAATGATAAAGGAAGACTTGTATGACTCATCATGACGAAGAAACCGAATGCCGGGTCTAGGCTGCCACTCGGCCCTAAGACGGATCAAAGAAAAGTAGGGAACTTCTCGTTGGTTTTTGGAATTCGACATCAGGAAGTGTTTTCACACCATCGACCTACATCGTGTGGTTTCTCCTTTCTGAAACACCATTCCACTCTGGTGTTCTAGGAGGTGTGAGTTGTGAAACGATCCCATACCCTTTTAGGTAATCAATGAACTCTTCACTAAGATAGTCGTCGCCTCAATAACTCCGAACAGCCTTTATCTTCTCGCCTCGTTTATTCTCTACCTCGTTTTTAAACTCTTTAAACTTTCTAGAGTTTCAGACTTGTGCCTCATTAAGTAGTTATACGCTCCTCGGGCCTAAACAGGCAATGGCCCCCACACATCACTATGTATGAGTTCTAGAAGTTCCTTGGCCCTTTCACCAGTCTTGGTAAAAGGCTTCTTACTCATTTTTCCTAGTAAACACGCTTCACATGTATCTATGGGCTGTAACTCAAAGGAGTCCAAATACCCGTTACTCAGTAACCTTGCGATGCGTTTCTCGTTTACATGACCAAGTTTACAGTGTCAGAGATATGTTAAGTTTGAGTCATGCGTTTTCTATTTTTTCCCTTCAACACAGTAAATCGGCTCATTCAAATTCAGAATATACAAACCATTATTCAATGAACCATTCCCATAGAACATTCCATTCAAATAAAAGGAACACAACTTGTCCTTAAATTCAAATACAAATACATTGGCGTCTAAACTCGACACCGAAATGATGTTCTTAGAAAAACTAGGATCGAAATAACAGTTCTCCAAATTTAAATCAAATTCACTGGGAAACTTTATTACTTAAGTCCTTACAGCTAATGCAGCAACTCTAGCTCCATTCGCCACTCGTAGGTCCATCTCGCCCTTGGACAGCCCGTCTACAATCACTTAGACCCTGCATGTTTGCACAAATGTGAGAACTACTTTTGGAGTCTATACCCACGATGAAGAAACAAAAATATTGCATTCAATCATAAAAGTACCTGAAGCATCCGCTCCACTAGCATTCTTCTTCATGAGTTGGAAGTAATTCTTCTTCTAATAGCCGTTCTTGCCACAATGAAAGCATATAGCCTCCTTCTCATCAGACTGGGGTACTTGCTGCCCTTTCTTAAGCTTCTTTTGAGCTTGAGGTCCAACGCTCTTGACTGCTTTTGCCATGGGATTGTATTTCCCGATGCCAGGATGTTTGTTAGTCTTTCTGACCATCATTGCTTGACGTGAAGGATTCACCTTCATGTCCTTCTCAACATTTTTCAGCATTGCCATCAGATCAGTCTCTTCTCGATACTATTCATGTTGAAGTTCAACACGAGAAATTGATGGTGGTAGTGAGGAAAAAACCAGGTCAATAGCTAAGTCCTGGTCCAGCTTAGAACCCAAGCTCTCGAGCATTTCAATGTACCCTATCATCTTGAGTACATGTGGCCCAACTAGGTTTCCTCCCACCAGCATTGTTCGAGACAGTGTCCGAGAGGTCTCATACCTCTCAACTTTAGCACTCTCTTGGAAGAGCTCACGTAAGTGCTAATCAATCTCCCTAGCACTGATGTCCTCATGCTGCCTCTGTAACTCGGGAGACATAGAGGACAACATGATGTACTGAACATTCAACCCATACTCCAAGTATTAACTGTAGTAAGACTGATTATCCTCAGAAGCATTAGGCGCAGATTCTTTAAGTGGTTCATCCTCCAGAACATAAATCTTTCTCTTATGCCTTAAGGTAATTTTCAGTTTCCTATACCAATCCAGATAGTTCGAATCGATGAGGATATTCTCTTTCTCAAGAATGCTCCGCAGCTAAAGGGTGTTTGTGTTTGCCATCTACAAAATAATTTGAAATAGAGTTTTAGTATTCGTGGAATATTAATTAATAAAGGACTTTAATAAAACTCCCACTATTTTATTAAAAAACAACAGCCTCCACTGTTGAAATCGGGAATTTGTTACTAATAATTCCTAGTGGGACCGAAATCTTGAAACATGAAGTATGCACACAGTTGAGTTGTGCCTACACATCACATGAAACAAGAAGGCCTTAACTCTTCAATCACAATTATCTATGTGACTTTCAGTACTTTCACGTTGGGTTTAATAACTCTTAAACTCAACACTTGCCCCTCAAAAGGCTAACCTTAGTTGTGTTAAACAAGTTAACTAAATTGAGTTAAGTCTACTCATTAATCATTTAGAATAAATTACATATATTTCTACCAAAAGCCCACAGCTAAGCTGTACCGACTCATGGGAAAAATCTGACTATTATAATAAATATTAATGGAGGGCCTTTATATAATAACTGACTTAATAATTAGGGGGATTTTAATTTTTTGTATTGTCTCACCATAAAATATTTTCATATCTCGGTTGACCCTTAATTTATAATAATATCGTTACTATCGTTATGATCACATTTGAAATTAATTATTAATCAGATAATTAATTTCCTGGTCGGTCCAATCACAGAATTATTCTAATTATTGTCAAATCATAGAGTAACGGTTGAATCCACAACCGTGTAATAATTTTAGATTCTTAAGTTAAATTTCAGAAACTTAATTTAGATTTGTCTTAAATTTATGAATTTATCACTCGTGATTTTAGAATTGCCTAATCCATCCGGATCACTTGTTACATTTCCCAAAAAAAAACAACAATTGATCGTCACATCTTATTTAGGAAATGAGATAAGCCTTTAATTGGAATTTAATTTATACATATTTATTTAATATTGAATACACATATTTTTCGTATAAGTTTGTATTATAATATTATTAAAACAGGATTTGAAATTAAATGGCACGATTGAATCCACAACCAATTCTAATTATGCCATAATAGTTAAGGGAATAAATTTTAAATTTTCACTTTCCATTCTTCATACAAAATTTTTGAATTTACGAGCAATATGCTCCTCGGCATATTTGTTTTTTATCCTTTTAACATATTTTGATATAAAATATTATTGTAAAAAATCTCATAATATTTTAATCATAATTCAGAAAATTAAAATTGAAACCTCAACTATGAGGTTTAGATCTTATCGTACAACCTAATATTGGTGGTCGTATTATATGATAATTATTAGTTTCCTTGAACAATTTTATTATTGAATGATTCAACTAAAATGATTTGGATTTATTTTCTTGAGAGAAAGTCAGATGCTTACATCACCTTAATGAAGTTAAAAGTACTTGCAGAGAATAAAAGTGAATACAAAATTAAGACCTTGAGGACAGATCGCAGAGGAGAGTTTCTATCAAAACCATTCTTGGACTATTGCCAACAGAAAGGGATATAGAGGCAGATGACCGTACAGTATTCTTCACAGCATAATGGAGATGTAGAAAGAAAGAATAGAACCTTAGTGGAGATGGCCAGAAGTATGCTGAAAGGCAAAGGTCTACCCAACAAGTTCTGGACAGAAGCTATTAACACATCTGTCTACCTTATGAACAGATCCCCTACAAAAGCGGTTTGGGACATAACACAATATGAAGCATGACATAGAAGGAAGCCCGTGGTGAATCATTTGAAAGTATTTGGGTGTGTCGGATATGCACTCACACCTTCTCACTCACACCTTCTCAAGGAAGAGAAAAGTTTGATGAGAAAAGTGAGAAGCTGATTTTTATCGGCTATAGTGATGAATCGAAGGGATATCGTCTATATAATCCAAACACTGACAAGTTAGTTCTGTCAAAAGATGTTATCTTTGATGAAATTGCATGTTGGAAGTGGTAAGAAGAGTCTTCTATGACTAAGATGTTCCAGTCTACAGAAGCAGTAACAGAAGCATTTGTACAGAACCCTATCAGAACAACATAAGCAACAATAGAAATTACAGTACAGAATCACATCGGAACAACATAAGCTAATTCATCTGGAACCATTCCAAAGGCAAAGGGTCTTATTGGAGATAATCACCGAGGAGGTATCGATCATTCACTGAAATTTATGAGCAAGCTAACTTTGCTCTTACTGCATTGAGCCACGGAACTTTGAAGATGCAGCCAAAGAAGAAAAATGAAGAAATGTCATGAAGGAGGAAATGACTTCTATAGAGAAGAATGGCATATGGTCATTGGTCGATCTTCCAGAAGGAAAAGAAGCTATCGGCTTGAAGTGAGTCTACAAGACTAAGAATAATGAACATGAAAGCTTGAAAAATTATAAAGCTCACATCATAGCAAAGGGCTATTCACAGAAGCCCAGTGTTGATTTTACAGAAACTTTTGCTCATGTAGCAAGGATGGAGACAATTTGTGTGATTCTAGCCATTGCAGCACAGAAAGAGCTTGAAGTATTCCAACTTGATGTCAAGTCGGCATTTTTGAATGGGTATTAGAAAAAGAAATCTACGTAGAGCAACCTGAAGGATTTGTGATGAAAGGCAGAGAAGATAAAGTCTACAGACTACACAAGGCTTTATATGGTTTGAAGCAAGCACCAAGTGCATGGACTTGTGGAATTAATTAATACCTACAGAAGAAAGGATTCTCCAAAAGCTCAATAGAACCTTCGCTAAACATACAAAAGGTTGGTGTTGATTTTCTAATAGCATGTCTCTATGTGGATTATTTGATCTACACTAGAACCAGTAGAAGCTTGCTGTAGAAGTTCAAGGAAGCCATGATGGAAGAGTTCGAGACGACAGATCTTCTTCTTTTTCAAGTGAAGCAGAAGAAAGGAGAAATTTTCATTTCTCAGGAGATGTACATAGCAGATCTGTTGAATAAGTTTCGTATGGAGAAGGTGAAGCCAATTTCTACTCCAATATCACTCAATCAGAAGTTTCAGAAGGAAGACTCTACAGAAGGCTTTGACTTGAAGATCTATAGAAGCCTGGTGGGTTCTCTTATCTATCTCACTCACACCCGGACTGATATTATTCATTCTGCGAGTTTGCTGTCTAGATTCATGAGCAACTCTAGTAGAACTCATTTCATAGCAGCCAAAAGGGTACTACGCTGCCTCAAAGGCACACAGAAGGTTGGACTGAAGTATACAAAAGAGCAGTTGTAGTGGGTTATGTAGATAGTGATTGGGCAAGAAGTCTAGATGATCGCGAAAGCACATCAAGATACTTGTTCTACATCGGAAAAAAAAAACTCATTTCATGGAGTTCAACGAAGCAAAGCACCATTGCTCTCTCAACTGCAGAAGCTGAGTACATCGCAGCTAGTGGGGCAACAAAAGAAGCTGTCTTGCTCAGAAGTTTACTCCTCGAGCTACAACAGAAGGTGGACATGCCTACAACAATCTTCTGTGACAACCAATATGCAATTGTTATGACAAAGAATCCAGTTTTCCATGTAAGGTCAAAACACATAGAGTTTCGTCATCATTTCATCAGAGAGATGGTTTCACAGAAAGAAATTCTTCTTGAGTTCATTAGCACCCATGGTCAACCCGCCGCTTTTCTTACAAAGGCGGTGTCTTCTGAGAAGTTTGGGACATTCAAAGACTTCTTAAAGATAACAAATTAAGAGAAGGTGTTGAAGAAGGGTAATTTGTGATCCGAAGATAGTGGAGCATTGAAGGATCTTGGAACATGGAGCATTGAAAGATCTTGGAATATGGAGCATTGAGGATCTTGGAACATGAAGCATTGAAGATCCTTGGAAACACAGAAGCATTAAATGCAATTTTAAGTTTCTATAAGGTAGTTGGCCGCTTCTGTAGTTAAGTCTAGCAACTATATATCATTCTACTTCACTCTCTAAATAGGGGAAAGTGTAAGCATTTCAGATGAATGAAATTATAAGAGAGAAAAAGCATTTCGTAGCCCAAACACTCAAACACTCAGCCCTTGTAGGTGCAGCAGCTCAACAGAAGGTTTCAACTATCCTATAGAAGGTCGTCAGCAGTACAGAACATTCGTTCTACTCGCACATTCTCCTATCCTACCCAATCATACACATATAATCCCCAACAAGCATATCAACAATATAAAGCCTCTATCTTGAAATAAAATAAAATCGCATATATATATATATATATATATATAATCAATTTTGATTTTTACTGTATCATCGGAAATAATATGTTCCGACCAAGAGTAGGCTCTGATACCAATTGTTAGAATTCGGGCACAATGGAAGCAGTAAAAATTAGAATTTTAATCCCAAATCATAAAACTCTTGGTATGTATATAATATTTATGATAAACAATAAGAAAAATCTTACCAAGAAATCGTACCTCGAAATTTCTGATCAAACAAAGTAAAATCAAATGACCGAGAGCCCTACGTGTGACTCCTCAAGAAGTATCCACGCGCACACGAACATGAACCTATCGACGATCCTATATGTGATAACCTCTTAGATCGACGAAGAATATTTTTTCCAGAAGAAAAACTCAAAACCTCTCTTCACACTTTTTTCCTTTTGTTTTTGGGACTGTACTACTACACCCATCTGTCCTCACCCAATCTATTTTTTTAATCCGAGACCAAAAATAATACCGATTGATTTTGTATCATGTTTCCTTTTATTTCGATAATAAAGTCCTTTCCAAAATGAACGGTAATAGCCACAATCAAGGATTTGAATTTATTTTTATTTATTTAATTTTGTAATTAATATGGAAACAATTAATAAATACTTATATTTAACCAACAGGGATTAATCTAATTTCATTAAATATGATATTCTAAAAACAATAATAACAATAATATATTGGATACTTTACTCTGTAGCCGTACAAATGTTATTTAAATAATGTTTTATTATCATAGTATATCCATAATTTAATATAAATTGACTCGAATAAATCCATATTCGATATTTTTCTATATTTATTTTCTTTGGATATTTCAGAATAAATTAATAATCTAATTAATTCTATTTTTAACATATTAAATGATTAATTTTAGTAGCCACTAAAATAATCAACTAAAATAATCACTATAATGTTCGTGTCAACATGCTATGCGTGCGACCATCTAGGTCCTATACACGAAGACAGTATAAATTCATACACAAACTAAGGTAACTGTCTAACAACAGATTTTAGTCACCCACATGTAACTAAACCACTAACCAAGTTTTGCAGATTAGGATGATGATCATAAATCATAAACCAGTATGAACCGATTACTGTGTAATTCAATCTTTTCATCTAATCGACATCTCAATTAATTCGGCGTAAAATACATCATCACCAAATTAATTGTTTTACTTGATTATTAAGATATAATAGACTCACTTGAAAGTAAAAAAAAAAAACATTCCTCCCATGGCCATGAATTTTAGAGTCACTAATATCTCTATCAAGTGGCCTAGATGTCAACTCTCTAATCCAAAAGAGCGATGGATCATATATTAACTTAGCATTATTCTCTCTATGCTTTGTCACACACCTAAAAATCGTATTACTCACAATCCGGTTAAAGATTGCTTTTAACGACGTCAAAGCGTGTAAACTCCATGCATATAATAAATGAAAGTCTCAAATCAAAAGATTAGTTACACTTGTTCATAAAGAGGATTGACCAATGATGTTTAATATGTGGTATTCTCTTAAACGGGTCGTGCCCAGTAATCATAATCTTATGGTACTCCTAAGTATAACTTGGATATACTATTAGTCGATATATCTTGACATCAGTTACACTCAGTGATGATCTAGATGTCAATATCCCCTCTAAACATCTATTCGATCACGAATTATTTCATATTAATATATTCATTAATCTGTGAGACTTTATCATTATTAATTTTACATGCAGAAAATTAAAATAATAAATGACAAATACTTGCCTTTATTAATTATTTATCCACAAATACAATAAAGTGTCTTGGCACATAAATGCATGTACTCACAGTTTAATGATACGAAGACGATTTTATCCAATTTCCACGTATTTTCCGGTTTTCATCTTAGGATTATTGCAAATAACTTTAGTTAACATCATAACATAAATAAATGAGATATGGTAAGGGGAATCCGAATGATTAGGGTTAAGTGGTAAGCAATAATAAGTCGTGGGGGTGTAAATTAAATTTACTTAAATTAGTCGGGGAGACACTTTGGAGTCACACCTCCAACATTCGAAATAAAGGACTTAGAAAATGTAGCATCAATCGGTTAAAATGACCTAGTCATATGGATGCATGTGGCCCCCCACAAACCCTTATATGAAGAAAAAAGTCATTTGGGATTAGGGATTAGGTTAGCTTAGTTTAGCAAGTGGTGGTGGCTAATTCTGGTCCATTCTTGCTAATTCCTAAACCCCTACACTTTGATCCTTCACTTTCCTTTTCTTGTGGGATATTTATACTTTGGTCTAAGCGTTGATTGAACCACATGTGATTTGTGTTGCTCTCTCTTTTTTAGGGAGACCCAATTATTAACTATTGTCGATTGCGGTACATTTTCCACAATCATATAGCAAAGTAATTGATGTGAGGTCGATAATTCCTTGATTGGATGAGTATAAAAAGGAGGTGCTGGTAAAATGGGCATCGCTAAGCAAATAAAGCTGAATGGCAGCAAATTTATAGAGAGGCTAAACTCCCGGGCACAGTTGCATAGCAAATGTTCCTGTCGTATGGTTAGCCTGCCGTTCGTTGTTTTAGGGTTTTCCGAAACGCGAATCTGATCGGAGGGCAAGACTGTTTGGCCTGGTTATCTAAAGGTTGCGGAAAGGTGGAGGTAAAATGATGAAAGACTTTAATTTCCTCCTTGGTTTCTGCAGGTAGGAGTACCCAGCCGCACAGGCACGCTCCCTGGAATCAATCAATGAACATGGACAAAAACATGGAATCCTTGGTATGTTCGAAAGCTACCGGCTGCTTAAGCACACTCGTCCTCACTAACAAATATGTCTCAAAAGGTGTCATATTCTTTTTCAATCTATCCCAACTCTTCAACGCCATCCTTCACGCCTCTACGTCATAAAGTACATGTCGGAAGCTTTCTACTGTAATAAACAACAAATAACAAAAAAAAAAAGGTCACATTTGCAAAGCCGAGGAAAAACCCAACACAAACTTAAGAAATCCTCAACCGAGAGGCAGACAGAGATGGTTGATGCAGTCTCATCCTCCTTGTAGCCTTTATGTGTCACCCTTTTCACACGAGGTCATGTTTGAAATTTCTCAAACATCTCCATGTAGCTCCCCGGGTTCAGAATCCTTCACATGTTCTTCAGCAAATCTCCATGAATTTTTCAGGTTTAGGTTTTTATATTATATTTCCTTCCTCTCCGTCCCGAAACTCCCTCAGCTCGACACGAAGCTCCAGTTCCGAGGGCTATTAGGCTTGTATAGGCCCAATGGACCAAGACACCTTCAGGCCCGTCTTTTTCTGGGTCCATGGGCCGACATAGTCGGAAGCCGTCCGTTGTTGGTAGCCTTCTCCTTCGAGAACGCACCGTTTTTGCCCCCTTCCAAAGAGAATGGTTTGAAGAGGTAAAGGAAGAAGACCTCCTCGTCGTCCCTGTCACGCCGCCTCCGCCGGAGGGATCGTAGCTACGACAATGCCAGGGATGGCGGCTCCGGAAGCTCCGGTGTGCTACGTGGGAATCGCCCGTCGGTCTGCCGCTTTCCGCCTCATGAAACAGATGGTGAATCCTTCGCTCCCCCCGGCTTCAAAGTTAGGAGTCGTATATTTTTCTTACGGATTGGGTCTTTAAGGGGGTGGGAAGAAGGGGAAGGGCTTGGGAAGGACAAGCAAGGGATTAAAGGGTTCGTTGGAGTCAGGAACAAGCAGGACACCGCTTGTTTGTGATTCGATTTTTCGTTCATTCGGCTCGTTTGCATGATGGTGATATTGATTATTGTTTCTGGTGTGGTGATGATTATTTGGAAATGGATGCAGGTGTTGGACTGAAAAAGCCCAATGCTTTGGCTTTCAATAATGCCCAGTTTAACAACATCCTCAAAAGGTTGAGAGTGGTGAGTTTTAGTATTTTATGCGGACTTTTGGGTGTTATCCGGGTTGTTGTTCAGCGAACGAGAATCTGATGTATTGGGTGGTGGTGATCTGCAAGCAGTCAACTAAGAATGCAGATGGAGGTACACAGTGTTATCGTTTGAAGACCTTGTCTTGATGGTGGTCTAAATCTGAAGTTGAGGATATTTGGTCTGGCGATAATGACAAACCTGCGGTGAAGTCTACTTGGGTAGAGGGAGCTGTGTTGCTCTCGGTCGAGTGCTTTTTCTGGTTGCTGACTCGTGGTGGGATACTTACTTTTTGCCAGTCATTTTGTTGATTGGTGAAGGTATGCAAAAAGAGAAAAGGAAAAACTTTTCCTGCTTATTCAGCACAGGATCTTGAAGGGATTTTTGTAGGTTAGTTAGGACTCTTCTGATTTTTTTTAAGGTAAAGGTGCCTAAGCCCCGCGCATGCCTAATTGTCTGTGCTTGGCCTGACCCTGGCCTGGTGTGGCCTTGATCAATAGGCAAGAGCTCTATGCGCCTTTAATAACACTGCTGAAGCATGAATAATCCGTCTAGGAAGCATTTTTTGAGTAAGGCTTTATGATGATTGACAGTACTACTTAGATTATCTATTTATTACTATCGCGACATTGGAACTACCAAGATAGTCTTTAGCCTTGAAGAGCTAGCAGTGCAAGTAGTTTCGTTTCATTGTGTTTGCTCCTGTTGCCCTCTGTACTCGAAATGGTGTTTACATACCAAGAATCAAGTCTTTAATCACTGCTTGTTTCTCAATTACAGTGCATCTCTTTCAGTTGAACTCTGGACAGGGTCTTAATTTTGATGAATCATATGAAATTGAAGAATTTTAAGAACCAATTTTAACTTCTGAGGGTAGCTACTGGATAGAAGGAAAACCTCATTTAGATGGTGATAAGCTCTATGTTCTAGCCTCAGGTCGATAGTCGCTACTGTGCTGGGTCCTTTAAGATATCCTACTAACCGGAGAGGGAGAGTCCTCTGTGAATGTCACTGTGGCTGCATGACTTGTGTGAATGCCTTGCCTGTCTCAAATCCATTTAAGAGGATAACAATATCCCTTGCTTTTAATTCGACTATGGTAACTTTTCTTGTTAAAATCCCAAACCATTTGAAATATTGGAGTTTAAAGAACAACTTTTGGTTATCAAAAAACTAAATAAAATAAAGGAACAACTTTCCATGACTTTGTTTTGGTGTAAAAGTTAAGACAGTTCTGCATAATGATTTTGTTCTTTTGCCACTTTCTTATAGTGAGGTTCAGATTTTTCTTAGTTTAATACATCATTTTTTTTTCCAGTGAACAAAGTCGAGGATTCTCTTGACTGGTGGGGTTCAAAGTACGGGTTTGTTTCTGGAGGCTTTCTTGGTGCCAGATCTGCTCGAGAAAATTAATCCCTGAAAAGGATGCCGTGAAATCTGCCGAAAGAGTCACATTTTTGGAAGAAGATCAAGAAAATCTGTATTCAGGTACTGAGAATAAAGATTAGTTATTGTTTTGCATATTATACTTCCAATTGTATGTTACCATTCTTCTGTTTCCATTTAACAGCAAATTTTTCCCCTTTTTTGCTTCCACGGGATAAAGCCACATCAGGAAGGCGGGGACTCGGCATAAAGGATAGCCCAAAAAAGTATCCGGCTGCTATTTCCAAGGAAAGACGACATCCTTCGGTGATAGTAATGATGATGAGGTTGATGAGCCTTGTCCTGTTAAGAGAAAGCATATTGAAATTTCTAAAGTTAAGGAAATAGTAGCAAGAAGGTGACCTTGAAGAAGCTGAGCAAGAACATTCTGCAGACGGCATAACTTCCCTCCTGGTTTTTAGCTGTTAGGTATATCGGCTTCCTGTTGAGTAGTGTGCGTGCTGTCCCCAGTTCCTGGGAAATTCAATTAGGTTGAAGCAATTGAAAACCCTTGTTGAAGACAGTATTGTTAAGGCGCTAAGGCGCACCCAAGGCGCAAACACTCCCTATCGCCTGAGGCGCAAGGCGTAGTGCCCAAGGTGCGCCTTTGCGACTAAGGCGTATATATAGAAAAATATTTAATACATATGATTTGTAATATTTAAGAGTGAAAAGGATGTAAGAATTCGTAGGCAAGGCCATACAGCTGACAATGCGAAATCAGAATGGGCATAAACTGCTCATTGACAAAGAAGAAACGGAGGTTATAAACAATTCACCCATATTACAGAACAGAATTGTTCGATCGGGAGAGGAGGGGCTGACCTGGGAGAGGAGGGCTGACCGGGGGCTCCGCTAGGAGGAGGAGGACGTCGTGGGCAGGAGGAGAATGTCGCTGGGAGGAGAAGGATGTTGCTGAGAGGAGGAGGATGTTGCGGGTATGGCAAACCAGACCCTTTATTTTAACTCTGACGCCTGACCGGGTAGGGCTCGAAGATGAGGCGCGCGCCCGGGGCGCGCCTTTCTCACGTCGCACGCCCGAAGACGTTTAGGGCGACCAGGCTGCGTCCCGCACACCCTAATGGCGCGCCTTTAATAACACTGGTTGAGGAGCATTCACCTACTGCTTTCGCCAGTTTCTCTTCCAAGGAAGACACCATTATGAATTTGAGAAAAAAGGTATCACGTTATGATGCTGCTTGTTTGGGTTTTTGCTCCCGTCTTTTGTCATCATTGCCGTTTTCTCTCTGTCTCTTGCAGCTCGAGAGGAGCTCCAAATTCCATGTGGAGGGGAACCGTGTGAGCCCCGCCCATACAAGCGGCTGAGGTAGTAACTACATAATGCTTGAGCTAAAATTACATTAGGAAAGAGGATGTGACTACAAGTCCTGCACGGCCCCCATGAGGACCGACTCCCTTGGTTTCCCCTTCTGTCCGAGGATGTAATGGCGACAAAGAAAAACTCGTGGATCATTCGTTGCGAATGACGGGGAGAGTGTTCTATCCCATCATTCCATTCAGTGGCACTCTTTTTCATCGTCAAAAGTTCTATTCAAGTACAAGCGCGTCGAATTATTGGGAGCACAGTGCCATATGTACGAAACGGCACCGGGGACTTGCCCTCTCAACAGGGGAATGGTGAGTGAATGTCCTGGCTGGATGTATAAGTAGGTTGGGGGCGCGAGGGCGACGGGCGCGGACGATTGGGATGGAGTGGCAACGTTACCAAATCCAGTGACCGGGTAAGAGAGAGATGGAGGCCGTAGGTGGTGAGTTTTGGCAAGTTGGAAGAGGGGGGGGGAGGGGGGGACTAGTAGGGTGGTGCTCCCTCGGGTGCGCGTGGAAATCCCGTCGAATCTGGTGGACCACCCAATAATTCGTCCCCATACGATACGCCTATTCCTTTTTCTTTTATTAATTATTGCTCCAGTTCACTTTGTGGAGATGGGGGTTCCTCGGTAAAAATTGGGTAAGAAGAAGGGTTTTATGGTAAAAGTCCCCCTAAATTAAGGTAATGAGCGGAACCCATCCATGTACTTGGTAAAAATTCAGTACGAATCTCATTTGCCACTGTTTTATATACTACGATAATCTTCACGAAACAAAGGACATTGTTTCTTACGTTACTAAATATTCTCTGTGTACAAATTTTTAAGCAAATTATGAAATATTCCGTAAAACTTTTAAGAATAGCCCATTACGAAATGGATCCAAAATTCATGAAACAGTAAGCCATTCGCACTTTACTGAAATGTATTAAAGGGTACACTACTATTTAATACATTCATGGGACGTACCATTTACGAGACGTCAACCGCTTCCTTCAAGCTATTGTTTTAAAGAGAGAGTTTCAAAAAAAAAAAAAGAAAAAGAGAGAGAGAGAGAGAGAGAACACGGGGTGGATCAAGCAGAACTCGAGGCGGCCAACGAGGATGGTAGTTTTTATGACGTGTGTTTCCATTTTTATCATTTCCTGTAAGAAAATCAATAACCTTGGATTATTATGTCTTAGTGTCATGATTCAGAGTTGGAGCTCAATAATGCAAGTTCACACTATCTGATATAAAAACCCAATTCGAATTTCAACGAATCAAATCTTTAAGTTAATAACGGCGTGCTTGTCTGTGTGTGCCAACTTGAAAACAATTAAATTTACAATTCAACCATCACAATATAAAATAAAAGTCAAGAGTCCACGGCCGACCTTCTGACGACGAACATAACTATTCCGAGATGAAACTTCCATAGAGACCAGGAGTGTGCGGCAGGCGACTCTGGAACTTCCCCTTGACGCTGTGGCAGGCGACTTTGGAGCTTCCTCGGACGCCGCGACCCTGGAGCTTCCTCTGACGAATCAGGTGGGAGCAGACGACCCTTGGGCTGCCTAGAATGAGCGACCCTTGATATACTCTTGCTGGTTGCATGATGTACATGTGTAGATAACATGCATACCCCATGACCCCTATAAATAAGAGATGTAAGGGGCGTGGGCAAGACACATTGTAAAGATTGAGTTTGGAAATACAATATGTGCCTTGGCCATATCCTTGTGTTCCTAGTGTTCTTGGTGAGCGAATCATTGTCCTTGCAAGCGTCCTTGAGTGCGAGCGTGAGCGGTACACAAGAGTACGTGAGCAAACACTTGAGCGAGTGTGGGAGGGACTAAGGGGAATCCGAACGGGAGGGCTGGTCGAACTTTCGGGGAAATTACGACGCCGCCATGATTGAAAAATTTCTGGGTGTGTTTCGTCCATGTGACAGTTAGCTTTCATAATTATGATTCATTAGTTTTCGCTGTTTAAGAAATCTTTTTGATCGAGTTTAGTAAGGGTTTGTTACATTTTAATATTAACAGAAAAAATTTATTAAATATGGTAAATAATTTTGAAATTTAAAAACAAAAAAATATTTCGAAGAACTCACGTTCGATTTCCAAAAAATCTCTTTATCTCCTTTTTTTAATTCGAACTTCATTATTTTCGAAATTTTTAAATTATATCTCATGTTTTGCGTTTTTTTTTTTTGATATCAGCGGGGTTCGTGGTGGACTTACTTTTTGTGAGCCCTCTCACGAGGTTCGGAGACTCTTTTACAAGCCTGCGAACCTCAGCCCCGGCCCCTCTACATCCCCTCTGGGCCCAACTTGAGGCCTGCTCCCCTGTCGATCCAATTTCAGTTGAGGCCCAAAGGCCCAGCAGATGGGCGGCTCCTGGGCTTTATTAGCCATCACCCAGGAGACCGACCTTAATTTTCCAAGTAGAGTGTGCGTGATAGGGTTCGAACCAGGGATCATGATAAGGTTCCAAACACCCACCACCCACCTTACGCCATTTGGGTGTCCTCGCAAGGACTTTGCGTCTTTTTTTTTTAACTAACTAAATCCGAAAACATTACTCGAATTTAGTCGTCAAAGTAACAGGGAGAGTTTAAAACCCCCTTCCGAAATTTTTACAAAAATACAATTTTGGTGATGCTAACACATGAATTTTGGGCTTCGTCCTCAATGGGTCAAAGAGGAAAAACTCATGAACATCACTAGAGAAGTCCAGGAATAACGTCACTCGAGGAATGCTTCTCGAGTAAGCTTCAAGCATCGTGTGACTCGAGATTCAGACCATAGCTCGAGAAACGCACTTTTACTAAAACTCACGTCTGGCCACGATGATGGAGCAGAACAAGTGGCAAGCTTAGTGAAGCTATCTGAGATACGGTGTGCATGACTCCTACAAAATAGGAATCAGATTATGCACACGATTTAGGAAGATCATGTACTAACTAGACAATCACACTTGCAATATTCTAGGAACATAAAAGGCATAAAAAATAATCAATTAGGGCACAACGAAGACAACTCAAACACATAACTCATATTTTTTTTCTCCTTTTCAAGCGTCCCCAGCGTCCCGAAACCACCCTCACTTTCGATATATCCGACCACCGATCCACCAAGGTAGATTCCACTAAAGGAATCTGCCGTAGCTGTCGTTCGTCCGTCGGCGTTCGTTTGGAGCACCCCGTCATTGTTTTCAAGTTTCCTTTTGTTATATTTCAATTCGCATCATGTTTATAAATGTTATCCTGTAATTGAGTACCGTTTAATTCAAGCATCGTTTTTTTTTCATTTTGCGTTCATTTATTTTACGGTGAACACGTTTTATGTCTAAAGTCGTGGGAAACATATTCCTCGTCAACTGATAAATGGGAATTGATGTTGATTGTGATGGCGCAAACTTGATAGAGGAAAAAAGTGGGTGCCAAAAATCCAAATACTTTAGGAAATGCCTTATTCCTTTCCTATGTGTATAAATAAAACACCACTTTACACTCCTTTTGCTTCAATCCCCTCCCCACTCTTTATAACCCTCGGCATGGAGTGGTTCTCCCCTGTTGACGATTGGGATCTTCGAGCGGTTGTACGAGGTTGCCCTGGTGTCGTTGAAGAACCACCCCGTCACGACCTCCTGGGCTGCTTTGATCTTCTCGATGGGTTCCCACGGTTCGATGACATCCATGCCATCCTGTATGACTTGGAGGAGGATGCTTTCGATACTTCTGGTGCGGATTCTGCCGGGTCTCCTTGTGGACTCATCCCCGAGGAAGCCTTGAAGCGCGAGAGGGTGGACGCCCTTGAGCTTGATCTGGGAGTTGAAGAAAGGTCACAGTTGATGCAACTAGAAACGAGCTGTGTGGATGGACGAGGGAAGCAAAGACGGCGAAGGTAGTAATGCTCAGGATTCGGTTTTGATTTTCTGAGAGCGTTCCTTATCCTAAATTCGAGTGGTATGTTGATAGGATGTGTCAGCACAAGAGCGTCGTGCACCACGTGACGGCTGAGGGTATCACAGCCGACATGTGGGCGTGGCGGAAGTACGGCCAGAAACCGATCAAGGGTTCCCCCTACACGAGGTAAACTAGCAACTAAAAATCAGTCAATGAAAACCCTTTGGTTTTCTTACGTTAAAATTTGTTGAATTAATAGTTTAGCTTCAATTCCAGGAGCTATTACAGATGCAGCAGTTCAAAGGGTTGTCTGGCAAAGAAACAAGTAGAGAGGAGCAGCTTGGATCCCGGGGTCTTCATCATAACGTACACCGGAGAGCATGCGCACATGCAACCCACCCGCAGGAACCCTCTCGCCGGCATCTCCCGAAAAATCAAGTCCTCCACCTCCTCCTCCTCGCGGTCCTCCACCCCGCCTTCATTTCGCAGTAACACCGCCCGGTCCACCTTACCACGATCATCTAGCATGCCAGAATCTCCGGGGACGAACCTCTTTAACTCGATGTGTTTCAGTGATCAACTCGACGAGATGGCTGCTGGGTTCGCGGCACAGTAGTTGGCCGCTGGCGACACAAAACGCTACAAGAAGAAAAAAACATTGAATGCTACTTTACACACGTAGCTTTACTAATTTCGGCTTTAATTGCCGTGTAAACATGTAGAATTTTTTTAGATTATTGGTAACTCCACTGGAATCAAATTAAATTCGTCATACTCAGTAATAAATAAATAAATAATTGCAAACCTTAAAAAAAGAAATATAATTCTATAGAATTATTGAAAATTTTCATTCATGAACGTGGAAATCTAATATCTTCCTCCTCTTTTAACACTAATGGTGCGTTTGGTTTAATGATTTGAGAAAAGAATGGAATTGATTGCTGTTCATTTTTCTTTGTCAATCTCGAGCATGGTAGAGACGTTTTAATCAATTTCCTTCTTTTTATTTTTAAACTAAACACACTATTTTTTAACAAAGTTTCTTCTTAATTATTATATTTTTTTCCTTTTTCATTCCATTTCGTCTGGAATTCATAACAGTAAAACCAAAACGGGGCGTAAGAGAATTCTTGTTTGTATGTTATTATTAATTTTTTTTTTGAAATAGGATACATTTGAATGTGCAAGTGAGTCGGAATTCTGACCCCGTAATGCCTACGACTTTCTTTGCACCATAATACTAATACAATAGTTAACATGAAATTTTTTTAATTTTAATCCCAATCCCACCCATGGTTGTTCCTGACGTGTATGACCCAGTCTTCTTTATATGTATCCATTTTTTCTATCATCTAAAGTTTTTTAGGATAACGAATGTTGTGGAATCATACGAGCTAATAATAATAATACTAATAATAATAATTACGAGGAAGAGATAAAAGGGGGAGAGGGGGAGGAGTAAGTCCTCGAACTGGGGAATCACAATCTCAGTTCCCCCAAAACCCAACCCAACCCTCTTGGATAACTCCAGCTGCTGCTGCTGCCTTCTTTCAAATATTCCATCCATCTACTAAATTCGTCACGTTTTCACTTTTGTCAACGCCGTTAATAATTAAAAAGAGAACAGCCAAAACAAAACAATAAGAAGCCGGGGGTCACCGGATGACATGGCAAAGTTATCAAAAAAAACTTCCTTATAATAATAAATAAATAAAATGTCAATAAATATATACTAAACTTTATCACATTTTTTCGATATTCTGTGTGACCTAAACTTTTCATCTCGATTATAAATATTATTATAAGGATACTTGAAGTTGTCATGAACATAGTTCCTAACGGAGCATTGTACAAATAGGAACAACAACCATTAAGTAATACAATTTTATTGTCGGAAAAGTAACCGTAGATATTAAAATTTTACAAATGTCTATCACTAAGCCCAAATTATATGATGGGCTAAATATTTTATATTGAGGGCCTTAATAGATGGAAGCCCAAGTGTGTCACAAGCCCAATCCCTAATTCCTATTGTTTGTCCCACATCGGAAAGAGAAGCATATAGGGGGCCATCTACACCTATAAATAGGACCTCCATCATTCCTTTTGAAGACACCTCTCATACAAAAAATTCTCTCTTCTCTCTATTTTTTTGAAGACCCTTCGGCGGGACAAGCTTCTATGACAGCCCTGGTGATCTTTGTCACTCCTGAAGACCAGCTCCAGCGTCTTCATCAGCATATCTCCTTGAAGCTCCACTAAATATTCGCTAGAGCATCAACCCTTCTACATTTTGATATCTTGCGAGTATAGAATCAGGGGACTTACGTGCTTCGTCCATGGCTAGATATTGAACCTGCTATATTTTTTAATACGACAATTTGTACGTTGTTTCCGGTCTATATACGAACCGTGAAATTTTTACGCTCACAGTAACATTACAACACCTAATACATAGTCTAGACTGACACACATAGCACCTACATTAAACTTCGTCGAAGCTACACGTCAGTGCAATGTCTGACGTCGTTTACGGTCGGAGTCTAACGGGTGACAGTTTTGAGATAATGTCTTAAAGTTAGGTTACATGAAGATTTTCCGAATGTTAGGTTAAATCGAAAAAAATGAGAAAGGTTAAAATATATTTGATAATTTTACCTAGATTAAACTCGGCGCTGATGAGGTTAGTTGTCATGCGACAAACGGGGAAATAATGGAGATAACACCCGGACATTAAGATGTAAGGCAATATTTTCAAATAAATCGGAAAAAAGTGTTGAAATTAAAAATATATTCGATAATTTGAATAAAAAAAAAGTGGCCGTAGGGGAGTGCGAGGGGATCATGTATGTATCCGCGCCGACGGATGGGTTGGAGATCACAAAATTTGTGGGCCCAAGAGGCACTCGCGATTTGCATCCTTAGCCCGGCCCATTATCCCTTAATCCCCCCTCCCTCCCAACGCGCGTGGTTTTTAAGGATTAATCACAGGGTTTAATAATTAGTTTAGGAGGACAATTCTTGCATGGTACGACAACTCTCAAATCTTAACCTTCACGACCCAAAAATATTTAATTGTAGGTTCAAAATTCCAATCTCAAACACATTCACCCTAATAAAATTTCTAAACTGCCCCAACCAAATATTCTTCTTAATCTTCTTACAAACACTTGTCCCTATCCGTCGATAGATTACTTGTTAGTATTATTATTACTAAAAGAAACTATCAAATCAAAAAACCCTCCTCTCATCCTTTCATTGTCTTTCCCAACTAACGAATGACTTGCGTGGAACCACGACAACTTATATGAACATGTTTGGACAAAGTTTTAGTGCATTGTCTCGGTCAATCGATCGAACATTAGTTTGAAACACTAGAGAGAAAGAAAAGGAGTATCATCAGTGTGATTGATGCTTAAGCTAAGGGGCAGGTTGATGACCTAACTTCTTCAAAAAGCTTTCCCATCTTCTTTAACCCCCCAATCCCCACACATAATTCCATACTACTTTAGGACAGTGTTTTTAAGAATGTCTTAGGAATGTTTCCCTCCCTCGGTTTTAACCAAGGTATCCGGGGTTCATAACTCCATACAAAGTCATACCATGGACCCGGGTTTCCCCTTCACACAGCCCTTTGTCCCCGACGAGGAGAATCTCCTCCCCATGGCGTCCGTGGACCCGCCACGGGGTTTCGTTTCGGAGGTCGACTGGTTCGGACTCCTGGGTAGATTGACCGACAAGCTGCCCGTAGAGGATGTGAACGACAGTTTGGAGATGGGCGGAGTCGACGGCAACCGGGTTTGTGGGGAGGAAGAGAAAAGAGGCGATGGTTATTGTAATAAGATGAAGGTCGGAGGCAAGGGAAGGAGGAGGGTTCCCCCAAGGGTGGCGTTCCACACGAGAAGTGCGGATGATATCCTCGACGATGGGTATAGGTGGAGGAAGTACGGGCAGAAGGCTGTCAAGAACAGCAAGCATCCCAGGTGAGGTTACGTTCTAGGGTACATCGTCAAACCACGATGATTACGTTTCTATTAGATGAAACCATATGATGAGGAGTCGGTTGTTTTTTTTTTTTATTTTGTATGCGCGAAGGAGCTACTACCGCTGCACGCACCACACGTGCAACGTGAAGAAGCAGGTTCAAAGGCTTGCCACGGATACGGGGGTCGTTGTCACGACCTATGAGGGCGTACACAACCATCCGTGCGAGAAGATGATGGAGTCGCTGGCTCCCATCCTGAGGCAACTCCAGCTGCTCACCAGATTCTAAGTTGTGTGAATAATAAGATGTAAATTATATTTAGTCTGCACATCTCCGTTTCAAGTTGTAATCACAACAAGAAGATGTACGTACTGTATGCTGTGATCAATTAACCATGTTGTAAATGTTTTCATATGCCGGACTTGAATCAACGTACGATTCCCCCTAAACCTAAGAAAAGAATCTGATAGAAGCAGTGATTGTCCGTCCATTGAGTTGTTGGATGGGTCCTTCTCTTGGTCTTTGGACAACACCATTCACTCCTCGATCAGTTTGGTGTTGATGATGACGTGGATGTGGCTCAACCTTCTCCACTAACACCAGGAAACGACCGGAATGGAATCAACCATTCCATTCCACAATCACCCCCAGCAGTGCATTCGACTTGGAATGATGGGAATGGGGAGTAGAATTCGTATTACAAGTTATCTAGTCCGGAGTAATTTAGTGCAGGCGGGCGACCGTGCCTTCCGAGGGGAGGAATGATAACCTCGGAGAGCCGCACAAGGGCACCGAAGCACGTTCTCTTGCCTGCCCTTTCATGCCAGCGCCTGTTGGAGGTCGGCGTCTAATGGCAGGCAAGTGAACGAAGCACGCGAGATCATGCGGGGGAGCTTGACATGAACGAGGATGATAAGGGTAAAAGATCCTTTTGATCCCATGGAATCCTATTCAAAACTCGTCTCCACCGTAAAAAAAATATTTCATGGCTTCCGGTACAAATCTCGTGGATTTTGAGCACTTCCGACAGGACATGTGGATGATTAAGGCATTTTTGGCCTTGTGAGGATGACGGCGTCGTAAGATTAGACATGATTTTGGGTGGACGGCTTAGATTGGGGGAATGTAAATAATGGAAGGTTCTAGGAAAAGGGTACCGGGAAATAAAAAAATCAACTCGTCTTATAAATTAAAAAAAAACAATGACATTTGATTTTATCTTTTTTATAAAAAATAAAAATTTTTAAAACTCACTAACCACTAAACAATTAATGAGCATAATTTTCGTGTAAAATCGATAATCGGTTAATTATTTAATTAATTAGAGTAATTAAGCAAATTTAATGTGGAATTGTATTACAAGAACATGGAATCAAAATCGGTCCAAGAACTGACGCGATAGTTTTTGAATGGTTCTAGCCAAATGTTATGTTCTAAATTAAAAAAAGAAATGTTATGTTCATCCCTATTCGCTAAGACAATATAAAAAATAAATTTAAGAATATTTTTTTTTTCAAAATTAGTCGTATAATGGACACGATTCCCGGGAGAAATGTTCCTTTTACAATGGTCCCCAAAACTATTTTACCTTTTACGGTTGTGAGTTTCAAAATTACCGTTTTACGGCAGTTTCTCTCTTAACCTTTTCTTACTTTTAACCCAAAATTTTTCTAATTTCGTAATTTAGTCATTCAGGACAGAATTAGTATAATTTTCTTAAGCGGCTTTGATACCAATTTATGACGCCTGCAAATACTGAAAGAGTTGAATATCAGCATGTTAGATATTCTTCAGAATTGGCAGGAATGCCAGGAATCGAACTGAAGAAGTTTTTCCTAATTGTCTTTGTCGTCAGCGTTCTACCAACCTCAAATACTCGTTGGAGTATTTTGAACTCGCCGTAAATCCGAGATTGGACTTACCTTCAAGGAAAAATTCCTCAAATTCACTCTGTACTAGAGTCATCTCTTCTAATTTCTTAGAATAACTTTCTATAAGCTTGGATAACTGAGTTATCTGAGATGATAGAATTTCCAAACGATCTACTATAGTGTTAAGAAGACCAGTAGTAGAATTTCCAAATGGAATAATTCGGGGTCTGGACAATCAGTCATATGAATAATTTGTGCAATTACACCTGTCTTTCAAGATAGAAAGATCAACATAAACAACTTAAAACAAGGTGTTTATCATACCTTACTCAAATGGAAAGCTCTGAGGGTTCACCAAGCTTCCGCAACTTCTGGAAATTCAAGAGTTACTCACTCCTCAAAGTTGAGAATCCTGTGGGATGGAGAGGCTCTTCTGTGTCATTCCAAATGCCCTTACCTTGAGGGTCTTATATAGACACTCCTCATCCTGGACAAGGTTTAGTTATGATAACTATTCCTTCAAGGTTTCGATTAGTAGATCTTACCTTCAGTCAGACTTAACCAATATTAATTCTAACAACTCTTGATTCTTTAAGGTATTCTTTGGAGAACGGTCAAAGAATTTTGACTCAAAGAGATGTGAGAGAAAATTCTCTAGTCAGATCGCCTCCCCAAATGAGGTAGAGGGTTGTAAAATATATACACAAGAAGCTGGTGCCTATGCATTGTTTGTCAGCTCAATAGTAAAAAAAATCTACTTTATCAAAAATATACAAAAGCTAGCTAGGAACAAAATTGTCTAGTCTATCGTTATACAACTTTTTTCTCCCGTCTGCATCATTAATTTGTCCTGGGAGATTCCTTCTTCTTTGGCGTTTGATGTCTCGCCAATTTCCTCAGAGAGTCCTTGTTCCTCAAAATTTTATCGGGCTCTCTCTTTATCTTGTTCAAATTGCTGAGCTAAAGTTTTGTCGGTATAATCAGCGATTTTTCTCCAGACTTCAAATGTGTCGGTCCGGAGGCATAACTCAGAGTTTTCTCTCTTCCAGAAACTATCCAGAAGATCTAAAACTCTTTCTCATCCTCGCTCCCCTGCTTGTTCATCTGCATAACTTAGATAGGAACAGAGGATCGTAACGGTTGTCATCCCGTCACTGAGCACGTAATACAATTCCTTGCGGGCGAATACATGCACCAACACATCCTTCAAGAACTCAACTTTTATGGCTTTCCTCATAGTTTTGTCTTTGTAATATTTTCACCATAAATGTTTCTGATCAAGGTCCTGTCATTGAGGCTCTATCAGATGTCTACTCTCACTACGATGGATGTCCCAAAGTTGCATGTTGGAAAGAATTACTTTCCCAAACTTTTCATGTTCTTCTTCTTCCATCATAGTGCTAGTAATCAATGCCGTGGCATACTTTGGTCCATATCCAAGGCATCCAAGTATGAACTTTACCAAATGAGGTAGTGGTTCTATCTGTTCTGGTTATGATCTATCAATCTCCAGAATGTCGACAAAACCTGCATACAAATGGTAAAGCTACTCCCACCATACCTAAATTAATCCTCAGGGACGGCCACTTCTCCGATATCCAATGCAAATATGGGCGAAGTACAGAGTTCTCCTCGAGTGAGGATTCTCTCATATCCACTACTATCTTTGGGGTCTCAAAGTCTTTGACCTCATATGGTATTATGGACATAGTTGTTGTGAGAATCTGCTATCTTTCCCTTACGGTCTTAGACAGTTCTTCTCCATCTGAAGCCTTGCATAACAATTTTGACTCCAGATCTTTGATATACTCTATCGCTTTGGCTGCAAAAAACTCAATCTGGCGTTGAAAATTGTTTCTGATGCCACCCATGAGTCCTCCACAGACAACAGTTGCATCCCAAGATAGGAATCCATCTTCGAAAGAGTCTAAATCAAAATACCAGGATCCATCTAGATCCACATGATTTTCATCATCGTGAGCTTGCTCACCAGGCTCTTTAACCAAACCTCCTTCAGGAATTACTCCCTCAAGGTTCTCCTTGATTTCAGGATTACCTTCTTCGAGTGTGCCTGGTATTTCGTAGTTGAAATACACGTCATACTCCATTTCTGCCGTATCATCAGGTTGTTCCTTCTGAATTGGCTCACCTATGAAGGCTTTGAATTTTGCCTCCTCCTCAGTATACTCAGTCTCCATCTGCTCTTTCTCCTCTTTCCGACTCTGTAATAGAATCTTATAGGATTTGACAGCTTGATTTATGGAGATTTTCTGCTCTCTGGCTAGGTGATTACGACAGTAATCAAACTGTTCCGTGGTTAATGGATACCACCAAGGTTCTTCAACCTTTCTATCCTTCTCAGGATCAGAAGACTTAAGCTGTTTTGCTTTTCTCCTCTTTTTGGTTTTTCCTTGGGAATCCGCATGAGCTTCTTCCTTCAGATCTACTATCTTCGCCTTTCCTTTAGAGTTTTTCTTTTCAGGATCAACCACACTCTCTTGAGAGTCTTTCTTCATGTTTCCTTTGGAGTTGATATTATCTTTCTCCTTAGGATCCATCATCCCTTTCTGGGAATTTTTCTTTGCCTTCCCCTTGGAATTGGTTAGATCCTTTTTCATGGGTTCAGCCATTCCCTTTTGGGAATCAACCTTCGTTTCTCCTTTAGAGTTAGCCGAAGCTTCCTCCTTTGGATCAACCATCTCCTTCTGGAGATCTGTTTTCATTTTTCTCTTGGAGTTGATAACTTTCTCCTCCTTGAGAATAGCCACTCCCTTCTGGGAATTCGCAGTTTTTAGCTTACTTGGACATTCGAATGATCTATGTCCGGGTCGCTTACACTGCCAGCAAAGAGCTGATTTCGTTCCTAAATTGGAACCAGCATCACTTTGCTCACCCTCTTTCTTATTAGGACATACCTTTTTGGAGTGTCCCTCCTGCTTGCATCCCCAGCAAATCTTCCTCTTCGCGGCTAGATCCATCTGTAAGTTCTCTAGAGAGAGAGTCAGCTATTATGTTTTTGTCCGAAGAGATGTATTCGACATCAAATTTATAATAGCTAAACCATTCCTGCAACCTCAAAAGTCTAGTTTGCCTAGTCTCTTTGAGGTTCAGACTCATAAGTCTTTTTACATAGGTCGAGTCAGAGCGCACTAAGAATTTCTTTGGTGCCAAAAAGATGTAAAAGGCTTTTATTCCATTTTTTAAAGCCAATACTTCTTTTTCGTGTATCGGGTATCGGAGTTCATACCCCTTGAAACTACCCGACCAATACTTACAAACGAGTTTAGGCTTTCTTTCTTTAATATTTAGGATAGCCCCCCAGAACTCGTTAGAAGCATCAATTTCCAGGACTAACTCATCTTTATCAGATGGCAAAGAGACTTGAGGTAAATATTTAACCTTTCTCTTAATCCTCTGAATAGAATGAGTATCCTCATCTTCCTATAACCAAGGATTCACAGAAGATGTTTTCTTTGAAATCCTTCCTAAATCTTGGGAAAGACCTTTCACAAACTTCCTAGCATAGTTAACAAATCCACAAAACCTTTGGACTTGTTTTCTATCTTCAAGTTTGTCAGGAAATTCGACAATTTTCTCGGCAATATGATTTTGCAATTTAATCTTTCCCTGTTCAATTTCCATGCATAGAAAATTAACCGATTCCTTAAACCGTTCTATCTTTCTTTCTGATAGAATCATGCCCTCCTTTCGGAAGACATCAGTCACCTTATCAAGGTGCCTCATGTGGTCGTCTTCAGTCTGACTGTGGACTAACACATCGTCTATGTAGACCGCACAAAACTTGCGGACATGCTTGAAAGCATTATCCATTTTGCGCTGAAAGACGCCTGGAGCATTCTCTTATAGCCATCATCTTTGGTAGCTTTATTAAGCTGACGATAGTCTATAACCATTCGTGCTTTTCCTCGTACCTGCTCAACATGATTTATTACCATAAAGGCAGGACTAGAATGCGAACTGTAGCTGTCCCTAATCAAACTTTTTCCAAGCAACTCAGGAATTTGTTTGTCAAATTCCTCAACCATTTCAGCCGTGTATGTCATGTTTTTTGCTCTTATAATGGTTCCGGGATCTTAATGGATCTAGCTTTTAGGCTATTCTGACTCCACAATTTTAATGAATCTTCACTAAAATTGTCAGCAAGTTTCACAAGGAACTTATCCCATTTTGTTCCTGTTAATTTTACTGCCATGCACACTTCTTGTTTAGGAAACAAGTCGTCATACTAGTTAAAACTCCTGTTATCCGCTGGAGAAAACAGGGTTTGCACCCATAAGTCGTTTTCTTCCAACCTTATATCACCACGCTGAGCTTGCACTCTGAAAGCTCTTTCACATGGTGAATTACCACAATATTTTGTCCGTTTTACCGGATAGAACCCAAATTTTATCCTTAATTTAGGCTCTAGTAGAATACTGATTTTTACACCACCTATGGATATATGATGGATATCCTACACAAAAGGTAAATTTTCCTTTTGTCCCTTTAGAAAAGCATTATCCAGAATGATATCTGCCTCTAATAAAGGATGGGTCAAGATCTCTTTAATGATGAACTTTTGTCCACCAATAAAAACAAGCACATTATTGGCCTGATGGCTAACAATCATTGCCATTCCATCTACATTAACCATATGGATGGGTTTTTGTAGTGGTTTTCACCACTCATCTGATAGTGCATTGAGTCTAGCACAGCTTATGCTACACCCAGTATCTATCAAAGTATCCAGAGAATACTCATAGTATCCAGGGAATTTGAAACTTAGAGCTACATACGTGCTCAAATCTTCTTTCCTGACACTAAATCAATATTTCTAGGCACTTCTTTGGATGGTTCTATCATCCTCCAGATTTCGTCTATTGATATAGACCTCTGCTCGGCTATTTGTTCAATAACCTTACAGACTTTAGGAATATTGGATAAAGAGTTATCTAGATAGTTAACTCTCATCATCTTTTTTTATTCATCTCTCGGTTGTTCTACTGGATCTTCATAGACTGGTAATGATACCTGACTATATCCTACGATTCTACCAGTATGTTGAGATGGGCTTCTAGAATCTGTAGACCTTCGAGACATTTCAGGATTGGCATAATTATGTCATCTCCCACATCACTAGCTCTAGAAGAAACTTCAGATAGCGTATGAGTTCTTGGCTCTCTCAGGATTGGTATCCTCACAGGCAGATCCATGTCAGCTCTATCATTACCTCTAGACGATTCTCCTAACATTAAGGTAATTTCGTTACCTCTCTGCCGGATATTAGCCGCGCTAATTAGTCTAGAACTACTGCCAGACTCAGTCATAACCCAATTTCTTGGCCAGGTTAACTCCAGTGGGTTCACCTCATGCCTATGAAATTGTTGGTAGTTATTATGACATTCCTCAAACAACTCGGTCAGTCTTGAGATGTTTCTCACACCAGGACTAGTGGTATTTACCAATCGATAAATTACCCTAGTGTGATACGCCAAAAACTTGGCATGGGGATTCATTCTATCCATATTCATTGATTTAATTCTTAAGGTCAATGAATTCCCCAAACAACGGTCGTTCAGGGCCATCATGAAATTTGGATGGACACGGAACCATACAAGACCATGTGCAAGATTGGCCTGTATACCTGATATCAGCTAATTTCTAAATTCTCTCCATCTTTTGTCAATTACAGCTGCTATCACAGGACTATCCACTGGAAGATGGAATAGCGGAATTAATCCTACTTGGATTAACCCAATGTGTATATAGTTATATACACCTCTCGTACGTTGCATGGTTTCCCTAATGCGTTGTACGTTTAATAATGGGATATCCAAAGTCTCAAGTTCCGTATTTGTAACTTGAGCCGTTGCCTCTGACTGTGAAATATCCATTATGGATCTAAAATTAAATCTAGATACATTATAGACTTCTCTCACATTAACATTAAGCAACCTCCATTCCAGGACTGACTGAGATGGATCTTCGTACTGGTGGGATTCATCTAGTACCTGATTTGTTGTTTCCAAGGAAACCAACTCATCACCATCTCCATTCTGCTCTGCTCTCATCATGAACAGATGCACTATCCAGAGATCAGAATCTTCCTCTGAATCTGTATCATAATTTGATACAACTTCATAGATAGATTTATTTTCGAGTCTAAATCAGAAATATCCTGCTCATCTATTGGTTCATAAGCCAGGACTTCTTCCTCATGACTCCTGTAGACGACCAGCTTTCAGTACTAGTTCTTACCTAGAAACACCATTCGGAGTCTTTCTCTCCTTTGGTTCTTCTGAGGACAAGTATCCCCTTTGTGGGTTTTTGATCCACAAAACCAGCAACAATTGCAATTGCTCAACGGTTTTCCTTTTGGACACTTAGGTTCTCTGCCATGCTTTCGCTTAAAGGCGTCGATCCTATCCTTATCTTTAAGGTTATTCCGTCTCCTTACAAACCTTCTTGGTTTGTAAGCATGACCTCTTTTTTGTTTGTTCTGGAGGTTTCTCTTTGGCCAAACTTTCCTTTTATTATATCCAACAAATTTTTTCTTCTTTGAAAAGTTTCTTGCTCTCAATGATTCTCCTGGGGTATCACATCCATACCTCCCAGGTACATATTTAATATGAGAACCACAGCTCTTGTTTAGGTATGGCAGCTTTTTAGCGGCTTCCTTAACCTGGAGCTCAGTACACGCTTTCCTCATCGCGTACTTAACTGCCTGAATCTTTCCTCCGAGTCCTGAAACAATTTTTTCTTCACTCAGGAGTAATTCATAAGCCTTTTGCGCAACTTCCGGCCAAGGTTCTGGAAGTTTTGCAAAAAAGGTTCTCAATATGAACTGTTGAGAAACTACATCCAGATTGTAATAATACTTCTGGAATTTACATACGTAGTTATCAAACAGACACATATCACAAATCTGCAGTTTAACAAGAGCAGTCAACGATTGCTCTTTTTCCACAGTCCAATGGATAAAGAAAAACCACAGAACTCCCGTTTTAATGCATCAGCGATGATTGCTAATACACCATCAACGGTCAGCGCTTGATCTATCTTTTCTTTGATGTCCGTATGAGCCACCAAAGATTTCCAGTATTTTTGCGTCGTTCCCATGAGGGCTGCCACACATAATTCGTATACCGATCCAGGGGATAATATCCCAGCGGACGTAGTCATTCGAATTAATGATAACCACTCATCTATCTTTTCAGATACGTGTTTCTCACAGTGATATCCAGAAAAGCACTAGGGGTTATTATTGGCTTTAACACATTATCCCTTGGAATAAACTCTTGTTTGGTTCGATGGGGATAATCGGGCCTATAAATGTCCCTTTTCGCAGTAACCAATTCATTAAACGTTCTGTTGTCTAAATGAACTGGAATTTCTTCTGCCAGGCTTAAGGCTTTCCTTAAGTCCTTTGCCAACTCTTCACCTTGAGAGTTTAAATTTGCATTTCGCTTTTGTGAGTCTAAAATGTAAGGAGCTACTGACTCCTTATACATTTCTTTCACACGTCTTGATCCTGTTTGGAATTTCTTTCTCTCAGTTTCATTTTTTTGACTGGTTTTCCTGTAGTACTTTCCAGTCCAGAAGTCGCCTCGGTTTCAGGCCTTTTTAAACTTCTTTCATGCTTAATAGAGTCTAACATCTTGTTTACTATAGAACCTACTTCCCGAGCAATATGGTTTCGGTTCTCAAGACTTTCTGTACTCCCCTGAATAGTTAGCTGAGTTAAAATATCATTTATACTCTTGCTAATTCCATAGGGAGCTGTTCCAGACTCTGAAACGAACTCCAGTCGTGATGGAGTTCTAGAAGGATTTTCCGAAGATTTTTCTTCTTCGGACATTTTTAAGGACTTACTTAAAACTTTTTCAAAATTTGTGAGCTAAATAAAATTATTAGAAAAGGACTACAGATGAAGGTACACTGAAAAGGGAATTTTAGAACCTAAGGCAAAATATTTTGTTTTCCAGGGTAAAGAAGAACTATCCTCCGATTCCTGGATCCGCTCCCCTCCTCCTCGCAATCACATCGTTGTTCCAACCACCACCTCCTCATTTCTCAGTGTTAAATAAACACTCACACCTTCCTCCGATGGCCGGTCTTTTCTTCACTTATAGGGTTTTCGATCATTGACGACCGATACATGGCGGATCACCCCGAGGACGATCACCCCAAGGGAGGCGACTCCCTCATCGACAAGATATCCGACAAGATCCACGCCCACGGCGGCCATTCCGACGATGGTCCGGCAGCGTCCCAGGCAAAGGACAAGGTTTACCGCCTATTCGGGAGGGAGCACCCCGTCCACAAGGTCCTCGGCGGCGGAAAGTGTGCGTCCCCCTCCTGGACTATACTTGTTTTGTTTCTATGGGAGTTGGCGGAGGAGTGATTGTTATTTGCTTGTTTTTTGTTGGTGACGGACTTGGGATGATCGGTTGTGGGCTTGAGGTGTTTTTACTGATTAGGAAGGCAGTTCGTGGCGCTCTTGTCACTGTTTGCGGTTTTTGATCTGCTTACTTGTGGTTGGGATCTTAGGATCCGGATCTGGCGATACTTTTCCACTCGAGGGGTGGTTAAGCGTGCCGTTATGGCTTCCCGCAGTGGCGTACTGTGACTCTGTGTACATAGGCATGCGTGAGCTCGATCGGACATCGTGACTCTGCAGAGTATGCGATTTCCAGTTGTCTGTGACCACCGTTTGATTGTGCTTCCTTTTGTTGAAATGAAAATATGCAGATCCCCTTCCCTTAAAATGAGTCCCTTTTGTGATCTAAAAATCAAGGATCTCTCCGGGAGTTTCTTGTCAGCATTATATATGCTGGTTGTGTTGTGTATAGTGATGAAGTGCTTGTTGATGTCTGGGAAAACTTGAGAAACGACATCTCATGTTTGATTCTATTGGAACAGCTGCTGATCTCCTCCTTTGGAGGGATAAGAAGATATCGGCTGGTGCCCTTGGTGTGGCCACTGCGGTGTGGATCCTGTTTGAGTTGGCGGAATACCATCTGCTGACTCTGGTTTGTCATATCTTGATCCTCGCCCTTGCTGTCTTGTTCTTGTGGTCTAATGCGAATGCTTTCATCAACAAGTAAGATGCCTGCTGGGTACGATTAGTTTTCTTTCCCATCGAGTTTTCATTTATTAATCGACCGGCAATTCGTGTGAACTGCTAGGAGCCCGCCTCGAATCCCGGAGGTGTCTATTCCAGAGCATCCGGTCATTGAATTTGCCTCTGTTCTCATAGTGGAGATCAACAGGACTTTCGCTTTGCTGTGTGAAATTGCATCAGGAAGGGATCTCAAGAAATTTCTGATGGTATGTTCTTATCTTCAAGATCGGGAAAATTCGAGAAAGGGGTGATCCCCATTTTCGATAACCATGATTAACATAAACTTACTGTCACTTGGTAGTTGTAAGTCCGCATTTAGAATTTTCGATGACAATCATTGCTTTGATGATCTATCAGGCAATTGCTGGATTATGGTTGGCATCTATCGTGGGAAGCTGGTGCAATTTCCTCACCTTGTTCTACATTGGTAATTGTTTTCTCGAGTTCACCAAATCTGCCCCATTGCCTAATGCGATCTTGGTCCTCCCTCATATTGCCCTTGTGTTTCTGTGCAGTTTTTGTGTTGCTGCACTCAGTCCCTGTGCTGTACGAGAAGCACCAAGACAAGGTCGATCCTTTGGCGGAGAAGGCAGGCATGGAACTGAAGAAGTACTATGCTGTGCTGGACGAGAAGGTTCTAACTAAGATCCCTCGGGGTCCACTCAAGAACAAGAAAGCCTGAGCACCTGTCTTGACTAAGTTTGTGGATCTTGGGTTTCTGTCTTGTCGGTGGTTAATGTAGTTAGTCTGAATTCATCGTTACATGGGCATACATAGTTGTGTCACTTTCCTGGATTTTTGGTCAGGTTGCTTCTGGTTGATGTATTATTGTACATTTGATTCTCTTGCCATTACCTGCATGTTTGTACATCTGAAAACTAGTTTGACATGAATCCTAAGCGCAGTTTCCTTCCGACAAATGGATACTCCTGGGCATGGTACAACTGTTGTCCTCCCTTCTAACATTACAAGAACACAGCACTTTCGCCTCTGAGAGCTATACTCTTGATGGGTTCTAACGTGGGAGTGACCCATGATGGTACTCCCTTCTAACGTGGGAGTACCATGTAGAGGGAGTACCATGTACATGGGAGTACCCACGTACCAATGAACCAAAAAGTAGTGACCCAGAGAACCATAACCTGCATCAATAGAAGCGCCTTCGTTCACCTAATTATCTAAAGTTCCTGACGAAATCTGTGCAGAGGCTTGGAAGAGTGATTCGCTTTGTCTCACAGGACTGAGGTAGAAGAGCATGCCGATTAAGTCCAATTCACTGAAGAAAAAACCTATTTGAAGGAATGATATATCCATAGAGAGGGAAGAACATTAGAGAGTACCTGCAACACAGTTTCTGCAGTCCATGGCACAGACCACTGCTTCCCAATAGCTCTGAACAACACATGTGAAGCCTAAAGCAAGAATTGACTCGGAAATGTCAGATCCTTAAAGAACTCGGAGGTCACCCAACTAAATACGGATTGTGAAATCCAATGTGATCTACTAACCAAAGATAAATCACTGTCAAAAGCGTTCTCAACGCTTTTGAGGCAAAGGTTCTAAAATGCAACTCTCAAACAAAAAAAAAAGGCTCATTTCATCATCAACGACATATGCATTTATCACCAAGCCTGCTCGATTTACTTCGAGACTCACAAGATATATCTATTCGGGGCATCGTTTCCATTGGCTTCCGACTCACGGCATCGACCACCACATTGTGTCTTTTCGGACGATGTTCCCACTCAAAATCGTACTCAATCAGGAATTCTTGTTATTGAGCCTGCCGTGGGGACAATGTCTTCTGAGTTTTGAAGAATGTATTTGCCACGTTATCTATCTTGATTATAAATGTGTTCCCCAACAAGTAGACCCGTCAAACTCGTAAGCAATAGACAACGGCCAACATCTCCTTCTCATGGGCAGAATACCGCTACTCGGCATCTTGCTTCCAGTTTTCAAATGCAACGGGGTGTCCATCCCGAACCAGAACGCCTCCTACCGCCTGGTCAGATGCATCAGTATGAACTTTAAAGGGCTTATCAAACCTGGGGAGCTTGAGGAGAGGTTCCTATGAAATCGCTTCCTTCAAGTCCTCAAATGCCGTCCGACACCGCTCATCCCAACATCAGGATTGTTCTTTCCTAAACAGATCCGTCAAAGGGGCCACACGCCAGGAGTAATCCCTCATAAAATGGCGATAGTAGTTAGCAAGTCCCAAAAAGCTCCTTAGTTCTGATATTCGCACCTTCCCCATATCCAGGGTACACTTCCTCGTCCGATCACATGGCCTAGGAAGCTGATCTCCGGTATACATAACTCACATTTCTCTTTCTTAACGTAGAGTGTGTGCTCCCTAAGTTTGGACAGAACAAGCTGTAAGAGCCTCAAGTGCTCTTCTAGGTTCTCCGAGTATACCACAATATCATCCAAATACACCACCATAAACTCATCGATATATTCATTAAATACATCATTCATCAAGTTACAGAATGTGGCAGGGGCATTGGTTAAGCCGAAAGATATCATCAAAAACTCAAACGACCCATACCTCATCACCATCGTAGTTTTGGGCTCATCCCCCTCTAATATGCGGACTTGCCAATATCCCGACCGCAGATCCAACTTACAGAAGTAGGCAGCCTTCGACAACCGATCGAACAAATTTGCCACCAACGGTACTGGGTACTTATTCTTCACGGTAACCTTGTTCAGCCCCCGATAATCTATGCAAAGCCACAAAGTGCCATCATACATCGTTTGGAACAGGACAGGAGCTCCGTAAGGCGCCTTGGATGGCTGGATCTTTTCCGACTCAAGCAAGTTCACCCAATTGAACTCTTAGCTTCGCCAGCTCCTTCGGTGCCATCCTGTAAGGAGCCTTAGCCGGGGGAACGGTGCCTGGGAGGATATCGATTTTGTAGTCCACCGCCCACCTAGGATGAAGAGCCTTTGGTAGCTCGAGTGACATGAATCTTTAAATTCTTCTAGGACAGACTCAACAACCTGGGGGATCTCCGTGGACGTGGCCTCCTCCACTTCGAATACCGCCGCAAGGTAGATCATCCCACCCTTTTTCCAACCCTTAGCCAACTGCATTGTCAACACCATCTCCGATTTCCCATCACCGGCTTTCCCTTCTAAGTACTGCCCTTGAACGAAGCATTGGTGGGCCGTGTCTCCGATGAACAACCCGCTCAAATGTGGCATCACCGCAACCTGGGTATCCACAAAGAAATTGTTCCTCAAAATAACATCAAAGCCGTCAAGAGGAACTACCATGAAATTAAGGGATCAATCCCATAAGCCGATGGTAACTTTCATGCTCTTCACCATTTCGCCAATGAGCTGGCTCCGAGAGTTTACCGCCTTAATGCGACACGAATGCTCGTTGACCACTATCTCCAGTCTCCCCACAACACGGTCGGCTACGAAACTGTGCATTGTTCCCGTATCCACCATTGCCACCACATAATGCTCATTGATAGACAAAGGAACATACATGAGTCCCTTACCGACACCTTCCTTTTGAGTTCGTAAGGCTCTGAGTAGTTGGAGTGGAGCAACATGAGTAGGGGCAGCTTCCTCCTCGGAGAGCATGTCTCTCTTTCTTTGGGCAATCTCTCGCTCTATGAGGCCCGTTACATATTGTATGCACGCCTTTCGGCCTAGCACGCGCGTGACGGTCTGGACGACCCGAGGATCCGGGTCCACTCCCCCAAGGCCCAACCGGTCGACGTCACGACTCGAGCGTCGGACGCTGCGGATGGGAATTGGGTTAAACCATCCCTTGGTTCCTAAATGGGCTTGCGGGGCGTTTCACTAGTCGTCTATAATTCCTTGTGAGGGAACCGGAGGCGACAAGTGAAAGTCTGCGCGTATGCCTCACTAAGGACTGTTCAGGAGAACCCGAGAGCGACTCATGTCGTCAGTCCCTCATCCAAAATAGCTCCGTAAAAAGGTTGTTATTGTTTAACCTGGGTAAACTATTACGGAGTCGCCACCAATTTAGTATTGAAAACTGGTTTAAGTCGGAAAACCATAGTAGGATTTGGGGATTCATAATTACTAAATCTTACATCTTATCATGGAAAAAGGTGGCGTTTGCTCCAAAAGTTTCCTCTTGCTTAACGGGTGTTGGACCCGATCCGGGCATGACTCCGGACTCATGTCAATGTTTTATGGGCGTTGGACCCAATTCGAGCTTTTTGGGCCCGAAGTCATGTGTGTTGATTTAACAAACGACATGTGACGATAAAATCCTAAATAGCATGCACATCAATCACAGATCAAGAATTTAGATTAAAGAGAGCGGAGAAGGGTGGTGATCGTGGACTTATTCACTTGGGCCCACGGCCCGTTACATGTGGAAATAAAGAAAATCGAGAGGCCCACACGTCCCTCGTATACCTGAGGCCCGCCGGGATAACATGTCATCGGCTAAGGCTCCATCAATTGGGGCCGCTTTAGTGAAGCCTCCACCGTGGTCGAACCCTACGCCCCATCCTGTCTCGAGCACCGACTTCAGGGTTTCCTAAGTCTTCTGGATCCGCGTAGTGGAATTCCTCATAGTTGTAGTTCAATTTTGGAGTGCATACGATTTTCGTGTTTTTCATGCAAAAAGCCAAAGAAAACGAACGTCGGTAGCATGCATGAAGACCACTTGTTAAATTATAAACAAATGAATATATGCTTGGACAATATTAAATCAAGAATACGAATAAATCATGTAATGTTAAAAATTCGTATCATGTGAGAGTAGATAATCATGTCGGATTAAAAAAGTTACAAATAAATCAAAAACAAATTAAGATTCGACATTTTGGTTAAGTTTTCAAATGGTCAACATCTAAAAACTAATAATAATTAAAAAAAAAATCACTCAACCACACACACGTAGACCCGTAAGAATTCATCAGGGTAGGGGAGTCGCATTACCAGATTTCTTCCTCGGTTTGGGAAGATTCTCCTCGCTGGATATGGCAGCGAGGCGGATGACAATGGCGGTGAGATGGAGGGCCGAGGAGACGGGGCCACAATTGCGAGGCTTCTGATTGGTGGGAGGCGGCACGATGAGAGGCGGCTGTGCGACAACCTTCGTCTTTTCATGTCGAAAAAGTCGAAATGGGGGAACTGAGCACCCGTGGGCTTGGCGAAACGGTAGGAGACAAGCGTTTGTTGTGCGGTTGGTTAGTGAGACGACCGGCGCGAGGAGGGGCCGCCGGTCATGGGCGATTTGGAGCCAGGAAGATTAGATATGAGGACGCCGAGAACCTGAGGCGGAGTGGCTGTAGATGGAAGGCGCCGGCTGAGGCTGAGGGAGAAGTGCCGCTGGTTTGGGACATCGGAATGTGGCGTCCTTGGCGCCGGATCTTGGAGGAGTCCCGGATTGGAGGATGGCGGCTGGTCGTCGGGATGCGGTGCTTGATTCTAACGCTCCTTTGGGCGTGGGACGACGATGTCGGGGGCTGGTCACGGATATGGATGACACCGGTGCTGGAGGCGGTGGTGGCGGCGACAATGGACGATGAAGTTGAGGCGCCTAGGATCATGCTGGAGCCGGTGAGACTCTGCCCACCGTGGGTAGGTAATCGGACGGATCTGGTAGAAGACGCTAGATGTCGTCGTCGGAAGGGCGGAACAAAGTATGGGGACAACTGAATCTGTGGTCGCTGGGATAAACATGTCGATCGGGACGTCGACTGGTCGTGGGTAGTGTGGTATTCAGAGCTTCCGTCGGTTAGGGAGCCAAGAGAAGCCGTAGTCGCTGATGACGACCGTCTGTACTGATGGAGGTTAGGAGACGTTGACTTCTTCCCTCCCTGTTATTCGTGCATAGGTAAATAACTGGTCAAAATATAAGACGACTTCTCGCGATGCTGATGTGCAGCCGCGAGAAGTTTAGGACACACATCCTTATCGACGACGGAAATACTTAAGCTCGGAGGAATTTGCTGCTTATGCAAATGAGATCGTCACGTTCATTGGGGTGGATTTGTTCCTCATTGTTGGTGTTGCTACTCGATGTTGAGCGGAATTTGATGGTGTTTGGGGTCGTCGGCAGCTTTGGTGGAGGCTTGGGTTTATGACGGAGGGATTTCCACAATATTATTGTCGAACCTACCTTGGGGTTGCTAGGCTGTGGGATGAAACGTATGAATGTAGAAGCCTCTCTCCGTATGTTTGTCCGGTCGTCTCCCATTGGGGAGAGCTTAAGGGGGTATAAAAGAGGGTCCCCCAAAGGGGATCGTGTATTGGGAAGATCTTCTGGTTCCAAAAATCTCGGGGAGGATCGTGGGTATGAGAGGTGAGTCGAGAAGCCGTTGAAAGGCTGAACATGTGCACTGATCTGAGTTTTGTTGGAAATTGTTGCTTCTTGTCACTAAGATTGTTGATTGTGCACAGGTGTGAGGATTTTTTGGAGGTTGAGAATCTTCACTTGTTCGAACCTCTGCCAAATGGAATGATTCCATATTTTTATTAGAGAGAGATCCATGGGATTTTTGTTGGATGAATGATTACCGACACAATTTGGGGATCTACAGTTTGCCCCTCCTTGTGACAGAAAATTGGGAAAATTTTCACACAAGGATGTCATAGATATCCAAATTGTGAATTCGAGGTAGTCTTGATCGACCTGCAGTTTGGGATCTTAAAACGAAATTGTTAATAATAAATGAGCCCCTGTGAACTACGGGGGTAATCAAACATGCATGATTATGAATTCATGCATGACATGTTTCATTTTGATGAAACTTATAAAAATCATTTTTTAGCAAGATTGGAGAAGGACTTCTTGACTTCTCTCGTGGTTCACTCTTATTTTCGAAAGTTGTCCTGGTTCGATTTCAAATTCCTTTGACTTGAATGCTCATGTGCCAGTCAAATGACTTTCTTTAGTTGAAATGTAGCTCTGGCTTAAGGTCTTAAAAATCGATTTTTTAAGAGAACGAGTCTAAGGACCACATCAAAAGCTATTGAACTGTAGAGATTTCATCGTCCGAGCGAATTCTCCATCTTTCAGATAGTGAGCTAGTCGAGGCGTTCCGTCTGGATTAGCGAATGGCTCATTTGTATGTGTTTCTTTGGGAATGTTTTTCTTATTTTGAAATAACACCTTTGCTCTTGCGACCATCTATGTCGGCCCTGGTGTTTTAATTTGCTTTCTTTTTTTTCATCTTGCGCTTTGTTTTTGAAGAGTTTGGTCTTTGCGCTGATTCTGCTTTTTCTTTGTTGAATCGTAGGGATTTGCCTTGCTTACTTTTCTGTTGATCTTTTTCGAGATGTTTTGGACTCCTTGGGAATTTGTATTTCTTGTAATACTTTGGAGAAATTCCATCCTTGGGGACGACTCAACTGGCAGGCCTAAATGTAGATGGTGCTTCTTCGCTTGAATCTTGAGGGAATGTCGTCGCTAAGCCGCTGCTTCTAGTTTCTAGCTACAAGGATCTCCTTTAACCTCAATGTGAGGTGGTCCTTAAACTCAATGGGAGTAGTGTATACAGAAACATCAACTTTAGCTCGGAAGGGCTAGCAACGGTCGACGTTCTGTGTTTTGGATAGAGAAAAAGTGATCGATCTCATCCCAGTTTGAGTATTTTTTGTCAAAGGATTCATCATCCGCATGGACGTTTGTATCTGAACCCTCATAGTGTTTGGATTCATCTCTCTGGGTAAGTGTTTATGAATGGGTCTGCCTTCTCCATTCTCGCCCAGGAGAATTCTTATTGTTAAAAATCTTTTAAATCTATGTGCAAATTGCATGCAAATGGGCACACAAATGCTTAAGAAATTAATAGGTTTAGGTACGCAAACCTCTTTGGAGACGTCGTACTAAGGTGATGCTCTTGTGCAAGCAAATTGAGGGAAGTGTTTGTACTTTTGTACCCCAGACATGTTCTTTGAAATTAGACTCGGAACGGCTTCCACCCGACCACCCACAGCATTGATTAGGAGTTTGCACCGTACGGTGCGGATATTCATGTGCCTACATAGTTGACAACAAACGAAGACGAAGTTAGTTCCTATACTTCGACTTTCGCTTGGGAGATAATAATAAAGTAAAATATCCGCTAGGGAGATGTGGTGGATATGTCCATCTCGATGGTCGTTCTGGAAGAATGTGCTTGCATGCGGTGTATGTAATTGACTCCAGCTTGAGGAAATGGAGGCATGACTCTAGCTGGAAAAATGGAGGTATAACTCCATTTGGGGAATGATGAGAAATTTTATTAGAGAGCAATATAGATAATACTCCCTTTCCGTATGGTCATCCTTGGTGACAAAAAAGGCAATTTCGAAGCTTTGGATTGAAATTTTCCACCCGACCGCCCGCACCTTTGCTCGTAATGTAGGATGCTCATGTTTATCACGAGAAAAGACTCTGAGCAATCTTGGATAATTCTCAGTTGAAAATGGCGAATAACATGAAAGGGAATATTTGTTCCTTGACGAATGCTTTCTTCGCAAAAAACAGGTTACATGAGCTTACCTTTTTTTCCATTCGACTAGTCTCATAGGCACATAAACAACCTAGGCAGACAAGAAGGCGAAGGTGGCAAGATGGAAAAGTTTCGAGCCAAAATCTCGAAACGGCCTTCGTTGTCAAAACAACGACATACATTAAGAGAGTATATGTTCCTTGATCAATACTTCTTAGTGAAAAATAAGTCACATAAGCTCACTTGTTTTTGTTTGACAATCAAGACAACTTTCGAACCCAAGCTTCGAAACAACATTCGTCATAAACATGACAACAAATTACATGAAAGAGAGTATTCAATAAAAAATGAGTAAATGTTATCTCTACGAAAGAAGCAAGTTACATGAGCTTATTTGTTTCACCATCTATGCTTGTCTGATAGGTACACGAGCGTCCTAAGCAGACAATAAAGACAAACGATGAAGTTTCACACCAACAACCTTCATCAACAAACTTCTTTATCCCCAAGGAGTCAACTGGGGCAAGGAACACTGACAATATACATGAAGAGGGATAATCATACAATCGTTAGTCCCCGATTTCGTTTACGTCCTTTGTCTCGTGGGTAGGTACACGAACTCCTCACACGAACGATACATGACTCCAAGACAAAGGAGAGGGTGGTAGGCGGCAAAGCTTCAAGCAAAAGTCTTGTCGCAATTTCGTCAATCCTTTGATTCCTACGGACGAAGATGCACTGACGAAATTACACAAAAGGAAGTACCAAAACTCTACTTCACCTTTCTACTAAATGAAGTTACATGAGCAAACTTCAATCATATTCTAAAACAAACAAGTCACATAAACTCACTTGTTTCCTGCCATCTGTTTGATAGGTACACGAGCACCCTTATACAACGGATGCTAGACCAGAGCATCATTTCGTTAATCCTTTGATTCCATCGGACAAAGATGTACTGACGAAACAAACACAAAGGGGAAATACCATAACAATAATTCACCATTCTTATAAATGAAATTATATGAGCAAATTTCATTTCTACTCTAAAAGAATCAAGTCGCACGAGTACACTTGTTTTCTTGTCATCTATTTGATAGGTACATGAGCAACCTTATACAACGGATACAAAACCAGAGTATTTGCCATTTCGTCAAACCTTCGATTCTATCGGACGAAGATACAACGACGAAACCATACAAAAGGGAATTACCAAAACTCTACTTCACTTTTCTTACAAATGAAGTTACATGAGCAAACTTCATTCTTACTCTAATAGAAACAAGTCAGATGAACTTACTTGTTTCTCGCCATCTGTTTGATAGGTACATGAGCATTCTTACACAATAGAAATCAGGCAAGGATAACAATTTCATCAATCCTTTGATTCTTACGGACGAAGATGCAATGACGAAACACATAGAAAAGGGAAGTATCAAAACTCTACTTTACCTTTCATATAAATGAAGTTCCACAAAGCAAACAGTTGACTAATAAGGAACCAGCTAGACAAGAGAAATGCAGTGTAAATTGTCAGTCATATAATTATTAAAGATTCAAAAGCAACCAACCTCAAAGCCAAAAGCGATATTAGGAACTGCGACCAATTAAAGAGCTAACCTGTATATAATCGACTTCTGGGACAGGCTTTATCTCTGAAACCATGACAGACCCGGATCCTTCCACTAATGACTGCACTTGAGTTGGAATCTGAGTGCCAAAATCATCTTCGGAACCGATTAGCCGCATTTCACTCTCGTCTCCATTACAAGAACGGCTCGGGTCTAGGTCTCTACTCTTATTCCCATGAAGCCACTATACCAGCACATAAAAACAGAGTCCCTGATAGTAAATCATTAGTGTAAACCAAGAGCCAAAGTAAGCATGTGCAAGCAAACAAGTACGAGTCAGTGGTTCCCTTCGACAAGGGCAGCTGTGAAACAACATTAACCTTCATGCCTGGCAAGTTACGGGCCTGACATTATTCTAGTTAGACTCACGTAAAAGCACAAACCGGTTCCATGAAGAGGAAGATATATCCATCAACGAATCAGGACATAGTAAAAAAGAAAAACCCACCGTCCTTCCAGAAAACGAAAGAAGTGGACACCCTAGACATGAATCGGAAATCCCCAACACAAGATTCGACCCTCTTCACCAAATTTCTGGGATGCTTTTGCCTTTGAGTTTTTTCTTGCTAGCGGGTCCCAAATTGTGGCCTTGCCTTTTACAAACTTCGTCACGTCTACCTCGAAACTATTATGTTCCACCTAATGCGCTCGGGTAGACTATGCCTCTTCCATTAATAACTGATGATATTCAGTTGCTCCCTTGGCCAGATCATACAGATCGCTGAAACATTCCCCTTATAATATCTTTCTAAGAGGAATCGTTAGCGCGTTTAACGCGACCATCAGCTGATCTCTTTCAGGAATGGTGGGTCTACATCGGAGCAAGGCCTTATATAGGCGCATTAGAAACTGCCCAGGGTGTTCTCCGGCTAGTTGCCTTAGTCGCATTACTTCAAATATCGACATAGGCGTGTCAAGGCGGGCGAATGGTTTCATGAACATAGACTGCATTTCAACCCATGCTGCCACTGATCCTGGGGGGAAAACTTGCATACAGGTAAACACATCCCCTGTAACCGAATTCGGGAACAGTTTCAACTTCCAAAAGTCATTACCAGCAGCATCTCCAGCTTGATGGGTAAAACGGGCGATGTGTTCCATGGGAGTCATTTCATCTTCTCCCGTGAAATCAGTAAATCGAGGACGCGATACCCTCTAGGCAAGGGAAAATCCCTGTCGACATACGCCGGCTATGGGCTCCTATGAAAGCACAAGTCATCTTGTCTGACAGTCTCGGGCACCAGCTGTTCTACCAGCTGGGCAATTGCTTCTCTCAGGTTCTGTGGTGCTGGTTGATTTAAACCTCCATGACTCGTCGTAAAGGGTCCCTGAGATGGTCCTTCGGTGGGATACCCAAAATGCTAATTTGTGCAGGATGGTTGCTCTTTGACCGGAGCCATAGCATAAAAGCTTTCCTCGCGTGGTGGGACTATCCGGTCGGTCGCTGAGGCCAGGCTTTCTCCTTGTGGGATCACATCCATAGGTGCCTTCCTGTGACGGCGAGGAGGGATATAATATGTATTTCTATTTGCTTTGCCCTGTACCTCGCTATCTTCGTCAGCCAGGTTCACTGGACACATGACGTCGGGTCTATAAGGCATGGGAAACCGAGAAGAAGAAGGTCCAAAAGTCGGCATCCTCTTTCTATGCTACGCATCTGCATTGCCTTGATTGGTATTACTCTAAGGGTCGTCCTTGTAGAACGACACGATTTGCTTCCCAGTAGCTACTCGGCGAGCATCTCCCATGAAAGAATTATTCATGTCGACAGGAATGCTTGCTTTCGGGTTAGAGGTCGGCCTGCTTAAGCCTTTCATCATCTCTCGTATCTGAGCTATTAATTCAGAGCCATGGCACACATTATCTTCGTACAACCCGGCGATACGCCTGTTTATGCTTATCTGCATATTTTGTAGTCTCTCATGCATGTTGTGCATGTCTCGCAATTCTCCGTGTCCGCTCAGTAGATTTCCATGCAAATCACCCATGTTTCTCTTCATATCATTGAATTCTTTGTGAAACTCAAGTCTTGATATGAACTCAGAAGAGGTATGTGTTACCACAGGGGGCTGAGTAGTTTGGGGCTGAGTAGTTTCTACTTGGCTTTCTTGAATTGTACTCTCGTCATCTGTAGTTCCTATCACTCCCTGGTTTCCTCCATCTACTGGAGTAGGAGGATTCAGAGCACCTACACTCTTAGTATTCCTTGCCATTTTAAATGGTCAATTTCTTCGACCTCCCACTCTGGTGGCTAAAAACGTATTCGCGTCGAAATGGATCACGTTGGGAATATTTGGCACGATTACTCACAGGGATTCGGATGTGGTCGCCAGTAAAGAAAAAGATTAACTGAATTGATCAAACAATATCAAATGACGTCTTTGAATAGAACTGAAAAGCTTACAGCCATAAAAACAAATAAAAGTTGCTGGTGCGGATGATGGTGATATCGTAGACTTGCTGCTGGCATCGTAGACTTGTAAACGGGAACAGTGGAATTTGGTCGGTGGAGGCTTGGTGGACGAAATGTGGACGAAGGTAGTGGCGGACTTTGGATACTAAGGATATGGTTGCTCACCTTAGTGACGGAGCGAAGGCAGGATTTGGTTGTCCGGGCTACGGTCGCTCACCCGGATGGTAGAGTGAAGGCGGAGCTTTGGTGTCGAGACTACGGTTGCTCACCACGACGATGGAGTGAAGGCGGAGCTTGGACGTCGAGGCTACGGTTGCTCACCACGACGATGGTGGAAGTGAAGACCAAGAACCCTTGCGAGTTCACCCAGGTCGGGGTTTGGACACCTGTTTACTAATCTAAAGTTTGACGATCAATGCCAAATGTATCTGATTTGATTGTCGTGTTTGTTAATAGAGATCTTCTCTCCTTTTATACTGAATCTTCGTGTGCCTGGGATGTCAAACACGTCCTTATAATATCTTTTCGGATCATGTTCCTCCCAACTGACCTATGGAAATCCCGGTACCAATCTGATCTCGGCAGTTATGGCTTTTATCCATATCATTTATTAATTTGGACCAGTGTAGACTTGAGAATCGCCTTCGTAGACTTAGTACGGGCTTACGCCTTCCTTATGGTCTTAATGAGTTACAGTGCGGCTTTTCATGGGCCAGAATTGATTTATGCCCAAAATAATCTGTCATGTCAACAGTCCCCTAAAAATTTCGTTTATTATGATTGATAAAATGACATTAAAATATTATCATGTCAACAGAATTAATTTGACACGTGATATATTATGACATTAAAATGTTTCTTGATTGATAAAATGATATTAGATTTATAAATTATTTAATTTTGATCTATATAATATTATATAAATATAAATTCATGAATTTCTAAGCGTAACACATGGTAGTTGGCGTATATCTCGTAACATTTTAGTGTTATTTGACATGTTTTTAATTCATAATAAATGTAATGCCATCGTAAATCTGTTCGTCGAATATGTTGGAAATATTTTTTTTTGTTTAAGAGAATCTCAATGTCTTTTATAGAGTGAAGAAGGAGAGCAGAGATTCTTTCCGAGATCAAAATGAATCACCTCTCCCCTGATTTTCCCTTAACTAAAGATCCTCTAGAGTCATGGGAACGTGGCATCTCTGACTACTTTTCTAAAATCTCAGAGTTCCCAAGCAACTCTGCCTTGTAGACTTGCCTTGTTCTTACCCTTGAAGACTTAGTCTCTACCCTTGTAGGACTTAGCATGAGCTTCATTTTTGTTCTTGGTAGACTCGCTTAATAACAGGTTTTAGTATACTTACTGTGGATCGGTAAAATGACCTTGCGAGTTACCAGATTTGTGGGCTTCTCATGAACCCAAAATTTTTGTCATGTCAAGAATATCTCATGACGCACATTTAATGTCCCATAGCACGAGTCAGGACATTAAGGAAGAAGAGCAGGTCGAATCCCTCAATCCCTTTGGCAGCATTTTGGATTTGAACATGCAACACACAGGATAGGTCGACTAATTTTAAAAAACTTTTATAGCAGGAAAACCCTAAATCTACTAGAGGCAGGCAGGATCGGATATCAGAAATGTTTTGTTACACTAAGAGGGGGTGAATTAGTGTTAAAGTCCAATTAAGGATTTTTAACTCTTTTTCGACAAACCCCACAGCGGAAGAAAGCTTCACTAAAATAGAACCGTAGACAGGTTTCTGTAAGACAGAACGTACGAATGTTATTGCAATTTATTTGATGCACGCAAAACTTTTATAGAGGTTCAGCAAATTGCTTACATCCACTCTTCACCCAGAATTTGGATGGTTTTCACTCAGACTTAACTTCGTAACAATTACAGGAGGTGATTAACAATAGACCTTTTGTAGCACAGACTAGAAGGTTCTGCACCACATAAGACTGAGTGGCAAAGCACAGACCTCAAGGTTCTGTACTAGAGTGACTAAGTTGCACAACACAGACCAGAAGGTTCTCTACCGAATGTGTCAATCCTCTATAGCACAGACCTAAGAGGTTCTGTACCAGAGATGACTTGGTTTCACAACACAGACCGTAAGGTTCTGTACTAAAGATGTCAACCTCTATAGCACATACTTAAGAGGTTTTGTACCAAAGATGACTTGGTTTCACAGCACAAACTGTAGGGTTCTGTACCAAATATGTCAGTCCTCTACTGCACAGACCATAAAGTTCTCTACTACATGTGACTGATTTTCAAAGCACAGGCCGTAAGGTTTCTGTACTACAGTGACTAACAAAGGTAACCTTTTGTCGGACGTTTCCCTCAGGTGGTGTCCTCTCCTGCACAGCAACCTGTCGTGACTTCCTCCGAGACTTTTCACTCCGGCGGCGTCTCCACCTGCACAGCAACCCGCTGCGACTTCCCTTGCGCGATTCCTCGAGATCTCGACTGAGCAAACACAAAACCCTTGCCCAAGGTTCTCCTACGTGGTCCCTCGAGACTAAGGCAAAGCAAACACAATACCCCTGCCCAAGGTTAACCTGCACACACAGAACGTTACACCACAGAAGCTGGTTAATCCCTCAACTTTTGTGCTCCTGGGGTATCTGCCCTTTTCTCCGGCCCACTGCACGTTGGCCATGCTAGCAACCTACCGCACGTTTCCCACCAACGTCTCCTACAGCTTCCAACTGAGTCCCTCGTGGCCCCCGAGTCACCTTCCCAGAAGACTTCACCAACGATGCAGCCTTCTGCGGTTAACGTTCCTCGTGTGTGATTAACTCAAACGAAACGAAAGAATACAAGCTCACGGATCACTCTCTCTGGAAAATAATATACAAGGATAATTATAAAGTGTTGAGAAGCGTGGCTGACTGTCCCTATTTATACAAAATAGTCTAGGCTTAATCATATAAGGTAATTTGTACATATTACCTTATATGTACATAAGGTAAACATAATTTGCAGCCTTCTGCAAACATGGAAAACGAAGAATCATATTCTAATACAATAAATAATTAACAAAAACGTCACTCCCATGCATATATACGTTTAGGTAATCAAATCATATCAATTAGGATTAAAATATAATATAATTCACATGTATATTGCGCTACAGGAGGTTGTGACTAAATCTGGTCAGCAGCATTCTGTAAATGGAAATAATCAAAGATTAACTTCCATATGAATTGAAACTGATAGCCTTCTATTCAGCACACTCAAATGAGTGTATCTAGACAGATGGTAATGATTGACATCTCAAATAACGGTCATTTGGTGGTCGGATGAATCCACAGAAGGTTGTCGACAACCTTACAGAACCTTGCCAAAAATAAAAGATTATATTTCCTTCTATAGAAAATATAATCCCTAATGGGGTTATTTAGAAACGTAATCTGTTTAATTATTGAGATTAATATTTTGATCAAATCCTTATTATTTCGTGACTAATTAATCATTAAACAATTATTTAATCACAAAATATTTCTTACAGAAGGTTCTCAACGTGAGTAGCTTTTGTAGAGTAGATGTTTGACTTCTGTTACACAGAAGGTCAAGGCTTATCATCAAAACCTATTCAACAGGTTCATCCCGAAACTCGTCGAATAAGTTGTTGTTTGATTCGACGGACGTTGCGAAGACTGCGATGACAAATGCCTATTGAATTTTAAATGCTTCGCTCGTAGACTCATCGCCTGTAGACTTTGCTATGTAGACCTCGAGTTCGTAGACTCAATCAGGTGTCGCTCATAGACACACTCGAATGTTTCGTCTGTAGACCTACACGGATATTCAATTCTACGATTGTCCAGCTTCCTGGACTCTCTATCTTCTACTGTTTTTTTTTATTTTTCTTACGCTCCTTAACTGCGGTTTAAATTTCCTAAGCACCTTAAGTGTTATTGTTAGTTTTAATTAGGACTAGTCTATTTAAAGCTTTGTAATGTTTCTTTTACCATTAAGTGAAGCAAATCAGATTAGTTGATGTTGTAAGTTTTCTTCCAAGTATAGATCCTTCTTGAGTGTTCCTCGGTGTTCGCGTAGGAAACGGATCACACCGGAAATATTTGGCAATAAGACTCACAGGGATTTGTAGATGTGGTCGCCAGTAAGTAATTAAAGAAATTAATTGAGAAATAAAGAAAGCTTACAGCCATAAAAGTAAAAATAAGGATGGTGATAAGATTGTAGACTAGCTACAGTGCTCCGTAGACTTGATGGCAGAGCGCTGTAGACTTGTGCTCCTCGGACAGCAGGACTTAGGTGTTGGTGCTGATGCGAACGTGGACACCAAGGCTGTGGTGGCTGACCCTGGCGGGCGCGTTGAAGGCGGAGATCTGTACCGAGACTACGGTAGCTCGTCCTGGCGTTGGAGTCGAAGGCGGAGGTGTGTACCGGGACTACGGTGACTCGTCCTGGCGTTGGAGTCGAAGGCGGAGGGCTGTTACCAAAGCTACGGTTGCTCACCCTGTTGGTGGAAGTGAAGGCGGGGATTTGTTGCCGGAGCTACGGTTGCTCACTCTGACGGTGGAAGGAAGACCAATGAAACTTTAAGAGTTTCGCCCAGGTCGGGGAATCCTAGCAACTAACAACTAAGGGGTGACGAGCAAGTTAAGCTTCCGTTGCCTGATTTGTTCGTGATTTTCTCTGACCCTTTTATACCCGGTCTGTTACGACCTTCCGAAGATTTTCCAGACTCGATTCTCCCCAAGAATCTCGGAGCTAACTGACTTCCATTCGTTTGATCATGGGTCGTAAACTCCTCTAACATCGGGTTTAATTGGTTGCCTTTTAAAACGTATGTTGATATAAGTGTGGGGCTGTGGAACCGTTTTCCTTTTACACGTGTCTTTTGCAGGCGCAGGTCTGTAGAATTCGTATCCTTTGCAGGCGCAAGCCTATAGACTTTGTGTCTCTTGAAGCAGGCTTGTAGACTTCCCTTGATTACAAGATTATTGCCATGCTTCTGTGGACTTCCTTTGCCGCATAGTCTACCTAAATGTGGGCGCAGGCTTGATATGTTTAACTTGGCTGTAGGTCTCATGGGCTTTTACGGTTTTGTTAGAATTAGGCCCAAGATTGTTCCAAGATTACCAGGACGTCAATCGCATGTCACACTTGGTCACACTGTTTTTTGATCCTATCGTTGTTTTACAATGACAGTATGATCAGAATCATTTCCTTGGCCGAGAGAGCCATCTCAAGGCTTATCATTGATTCGGAGTTTATGAACTGGATTTCCCTTGAGGTATAAGACTTGTGTGCTCGCCTTATATAGGGATTTCAAATCATCATGTTATTCCGCTATACAAGTTCCTTTTTTCTTTGACCAAATAACTTGTATCTTATTAGGACATGTTTGTACTGTGAAGAATAATAATCTTGTTGGCATCCAATTCCATAGGACTAAAACGATACAAATTATGGAGTTAGGTTTGTCCACTGATTTGTCGACCAGTTCACAAATCCCGCAAGCTGTGTCGGATGCTACCGTATATCTCACGAATAAACCGGGATACGAGTTGCGATGTGAAAGTTATAGTGTCCAAGCACCGTCGTCTGATTCCAAGATTCAAAACAAGACATTGCGCGGGTCACTTGAGTATATCTTGAATAAGCTCATCCTAATCCTGTGCATTTTTTATTGATTCATTGTTATCTTGTACTTTGTTCTGCCGAATGCTATTTACCGAATCCATTAGGGAGGCTTATGGATTCGTTTCTTGTGCCGACCGCAGCGTGGAAATTATCATTTTCGACAATTCATAATATTGTATCTACTAACGATTGTCACATTATGTGTATCTACTAACTATTGTCACATTATGCCGTCTCTTGATGACGGTGCTCACAATTTTGTGGCTTCAGCCGTTTTCAAATCCGAGCAGCAGTTAATCACAAACCACCCTCTTACTTTTCTGTCACATTCTTGTGTACAAATCGAGTATCGAAACTCACCTCGCCAAGCAGGTTTGTTCCGATGATGTGCAACCCGGTGTTTGTACGAAGGATTAGATGCATAAGAGAGGTATATTTTGGGGGTTTGCTTTGATTGTATGTATGTCATCTCGCAGTTGCTGGATATAGCGTGCAGAAAAGTTTGCAATAGTGGGAGTCTTGCACAATAGAGAAGATGAAACATACCAGAAATAGGAAACGATCCTAACTACAACAAAAGAATATGAAACTAAGAGACATGAAAGTAAATGGGTTTGTGTCTGATGAAGGGGAAAAGCCCGACTCAGAACCATTACATCCACTTAGGGTCATCGTAAGACCCTGCGATGCGCGACGATTGGGTAAGTTAGGCCCGCTAAGACTAGGGCCCGATAGGTTTCTAAGGCTCGCTACTGAGGTTCAAACTGCGATATCCGGTAGCATAAATGGGCATGTCCCGGAAATTGATTCGTTTGAGATGTTTTGAAACTTGAGTACAACCGAACGGAGCCGAGCTTGGCTGACAACATCTGGGGATAAAAACACTCTTTCTTACCTTTGGAGAATATGAAATTTGAGGTTGGAGTTAGGTGGTGATAAGATGGAGAAATAGTAACATCTAATTTACACACACCTTTCTTTCGAATTCGGATGAGATTTTGGGAAGTACTAATGTTGGCCGGTCCCAATTGGACCGGACCTCACATAATTTTCAAGGTTCTTGAACGAAAAGAGCCCATCGGGCCACATATACTAACATTCTCAGGCCTGATAAACAATCTTTCGTTGTTTTGTTACGTTTACCATTCCCGATAGAAACTAAACAAGATCAAAGACAACGCTTATATCACGTATTGAACTCCTAATATGTGCACAATGATGCATCTACGCGTGCGTGCGTCGTTAATGCAGCCCTTTTGAATCTACGAATAGGTCAGACGGATGCATTATTAGCGTGAAAAGTCATACGACTCAGCGGAAGATGATACAACTCCTACAGGTTTATCGGCAAGATATGCTTTTAATGCGGTCGCCCCTGTCTTGTGGAATTCGCGATAGGAAGGCACACTGACGAAAAAAGATTTTTTGCTCTACTTACTGGGTATCTTCCTCGCTTCTGTCACCATTGATCTGCTCTACTTGTCAGGTTGGACCCATTCATAATCTCTAATGTAGTTCCGATAAGCGAAGATTCTATTAATAAAATCAGATGGGCTTATTCGTTCGGATCATATCCAAAAATACTGAAATTGGACAATTTTGAGCTCGCACAGAATATAACAGCCGATACAATCTCAATCGTACAAGTTGAAACATATAATAAGTTAATTAATTAAAAAATTTTTAACAATGAAATTTTTTATTTTTTATTTTGTCATTGGCATGAAATTCAGTGTGTACATAAACCTTTTGAAGTTAAGTTTGATAAATGAGTTCTGTCGGGAGTGGATCCACTCGGCCCTAAACCCTAAACCTAAGGTTTAGGGTTTAGGGCCTTGCGGGTGGATGCCAGAAATTTAGGCCCGGCCTGCCAATTAGGCAGTCTACTCAGTTTGACAACTAGAATTTGTTAAATAGAAAAATGTGAGGTAGAAGAGGAGAAGAAGATCATTTTGGTATAAGTTGTAATCGTAATCGTTCACATTCAAGAATACATCGAGAAATCTCTAACTAGTCTGAAAACGAAGAGTTCATGCCAATGCACAAGAACTCGATCGAGTGTTGACGTGGCATAAATGTTGTGGTCGGAAGAGCTGCGTGTTGTGACTTAGTCTCCCCTTCCCTTCCTGCTGCAAGATTTTCAATCAGGCCGACATGTCCTGTATGTGCACGATGGAATACAGAATGCCATTGGGTCTTGACCCGTTTCTTCATCATTAATGCACAGAGTGGATATACTTCCCGGCTCCTGCCTTCTGCCACAGATTGGGCCGACGATCCAAGCGGGATCATCACCGCCAACTGATGAAGGACATACCTGCTGACTCCCGCGGAGTGTAATAAATCATTTATGAGAAAATAAAGCAGCTCTACTTCGTACAAAAAGTGTTATGTTGATGTTGAGTTTGTTGATCCTTTCTACTTCTCTTTGACATGTTGCTTGAATCCTGGTCATTTCTTGCGATGGACCGCAACATATGTGATGATTGGTTAAATATATCAGTATTAAAAGGAAACATGAATAATTTTATTTTGATTCACTGTGACATACAAAGCACAGGCCATGACGAGTCATCATCACAACTTGAGACGACAGAAGCACGAATGGTCTAGTACATACAAAGGTCCGATATTGAGCAATGGACCTAAGATTACGGTTGACGGTAAGAAGATTGGATTTACTATTGTAACTTAACTCAGCAGTGTGAAGGAGCCCCCGGGTATTACACTACGCCGGTAGCATCATAGCAAGGTCGATGTCAATCCCCATGGTGATTATTATTGGGTTGTCCTTGTAGTTGCAAAGGCAAGGGAAGTCAGCCAACTACAGCGCATTGCAGCAGGACACCGTCGGAGGCGTCGGATTTGGCGGCTTCACCAATGGCAGGCATTGTGCAGGCCCGCGATGGTCACATTGCATATGCTTTGCCGATGGATGCTGATAACTGAGAATGATGCCAACTGTCACCTTCGCAATGGAGCAAACCTTCGTTGCTCTTTCTTTCTGTCGAGCAATATGATTTTGGTTATGAGCAAATGCTGGTTCTTCATAAACAGAAAGTCTTGACGCTAAAGATGACTAGTTATATCAACCGAGAACCGAAGTATTCCGTGACGTAAATGCGTTCAAAGCCAATCTATTCATCGAACTCGCATATTTTTAGCTTGGCCGAAATTCGCTCTTTTGGTCTTTTACGAATCCATGGATGGTCTTTGGACACCAAACTAAAGAAAGAACTTCATTGCCTTTAAATATCCTATCATTTTCGAATTTTCATCGGCTTTGGGATGTGTCACGACATTTTCATGACTTGGCGAAGGACACGGAATCAATTTCTCGCCAACCATGTTTCTTGTGTGGAACTTTTGATGTTGCCGAAAAGGAAAAGAGAATTTCGCTCTTGTGATCTGTTGGGGAAGTGTTGATGCGAAGTTGTGTTTCACGTGACGCATATCGAATTTTACATAGAACTGCGGCTGCCGTAAAATAATTGAACAAAGAATAAACAAGAAACAATACTTGAATTGCAAGTGAACAGTACCGAATTACAAGAACTTAGTCTTTATAATACTTACAAACATATTGAAAAGACAAACAGAGACGGCGATGGACGCTTCACGACGGACAGCAGAAGACATGCGACGGCTACAACGAGCTCCTTTAGTGGAGTCTACCTTGGAGGAACGATGGATAAAGGTGGTAAAGGTGGAAGTTTCAGGACACGGGGGTGGTTTCTGGAAGCTTTCAGGATGCTGTGGGGAAGGCAAAAGCTATTGATCAATATGCCAGATTGAATTTAGTGATTGATCGTATCCGCTTCCTCCTTCTTTTGGGCCTTTTATACCTGTGAGGTATAGCAGTTAATAGCGATCATGGTCAATGTAGTTTCTCTTGTGTTCATGATCAAGTCCCTATTTTGTAGGGTATGTGGGTGATCATTTCTTTTAAGTAACTTTCAAGGATTCTTTTATTAATATATCGCGACGTGTCTCCGAAACATTAGCTTTATCTCGAGAATTCTAGAGGCAATATTTAGCATATTAATCTTTATGCTCTTTCATGTCTTGAGAAAGATGGGGCTTTGTCCTTGGGATTTCTCATTCTCATGAGAAATCTGTTGAAGGTAATATATGATCCAATTAAATAAAAGTTTAGTAATGGAAATTGTCATTAAGTGGAGCATTCAAAGAGAACATTTAAGTATATCATTAAATCTACCATTTAAACCAGCAGTTTCTATTGTCATTTGGGTTTCTGCTCCTTCTTATATATAGAGGAGCGTGTAATCATTTGAAAGGAACGAAAGAGAAAATAGTTTGTAGCCTACACGCTTGAACTCCACCAAATATTTATCCCTCATAGGAGTAACAGCTCTACAGAAGGTTTTTTACCCTACAGAAAGTCGTTGGCAGTAAAGAACCTACGTTCTGCTGGCACATTCTCCCTCCTATCTAATCCTTTTAAACATAACCCCAGACAAGTTTTGTATCAGAGCGCAAAAGATCATGTCTACATCCTCTAACAACATGTTCTTCACCTTTTCGCCTAACCAATTCCCCATCTTCGATAGCGAGCACTTCGACTATTGGGGTTATCAAATGAAGACCATTTTTCTTTCGCAAGATCTATGAAAACTTATGGAAGATGGCTATGAAGAAGTTCCAGAAGGAATCTCTCTCCCAGAAGGTGGCAATACTTCCGTAGAAGGTGTCATCAACCCCACAAAAGATTAGCAGAAGGCGTGCCAGGAGAACGTCATAAAGAATGTCATGACTATGTGGATTCTGCAACAATCCGTAAGCAAGACCATCTACCATAAGGTGAATGAAGCGTGGGAGGTCCTAAAAAAGTAGTTCAAAGGGTCACAAATGGTGATCTCTATAAAGCTACAGAACATTTGGAGAGACTTCGACAATCTATCCATGAAAGACGCAAAAACCGTCAAAGACTACTTCTCAAGGATTGTGCAGATCCTCAATCAATTGAAGAGTTGCGGAGAAGTTGTTCCGGATCGAAAAGTTGTTGAGAAAATTCTAAGAAGCTTGTCACATAAGTTTGAGCATGTGGTTTCCGTGATTAAAGAGATGAAGGATCTCGCATAAGTTTCCATCTATGAGTTTTTGGGTTCTCTAGAAGTCCATGAGAAGCGGGTTAGCAAGTACACAACCCCGGTGGAGCAAGCATTTCAAGTGAAATTGAATGTTTCTGAGTAAAAGGAAGAACGTTCTGGAAACAACATAAGGTCCTATAGTAGAGGACATGGAAGCAGGTTTCGTGGTAGAGGCAGAGGCTACGTAGAAGGACGACTAGAAGGTCAGCACAGAAGCGGTCATGGAGAAGCAGAAGCAGAAAGCCACATCTACAGAAAGAATAATTATGAAACGAAAGATTGTCGTCTTCGATGCAGGAGATGCAAGTTCTCTACTCATTCAGATCGCGATTGTCGGTACAAAGATAAAGAGCGGAAACATGAACAGAAGCATGAGGACAGAAGCTCGGTAAATTTCTCTAAGGAAGATGAACCTTCTAAAGATTTCTATTCTTCCTCTAACTCCATGCAAGATATGAATGAGATATGGTTCCTCGATAGTGGTCGTGACAACCATGTCACAAGGATCAAGAAAAACTTTGTGGAGCCTTGATGAGAAATACAACTCTCTCTTGGAACTTTGAGATAGCAAAATGTTAAAGATAGAAGGTAAATGTGTTGTTTTAGTTTTCAGTACAGAAGGTCAATAGAAGAGGATACACGATGTCGTCTACACTCTAGAAATCGCACATAACCTACTAAGTGTGGGACAAATGATGAAATATGAATATAAGTTGTTTTTGTAGAAGGTCGATGTGAAATAGCGGACATAAATGGACAGTAGGTCATGGCCGTGAAGATGACGTCCAACAATTTGTTCCCGTTAAAAGTTACTTCTTGCAGCAATGTGGTTCTCAAAACTGAAGTTATAATTTATTCTCATCTTTGGCATCTCAGGTATGGACATTTGAACAGAAAAGGTCTAGCTTTATTGAAGCAGAAGGATACAGTGGTAGGATTATCTTCTATACATGCTACAGAAGGTGACGTCTGTGAAGAATGTGTCTTCGGAAAGCATCATTGTCTTCCATTCCCAAATACAACATGTAAAGCTCAAGCCTCTTGAGCTGATTCATGCAGATATTTGTGGACCGACTCAAACTCCGTCTCTCAGGAATAGAAGATACCTTCTGTTGTTCGTAGATGACTATACTAAAATAATTTGGCTTTATTTTCTTGAGAGAAAGTCATCTGTTTTCACCACCTTTGTGAAGCACTTGCAGAGAATCAAAGTGGATACAAGATTAAGACCTTGAGGACTGATTGCGGAGGAGAGTTTCTGTCAAGACCATTCTTGAACTATTACCAGTAGAAGGGGATACAGAGGCAGTTGACCGTGCAGTATTCTCCACAGCAAAATGGAGTCGCATAAAGAAAGAACGGAACAATAATGGAGATGGCTAGAAGCATGTTGAAGGGCGGACAACAAGATGGTCTACCCAACAAGTTCTGGACAGAAGCTATTAACACATCTACCTACCTTCTAAACAGATACCCTATGAAAGCGGTTAGGAACAAGACACCATATGAAGCATCGCACAAAGGAAGCCCATGGTAAATCATTTGAAAGTATTTGGGTGTATTGGATATGCTCTTACACCTTCTCATGGAAGAGAAAAGTTTGATGAGAAAGGAGAGAAGTTGATTTTCATCAGATATAATGATAAGACGAAAGGATATCGTCTGTATAATTCGAACACTGACAAGTTAGTGCTAACGAGAGATGTTATCTTTGATGAACTTGCAGCTTGGAAGTGGTAGAAAGAGTCTTTTATGACTCAGATGTTCCAATTTACATAAGCAGTAGCAGAAGCATCTGTACAGAATCCTATCAGAACAACAGAAGCAGGAGAAGTTACAGTACATAATCACATCGGAACAACAGAAGATAGTTCATCTAAAGCCATTCGAAAAGCAAAGGTTCTTATTGGAGATACACCATCAAGGAGGTATCGATCATTCATTGAAATTTATGAGAAAGCTAACTTTGTTCTTGCTACATTTGAGCCACAGAACTTTGATGAGGCAGCCAAAAAAGAAAAAACGGAGAAATGTCATGAAGAATGAGATGACTTCTATAAAGAAGAATGACACGTAGTCATTGGTCAATCTCCTAGAAGGAAAAGAAGCTATCGGCTTGAAGTGGGTCTATAAGTCAGAGTATAATGAAGATGGAACCGTGCAGAAGCATAACGCATCGTAGGAAAAGGCTATTCACAGAAGCCTGCAGCAAAAAGGGTTCAACACTACCTAAAAGATACACAAAAGGTCGGATTGAAGCACGCAAAAGAGCAGAAGGATGATCTAGTGGGTTATATTGATAGTGATTGGGCAGGAAGCTTGGATGATCATAGAAGCATATCAAGATATTTGTTCTGTATTGGAACAATGCCCATTTCATGGAGTTCAAAAAGCAAAGCACCGTTAGCCTCTCATCTATAGAAGCTGAGTACATTGCAACAAATGAGGCAACAAGAGAAGTTGTCTGGCTTAGCAGGTTACTTCTACAGCTACAACAGAAGGTGGACGAGCCAACAACAATCTTCTGTGATAACCAATTTGTAATTATTATGACCAAGAATCCCGTTTTTCATGCAAGATCGAAACACATAGAACTTCATCATCATGTCATCAGAGAGATGGTTTTCGTAGAAGGAGGTAATTCTAGAGTTCATTGACGCCCATGATCAACCCGCAGATGTTCAAAGACTTACTTAAAGTGTCTTCGGCGAAGTTTGAGACTTTCAAAGACTTCTTGAAGATCATAAATTAAGAGGGGATGTCGAAGGAAATTTATGATCCAATTATATAGAAGTTTAGTAACGGAAATTGTCATTAAGTGGAGAATTCAAAGAAAGCATTTAAGTAGATCATTAAATCTGTCATTTAAGGTAGAAGTTTCTATTGTCATTTGGGTTTCTACTCCTCCCTATATATAGAGGAGCGTGTAATCATTTGAAAGGAATGAAAGAGAAAATAGTTTGCAGCATAAACACTTGAACTCCACCAAATATTCATCCCTCGTAGGAGCAGCGGCTCTACAGAAGGTTTCTTTTACCCTAAATAAGGTCGTCGGCAGTATAGAATCTACGTTATGCTAGCACCTTCTCCCTTCCTATCCAATCATTTCACACATAACCCACAGCAAAATCATCTCGAATGCCGTAAGTGTCTCAAAATGCCCCTATTTTCTTGGGTGTTAATATGCATGAATATACGTGTATCAACGAGCATGCGAGGATTGAAGGCTGGGAGGATGAAGTCTATACTCTTCCTTACTCTCTCCTGATCATAAGGATAGGTTGTCTGTCTGAATCGAGCGTTTGTAGCCCGAGGTATACTCAAAATAGGAAACACAATGTTCCTGTACTCAAGCTGCAACACCGCTTCAGACTGAGCATAACTTTGGCCGCAAAGCCTCATTTTTGCTCAAGTTCAGTTGGGATAGTTCCTTCTCTAACTCTTCTACAACTTCTATGTTTTGGGTTTTTTCATTTAAGGTCATTTGGGTCTACTTTTGACCAGTCGCAGTCACAACTATTTTGTTCTCGGGATCAAATACTCCTTCAGTATTTTGGTCATAGTTATGGCAACATAGATTGGATTAACTGGAGACCACTTGAGATAGTTTTCTTTCTGGTTCCTCTATAACTTTAATTTTTAGGGTTTTCTCATTCAATGTCATCTATGTTCAGTTTTGACCAATCGAATCCCGCAAGTATTCTATTCTCAAGATCAACAGTCCTTCAGTCATTTGACCATAACTTTAGCTGCAGAGGTCGGATAAACTCGAGATAAGTTGGATTAGTCTCCTTTCTCTCATCCTACAACTTTTATTATTTATAATATTCGATTCGAGGTCGTCTTAGACGTGTTATGACCGGTCGAAGTCACAACTGTTTTGATCTCGAGATCATAATACTCCCTCGGTCTTTTGATCATAACTTTGGCTAAAATGTTGGATTAACTCGAGACAAGTTGTGTTCATCTTCTTTCCTCTCAACCTATAACTTTTATGTTTTGTACATTTCGATTCGAAGTTGTCATGTACGAGTTATGGCCTGGCCAAAGTCGATGAACATAAGGCAAGAGTTTTGATCTCATCATCAGCGCTGCTTTGTTTTTCTGGCCATAACTTTACAAGTCTATCTCAAGTACTCTCTTAGGATACTCTTTCTTGTTAACTTTTCGAGTCTAATCTCGAGAAGATATTCGTGCCTCTCTTGGCATTTTCTGCCTCGAAATTAAAGCATGAAAAGGAGGCTGAACTTTTTTTATATCAACGGGGTTCGTGGCGGACTTACCTTTTGCGAGCCCTCTCATGAAGCTCGGAGGCTCTTTGACAAGCCCACGAGCTTCAGGCCCGGTCCCACTACATCCTCTCTATACCCACCACCCACCTTACGCCACTTGGGTGTCCTCAGAAGGACAGAGGCTGAATTTGTGTGTCAACTGGAAGATCATAGGATGATGTCAAGGTAGATCCTTCAAAGAGCATATCATGCGATCATCTCTATTGCAACCTTTCGAGTTTGAAATCGTCATGAAATACAAAAACTGCTATCGAGGTGAACACAAAATGGCTGAATGGTTGGACATGAAACGACCAATGGATCAATGGACTCTTGATGAATAAACTTAGAATCACTAAGACTGCCCTCTTCAAAAAATAAATAAAATTAATTTAGAGATATTATGTTGGTAGATTTTTTTTTTTAATTTAAGTATGTTTTTATTGGATAGATTTAAGTAGATGGTTTTTATGGGTGTTTGGTAACTGCATTTTGATTTTTAAGTTGGTGAACAGTCTAGTTTTAGTCTTTTTAAATGTCCTTTGTAATGTTGATTTGAGTATGAGAATTTAAGTGAGTTTTTCCCATAAAATTATTATATCGTTTCCGGGTGTGTCCACCAATGTTTCCGACGAATACAAGAAAGAGCCATTCGAGCAAGTCCTTCAAGTCAAGCATTCGTTTGGTGAAAATGAGAGTGCAGTTCACCGAGGTCGAGGTCGCGGTTATTCTCATGTTGGCGCTCGAAGTCGTGGCAGAAATCATGAAGTCGAGAAAGCGAACAATGAAAAGCCTCGAAAAGATCCGAGAGGTCGTTGTAGAGGAAGAGAAAGAGAGCGCTGACGAAGATGAGGAAAAGATGGATACGAGAGGGGTACGACAAGTTGCAGGTTGAGTGCTACAATTATCGCAAAATGGGTCATCATGTCTGTAATTACTAGTACACCAAAGACACAAAAGAAGAAATCAATCTCGCCAGGGAGAAAGAAGCGGAAGACTCGACGTTGTTGTTAGCGCTCAACGAAGAAGCAGATGGAGAAGAAAGCAAGTGGTATCTTAAAAACGATGCGAGTAACCACATGTGTAGCGACAAATGGAAATTTGTAGAGCTTGAAGATAGGGCAACCGGGAGTTTCATGTTTGGAGATGCTTCAAAAATTCAGATTGAAGGCAAATGTACCATTTTGATTCGCTTGAAGGATGGTACTTACAAATTTATTTGCGATGTGTATTATGTCCTATATTGAAGAGCAATATTTTGAATTTGGGACAACTCATGGAAAGAGGCTACAAGATTCTTTTCAAGGATCGTAGGCTTTGGATTCGGGACGGAAGCGCTAACTTGATTGCAAAGGGGATGATGTCGAACAATAGGATGTTTTCGCTCCCTATACAAACTAAAGGAATGAATTGCTTGCAAGCATATATGAATGATCTAATGTGGTGTTGCCATATGAGGATTGGACATCTCAATTTCGGTGGCCTGAAAATGATGTCCGAAAAAAAGATGGTGAAAAGGATGCCTTTGATCGATCATCCGAATCAACTTTGTGAAGCGTGTCTTCTTGACAAACACGTAAGGAAAAGCTTTCCGAAAGAAGCAACGTCAAGAGCGACGAACCTGCTTGAATTCATTTACGCCGATGTTTGTGAACCGATGGTAAAAGTAATTATTTTCAATTTTTCATCGATGATTTTTGTCGAAGGACTTGTGTTTATTTCTTGAAAGAAATATCTGAGTATTTTGATGTTTCTAGAATTTTAAGTCTTTGATAGAGAGAGAGTGGTTATGTAATTCGAGTATTGAGAACCGATAGAAGGAGATAGTCTATTTTTTGTGCTTTTAACCATTTTTGTGAAGAACATAGTATGAGGCACTTCCTCACGATTCCAAGATCACCGCAACAAAACAAGGTAGTTGAAAGAAAGAACCGGACCATCCTCAACATGACGTGAAGCATAATGAAAAATAAGAAGATGCTTAAGGAGTTTTGGGCGGAAGAAGAGGCTTGTGCAGTATACCTCATCAATCGTTGTCCGAAAAAAACAGGAAAGATCAAACACCAATTGAAACATGGAGTGGAAGAGGCCAGATGTGTCTCACTTATGAAGTGTTGCTTACAAGTATGTGCTGGAGCAAGAGAGAATTAAACTTGTTGATAAAAGTGAAAAATTTGTGTTCATTGACTATGACGGAAAATCCAAGGAGTATAAGCTCTACAATCCTATTAAAAAGAAGATTATTGTGAGTCGTGATGTGAAGTACGATGAAGATGCTTCTTGGATTTTAATTCTAAATTTAAGTTACTCCTTGTTGGAAAGATTTAAGTGGATGATTTTTATGGTTATTTGGTAACTGCAGTTTGTTTTTTAATTTGGTAGATGAATAGTCTGTTGTTAAACTTTTTAAATGCCCTTTGTAACGCTGATTACAGTACGAGAGTTGACGTCAGTTTTTTCCATGAAATTATCAAATTGTTTCCAAATGAGTTCGAAGATTTTTCCGACTAATTACAACAAGTGCCTCCCGACGTTTCCAACATGCCCTGCATGACACGGGTTAGGGAGATCATAACAGGTCCTCCTTTTCTGTTCATACGTCGCCTTATTTGACAGATAACGTACATACAAGATCCACGTTTGAAGCTGTACCGAAGGCCCAAAGCAGCGAAGGATCAACAGGGGACATTGCTGATATTGCAGTTTGTGGGCAACTTAAGAACGAGCTCAGCGTCGATCTTGAAGTCCTTCAGAAATGATGCCTCTTTGTATCCACAGAGGCAAGTCATGTTGCCCTGCTTCAGCCCCGAGCAGCACACTTTGGTAGGTTCAGCCGGGCTGGGCTGTTGAATCGCAGGCAGGCACGTCGCCAGGCTGACGTAGCTCAGGCCGCATAGCTGTTGACTTTCGTCTAAAGCACCAGTCGACACCATCACCAAGACAATCACCATCAGCTTCAAGGCTTCCTTCCCAGAGGATCTCTTCATTTCTCTTTAGAGAATATAGATTTCTATGAAACACACCATAGACTGCCGCAATTTATTTAGTCTAGTTTGGCCTAAACACAGACAAATTGTTGGGGGTTCATCTCGATGACGACAAGAACTAAGCCGAGCTGTTTCCATCACATATTTGCTGGCTGGCGACACCTCATAGATGAACAAGCGTCGTGCATCTCACTTTCCGCCTGTTTGGATTTTTGAGCCCAGGACGCAATCCACAGGGTAGAAATGTCAACACATTACGAATACGAATACGACGATCGATGAACTCGCCGGTCAAGTCTCGTCGTGGCTAGGGTGGATTCATAACATGAAGGAGAAGACCTCGCTTAGCATTAGGCTTCTTTTACTTTCCAAATCGAAATAGGAATGTTTTAGGGACTGGAATAACCGTGACGTCGACTTTAATTACATCATTTTTAGTATTGATTACTCATTTTAAGAAATTTGTAGATTGAATATCTTTTTACCATTTCTATATAAGTTGAAAGAAAAATATTGTGTATTAGATGATTTATCTCGAAATTGGAATCGAGTACAAAATGGAAGCTGACGGGCGGACTTCCACGGTTGCCCCTTCGGCTAATTACGAAGAAGACGAAAATGAGTTCCGAGTCATCATCCATGACTCGAGATTGTCCCAGAAAACAAAGTAAAGAAAGCCAATACTGGAAACACGGGGTGTCCGACGAGACAATGGCTGGCCACGCATGTCGAAAGTCGTTTTTGTTTCGTCATTTTGGGGAGTTAATCAGATTTTTTGGCAAGCTTCACGTCGATCCCCAATTTCTTAATATCTGGGTCTTCCTTCAATCCGCACAGGCAGGTGAGGTTGGCCTTCTTCAGTTCTTTGCAGCAATCTGCGGTCCGTTTAGGAGGTTTTGATCCCTGCGCGGCTGGCCTGCACTTCCCCTGTCCTGTTTGCTCAAACCACAAAGTGTTTTGGTTCCGCAGAATTTAATTTAAATTTAACGGTTACTAACGCACCTGTTAGTTATGTAATTATATGTTTTGCATAAAATTGTGGCCGATGACTCGGAATCAACGCAATTTACACCAATTAACGGAGAATTCAGATATCAAATAACCATCCTTCGCTTCTCAAAAGAATCGACAGCGGGCACACAACGTCTACTAAGTATTAGTATCTTAATCGACTGGTTCAATTACTCCGTTTGAATTAAATTAGATTTTTCTAACTCATTTCCTCGTTTGTTTTGCATGAAAATCAATCGTGAATTTTGAAAATTCGACACATCAAATCACAAATACCCAATGTTGGCACAAAGATTACACTAAGAGGGAGGGGTGAATTAGTGCTACGTCTAATTAAAGATTTCTTTAACGCTTTTTCACAACCCTTATAGTAGAAGCAAATTGCTATAAAAATGAACCTTTCGTTCTGGCTTCTGTAATTACAGAACGTATGAAATGGACTTCGAAATGAATTCGAAGAAGACAAAGCCTTTTATTGTGGTTCTGCAAATATGCATACATCCACTTTCGACCGTTGTCACTAATACTTTGAAATAGTGATTACATTGTAGAAGATAAAACCTTCTCTAGTATAAGAAAATAATTTCTTTAACTACGGGGCGGTAAGATTAACCTAACCAGTGCAAGAAACTCTCTTCCTAAGATTGGGATGCGTCTAGGTCGATCACATGAAAATCCACCAGACTCGGCGACCCTAGCTGGAAGTTTCAGCCTTTTGTGACGCAGTAGCGGGCTATCCTTTCTGTGGATCTCTGATTAACCTCAATGGCGCTTACTCCACGTGTCAGGACATCATCTGATGGGCTCGTCTTTTTGTGTTTTCGATATAACCCGCAAAACAACAAAGATAAACGTATACAGGAGGTTGCAGTCCCTCACACCTTGCGCCTGCAACGGATTTCTTCTCCTGTACCTGTTGTATGCCGACTCGCCAGCCAACAACCTTGTCCCAAGGTCCTGTTGCACGCAGCTCGACATTACGGACAGCTTCCTGGCCAAGTCCTTCAGATCTGCAGTCACTGACGCCTATGGAGTGGCTTCACCAATGCACACCTGCTATAAAAAACAAACAAACAAGATAACCAACTTCAGAAGGTTGTCAGTCCCTCACCGCTTACGCCTGTTACAGACTCCTTCTCTCCGACCAACTATGTATGTCGACTCGTCAACCAGCGACCCTTCTCCCCAGGCCCTGTTCCGCAGAATCCGTCGTTACGGACAATGTTCCGTTCGAGACCCTCAGATCCGTAACAACCAGCGTCTCTGGAGAGGCTTCACCAACGCTTAACCTGCTGTAGTCACCTCCTGGGAGAACGTTCGCCTGGAGAATCTGTCCTGCACATTGACACACACGTTAAAACACCACAATAAGGTTGCAAGAATGTCAAGACTTACATCGTTCACATTTTCAATCATTCAAATTATTTTTGAATTTTTCCTTTATAAAGCAGTTCCGACCTTATGCTATTAAAGAAATTTATTTTACTAAATTTAAATTGCGACCAGATGCATTCCCGTAATGCCTAAATCATTTGGGAACAATCTTTGATTAATTTCGTATGAATCTGATTATCCAATCTCAAGATATCGCATTACAGAAGGTTATAGCAAGATTCGATCAATAGCGTTCTATAGTTGGAAAGAAATAATATTTAATTCCCAACGTGAGAAATTTGACTATACACTAGTGCATATATCCGTTGGGGACTATCCAAAATTAATTTTGTGTTAATTGAATATTTTAATCCCACGATAGAGCACTACAGAAAGTTCGGCCAGAACAGATAATGAACCTTCTATACAAGAACATAATTCATCATTTATTTTCAAAATGAAATAACTCGTCCCAGATTAGTTTTTCATTATATCTAGACGAAATCATATGAATTGTTTAATTGGAAGTGATTTCTAAATAGTTTTCTCTCAAAGAAGGTTAGATAGAAATTTAAAAATTAACAAGATAATTTCCTTGATTAGGAAAAATATCTTATTTTTTTACTTTTAATAGTTTGTCTTACCCTCTAAATAGTTTAATATTAATTTAGACAATATTCCTAAGAATATTCTTCTTTTGAATTAATAAATTAATTAATATAATTACTATTTAATTAATAATTAATTAATTATTAAAATATCTAATTATGGAAATATTTTTTAATCACATCATTCGATCTAAAATGATCATTGAAGGTTGTAAAAAATATTTTCGTGATATTTTTCATTTCCTACGAAGTATATCATTGTTACAAGAGGTCATAGCTTCTGTAAAGTCATAGCAGGTCAACCACTTATATGACTCATCAAAACCATATCAACACTCAATACACTCATAAAAGAGTTCGAATTGAGCCAGTAAAATCCTCCCTCTCTTCCTCCTGTCTTTCAAAAGTTTTCCTAGGCAATTCATCTTAGAATAGCTAGTGGTTCATGCTTAGTCAACCATCAGCGATTAACTCAATTCAACGTATCGGGAATCAAACATTTGACATCAAAGCGTAATACCCTAATTTTTGCAAAATCTTCATAAATAAACAAAATTTTAGGAGGAGAAAAATCTTCAAAATAGGATCTCCAAGGACTTGATCCTGAGGAATAAGATCTCATAAAATATGAAAAAAATCTAAACACAAAATCAGACAAATCTAATTAAAAAATAAATAAATAAAGTACTATTGGCTCCCTATAAATAGCTTAGACCTAGACACACTACAAAGAGAGAGACAATCCTCAAAGATGTTCCTTCACTCCCTCTAGGGAAACTGGAGGCTAACTCCTCCCCACACTCAAAACCGGAGTCAAAGATTCTCCCTCTCCAGCGTTGACGAGCCAAAGCCTCCCGACCAGTCGACACCCTTCTTTTCGACCCCGCTCATATCACAGCCACAATCCAAGGACCGGCAACCCCTCGGTGAGTCTTCGATCTTTTTCTCATAATCACGCAGTCCTTCTTTCACCTTAGACCATGGTTGACCAATTTGTTTTAATCCTCAAATGTGGCGTGGAACGCAAACCAAGCACCGATGGAGCAAGACAACCTCGGCCAGAATGCAGGGGAGGCAGTCAATGGACCATAACTTTCTCGTCCGATGTCAGATCGATACGAAATAATGTGGTATCTCTTCCTTACTTGATTACGCATCATTCAAAATTTGTTTGAGGTCGTTAGGCCGAGAATCTTGCTTGGGAACGGCGGAGAGCCTTCGGGTTTTCCAATATGTCGTCTCCCAGGATAGCAGACCAAAAGGGGCCTTTTCGAAGGTGTTATGCACGTCGCCTGACCCCGACCTCTTCATATCGAATTATCCCCAATGAGTGACGGTCTTAGTTAAATTTGTGTTGTATTTTATGATGATGGAGGACTGGGATAGGACCTCGGATGCTAAGGGCGTGAGTGTAGTTTGCGACTAGCCTACATACTACAGTCCCACTCCGAGGAGATCTCGAGAGATCCGACCATTAGATCGTATCCAAACATTGAAAGACGGTTGTATACATGTGTATTTCGGCTGTTGAAATTTTTGGTGAATTTGGAAACGAACCTGAACAGAATATGTGTGAAGTTGGATTTTCTACACATCGAAGTCCCATAAGTCAAGATCCCACTATCCAATCTTTGTGAAATTTGAAAAACATGTTTTCCATTGATTTTTCTACTTAATGAATGATTGAATTTTCATTCTTTTGATAGCATAACCACCCATTTTTGTTTATTTTGCATGAACAATAACTTCGAAGGATTCAACATGACGAATTCGGGAGGCCGGAGGAGGTGGAGCACAAGACAAAAGGAGCAGTTGAAGGCTTCACTAGAGCGGCCCTGACCAACAGTTTTCAGCCGATGAGGTGTTATCCCGGTTGCCTCAGGTACATGAGGGAGGTGCGGCCCTCCCGAGTTTCTTTTATCCACCTGTAACGGGCCGTGGGTGTTTGATCTAAATAATTGATATGTGAGTATTTGAATGCTTTAGGCCCATAGGTTCTATGTCGCATGTGATATTTTTAATCGAACACGAGTTCAGGCCTAAAAGCCCGAATTGGGTCCTACACCAGTAAACAAAGACATTTTGGGAGCAACGCCTCCGTTTCGCATGTTAGAATGTAAAAGTTAGTAAATAGAAATTCCCGAACCAACGAGTTTTTCGACTTAAACTGTTTTATAAATAAGTCGATAGCGACTTCGTGATAACTTACTTAAGTCAAGAAACATCAACCATTTTCTTACGGAGCCGCACCCAGTTTTTCCGAAAATTCCTTTTTGAGATCACTTCTCGCTCGTTACCTTCGGACGATCGAATGAGAGCCCGAGTAGGCCCGATTAGGAATTAAGTGAGGATCAACTCCGCTCTCTTCCGCAGCGTCTTGATGCCCGAGTCTTGACGTCGATCATAGGAACATCGGGGGCGGGCATCGGATCGTTGTATCATCCGAACGGCCGTCACGCGCCGCGAGGTCATGGAAGGGCGTGCATACACAAAGTAAGCCAAAAATCTGTCAAGGAAGCTACAATCTAGGAATACAAGAGGCATAGGTAAGAGACTAGGCTATGCTTCCAGAAGTCAAAGAGATTTGAGCATTCGAAGAAAGCCAAACATGAATTTTTTTTTCTTAAATTTGATGATGTTAAATGCTTATCTTGTAAGTGGATTTGCTCGGTGAAGACTCATGTAAATGGATTAATGGAGAGATACAAGACTTGACTCGTCACTCGGGGATTCTCTCAGCAGTATGGCTTGGACTATGACCAGACGTTCAGTCCAGTCACCACAATTACAACCATCTGCATTCCGCTTGTCCTAGCAACAATAAAGTCTTGTAAGCTCTCATAGCCAGACATGAAGAATATTTTCTTTAATGGAAAGTTAGATAGATCAATCTATATGGTGTTGTACAACTAGCGGATGTAGCGCATGAGAAACTTTCACTCACAAACTGAATGTGCAGAACAGCTATCATTCGACAATTTGATCGGTGATCTAAGTAGCTGAAAATATATGATTCCATGTATGAACCAAGCATTGTCATCTTTTAAGAGAAAATATGCTACGAAGGAGAAGTGATGCCGCAATATAGAAGTAAAAGAAAACGAAATAACTCAATACCAACGAGCTCGAAGAAATTCTACTCACAACCAGGTACGATGTTGCGAGGGAATATTGAAAAATGAGCACCCATCAAACTTCCTAGAATTTTGCTTGTGGTAGCTAATGATTGTGTGTATACAATTCCTTTGATTGGACCATTAATAGATAATGTTTCCTGAGAACTTAGAAGCTTTTAATGTTACGTAACTCGAATCATTAGATAATAGGCAACTTAGTATACTTTACGATCGAAAATAGATGCTAGCATCCACTATTAGTGATGTTAATGAGTCGGGTCGGCTCGCGAACCACTCGGCCCTGCCTCGTCTTCTGGTTCGAACCTGGCTCGACAAAAATCAGATCTCGACAATCTCGGCTCGGGCCTTAACTTGTGATAGTCAAGCCGGGCTCTGGCTGACTTACGGACTCGATAAACGGTCCGGCCCGACTTGACAAATTTAATAATAAATAATAAATAAAAATAAGATATTTGAAGTTTGAACCGGGCTTAGAAGAAAAATGTGCGAATATGACTTTGGAGAGGTTTAGGCTCGGTCTAAAAATTTTTGGACGTACTCAAACTCGGGCTTGACTAAATAGAGTCCGATCAGGCTCAAACCCCATAATTTTTTGTTCGGGCCCGGTTCAGTTAGAGGGTGTCCGAGCCCGGCTCGGCTCATTAACCACTACAAACTGGATGCTTGTCCTTTCCCTGGTAGCTCAGTTCCACTCAAGTTGAAAGGAGCAATAGTAAGTTCGAGTCCTCTCTCTCCGATACTTTAGCAAATCTTCTAAACTTAGCGGTGGTTCTGGGTAGCTCCTGAACTTGAGGCGAGCATGTTGGAGAATTAAAACCAACGTAGTGGGCTCAACGGAGCAGAAGCTCAGCTCGTTGGAAGAAAACGGGGACGTGGTTACAACAACCTGGATAGGGAAGAAAAGGGAGGAGAGAGATGGGAGTGATGGGCATATATAAGACCCGTGCGTAGAAGTACGTTGGCAAACGGGTGAGCATTCTGGCACAAGCTCCGACCGGTGGCAATCGTGTCTAATTAGTGGTGTTGAAGTCTCAGACAGTGTCGACGATTGCAGATCTGCTGGTGCTTGTGGTGTGTGTGCGTGTGTCGTCGGTGTATGGGAAATTCCAGAGCACCATTTCTGCTCCTACCCTTTAACAAAATGCCCCTCCTTCCATTGCCGTTCCAAGTTCGAGTAAGGGATCCTGGCCGGAAGCCTTCCCTCCCCCAGTTCGGCACATCCGATGCGGGCCCATCTGGCTCATTTACCACGTAATTCAGCACATTGTGTGAGTTAGGGGTTCTTGGTCTCGGTTGCCAATTCATGATTCCATCAGGAGAAAGTCTTAACTAATAATATTCTTGTTATGTGTTAAAAAGCGGTAAAATGATGTACTTTGTGATATAATTCTCATTTGGAGATTCTTATAAGATTTACACGACGTCGGACTGGAACTTGGCCAAGTTAGAAAGCCCCTCAACGGCCTCAACCAAGTGATCTAGCCTTGCCACAAACACGATCAATAGGGATGCGAATGTAGCAAGCGACTGAGACGCGGTGCTCTCGACCGCGTTCGTCCCCGTCACTAAATCTTCATCATCTGGATCCCCTTCCCCTTGAATGTATTGACTCCCCCTGATGGCCAAGAGTAGAGCCGCCTCAGCTGTTTCTTCATTGTCTCGTGGTAAGGTCTGTGGGGATTCTCTGCTGTCTCGGATAGAATAAGTGCCGGAACCTCCCTTGCCGCGGCTCCCATTTTGCTGCTTGAGCCTAGATTATAATCAACCAGCAACTACAACGTTATAAATCTAAGACAAATATAACTTTTTTGTCTAGAATTATTTGTGTCAAAGGTTTCAGAACTCTGTATACCAGCGCAGCGAGTTTTGCGGACGAGTTCAGGGTTGCCCTGCATCTGCGATAGGCTGGTTCGTTGGGAAATTCATCCATGACAATCTCGGAGAACTTTGAGCAATCAAGGCTATCATCCTCGAGATACTTCTCCACACACTCTGCCATCAGGAAATCCCCCCTCCAATAAATCACGTCTCCTGCGATCGCAAATTTTGTTGCAATAGATTTTGTACCTTCGAGTGCGTCAGCGACGGAGTTGAAGCTCTTGACAATTTCCTCGTGGAGAAATTCCCCTGCCCAGATTGGGAATACTAGGACATTAACTATCACGGTCACGAATCCTCCTACTGCGATCGGGCACAACCTATCCTCCCATGTCCTGATTGGAGTCTCAATCCTATACCCGGAAACGGTGAGCAGGCAGAACGTGAAGAGTATCACCTTGAGCCCGTACTCGTACTGGGTAAGGGACGGCCACTGTTTCAGGAAAGATGTAATAGCACCTGCATCAAAAAACAAGAACCTGAATGTCAGTTAGATTCCGTCCGCGTTCATTCTGTACGGAACATCAACAGATTCATGTACCGGTTATGAAAATGCTGATGCCAATAATGAATGGTTGGGCGACTCAGCCAGCACTGAGTGCTATCTTAGATACAGTGATGGCTAAGATACCAGCGAGCAGGCTCCCGAGAGCCCGGTTGAATCCACAACTGAATGTTGCAACTGTGAAAAGGAAAACAAAAAGATAAGGTGGCTTCTTTGAAGGATTCTAGAGCGAGCATAAAATTAGTTCGCCACTCACCGATGGTGTACTCAAACATGATCACGACAGTAGTGATCGACAGGATGATGTTACTTCCGAAGGTTGTTTAAGTCGTGCGGAACAACGAAAACTAGGATACCAAGAGGACTGCGATCCCGACTTTGATTGGGTAGATCACCCGGTTCGGGTCTTCCCTGCAGAAATCCCGAAAACTCCACGCTCGAGCCTTCACCCAGCCGACGACAAGTTTCCCCATCCCTTTGACAGAAACAGGCTTCCCTATGTCCATACCCTGCTGCTGTGGAATCGTGATCTGTACGCACTCCTACTCTCCGGTCATTCTCACTAGTATCGCAAACTGAAAGAACATTCCCTTCCAGAAGGCTTTCGATCCAGGAAGCGGTCGGATGCAAATCGGAGGACCAGCGTTTACAAAAAGGCGGGGGAAGGGGAAGGAAGACGAGAGTGGTGCAACAAAAACGTCCGATATTCCACTTGGCATGCAAGAATACATGTGTATATCTACACATTAATAACTTCGTCAAGGTAATGATGGGAGGGGTTTGTTATAAAATAAGTGAAAATATTTCACGAAGTAGTTAATTTTAAAATTTGTCAAATAATATCTTAAAATCGGAATTGACTATTCCGACTTTTTTTAAGGAGCGAAGAAAAAAATCGAAGTTGACTTTAACTTTCTTTAAGAAGTAAAATCAGGAATCAGAGTTGGCTAACTTTAATTTTCTACCCTCCCTTAAAATCGGGTCCAATTTCGAGATATTATTTAACTAATCAAAATATTTTCGTAATTAAAAAGGTAGCAAGCAGTTGGACAATTTTTCATTTAAGGAAAGGGAGGGGGGAGGGAGTACAACTTCCAATCTTTTTTTGGGTGGGGATGGGGATGGGGATCGGGGAGTGACTTGTTAGAGTGTGCACTTATGTGCCAAGACACTTTATTGTATTTGTGAATAAATAATTAATAAAGGCGAGTATTTGTCATTGATTATTTTACTTTTCTGCACGTAAAATTATTAATGATAAAGTCTCATAGATTAATGAGTATATTAATCTGAAATAGTCCGTGATCGAATAGATGCATAGAGGGGACATGGACATCTAGATCATCGCTGAGTATAACTGAGGTCAAGATAGACCGAGGGATTATATATATAAGTTATACTTAGGGGTACCATGAGTTTAGGGTTACTAGACACGACCCGTTTAAGAGGATACCACATATTGAACATCATTGGTCAAATCCTCTTTATGGACAAGTGTAACTGATCTTTTGATTTGAGACCTTCATTTATTCTATGCGTGGAGTTTGCGCACTTTGACGTCGTTAAAAGCAGTCTTTAACCGGATTGTGAGTAATACGATTGTTGAGTTTGTGACAAAGCGTAGAGAGAATAGTGTTGAGTCAATATATGATTCATTGCTCTCTTAGATTAGAGAGTTGACATCTAGGCCACTTGATAGAGATATTAGTGACTCTAAAATCCATAGCCATGGGAGGAATGTTTTACATTTAAGTGAGATTATTATATCTTGGTTATCAAGTAAAACAATTAATTTGGTGATTATGTATTTTTGCGCCGAATTAATTGGGATGTCGATTAGATGAAGAGATTGAATTACACAGTAATCGGTTCATAGTGGTTTACGATTTATGATAATTATCCTAACATATTGGGGGACTAAAAACTGTTGCTAGACGGTTACCTTGGTTTGTGTATGGATATACACTACCTTCGTGTATAGGGCCTAGAGGGTCGCACGCATAGCACGTCGACACGAACATTATATTATTGATTATTTTAGTGGATACTAAAATTAATAATTTTATTATTTCAGAATTAGAATTAATTGGATTACTAATTTATTCTGAAATATCGGAAGCAAATAAATAGACGAATATAGATTTATTCCAGTGGTATTATATTAAATAAAGGATATGAAATAAACATTTAATAATTGTTTAGATTTTATATCCTGGATATTTTATTTAAGAAAGTAATATTTAATCAAATTATTTTAATACATACATATACCGTTTTGTTTTAACGGTTAAATATTTTTTTATTAAAATAATTTAATTTAATCATTGTGGATTTTCGGTTGCTGTTACTATCATTTGGATTATTTTATGAAACGTAAGATTTTTCTTTTAAGGCAAGATTGGGAGGCGTTGTCAGATAAGACTTAGATTGGGAGATAGAGCGTATCGTGAGTCATGAGAGGACAGAATCTGAAAAGAAAATCAACCCCAAAAAGAAATCAGAGGTCTGAGTAATTTTGCTTCTGAAAGTCCTTCGTCGATCCAAGAGGCTAGCATCTATAGGATCGTCGAGAGGTTCGTGATCGTGTGCGCATGGATACCGCTAGATGAGTCACACGTGGGGCTCTTGCTCGTTCACGACCGTGTTTTGGTTTATCGGAATATCGAGGTACAGTTTCCGAGTAAGTTTTATTTCTGTTTATCATAAAATCTTATAGAGGGATCTTTTAATTTTGGGCACAAAAGTTTATTATATATTTCCGCTGCGTCCTAAAACTACTATGACTTTCTTTCTTGCTGTCTGAAAATTTTGAAATTAGGTTTTGAGTACTATTTCATGTCAAAGCTCTTGTGGTGGTACTACTCTATTAGTTCAAGCGCATTTCATCCACAAGAATTTTTTATGGGACTACTATTGTTTACTTGGAGGTCCTTACATTTCTTTTGCCCAACTCATTTAAATTGGTCATCATCAACAACACTTTTTCAATCAAATAAACCTCAAGTTGTTGATATTCTATGTTATAAAACTTCCCATTGTTATTTGGCAAAAGATATATATATTGGTTCGAAAATTGTAGTACTATCCGAAGTCTTACCTAACAAATTCCTAAAACTTACCAATAATATAAAATCGAATTTTCAAAGATTTTTTTTTTCTTCTTTTTGGTGGAGGTGATATTGGGGCCGGTTAATATGAATAATAACTTCTAGTCGTGAATATTCCCTTTTATATTATATTTTATGAAAATCGCTTATATTGGAACCCTGGTAATTTTCTTGTCTTTTTCAGAGAGAGACTAAGTGCCCTACCAAAGATTATTGCCTTGCCTTGACACCCATAGATAACCCAATAGTTCTTAGTGTACCTGTTACTCTAGACACCAACCCCTCATTTCGCAAATCCATATCCTCCCGGTTAGATTGTTTATATGAAATTTCTCACCAAAATATTTCAGATAACAATCAAATCACCGACACCACCATCCCTTTGCTCAATCCGTACACAGCCTTCAGACAGCCGTCAGCAAGCCCCATCCAACGCATCAGATCACTCATACGCCAACCCGCATCCTCAATTCTTGAATACATCCAAGCCAGCAAGTTTAATCAACATCAAGCCTACAGATTTTCCACGGCAATGGTCCAAGAAAGGCTACACGCACCTTCATTTTGGAGCCATCAGACTAGCCTTGACATACCATCGCAGAAAAGGTCTGCCAGTAACTGCAAGAATGGCCTTACTGGACACAAGGTTTGTTGAGTATCAACATGCTTGCATAGGGACTATTGAGACCACCTTGAATGCATGAACAATATTTGTTACTTTATATCCTAACTTCTGCATGTCTCTACAAGATCCTAAATTATTAATAGCCTTGCAAGTACAGTTACAGATATGTGGACCTCAGCAAGATCCAAACTCGATAGATGCTACCCTGCACTATCAGATGTCCTACAGAGTACAGAACCATGTACTGGATCTTAAAGTTCCTGACGAATCTAACGATGCTTTAATGATTACAGCTGATTATCATCACCCGAGCACTCCTACGTATTTGCACATACCTAGACAGATCCCAAAGAATGAGTTACTCAAGCTCATTCCAGAAAAGTGGGTGACGAATTACGAACAGCTCCAGCAACATGTTAGACCAATCCAGTCTACAGAATCAAGGTTCATCAAAGAAAATGATGAATCTGTGACGATCAAATTTGACAAGTCTCACGAAAAAGATGCAACCACGCCATCCCTCTTCCCAACAATGTTTATGATTCAACCAGTGCCAAGACGTAAGAAGCCTAACTCCCTAAATAAGATTATTTACTCTTTTGATGGACAGGGAAAAGAAGTCTATTTCTTCAAGGATCTCCATTCAAACCACTGTTATTGGGATGCATGCAATTGCGGTTGCTATGAAAAACCGGAAGAAGATGATTATTCTGCAAAGAAGAAAAGATCAACCTATCGATCACGAAATCTTCCTGAGTCAGACAGTGACAGTGACGAAGAGGATGAGCCAGGCCAGACGCCTGTTATGAGAGTTACATCCCACCAAGAAAGCTATGGTGATTGGCAGTATTTGATAGACATGGCTAGAAGAAAGAGGCCATTAAAGAAACCATCTAAGGTATTACCTTGCTATCAGAGTATTCTTAAATAGCAAAAGAAAAATTCATCTCAACAGGTAATTTCTAGTTCCCAAGAAGCACTACTATCTACTCCAACAATATCACCAGTCCCAACAATTGGACCATAGTGCCTAATGACCTCTTGCACTCAGGAAGCTCTTAGAAAGAAACAAGAGCCTACAACGCTAGTACCCAGCGTAATGATGATGGGCCACATAGGTTTTAACTTTCCTCATGTTGATGAACATACTATTGATAACGTTCGCTATTCTGCAAAAATCCCTATTCCCGCAGAGCTTGACAGAAATGGTCATCCAGTGCGCAACAACATTACTGAGACAGTTCTCAACTGGCAGAGCCAGAACGCACTAGCTCAGAATTCAGTGTTAAATACCATTTGTCATAAGATAAGCTCTGTGCAGGATCATCTACAGGGAACAGAAAAGTGCATACATGAAAAGCTAGCAGATCAGCACAATAAAACTCATGAGGTATTACAATCCCTCCAGAAAAGGTTAGATAATTATAAAAAGGGTAGATTTCCCTCATACTTCAGATCTGACCCAGATGCTGAAATAGCAAAGCTTAAAAGACAAATTAAGATAATTGAGGATAGGGAAGTGGAAATTCCCAAAAAACCAAATCCTTCAGATTTCTTGAATTTTGGAAGAACAAGATCTAACGATTCAGATTTCTTGAACTTTGGAAGACCAATTGTGCAGTCTCTTTCCCAAGTACAGGTCATAGGACACAACCTTTTTGGAGAACCAGGCAAAAAGGATGTAGCTGAATTAAGAAATTTGATACGAGAATAGCAGCGGAAAGACCGACGACGTGAAGAAATACGTGAAGGAAAAAAGAAACAAGAAAGCTCTTCGGAGAAAAGACCTTCGTCGAAATATAGATCTTCACAATACAGATCTCCAAGTCCAACCCCTCCGACTCCTCAACTCATGATAAAGGAAAGGGAAACTCAGTCCAAGGAAAACCCCACGGAGTCAGTACCAAAATGGGTAACATCATCCCTTGCTTCAGTTTTATTAAATGATTCATCAGCTTCTACACCTCTGAGAATTATTCAGAACCAGAATCCAATGATTATGTTTCTCAGAATTCAACAGATGAAAGGGACTCTGTTATTAGACACTACTTTGAGAATTATCTACATATTTTAATGGCAGATAAATCCAGAATAGACAATGAGAGTTTATCTGAAGATTCAGAAGATTCACCTCAGATCTTAATGGCAGACAGAGGTGAACAAGGACCTATAATTGATGAACCCATAGATGAAAGTTTTTCAGATCAATCTGTAGAAAGACAGAGGCCCCGGTTGAAATCAAGTGAAGGAAATCTTAACTTGAAGATTACCTTTGATGACATTCCTTATACGCTTGGTGTTTGCATAAGAGATTGATAGTTTTTTCTACATCTGACATCCTTGCAGACCTAACATCCAGGTTTACAGGAACATTCCTAATTTGGTGGAGATTGTTTCCAGAAGCAACTCAATTACAAATGATGAGCCTTCCCCTTCAGGATTTTATAGGTAATCTTTATACACATTTTATTGGAAGTTCCACTAACATCTTAGAAGAAAAAAAATAGAATTTTTTCATAGAAAGTGTTGTTCATACAAACTGAAAGATCTTGACAGACACTATCAGAAGCTTTTACACTTGTTTATAAACCTTGGAGGTGATGATTCATTAAAGCCAGTATTTTTATCTTCAATACCTTCGTCGATATCCTCAATGGTTGAGAAATAATTGACTAACAAAAATTTGAAGATTGCTGATCTCACAGTGGGACAGATACAACAAGAGATTCATCTAGCTCTTAATGAATTATGTCAAAGAAGAGAGATCATTCGAGGATTCCTCAAACAAGACAAGAGACTAAATGCAATTTGCCAAAACAAGTCGACAAAGTACAAAATTAAGTGCACAAAACAAGACTTGTGTGATTGTTCAGGATTTACAGGCCCTAAACCTGGAAAGCGTAAGCTTAGTAGAAGGAGACAGATTCAACGGTTCAGTCAAAGGTATAGACAATACAGGACTCCTCTGAAGAGATGGAAGCACTATTTGAGAAAGAAAAGGACATTCGGAAAGAAGTCCTCCAAATCCTCCAAATGTTTCATTTGCAATAAAAAAAAATCCAAGCAAAATTATAGAAGGCCTTAAACTTTAAAAAGAATTTATTTTTATAATTAAAAATTATATTGTAAATTTTTTAAAAATGATTACTATTTGAAATAAAAAAAAAGAGAGAGAAAGAAATATTTTCGAGTTTGTTATTTGAAAATTATGATAATTTTATTTATTATTCTATACATACATATATATATTACAAAATTATACTTTTGAAACTAAATTTTGGTTATTTATGTTTATAATAGAAAATTTTAGAATGCGTAAAAGGATATTAGTTTTAATTATGATTATTTAAATAATAATAATAATAATAATAATTTTGGATGGGCCTTGGCCCAGATAGAAAGCCAGCCCAGAAAATTTAGGCAAGGAAATCTCCTTAGTTGTAAGTAATTGGGACCCAAAACAATCAAGATTTCTACTTTGACATTTAGTTGAACATTCATTGATTGATGATCATCTTGAGCAAATGCTTTGGACTCCATCCGTCCAAGTCATTTGAGTGAAAAAGGATTTTTCTTGAACGAGTATCTTTACGCTTTCCCAGTTCTTGATTCAGCAAACAACTCCTACGAGGATGGCGGAAGATCAGATCTCATATTTTTTACTTCCCTCCTCACGGGGCAGAGTATTTTGCTGCGGGTGGTCGTTGAGCTTCTTGCGGATATTTTCGCGTCCACGAGGAGGCAGCAGTCTCCTTGCCTGGAGGCGTTCATAGCTCCAGTTGATCTCGGTGACATTGCCCTCCTTCACGTCCTTGCCTTCTTGTCACGCGAGCTGGTCTCCGGGTTCCCCAGCAGTGCCCTCCGCTTCCAGAGGATGAATTCGCAGTCGCTCTTGCGAAAGGTGGAATTCTTCTGCGTCCTTATTGAGAGCTTGAATGAGTGGGGGGCTCCAAGTCGCTGCCTTCAACGGCCGTCCTCTGCTTCAAGGACCTATACTTGCTGCAGGCCAGACTGTGCTCGACAAGGGCGCGTCCATGCTGCGGTCGCTCAAGCCCATAAAGTGGTTCGAGCAGCACGTTCGAGCTGTACAGCCACGACATGACCCGGCAGATCGAGACCCATCACTATGTGGCCAGGCTCCACCAGGACTTCCTCCAGTTTGCAGTTTATGATTCTGATGACTCCTCTGGCCGCCTTATCGTTGAATTATTCTCGTTCCGTTTGGTTCTTGCGGCCTTTCCTGAGATTCCTTTTGATCGAGATTCTAGAGGTACAGGTCTGGTGTAGGGGTGGAGTACATAGTCTCGGACGGGATCTTCGTGGCCCTGCCAGCTGAGGAACAGAAGCACTGGCATTCGCATGCTTATTAGGTAAACTGCTCTTTTTCACCGCTAGGGTCTTGATCGATCAAAGGGATTTCTATCTTTGATTTGACAATTCTCTTGTCCGGCCAGATGCATGTGCCTGTTTTGCAGATCGAGTCGGGTTTGTGGGTCAATCCTCTGGTACCTGAGATAGTTGGTAAGGTAGAATTCTCAAATCTCGCCATTTTAACTTGATTTGTGCCCACGATGCTCCTTGACTGTCTGCTGGACATCGAGGTCTGCTGAAGCCTGTGGTGCCGCGAAGAGGAGTCGTAGTCTGCCATGGCTGAGGAAGAGGAGGTAGCCCCGATGATGAGACAGCGGAGGAGCCGAAGTGGGCATGCCAGTGGAATAGGATAGGAGAAGAGGTAGCGGAGGTGCATCTATCGAGGTTCTCCGGGATTTGGTTGTCTAAAATTATATCATACAGGGAGGGGTCTCTAATATTTTTGTTACATAATATTGATTCTCGAGGATTTTATTGCGTTCTCTAAGATTTTCTATCCATACAAAATATTCTCCCGAAAATAATAAAATACATTAAAATTTCTAAAATTATTTTAACAAAGCCATTAAAATAAGTATCTTAAAATTTAACTTAATGTATAACTGCGCACATGTGACATCTATAGGTCAAGAACATCCCTACTCAGATGACTTGTATAAAAGAAACATCTTTCCAGCTTCTCACGAACAATCACGACCCTGCAAATGAAAGACTAATAAAAAAATGGTAGAGCAAAAAAATAAATAAATGTTGATGATGATATTATAGAAGACGGTTGACAGGAAGAGAAACAATACATAGTCATAAGTAAAGACAAAAAGACCAAATCACGACCATGATGAGCAACAACACACGTTCGTAATTGAGAGAATCTTGGTCGATGCAGTCCCAAGAAGACGAAGTATACCTCTCCTGGTCTGACAGTAATCACGTGTGGTGCAAAGGCCTGCCTAGCTGAAGAGTTCATCTGTCCACCTTTCAAGAATAATTTTGTTAAACATCAATGGAGATCAGAAATCTTTTTATCAAAGCGACAATGTGTCGTCTAGTCTTGCTTCAGAAAGCATGTCCTAACGCAATAGCCACAGAAATTGACTTAGCAACAGTTGACAGAACCCCAATCCGGCATTGGATGTTTCCCTTGCAGTACTTAAGGCAGCAGTTTATAACTTCCGGTAATCCTCAACCGTAGATTGCTTAACCATACAATTCCAAAAGTCTATACATTACACTCATATCTAAATAGCCCACTGCCACAGCTTTTTCGCAAACAGGGCATTATAGAGGATAATCTCGCTTTACTGTTCCAGCCAAGAAAATTGCAGTGCCAGTGAGACCAAGAAACAACTCAACCTGCCTCATGTTGCTCATAAATAGTTATGCCATTAATCTGTTATGTCAAAACAAAGCTTGGCCTCATCCCATGGCCCATTAATCTCGAACTTGTACTCCTGCATCCTTAGCAACCAGTAAGGACAGACCACCGTAATGAAAACCATTAATCCTAACAGCCCCGCAAAAAGCACGGTATGCAACCTATAAACTAGAGCCAAACTGTAGCACATCAGCAGAACCGAGAACAAGATGTACAACCGGAACGAGTACTTCTTGATGCAAAAGGTGACGAGGGGGGCAAACAGGAAGACAAGGAGGGAGAACAGCATCATCGCAAACACGTCACCCCACGATGGTAGACGAGAAGCCACAAAGACGGATGCGATGATCGAGGCATTCAGCGAGATGCAACTCGTCAGCGTCGGTTTTCTCCACGTTCCGGGGGCTCTGACGGTGCACTGAGAGTAATCATGTAAAAACAAGTGGACAATAAGCAGCCCCACAGCTACAACCCAGATAGAGTCGGAGCTAATGGATCTTGTAAGCGTCTTATAAATAGGTGCCAGCATGTATAATCCAGTAGCAAAAAAGCTAACATTGAGGAGATAATGGATGAGAAGACTGACAGAAATCATTTTCTCTGTTAGCAGGAGAATTAAGAAGCCTGACAGTAGCAGTCCAGCGTCGATAACCAGAACGGTTTTCGGATCGAGCCTAGACTGGAGAGAGTATGTCCAGACAACACCAACCAAGGCCACGATCGACAAGTACTGAGATATGGCGACCGAGTCCAGCATCACCTTCACCATATCGCGTTTGACTACATTGGCATTCATCACCATATCCTCAAGAAACGAGTCGTCAGTATAACTGTCATCATACCCCGGTTGCATCCCTCCATAAGCGACTTTTCTCCATTTAGGTCTCTGATCGGCGGGGATTTCCTGACCCCTGTCAATATCCATCAAGACTGAGCTGCCTTCAGCTGCACTTCCCGTTGGCCGCATCAACACAATGTGATATAGGTAATGCAATTGTAACAGAACTTATCTGCAGCGACGGAAGACGAGCCCATGTCAGTTTGAACAGGTTTCCATGGTCAGAGCAAACCATAATAACAGCTCCATCAATCATCTACAACCAACTCCTCCAAATTCCACGAGAGAAAAACCCTAACCAGCCATACTCATCGCTATTCAATGAGGATTCCACCCAAAAATCCGAAAACAGGGGAGGAAAATTTTATTTAAACCCTAGAAAAGGAAATAGAGGGAGAGAGAGAGAGGGGAAGGACGGGGGGAATCTTACGGAAGCAGCGATCGAGGAACGATTCTTGAAGGGGGATCGATGGGGGAGAGGCAGATCGGGCAAGAACAACAGGCGGACGAGCCACCGTTCGCCGCGGGGCCGACGTCGGTGGAGCCGTTCATGATCGAATTAAAAGTTTGATATCCACGTGGCGTCTACTCCTATTTTATAATCCCGCAAACCATTCCAAACGTCCACTGGGAAAACCTTACCTACGTCCTATCGCCGATGATCCCGCCAAGAACACTGACTTATTTTTCTATTTCGTCCCTCAATGTTCGTCGATCGTGGAGCAACAACGAGCGATCTGCTACGGGAGGAGTAGGAGGAAGAGGAGGCGGCCTCCGCCGGTATCTCCGGTGGTCAGGAGGCTCGTCGGTCGAGCGTTCTTGACGGTCTCGTCGAAGAAACGCGTACTGCCGCCACCTCTGGATCTGATCGTGTGGGCGGAGGAGATGCGGTAGGGGCGGAAATTCGGGGTCTTGGGGAAGTTCCGGACGGAGGTGGTGGGGAAGGAGGAAGGGGTTTTCGTTAGTGGTGATTGTGATTGGGTTGAGCCTCTTGATTGTCCAGGAAATCGAGATTAATTCGCAATCGGGAGTCCTGACGGGGACTCCTGATTGGGGTCGGTGGTCGGCACGACGGCTTTCTTGCAGAGATGATTTTTGTGGGGCGTTGTTTTTGTTGTTGGTTTTGGGTCTGAAGGATCGAGAAGAAGAAATAGGAAAAACAGTTTGTATTCAGAAAGTAGACGACAAACCTGAGTTCGTTTAGTCGTTGATAATCGACCTAATTTGATTTGCTATTTTTCCTGTGTACCGAGAGGAAGGGGCTATACGCACGTAACGATTACGTAATTTACTAAAATTGCTTTTATTTTTAGTAAAGTTTACTAAAAATCGATATTTTTTAGTAAAATAACACTTCAAATTTAGTAAAAGATTTAGTAAAGTTTACTAATTTTTCTAAATGCAAATTAGTAAAGTTTACAAATTTTTCACGGTTCACAGTTAGTAAACTTTACTAATTTACGTTTAGTAATTTCACCCGGTTATTTCCAGATTATTTTAGTAATCGTTTACGAAAAAAATCGGTGATTTCTTCATTTTTTTAGTAACTTTTACAAAAAATTTACTGTTCAAGTTTCGTAAATGGTTACTAAACTTTTTAGTAATATTGTCATCCGATTTACTACTTTTTGTTTAGTAATTTTTACTAAAACTTTATTGTTTATCTTTAGTAAAAAGTATTAATTTTACTTATTAAAATTTCAATGTTTAGTAATTTTTCCGGTTGGCTTTTGACTGAAATTAGTAATAATTTACTAATTTATTTAGGAAGATTAGTAAAATACTGTTTAACATAGTTAAATTGTTTAGAAATTACTAAAAATGAATTTTTGTTTTGTAATTTTTTACTAATTTCTGCGTTTAAATTGTTCGTTATACCGCACGAGAACCCAGAACCTTCCATCTCCGTCGGCCACCCCCTCTTGGTTTAGGTGTATGGTTCTGGGTAAATCCCTTCTGCCAAGTCTTACCCATCCTTTTCCCCACCCCAAGAACCCTAGTTTCTGTCGTCCGATCCACTGTATGTTGTTAGGATTTGTTTTTGGGTGTTTGTATTGGAATGGGTTGGTGGTCAGATGGTTTGGCTTTGGGTAAACATTTTGCAGATTAGAGTTTAAGGTTTGGCTTTGGGTAGATGTTGGTAAGATGGTTTGGCTTTGGGTAGACATTTTGTAGATTGTAGTTTAAGGTTTGGCTTTGGGTAGACGGTGGTCAGATGGTTTGGCTTTGGGTATACGGTTATTAGTTTGGTGATTTATGCAGAGATTGAACGAGATTCCAATATTGGTGGTGGCAATACAAATACCCCTGATACTACAAAAAAGAAAAAAAGCGAAAGGTGTTCGTGTTGCCCAGGTAAATCACACAATCAACTTTGTTGATTGCTTTTAGTAATTATCATATATGGATTGAGCTTCCCGTGGTTGTATTGTTACAGGATTACCTTTATACACGGTGTAGTCTGAAGAAGTTATTTTCAGTCCTCAACACCTTCAACGAGGCCAAGAGGTCAGCCTGGCAGAACTAGGATTTGATGGGCTGCTTCATTTATCAAGTAAGCATGTCAATCACAACGCCTTGAAGTTCTGTTTAAGGTTGTTTGATCCAGCGAAGAGGGTCATGATAATCGATAGTGTCGAACAACGCTTGCTGTCTACTGATGTCGAGGCCATAATCAGTGTACCAACTAGCAAAGTGGGTGTCCCATTTAGTGGACACATGGAGACAGTCCGGCCAAAGCTAAAGGATCACCTCAAAAGAGGAAAAATTTCTCTAAAATCTGTTGAGAATCAGCTACGATCCAGAGAAGTTCCCGACGATTTGTGGAGAGAGGAGGTTGTAATTTTCATAATAGGCTGCTACTTGTGCCCAACAATAGCGTTTGATATCGACAAGGAGTATCTCCTTGCCACCCGGGATGTAGAGGCTATACGCAAATTTGACTAGGCAACTCATGTGGTGGATAGTTTGTGTACCCAAGTGAAGACATTTCAAGGACATGAAGCAAAGTACATCGGCGATTGCGTGCATCTACTTCTGGTGAGAATTTTTTGTATACTCTTGGTTAATAATATTTAATGAGTGATCTTATTACTGTCATCATTCCTTGTTCTTGTAACCAGTGTAGTTGGTTGTGTATGCTGCAGTTATTTTATGCTTGTAAAAGTTCAAAGGTAGGCGCTATGTTATCAAGGAGCAATAGGTCGACACCACTTTGTCGAGATTGGGATGACGATCGTCTAAAATCCGTTTTCAAAGCCACAAGTGTGGAGGTTGCGGATATTGTAAGTATGGTCCATGATGTGATGCACATGGAACAAAATCGGAAGCGGCTGCATTGTTTATTGTTCTTATTTCCATTAACAGGAAGCCGACGAATTCGAAAGTGTTCCAGATGAAGAAGTAGAGTGCGCGAACGAGTACGGCCATATGCAAATGGTGATGCGTCGGTTGAAGGTAACTTGAAATCATCGCAATGCACTATAATTGTTTATAATTTGCATATCACATAGGTTACAAATTTACCATTTTAAAACATTCATGCATGACCAGACTGTTGAATTTTCGGTTCGAAGACTCCAAGCCAGCAATGAACACATACTACGTAAATTGCCCATGATTCTCATCGAAGTTCAAAGAGTGAGAGCTGATGAAGGTCTTCCGATGAACCAACCCGACTGCAGAAATACCCATGCAAATGATATGACAGAGGATAATGTAGATCATGGCGAATGAGGAGTGAAAGATACAGTTGATCCAGTGAAAGAGTATGGCCATGTCCCGCAGTCTGTCTCTCCAACTACTGAACCAGGTCACCCGGACATTGGCTCGAATATACCTGTCTGTGAGGTGGGTTCCACCATGGTTTCTGAAAGAAGCTTAGTGCCGTACAATCCTACTCATGCAGCGCAGCCACTTCTGGAAGGTACCGATGATTATTCGGATCCTCGTGAGGTACGACTGGCTCGAGCTCTTAACAAGATTGGCGCATTCATTGGCACGACTGAGGGTCATAGAGCAGATGCCGAGAGTGAATCTGAGATTGAAATGACTAAGTCTGAGGAAGGTGTGAATTCTTTACTGATGCGGGATAAAGGAAAGGAGAAGATTGGAGCAAGAGCTGCACTTGAAGATGAAGAGGAAGTTCTTCCCACTGTTAAAGGAAACGAGGAGATTGGTGAAGAAGATGCAATTAAAGATGAAGAGGAAGTTGTTCCCAAAGGTAAAGGGAAGGAGAAGGTAGGAGATCCAGTTGCAGTTGAAGAGGAAGCTGTTGCCACAGACATAGGGAAGAAGAAGGTGGGAGAAGAAGCCGAAGTTCAAATAAAGGTGAATCGTGTCGGATGTTATATTTAACTATACAAAATCCTTTGTACCAATAATATTTATATGCTCATATGCAACAGGAAAGTGGATCATCTACCGCAAATGTGTTCAACAGAAGGCATACGCATCGTACGGCCGAGAGGAAGCCATCCTCATTCAAGAGCTCCCCATTTGTACCACCACAGCCAGCAACGCGAATAAGGAAGCGTGGTCGTACAAACATACCTGAGGTATAACAACGTGGCACTATTGAATGGAAACATGAAGCGTCGATCAAGATCATTTGGTTTGCTATGTTGATCTACGGTTTTGATTTTTCGTTTTTTGTTTATAGGCACTTCAAAAAATCATTCCAGAGGATATCCCCGTAAGTGAGCTGAAAACGTTTACACCGGCTCAATGGAATATCTTAAAGTATGCCTGGAATGAGGATCGGGATCATAGGTTAGTGTCACTGTCCTGTGCCTTTATGTATTGGAATGTTATTTTAACGTTGACCATTCGGGTATGTAACTTTGTTTCTTCCTTTTTTATGCAGTGAATGTCTTTGTGTTACGGAATCTGTCCACGTTAATAGGCATGCCATGCTGTCTCTCAGACCTAATAGATGGATAAACAATGATGTAAGAAATTCCTTCAACGCTTAACGCATCTGAGTATATATGGTCAACGATAGTGCAGATCATAGACTTTCATACTGTGATGCTATAGAGCTGTGTGGATTCAGATAAGAAAATGATATGGTACCTCACATGTTGGTTAGGGGTTGGTCCGTCATGCATTAACTATTGATTTATAAATGTCTTCTTATATTTTACTAACCACAAAAACAACTGCCAGAATCTTGCTGCAGACCAGTATAATGAAGCGAAAATGCCCGTTATCACAAAAGCGGATGCGGCTTCCCTATATTCTTACTATAAGTCACACATCGGGAAGAATCATGAAGTGCAACGGGTAAGCAATCCCTCATGCATCTTTCCAATTAAATTTACTAATGTGTCGATGAAAATTACTTATCCGATACATATAGCTGATTTGTGTCTGGTTTAAGTTTTGGTAAAAGCTTGGTACGTTGAATGTAGATTTATATTCCGGTTTGCGTTGCGGAGTTACATTGGGCATTACAAATCATATCATTCAGGACATCGGAAGTGATCATAATGGACACAGTTTACAACAAACTGAGCAATTTCCAAGGGATGGCAGACCTTCATCGCCGTGTTGTGAAGCTGGTGAGCGTGATCATGAAAGAGAATAAAGTGAAGTCCAAGGCAAAAGGGTTTGAAATTCTTGACATCTCTGCTCATGGAACATAGCATACTCGACAAATGTCCCAAACCAAATGGCCGCCGGAAATGCGTACGATCAACTACCAATAACTCTTCCTCTTACTAAGGAAAAATACTTAGATGGATCCTCGTATGATTTGGCGTTATGCAGGAACGAATGTGGAATTTATGTCATGAAGCTCATGTCCTTGCATGAACCCCCGGAAGGGGCTGCGAAAGTGGTATGGTCACATTTCAGAATAGTTTAGCTGGTTTATGACTTGATCATCCGTCGATATGAATGCAGGACTAACACGACAACGATTTGACTATTAGATTGTAGGTGATGTTGATAGGTTGAAGCTAGTGATAAGTCTTATTAAGTGGTCTGAGAATGACATTAGGAAAGTTATATATCAGATGGTGAAGGATGATGACGCAACCAAGGGAAGCGACTGGACGACAGTGATGGTACTACGTCTGTCCCTGCAATTCGCTAGCATTCACTGTCCAGGCTAACTGTCATGATGCCAAGCTCGTTAATCAATTTCTGCAATAGATTTCCGAGGGTTGTGATTTTGAAATGTAGGGCATAATTGTGGTACTTCTGTACGATTAAGCCAGAGGCTTCTTTTTGCATTACTGCCTGGAAAATTTTGTTTTTGTAATGTACTGCATTACCAGGCGGATGTAAAAGGAAGCGATCTTGAATTGCTGACCTTCTTAAGTCTTAAGGGTACATATTTTGTTGTCCATAAACAGAGTTATCATCATAGCATACATTATCATCTATGTCCGAAGTACTTTCACCGCATACGTTACCTTCTTTTCTGATATTGATGCTAGACATTTCAAGCCGTTGAGACGTGTCGACATGACTGTCTATATTACAAGAATGAATGACGTACTGTCGACGAACCTCGTTGCCGATATTAACATTAACACGATCATCATCCTTTGTCTTAACCTCCTCGTCCCCGCAACTAAGCTCCAGCTCCGATGTCAAAGTTTCAATACTTTTCTGCAGTTGACGAAATGATTCATCCGACTTCCCGACCAAAAAGCACATACGTCTGCATGCTGTCATGAGAATACCCTGGCACAGATCTGCAACATCAACACCGTATTCCGGGCTTGAAAATCCTTCAGAGTAAATACTTTTAGCTGTCTTTGTCCACCTTTTCTTGACAAGATGAATTGGTATGGTCACGAATCCTTCTACTTTCGCTACGTGGAATAGGTGGGAACACGGATAACCAAAGGTCTCAAAATGTAAGCAGCTGCAACTTAGTTGGACAACAGACTTCGAAGATAATACTTGCACGCTCATGTGCTCACCGTCGCGATGTTGTATGTACACCCGCGCGATGTTCCCGTCGAGTAAATTTTCCACCTAAAATCTCGATTCCTTTTGTATCTCAGACTGAACCTTACGAAAAGAGGTCATGGTGTACACTCGACGTGCATCCTCCTCAAGTCGACTCAACATCGTAATTGGCCTGAACGCCTTCTGCGATGAGTTGAAATCCCGTTGATACTCCTTGTGACGAAGATCAACTACTGCACGCTCAAAGTTGTGTACGAAATCATGCAGTTTATGTTTCGCATTGACATATCCCTTCATAAAGCGATGCATTCGTTCGCAATGTTGAGTGCTTCTAAGCTCCGCCCAAAAATGTCCGTGTAAATACGTTTGCCACCACATATGTCTGCATGCATAAATCTGTTGTAGCCATCTAATGCTTACCGATCTTGTATGTGTCATCAAAGTCGACCATTCCTCTTCAACTTCTTCAGATAGTCTACTGTTATACATGAAGGACGAAATACGGGCTCGCAATCCCGGATCCTGTACACTACGCGCAATGTTCCGGCTGAAATGCCATGGACATACATGTGGCTTGCAGATGTCCAAACTTCTCTCACGGATGCAATCATCGCTCGGTCGACGTCTGTGACAACGCTAATCGAATGTTTCCCTCCCATGACCTGTGTATGAGTACACGCAGGAGCCAACTGTAGTCAGCAATGGTTTCAAAAAACATCAAGGCAGCACCAAAGACAGTAGTTTGATGATGATGATTAACACCCACGATGATGACCATTTGCATTCCATATTTGCTCGTCTTGAACGTAGAGTCTAGAGCTACTACATCGCCAAATGCTTGGTAATCAGCTATGGATGTACTATCGGCCCAATATATGCGAATGACCTCGTCTTTTTCCACAAACGTTTCAAAGGTCATACCAGTCTCACTATTCTTCCTAGAAAGGAGGTATGCAAGGACGGAATCACAACTAGCATTATCCCCAGCTGACTCTTCCTTCAGGTTTCGGTTATTGAGGTCCTTCATTAGGAAACCAACATGTGAGTGTCCACCAGATACATGTACAAGTAGTCGTATAATATCGCACTGCCTAAATCCAACTCCAAGTATTCGGCGTACAAATGTCATATCTTGGTCGGAAATGTTGCTCCTTTCTCGCATGAAATATGACAAACCATTACTCACCATTTTATGATTGTATTCCAACTGAACAGCAACCAATGTTCATTGTCCATTAACCTCGACTCTAGCTTTGAAGAAACAACTGCAACCTGTCTTGACAGACGCCCTAACCCGACTATTGGTCGTCAACACATGGGAATCGGAACATTCCCCTTCCCTTACCCACTTTCTCATTATGCATTCACTGTTTCGAAGTTTTTGACGATCTCTTTTCCTAACTGAAAAGCCATGAACCGTCGCATACATTTTAATGAACTCTTCAACTTCTTCAGTAGTACCAAATGACATACTCAACAACTGCTCTTCATTCATATCCGTGAGTATATTGAAGAAGTCATTCGTATTCTTATCACCTACAATCACATATATCACGTCATGGGGGACAGATTTGGGTGCACAAGAGTAAGCAAAGAGATGGATAAAGGGAGGAAACAGACGTTCACCATATCGTGGGTGCTCCTGGTTGAAGACAATTTCCATTTCTTCGAGGGACAGAGGAGGGAGATGATATCCCAATACAAAAACTCTCTGGACCACTGTTGCACCTGCTGATCTATGACTTTCCAATTGGGTTGTGCTCCATTATAATGTAGAATCTGCTTATACTTGCTATTGCAGCTGAATCAATACCTACAAGATTATTTCTCAGTCCTTATGAGTTGACACCGACTCATCGTAATGTGAATAACAAGTTCAGTGTAAAGTACTACTTAAACCTCGCTCTTGTGGATGAAGAGAACCGTCGATACGTTAAGCAGCACAAAGTCGTGATTTACAGACTACAGGTTGTAGGAAACTTCATCTTAATGCCGACTGCTAACCAATTGTAATGGGCAAAGGCTTCTGGTTCCATAGAATCTACCTGTTTATGAACTTACTTTTTGGGAGGCTTTCTTTCACCAGAGAAGAGGGCTTTTTCTGGTTTCGTATCTGTCCAGCATTCACTGTGGTTCGGGGAGGAAGGGTTATCGGACAGTAAAAGGAAGACAATGAACGAAAAAGGCATCGCACCTGATGTCTGGATTCTCCGTGGATCCGGGAGGAAGGGTTCTCAGACAGCAAAACGAAGCGGATGAACGACAAGGGGATCGCAACTAACATCATTATGTCAACCGAAAGGGGGGCGGAGGGCACGATCGGAGGGGACGAACGGAGGAATGCGGCTCCGAGAGGACAATCGGTCGGGACGACGGGAGAAGGAAGGTGGCTCTACGATGGAACCAACGAAGACGACGAAGACAACATTACTAATTGGGTTGGTAAAGCATTTTGTAAATTGTAATCGGCGGCAAATTGGTCATTTCACAATGACCATAGGTTAGTAATTAGGTTCGGAATTTACTGTTTAGCTTAGTAAATTACTAAAATATTTTGTAATAGTTTACCAAATTTTACCAAAATTCATTTTTAGTAATTTCCAAACAATTTTACTATATTAAACAATATTTTACTAATATTCCTAAATAAATTAGTAAATTATTACTTATTTCCGTCAAAAGCTAACCGAAAAAATTACTAAACATTGAACTTTTACTACGTAAAATTAGTACTTTTTACTAAAGATGAATAGCAAATTTTTTGTAAAAATTACTAAACAAAAAGTAGTAAATCGGATGACAATATTACTAAAAAGTTTAGTAGCAATTTACTAAACTTGAATAGTAAATTTTTCATAAAAGTTACCAAAAAAATGAAGAAATGAACGATCCTTTTCGTAAACGATTACTAAAATAATCTGAAAATAATCGAGTGAAATTACTAAACGCAAATTAGTAAGGTTTACTAACTTTGAACAGTAAAAAATTAGTAAACTTTACTAAATCTTTTACTAATTTTGAAGTGTTATTTTACTAAAAAATATCAATTTTTAGTAAACTTTACTAAAAATAAAAGCGATTTTAGTAAACTACGTAACTGTTACGTGCACGTATCGTTAGTCACTTCCGTACTGAAGATAATAATAATAATAGCAGTGCAAGTACGCCCCACAAAAGATAACAAAGAGAGAGAGAGGCAGCTAACAAAATCCGATAGATAGATAGATAGAAGATATCCAAGAGAGTAATCCAGCCTCTGGGTTTTATTATCACAATCCATATTATGCACCAGAAAGAAAATCCAAGATCCCAACAGTCATATAACCAGTACATTCCCACATAACCATTACACCCAGCTGTGGCTCCTCCACAGTATCGCCTCATTCTTCCGCCTGCTTCCACCCTTCGGGATCCTCCAACAGAAAATCATCTGATTTAAGGGGAGGAAAGCAAAGAACAATAAAACTCAACAATATGGATTGCACAACATCAAATGAAACTAACATCACTATTCCTGCCAAAGAGCCATCACCTTGGTCTGACTCCTCGGATGTCTGCTCATCCTGAAGCTCATTGGGAACCGGCACTTGAGCCGCAGGTATAGGGGGTGCCGGCTGCAGCCTTGATGGACCTGGACCCATCCCCAGAGCAGCCACATGCATGCCGGGTGCTCCGACTGGAGGCATGTGCTGAGATGGAAAGAAAGTTGGGGGGACTGCAGTCAGAGGCACACCGACTGGTATCAGTTCTCTTGGTGTTCCTATCACAGCTAGGCCATTCGAGTCCTCCCTGGGAATTAGGTCAGTCAGGAAGTCAAAGAGGTCAGTCCTGGTGATAGCTGCAAAAATATCACTCTTCTGAAGAGTCCTCCTGCAGCTCTCTTCAACATGATTCAATGCACGCTTTGTCAATTCGAGAATGAACATCTCACAAGCTTTGGCGAACAAGACAGGGACCTCAGCTGCTACCATTTTCACGTCCTCATCAACCTTCATAATCCTTTTGATTCTTGCAAGGGGGACACTGCGGTTCCTAAAATCTGTGACTCTCAGGCATTCCTCATGCTGTTTGGCCCAGAATTCCTGGAGCTGTTGCTGGAGTTGCTGCTGCTGCTGCTGGTATTGCTAGCACAGTTGGTACTGCGCGAACTGTGCTCCAGTAGGCTGAACTGGATGAACAGCCCCGACCACCGGTTGGGTGCCAGGCAGGTAAGCACACTGTCCTCCAGTTGGCTGAATGGGTGTAGTCCATAGTTGTAAAAGGCGAGAAAAGGCGACGTCTTTGGCGAAAGGCGAGGCGGGCGAGGCGATTTCGCCTTTTCTTCCCCTCGGGCGAGGCGTGGCACAAAGGCGTCGCCTTTTCTCGCCTTTCTCGCCTTTTTCTCAGACGAAAGGCAACGGAAAGGCGAGCCTTTTGTTCGCAAATCAATTGAAATAGACTAGGACCTGTTTGTAAGACATTTAAAAATCTAAGGTTCAAATTAATAAAATGACAAAAAAAATCAAAAAACCTACTTTCTGTCTCCGCTTCCCCACCTTTCGTTTCCCACCTCCTCCCCACCTCCGTTTCCCACCTCCGCTTCCCCTCCCCTCCTCCACTTCTCCTCCCTGTCTCGGTCAAATTTCGGAAGCTCAAGACAAGAGACAGCATTGAAGACAAGAGACAGCATCGATCAAGCCCTCGACAACACCAGGTATCCTAAAATCGCTGCCGAAGTCCGGGTATTAGTGGCTGTTCTCTACCGCTGGGACTGCTGCCCTGCCTCCCCCGGTATCTTCAAATCCGCCTCAGATTGGTGGACAGGAAAGACTTGCCACACATTTTGCGGCCATTATGAGTATGTGAATTGCTGCTGGTCTGGTACAGTTCACAAGATCAGGTATAAATGGTCATTATGCGAGATAGTTTCTCAGAAATCCTTCATTTTGATCTGCTAAACTATCCGATTCAGTTTGCTTTTACTGTAAATGGCAAATTTTACTACAGACTGTCTTTTTAGTCCCGTCTCTTATTCTTTTGGACCTTTGTGCAAATAGTTCTGTAGCTAGGGCAGGCCCAGTCAACGGCTGGAGTTTTATTTCCCTACCTCGTTATGAAAATCATTTGATCCATATCATCACCTGCAGGAGTTATATACAGGCGGTAACGATCGGCAAATCCTTGTGTGGTCTCCACCAGTAACCCAAGTGGTACAACAGAAGTCCTTGAACATGTCTACTTCAAATTCAAACCGAAAGGATCCCGCATGGTGTCATGGAACTCTACCAAATGCTAATGACACGAATAAAGTGAAGTGCAATTATTGCGGGAAAGTTACAAATGGTGGAATAAGTCGATTCAAAAAACACCTTGTTGGAGGTTATAAAGAAGTGAAGGCTTGTCGAGATTGCCCTCCTCCTGTTGTGGAAGAGTTGATGGAGTACATGATCAATAAGAAGGAAGCCAAGCGCAAAATGGATGCAATTCCACATTCAGATAAATTAGAAGATGAAGGAATGTTCAATGCTTCGAGTCATGCTGCATCAAATCGCACTAATGAATCTAGCTCAAGTGCAAAAAAATCAAGAGGCCCTATTGATTATTTCTATCGTGAGTGTCAAGATCAGGGTGATGATGTTGCCATTCAGAAAAAGAAACAAGACTCGAAGGAGCTTGATGCGTACTGAAAGAAGATGAGAGATGACGCAGTTCAGGCATGGTGTAGGTGGATGTATGATGCTGGAATTCTTTTTAATGCCGTCTACTATGATAGTTTCACCACTATGATACATGCAATTGGAGACTATGGGAGAAATATGAAGCCTCCTTCCTATCATGAGGTTAGAGTTACCTATTTAAATAAGGAAGTGGAACAGACAAAGGAGCTGATGAAAGGTAACATTGAAGAAAAGGAGAAGTATGGTTGTAGTTTGATGATAGATGGATGGAAAGATAGAAAAGGTAGATCTCTAATAAACTTTTTGATGAACACTCCGAAAGGAAGCATGTTTATGAAATCGATGGATGCATCAAGCTTTGCTCACACTGGTGAAAAAATGTTTGAGTTACTTGATAAATTTGTCCATGAAATTGGAGAAGAACATGTACTTCAAGTGGTGACAGATAGTGCAAGTTCAAATGTTCTTGCAGGTGAGAATCTAAATTCATCTTAAAGTGTTATTAATTCATCTTTAAGTGTTATTTATTTTACAGGAAGATTGTTGGAGGCGAAGTACCAACATTTGTATTGGACTCCATGCGCCGCCCATTGTATAGATTTGATGTGCGAAGACATCCAAGTTACCTAATTTGAAGAAAGTACACGAGCAAGGAGTAGCTTTTAACGGCTTTATATACAATCGGGCTTTTCTCTTGAACATGCTAAGAGATTTCACAAAGAAAGCTGAAATGGTGAGGCCAGCAAAAACACGATTTGCTACAGCGTTTCTAACATTGAAGAGGTTCTTGGATCAAAGGGCAAATTTGAAGAAGATGTTTACATCCGATAAGTGGAATGCCACGAAGGTTTCAAAAGAGGCATTGGGGAAAAGAATGGAGCGGATCATATTGTCTACTACCTTTTGGAATAATGTGAGATATGCGGTGAAGGTTGCTGGTCCCTTAGTGCATGTGCTTCGATTGGTTGATGGTGAGAAAAGACCAGCCATGGGATACATTTATGAGGCAATGGATCGAGCAAAGGAGGAAATCGCTGCATCTTTCTCTCACCAAGAAGAAAAATATCGACAAGTGTTTCAAATCATCGATACTCGATGGAATGTTCAGCTCCATAGACCTCTTCATGCAGCAGGCCATTTCCTCAATCCTCAATTCTTTTATTCAAATCCGAATATATTACAAGATGAAGAGATCATGACAGGATTTCATCATGCGATTCAACGACTGGTGAGGGATTTTAAAGTTCAAGATGCCATTTGTAGTGAAATGGATGTGTATTCCAGGGCTGAACGGATGTTTGGAATTCCTACTGCTATCAGACACCGAACTTGCGAACTAAAATCACCAGGTTACATTCTTTTTCGAAAACTTCTCATAACTGATTTCTCATTACTTATATTTTGCTACTTTATCATTTTACAGCTCAGTGGTGGTCATCATATGGATCTTCGACGCCAAATTTGCAAAAATTTGCTATCAAAGTTCTCAATCTTACATGTAATTCTTCCGGTTGTGAGAGAAACTGGAGTGTATTTGAGCATGTGAGTAAATTAAATTCTTAGCTTTAGCTCCTTTAACGTAATTTAAAATATTAGATGTGCTTATGCACATGTTTCTATGTGTGCAGCTTCACTCCAAAAGGAGGAATCGTTTGGACCATGAAAGACTGAGTATGTTGGTTTATATGAAGTACAATAGGGCTTTGAGGCGTCGATATCTAATGCGGAAGAATCTTGATCCAATTATCTTACCAGAAGTTGATGGAATTGAAACTTCGGAATGGAAGACAGGAATTATGGAAGATGAGGATGATGATGAGGAGAACGAACGTGTATTCAGTGATGATGAAGCCTTCACATGGGGTCTTGCTACAAAAGCAAGCGAGGCTAACGAACCGTTGTATGTCACTAGATCTTCTCAACCCTCAATTACTTTAAAACGGTATGCTGCAGGAAAGGAAAAACAAGTAGCGAAGGGAACTTCGGCAGCAAGGATAGAAGATGTCGCTGAGCTTCGAGGGAAAAAAAAAGGTTGATGTGGCAAATGAAGAGGTTTTTGAAGAATTTGATGAAAATGAGGAGCAAGAGCAAGATCCGGAAGGCTACAAAAGTTCTAGCGGGGATGATAGTGTGCCTTTATCTGCTTCGGATGATGATGTAGACCTTGTGTAATGTTTGATTAGTATATTTTGCGTATGAAGCTTGTTGGTTATGGACTTATGAAGTTTCTATATTTCTGAGAATGATGATGATGTAGGTTGATCAACCTTGAATGATGATGATTATATTATGGATCCATTTCAACTTTTTATATTTGAAATCATTTCATTATTTTTACGTACATCGCCTTTGTTCAAAAGGCGAGCGCCTTTCGCCTCGCCTCTCGCCTCTGGCGGGCGAGGGCTTGTCGCCTCGCCCCGCCTATCGCCATTAACAACTATGGTGTAGCCCCAACCACTGGCTGGGGAATGGTCGCAGAATTTGAGGACCCTGGCTGGTAAACAGAGGCTGTCCTAGTTAACTGAACGGAATGAGCATTCCCAACCCCTGGACGGGCAATGGTCACAAAATTTTCGGACCCTCTTGCAGGGCCTGGCTGGTAAGTAGACGGAGCTCCAGTTTGCTGAAAGGGATGAGCAGCCCCGACCCTCGGCTGGGCCATGGCCATCAAATTTGGGGACCCTGTCACAGCAGGGCCTGGCCGGTAAGAATACTGTTCTCCAGTAGGTTGAATGGGATAACCAGCCTGCACCATTGGCTGGGAAATGGTCACAAAATTTGGGGTTCCTGTCACAGGGCCTGGCTGGTAAGGAGATGGACCTCCAGTTGACTGAACTGGTTGAGCAGCCTCGACCGCTGGCTGGGCCATGGTCATCAAATTTGGGGACCCTGTCATGGGCCCTGGCAGGTAAGCAGATGCACCTCCAGTCGGCTGAACCGGTTGAGCAGCCCTGACCGCCGGCTGGGCCATGGTCATCAAATTTGGGGACCCTGCACGAGGCCTGGCAGGTAAGTAGATGCACCTCCAGTCAGATGAACCGGTTGAGCAAACCCGACTGCCGGCTGGGCCATGGTCATCAAATTTGGGGACCTTGTCACGGGGCCTGCCAGGTAAGCAGATGCACCTCCAGTCGGATGAACCGGTTGAGCAGCCCCGACCACCGGCTGGGCCATGGGCATCAAATTTGGGGACCTTGTCACAGGGCCCGACTGATAAGCAGATGGGAGCTCCATGTGGCTGAACCGGTTGAGCAGACCCGACCACCTGCTGGGCCACGGTCATCAAATTTGGGGACCCTGAAACAGGGCCTAGCTGGTAAGAAGATGGAGCTCCTGGAACTCCACGTGGCTGAATGGAATGAGCAGCACCGACCACTGGCTGGGTCATAGTCATCAAATTTGGGGACCCTGTCACAGGGCCTGGCTGGTAAGAAAACTGTGCTCCATTAGGTTGAATGGGATAACCAGCCTGGACCATTGGCTGGGCAATGTTCACAAAATTTGGGGATCCCGTCACAGGGCCTTCATGGTAAGCAGATGATGCATATGGCACTAGGTCCGTGCTAGCAACGTTAACCGTAAACTAGAGATAGATCAGATCCTTCTTGTTGGTGCTGGTCCATCTTGAGCTGAAAGATATTTCATCATAACAAGTGTTCAAAGTATTCTTAACAACAATCATAATATGGGCATGGAACTACAATCATACACTTTCTTACCAATGAGAAACAAAATTCAAATGAGAAAGTAACAATTCATTCATTTTGTTTCATGTAAAAGATTTGTTCCAATTGCACAGAAAAGCATTGAGAATCCTCATGAAAAAGTTACATAACTGCTGATCAATTCCTAGTTCATTAAGGAACGAAGGACTACAACCTTCAATCCAAAGAATAAGAGGTGTTCCACAAGGAGATTGACAAGTCCCGAAAAAGATTAGCACACAAGGTTTCCAGAGATGAAGTCCCATCATTGCAAAGATAAACAAAATCAGATCTACATTTTGTGGATGCCAATACCATGTAGATCTTACCTATTTAATAAGCCAACTCAGATTGATTCCTTAATCTGTTGCCTGATTGAAAGATAGACAGCAATAGAAAATTAATTGTTCATGGAAGAAATACATCCAGATATTCAAATTTTCCATCCCAGCAACAGCTATATCAATACGCAATCAACATGGAAAGAAGACTCACAGAAATCAAATGCTTCTACGCTCTGATTGCTAGAACAACCCTCGGATGCTGTTCGGACACCATTAAAATTGCCACAGCATGTCTGGAGAATTTTCCAAAGGAAAAGCAGAAAATAATTCCAAAAACCACTACGATTGCTTTGATTTCATCACTCGTACCATTTCCACTAGGCAGCATCACTAAGTCTACCAATTTGAGCAAGGTACGAATCAGAGAGCAAGATACGAATCAGACTCCTCTGAGGGTTTAACCACAGTGAATAACCAAGGAAATCCGACAATAAAATAATAAATGAGGGAGAATATATCAAGATCATGAATCATCCAAGAGAACAATTACCATAGGAAGAGGATGGAATGAGCAGCTGATCGGTCCGTGGCTTGAAACGATGAAAGGTTCACAAAAGGACCGTGACAGACTTACAAAATTACCCTAACTTATACACATGCAAACTGACAGGTTCTCGCTTTCCCCCCGGTACCTTCCAAATAACATGAATGCAAAATTAAATATAATGACCAATGGCACGTTGGAAAACCTTCTTTTCCTCATTTCACTCTCCACATCAGTGGTGTGGTGTTTATGTCTATGCACTTGTTTCTTGGTGAGTACTATCCTCGATGGCCATTTTCATAAAGTTATGACGCTGACAAACCAAGCGTGACGACAAAATAGGATCATATTTTCACCCAACTGTTGCCTGTTGTCACAGTTCAGAAGGCACTCTCAATTCACTAATCATTTGAGATAATCTAATATAATTGAAATGTTCTTAGAATCCTCGCACAAAGACAATCATATATAATAAAAAAAATCAAAAAAATACATGATAGCGCATGTTGTCAGTGTGTCGGGATTACAAGCAGGACTGTCATCAATCCCCCTCTTATTATGAATGGAGAAGTTAGAATCAACAGAAAATTTTGCAGTATAACTAGTTTATGAACAAAAAATCAAGAGGGAAGGGGTTACTTACCTAAATGCAATGAGGAGATATAATCTTGACAGGATTTACCAAGAAAGAATCCATTGTGCCTGATCTTATAGAGAAATCGAAAGCTATCCAATTCCCTGACATGGAAAAGACGAAGAAACATCAATATGAAAAGAGAGAATGTCAGAACTTAGAGTTGCATAAAACTGTGTAGGAGGGCTGCCGAAATCCTGAAGCAAAATGGCAGGTAACACAAGCCGTGATGACATGATAGGGGAACACATCTCTCGGTCACTAACTTGCTGAAACGGAACTAAATTAAAAGCAAGGCAGGGAAGAATTTAGCCGGATATTTAGTTAAAATAGTAACGATATAAATTAGCAGCACAACCGGCTTTACTCTGATGCACTCTAAAACAGCAGGTCTAATCAGACAGGCATGCATCACCAACTACAAAAGCAGCCGCAACATACCAACGGCTGAAACTCCAGAGAGCAGCAGACAACATCATCATCAACGTCAGTAGCAGTCTTCATCTTCGGCTCCCTCCCCAGCATCAAAGTGTTAGCCGCCGAACCTGAGACTTAACCACACAGAAAGCAGGCTGTTGTTATTAGAGTGAGAAGCGGCAACAAACTACTCTCTTAATTCGAAATAATAAACCACCGGGAACCAACCTTTCTCGACAAGCCTTCGTCGTAGACGATCTGATTCGAGGGGATGCGAATGGATTTTTCGCAGCAGCAGCAACCGCCTTAGGGCTCAGGAATCGGCAACTTTTACTTTTCTCAGAAACAATCCAATAAGAACTCGTGAATAATAATAAAAATAAATAAAAGAAAATAAAAACATTTGTTAAAAAACATATAATACAATTTAATAAGAAATTATTAAAATTTGTTTACCTGCTGCTCTTATTAGGGGGCCGAACCGGCTCATATCCTCGTCGGCCTTCATGATCTTCTTAATCCTCGCCATGGTTGGCCCAAAAAATGCCTGGAGCTGTTGCTGGGAGGAGGGAGGGAACTACAAAGAGAAGTGATTTTGATTTAAGTTTCCTGGGTTTTGTTTTAGATTAGTTAGAGAAATTTTTATATTGTTGTTAGGCCAAATTATCAATTCTATCCTGAACTTTGGCCCGTTTTTCTGTTCTACCCAGAACTTTCAATAATATCATCAGCTAGCCTCACGTTTGTCCGTTATCTTAAAAATAATCTCCGTCCACCCGACCCTCGGACGGAATCTGACGTGGCGATGACCTGTCCCTTGACGCTGTTTAACCGCTGTCTATCAGCTGACATGTCAAATTGAAAACCCTAAATAATTTTTCCCATTTGCGATTTCCCAAATTGAAAACCCTAAATTAATTTTTTTCCCTAAATCGGCCCCAAATCAGACAATCTCGCACCAAACCAGACCAAATTCGCCCAAATTCCCCCTCCCCCGCAGCAGCCTCCTCCCCCTCCACCGCAGCAGCCCTCTCCCCCGCAGTAGCCTCCGCCCCCTCCACCGCATCCGCCCCCTTCCCCGTAGCAGCCTCCTCCCCCATCCCCCGCAGCAGCCTCCTCCCCCGTAGCAGTCCCCTCCCCTCGTCACAGCCCCGTCCCCCGCCGTAGTCTGCAATTTGTGGTCGTTGTCGTTGTTCTTAGGGTAGTTATTGACATATAATGTTGTTGTTGTTTGTCTGCATATGTGACAGTAGGGCAGTAGGACAGTAGGACGTTACTAGCAGCAATGTCTAGCGGACGTGACAGTAGGACAAGCAGCATCATGGATAGTTCGAGCTGCATTGAGAAGAACAAGAATGTGAAGTGCTTCTGCGGTCCGGAATGCGTTATCAGGATTGCTCATACTGAAATGAACAATGGGAGAAGATTCTTTGGCTGCTGTAGATACAAGTTTGATGGAGGGTGTGGATTTTTTCTGTGGGTGGATACTCCTAGGTTGATGAAGCAATTTGAGGAAGAAGTAGCCCTTGCTGAAAATTCAACCCTAGAAGCACGTTTAAGGACAATGGAGATACAGTTGGCTAAAGTTGAAGAAAATGTGAAAGATATGAAGTTATTATGTATTATTGGAATTGTCATATGTGTTGGGATAATTTTATGTGTGTTAGCGAAGTAGTTGGAATAATATGGAGTTGTTTAGTGTTGTTTATCCAATCAATGTACAAGAACTTGGACCATGATGTTCCAAATAATATGGAATGTGTCGTTTTTTAATATGTTGTTTGAAACAACTTGTTTGAAACATGTCCATGCTTGTTTGCAGATCACAACAACCCAAGTTTGACAGTTTTGTACGACTACTAGTAATGTATAAATTATAAAAAATACCCATGAACTTTGCTTGTTTGAAACTGTTCAATGCACACAATCGGTCAATGCTTGTTTGAAACTGGCTAAAATTGATTAAAACTTGTTTAAAACATGTTCATGCTTGTTTGCAGATCACAACAACCCAAGTTTGACAGTTTTTAAAGACTACAACAAAAGCTAAAATTATCAAAAATACCCTGAACTCATCCTGTGTATCCGATTAACCCAGTACTCTGTTTGTTTACAATCCCTCCAATGTACACAACATGTCAATGCTTGTTTGAATATTAAAACAACAAGACAGAAGCTGAGTTTTACAGACAAAACCCAAGTCTTACAGACATACAGATAGACATCTGCCTCTTAACATACATATTATAGGACATACAGACAGGACATTGTGCCAGATTACAGGACATACAGCCAGCCAAATAATAGCCAGACAGGCAACCAGATTACAGCCTAGACAGCAAGCCAAGACAGATAACAACCAGACAGTATAGCCAGCCTAATACAACAAGCCAAGACAGATTACAGCAAGCCAAGACAGCCAACTACAGCCAGCCCAAACGGATTTCAGACAGACAGCTAAGGACAGCCAGCCCAGTCAAGCATTTGTAGAGGCCTCCATGGTTGCTCCAACAACAGAAGAGGACTGCGTTGTAGATGTGCCTATATTATAACTGCTTTGGGTATGGCTGGTGCTACCTACTTCGACATGAGATGTGGCTGAAAAAATGGCTCCTCTTCCAGTATTTCCTCTGCCACCTCTTCCCCTGCTTCCTCTTGGTCGGCCTCCTCGTCCCCTTCCATATGGTCCAATTCCAGCTTGCTCTCTTCCAGAAGAAACCTGTTAAATAAAAAAATCAGTGTTTGTGAAATGACAGGAGGTAGGACAAAAAACCATAGGCTTTACCTGACCACTAGCAGGAGCTGTTTCTGAAATGACCAGTGCTTGTGCCTCATTGTCGATAGTTGTCTTGCATCTTCTCTTGTTGTGACCATATAACTTACATCTGCTGCACTTGATCTCACCTCCTTTTTTAGACAATCTCGTTTGGTTCTTTGGTTCTTCTTTGGCTCCCTTCTTGCGATTCTTCTTTAGTCTCCCTGGCCTAGTCTTAAATGGAGGAGGCTGAATAGGTTCGCCAGTGTCTTCTGGCCAGTTGTTTTCTCCTTCCATTGGAGTCAGTGGATGCTGATATGCCATCATGTAGTATGGTTTTTTGAAATACTCATGCACATAAGATTCAACTTCATGCTTCATGAAGTTGATGCATGCATTGCCATGACAACAAGGAATGCCCGTCAACTCCCATTCCCTACAGCTACAAGCCTTAGCATTTAGATCAACAACGTATTTCTCTTGTCTACGAACTACTTCAAATTTTTCACCAATAGCTGGCCTAGGAACCCATAAACCAGCAAACACTTTCAAAGCCTCAACCTTTTTCCTAATTTCTGGACATATGTCATCCTCCCGAACATCAAACAATTTCAACTTATGGTACATTCTCTCCATCAAACACGATATAATGTCATCCAACATCTCTACAATAGGCTTAGTCCTAGTAACAACAATGTAACTGTTAAACGTCTCACATAGATTGTTGTCAGTTGCATCGCATTTGACAGATGTACCAAAAAAAACCTGCAAATAACATACAACGCATATTCTAAGTGAATGGCTAGACAATTACAAGTCAATTGACAGTTAATTGTTATAGAAAACTAACCTTACAGAAATGTTCTGGCCCCTGTTTGAGGAAATCTTGGGTTGCCTCAGGAGACAAAGTGGTCATGTTAGCCAATGCTTTCTTATACGCTGTTTCATGTGTGCTTTTTACAGCGGTCCAGAAACACTTCTTCAATAGTTGTCCACGGTGAGTGCTCTTCCAATTGGCATATACATGTCTAGCACAATTTCTGTGCTCAGCCAATGGTGCTAAATCAACAACGGCATTTATCAAGCCCTGTTTCAGAAGTTCGTATAACAGTTAACATTAAAGTGAAATGAGAAGTATAATAGAAATACTGAAAGGATGTTTACCTTCTGTTTATCGCTAATGAATGTCCAACCATTCCCATCGTTAACTGCAAGGTCATGAAATAACAAGGACATGAACCACAACTATGACTGGGTGTTCTCTCCCTCCACAACTGCCCAAGCAACAGGGAACATGTTATTGTTCCCATCTCTACAAACGGCAGACAGCAAAATACCTCCAGCATTGGTCTTCAAAAAAGTCCCATCAAACCACACTATCTTCCTACATCCAAGCCTAAAGCCCTTCCTCAGCTCACCGAAGCCTACATAGAACTTCTTAAATGTATTGAAGAGGCCTAAACTAGGGGTTACTTCCAGATCAAGCTTGAAAGTCCCATCGGGACTCTTCTTGCCGAGAAAAGCTACAAAAGACCTGATTTTCTTATAGTGCTCCTCCATAGTTCCATTTACAATCCTCTGTGCATACCATTTTACACGATAAACCTGCAACTTGTTAACTTGAACACTATATTTCTCCATCAAGTCAGCCATCACATCTCTAGCTCTCATTGTATCCAAGGGTCTATTCATTCTAATGAATTCCCTAGCTAGCCATTTCACAGTAGCTTGTCTGTTTTTCAACGATCTAGTGCATTTATGCTCTAAATGACAAGCTTTTACCGCAACAGTCAAATCCCTCTACATCCAGCTAGCATATACTCTCCAAGGACACCAGTCTTGACATACTACTTCCATTCTCCTCGGTTCAACTCTAGCCCATTTCAAATTTACTCCATCCACAATACCATAGTCCTGAATAGCTTCCTTGAACTGTTCTGGACTGTCAAATTTTAACCCAACTTCAAAATTTAGAGTCCTATGATCACAATCGGGTTCGTAAATCTTCTCAACAGGTCTAGATACACCATCATCATCATCAGAATTGTATTGAGGGAGCTCAGCATCAGAATCAACATAATCAGACTCAACAGCTTGACCAACATTCAAGTTAACATCATTAGCTACATCGGCAAAACCAATGTCATCATCCACAGAAACATCATCCGCTGCTACCTCCCTATGATCCTCAACTTCTTCCGGATCACTTTCATGAACTCATCTCCTTCAACGTAAATATCAATGCTTTAATGTTGAAGTAACAAATCAACCAACTCACGCAATTGTGCATCACTCGACAATTCAACCAAACCCTCAGCTAAACTCTTTCCAGGTTTATGAAACCACATCCTGGTCGCCTCATATCCACACATTCTCACAAAACTCTTAACCGTGAAGTAGCCTAGCTTATCCACATCAACATTGTGGAATGTTTCACTTCTGCCACCTACATAACTAACCCGCCCCGATAAATGAAGTTTTCCGCTGACATGCAAAACAAGATGGCCCCTACCTTCTTCCATATCTATAACAATCAACCAAACCCAATCTGCCTCAGGAAAGAACTTAATAAACACAGTCAAACTAATTACCATTACACAATAAACCAATCTGCCTCCAATTACAATCAACCAACTACAATCAACCAATTACAATCCAAACCAATCTGCCTCCAATTATTATCCAAATCAATCTCACAACTTACCTGAGTTGCGTGGAGAGGGTTGCTGCTGAGGCGGGGGAGGGGGCCGCTACTGAGGCGGGGAAGGGGGCTGCTGCGAACGGGATGGAGTTAGGGCTTCTGATTTGGGGGCGATTCGGGGAGGTAGTTAGGGCTTCCGATTTGGGGGCGATTCGGCGAGGGAAGGGGCTGCTACTGATTTGGGGGTGGAATTAGGGTGTAGGGTAAATTGATTTTGGGGCGATTTCGGCGATTTGGGGAGTTAGGCTTCTAATTGCCGACGTGGCTACACGTGGGTAACACGTGTAAGCCATGTCATGCCATGTCAGCTGATAGACGGCGGTTAAACAGCGTCAAGGGACAGGTCCTCGCCACGTCAGATTCCGTCCGAGGGTCGGGTGGACGGAGGTTATTTTTGAGATAACGGACAAACGTGAGGCTAGCTGATGATATTATTGAAAGTTCTGGGTAGATCGGAAAAATGGGCCAAAGTTTAGGGTAGAATTGATAATTTGGCCTTGTTGTAAAATAATGAAACAAGAAGGAACAATATTGAGAGAATATACAAGAGAAAGAACGTAGAAAGGGGGAAATAGTTTCTTTATTGATTTCGATCGAAGGTACGAAATACTTCTTACAAGTCCCTCTATTTGTAGTATAACCAAATGAAACGTCTCGGTATATGAAGAGTCTCGGTATATGAAGGGTCTTGATGGATGAAAAGTCTCGGCGGGCGAAGAGTCTCGGCAGTTACTACTCGGAGTCATAATGGCATTCACAATTATTCATAATATACTCCCTTGAATGAACATTATGATTTTGCCTCGTTAAAAACCTTTTCCCAAAAAACCCTATGGGAAAAAAAACCGCGGTCAAGGAAAAAAGAGTACAATATTTTTACTCCTCATCTTCATAGCTTCATCGTAGATCTACAAGTCTACGCATATTGATTTTATGTCTAAGCCTCTAAAAGGTCGTCGCAGGCAAAGCCTTTGTAAATAAATTTGTCAGATTATCTGAAGAATGAATTTGTTGAATGCCAATATCACCACTCTTCTGGAGATCGTGAGTGAAAAAGAATTTTGGTAATGTATTTCGTTCTATCGCCTTTGATGTATACTCCTTTCAGTTGAGTAATGCAAGCAACATTATCCTCATATATTGTCGTCGGGACATTCTTATTTGCACGTAAACCATATGATTCTCTAATGTGATGTATAACAGATCTCAACCATACACATTCTTTCCATGCTTCATGAATAGTAGATGTGGCAGTAATAGTCTGCTTCATAGATCTCCAAGATACAGCAGTACCACCACATGTGAATACATAACCCGATTGAGATTTACCATTATGAGGATCGGATAAATATCATGCATCTGCATATCCTACCAATTTTGCTTCAGGCGTATAAGGATAATATAAACCCATATCCATTGTACCTCAAAGATATCTAAATATGTGTTTTATCCCATTCCAATGTCTCCTTGTAGGATATGACCTATATCTTGCTAATAAATTTACAGCAAACGATATATCAGGTCTAGTATGACTAGCAAGATACATTAGTTCTCCAATAGCACTAAGATATGGTACTTCAGGACCAATTAGTTCTTCATCATTCATTCGAGGTCGAAATGGGTCTTTATTTACATCAAGCGATCTCACGACCATTGAACTACTCAAGGGATGCGCTTTATCCATATAAAATCTTTTTAACACCTTTAATGTATAAGCAGATCAGATTGATGGACGAAAATTCCATTTTCTAAATGCTCAATCTTCAAGCAAAGACATAACTTTGTTTTCCCGAGATCTTTCATCTCAAATTCTTTCATCAGTGGTTCCAATAATATTCAGATCGTAAATATAGATCGCAATTATTACAAATTGTGATGCAGATCTCTTAATAAACACACATGAACATATTGGATCATTTTGATATCCATATTTCAATAAATATTCTCTGAGACGTTTATATCACATACGTCCAGATTGTTTCAATCCATATAAAGATCTGCATAATTTGACAGAGTAAAGTTCTCGACGATTTGAATTACATGTTTCTGGCATTTTGAATCCTTCAGGGAGTTTCATGTATATGTCGTTCTCAAGAGAGCTATATAAGTATGCTGTAACAACATTCATCAATCACATCTCCAATTTCTCATGAATTGATAAACTTATCAGATATCTAAATGTTGTTACATCAACCACGGGAGAATATGTCTCATCATAATCAATACCAGGTCTCTACGAGAATCCCTGGGCAACAAGTCGTGCCTAATATCTGACAATCTCATTTTTCTCATTTCTTTTTCTTACAAATACCTATTTAAAACCGATCGGGTTTACACCTTCAGGTGTACGAATAACAAGTCCAAAAACTTTATGCTTTGCGAGCGATTTTAGCTATGTTTCAATCACATCTTTCCATTTTGGCCAATAATTTCTTTGTCTATATTCTTCAACAGACTTTGGTTCAAGATCCTTGTTATCATTTATAATATCGCATGCTATAACATATGCAAACTTTTCATCGACGTCGATTTCATCTCGATTTCATCTTTTTCCAGTCAAAACACAGTTTATAGAGATCTCTTCATTTTTCAGGTACCTGTGATTCTTCCAGAATCATTTTCTCAATGACTGGACGCTCTTCTGGAGTAATAGTTTCCTCAGTTTTGAGCCTTTACATCTTTTCTTTTTCAAGGATTTTTATCTTTGGAACCGACTGGTCTACCATGTTCACTTGCATTTTAAGCTCATTAGCAATACTACGTTGTCCTTCAGGGACATCAATTCTTATTGGAACATTTGCAGCAAGAATACAAGTCTTTGTCACTTTCTTAGGGTCAGTAAAAGCATCTAGCAATTGATTTGTTAAGTTTTACAAGTGAATAATTTTCTGAACTTCGAGTTCTGATTGTTTTGTTCGAGGATCATAGTGAGCCAATGATAACTTACGTCAGATTATTTCCTTTTCCAACTGCTTATTTTTTCCTTTTAATGTTGGAAATATCATTTCATTAAAGTGACAATCGGCAAATTAATTGCAGAGTCATTGATAAAACTGCTTATTAAATATCTTTTCATTAAAGACCCTGATTTTTGATCGTGACAGCCAAATTATCAACTTCCCTTGGGAACAAGCGCCACAAGAAAATTCATTGGGGAGAAAAATCTTCTGGTTTCTCAATGAATACTCACACAAATGATTAATTATTCTTCGCATCATTATAGCTCTAGGATGCCCCAATCGATCATGCCATGTAATAAAATTATTTTGATCGACAAACTTCCGGTTTGTAACAATATGTACTTCGTCAACTCTTATATTTGTGAAATATAGTCTAGAGGAAAATGCGAGTAGTTTTTCTAATATACATTTCTTACCGGCGATGATATTTGTAATACACAAATATTCCTTTTCATTTTCATTTGAAGTCTCCATGTGATATCCATTTCTGCGGATATCTTTAAAACTCAATAAATTTCTTTGAGACTTAGAGGAATATAGCGCATTATCGATACGAATATTTATTCCTCTGGACAGTAAGATATTTTCTCTTTCGGAGTCCTCAATAATTTTTGTAGTTCCAGATATCGTAGTCATACTTATTTCATTCATTACCAATACGATAAAGAATTTCTTATTTTTCAAAATAGTATGTGTTGATACTATCCACAAGACAAGTGCATTTCTCATTGGTCGAGAATTCGCTTCTGGAAATCTCCATTTACGATTTAATGATATACATAATTATAAATTAATAATAAATATGGTAAAATCGTCGAGTTGTTTGCGGCTCAGTGGTTAAATTGTATGAGTTAGAATCAAAAGGTTGTGGGTTCAAATTCCAAGTATGAAAATTTTCAACGGTTTCTTATAAAAAAATTTAGTTACTAAAATTCATAAAAGAAAAAACATAAAATTAGAAGACGTAATAAGACTTTTATTTCATGCTCGACGAGAGAGTCATCTACATAAAATAAAATAAAAACTTTAGATGACATCATTTTTATTTTCAAGCTCAATAAGAAAATCGGTTACATCAAACTGAGAGAAGTCATCGAGTCCAAAATCTATTTTGCCATCACCGGAAGTAAAGTTTGTCTCCTTCGCCATTTTTCCTTGTTCGGAAACAAAGTTTGTCTCGATCACCCTTTTTCCTTTTAGTGACTCCTGATAGAGATCAGCCAAATATTTTAGTGTTCGACAGGTACGTGACCAATGACCCTTCATGCCTCTTTATCATTTTCCCCTTTTCCACATATTGGGGGCCATTGTTGAGAAAATGTCGACTACCACCACATCCACGATTGTAACCACGTCCACGTCCATTTCTGAGGCCTCGATTGGGGCCACAACCAAGACGTCCTCCATAATTATATGTTGTCACATTCACTTCAGGGAATGGAGCAGATCCTGTCAGACGGGTCTCATGATTCTTCATCAGAAGGTCATCATTTTGTTCAGCCAACAAGAGACATGAAATCAATTTAGAATACTTCTCAAAACCTTTTGCACGATATTGCTGCTGCAGGAGCACATTCGATGCAAGAAAAGTGGAGAATGTTTTTTCTAACATATCTCCATCAATAATAATTTCTCCACATCATTTTAATTGAGAAGTAATTCGAAATAATGCTGAATTGTATTCGCTCACTGATTTAAAATCTTGAAGGCGCAAATGCAACCAATCAAACTGAGCCTTCGGAAGAATGATCATTTTAAAATGAACATACCTTTCTTTCAAACTATTCCATAGAATCAAGGGATCTTTCACGGTGATGTAGGAAATTTATAATGAATTATAAATAGAGGGCCTTGTAAGAAGTATTTTGTACATTTTGATTGAAATCAATAAAGGATTCCCCTTTGCTCTTTCTCACTCATGTTCCCTCGTTTCTTTCGTCTTGTCTACGTTCTTTATTTTATAATACGTTATCAACACGATTCTCTCGTTTTCGAAGAAAATGGCAAGTTTCCCTCCTTGTTCATGGTAGCCAAGTTTTCCTCCTCATCCGTGGAAGCCAAGTCGATCTAGGTTGACAACGGTATCCTCGAAAAAACTTTCAATCTCATTTCCTTTTATCTCATCATTTATTTTCTCTTATAGTCATCATGTCGAGCCTCACGAATTTGGAATTCACGGCCCTTGACATCACCGAAAGGAATTACCTCTCATGGATTTTAGATGCTGAAATTTATTTGGCAGCCAATGGTCTTGGAAACACCATCAAAGACCAAAACACGGCATCCAGCCAATGGTCTTGGGCATGTGATAGATTCCCACATATAGCACCGCTAAGACGTCGGATCCCATTTGTAGAGGATATGCCTTTGAGCTACCGCTGGGCCGTTGCAAAGGATGTGCGCACAGTGACTACCCATGTTCTTTCCTCATACAGAGATGCCGTCGATAGCAAAGCATGGATCATGTAAACTTTACGATTCAATAAAGCAATTTCATTTTATTATATCGTATCTTCCTCACACATTCACATTGAAATATGCAGGTTATTTGGCATCCTTACTCGGAAGAGTTGATAACCATGCTTCCAAACTATTGCTGATTAGGAGAGGATATTTGACATACTCGAGTCCCTCTCATTTGCATCTACGTTATGGAGTGGCATTACTCGGGCAGAGTGATCCACCAGTTTGCCGATCAGCAGCTTGTGCCGGAGCAATGCGACACCAGCAAGGTCCTCCATCGGATGGATTTGCGCAACAAGACTATGAATAACTGGAAGGAGATCCACCAGGAGTTTGTGGAGCTGTGGCAAGATCGGTTGAACAAGGTCGCACCGCTTGTTTAGGAGTCTCGCATTAAATACTCCAAATGGTATGCGAGGTACATCAAACAGTACATTTCGCACACTAGCTCCATGCTAGGCACAATGGTAAGTCTTTTGCAATTTCTCATTCCATTTTTCAACTATAACCTATACTCATTTCTGTCGTGCTTATTTGTGATATAAATGAGGAATTTTCGAAAGATTAAGCTTCGTTCCGATCAGCCCGAACTCGCGTCTCTTGCCGAGGAGTCTATGTAGACGATGATGGAGTACGCATCGGTAGGATTATATAGTCGCACCGGCGGTCTGGGAGAACAACCTACATATGAGTTCTTACTGCAACATGGTGGACAGCCTATGCATGAAGATCATCCTCACATGGACGATGCAGAAAAGGAGAATGAAGATGAGGAGGTGCCACCCGCATATGAAGATCCCATATTTGACGAGGGTGACATGAAGTGCGAGAAGGCATGCTCATCTCGCAAGTAACACACATTGATGCCGATTACAACACACCTCACTTCGAGGTTGGGTCAAGTTCGACCTCGGGAGCTTCGATTAAAGCGACGAGAAAATTCGGGTAGGTTCACTACAACTTTGATGTTCGTTTCAGTTAAACTCACGTAACTCAACTAATATAAGTTTTCCAGGTACAACCATTCACATCAAGGAGAAAGACCTTCTCATACCATGCAACTGTACTCGGAGGATTCATCGGAGCAGCCTCACGCCCCAGATCCCGTCATCATGCCTTATGTCATGAGGAGATCGACTAGGCGTAGGGGGAATTAGTGATGTTTGTAAACATTTGTAACACATGTATTCTGGGTTTTTTATATTTGGATTGTACGGATGTTTTTTGATACATTTTGGGTTGTTTTCAGGATATATTTATGTTTTTTGGATTGTATTTTCGGTTTTTATGAATATGAGTATCTGGTGAGAAAGGGCCATAAAACCCGCCCTCTCACTTGTGGTGTTAAGTGAGGGGCGGGTTTCAAAACCCGCCCTCCATCAAACGCGAACGAGAGTCCGTCCCCCTTAGAAGGACGGATTTTGAAAACCCACCCCCAGCAGACGCCCACTCCTTATCTTTTTATGCGAAGAATTTCACCAAGGCACGGTGGGAAAAATCGCAGGTCCGACGGGAACCATTGCATTGGTGTCAGCTGCTCAGTGCAGAACTTAGTGCACTACAGCTCTAGCCCTGGTAAGTACCAAATGGTGGATATTGGCCTGGGAGTAAGGTTCAGCACCTAGTTGCCTCCCATGGGTCAAGCTTTAACGACATCCCAAACTCAATGTTCCGACTTCTATCTGTGAACAACTGTCTAAACGTGTCTGTGAATTCTTTTCACAATCAGGAACTCTATACCCCCTAGGCAGAGGATATTCCCTGTCAATATAGGCAGGACAAGGACTCCTGTATAAACCAGGATCCTCTTGCCTGACTACTCCAGGTACCATCTGCTCCAAAACCTGAGCGAAGCCATACATTGCGCCTTTCCACACGCCACACAACTCCCATAAAGGAATTTTTCCTGTCTACAGGGGTGCTTGGCTTCGTCGCGGCGCTTGGTCTACTCAAAGCACTAAGCTGTTCCAGAATCTGAGCCATGTTGTCTTGCAACCCAGTGATATGTCTGTCCATTAGGTTCCTCATATCATTGAATTCTTTATGGAATTCAATTCTGGAAATAAACTCAGAAGGAGTATGACCTCCAGAATCGGATTGATTCCCGGTTTTCTTGCTTCTTAGAGCCGTGATCTCGACATTTAAGTCGGCTGGTGGGTGCTGATCATCTCCGTCCAATGGAAGAGGAGGAAGATTGCGAGCAGCTCCACTCCTGGTATTCTTTGCCATCTGAAAACTTTAAGTTTCACGACTCCCACTGTGGTCGCCAAAAACGTGTTCGGTAGGAAACGGATCACGCCGGAAATATTTGGCAATAAGACTCACAGGGATTTGTAGATGTGGTCGCCAGTAGGTAATTGAAGAAATATGATTGAATGCAAATGTTTTTACACGAAGTAAAGAAAGCTTACAGCCATAAAAGTAAAAATAATGACGGTGGTAAGGTCGTAGACTGGCTACAGTGCTCCGTAGACTTGGAGCGTCGTCGTAGACTTGATGGCAGAGCGCTGTAGACTTGCTGCTGGACTTGATGTACTGGATGTGGTAGGGTGCTGAGGCGGACGTGGACACCAAGGCTGCGGTGGCTGACCCTGGCAGAGGCGTCGAAGGCGGAGATGTGTACTGGGACTACGGTGGCTCGTCCTGGCATTGGAGTCGAAGACGGTAGTGCGTGCCGGGACTACGGTGGCTCGTCCTGGCATTGGAGTCGAATGCGAGGGACTGTTACCAGAGTTAGGGTTGCTCACTCTGGTGGTGGAAGTGAAGGCGGGGATTTGTTGCCCGAGCTACGGTTGCTCACTCTGACGGTGGAAGTGAAGGCCAATGAAACCTTATGGGTTTCTCCCCGGTTAGGAAATCCTAACAATCTAACAACTAAGGGGTGACGAGCAAGATAAGCTTCTGTTGGCTGATTTATTCGTGATTTTCTATTAGGGAGATCTTCTCCCTTTTATACCCGGTCTGTTACGACCTTCTGGAGATTTTCTAGACTCGATTCTCCCCATGAATCTCGGAGCTAACTGACTTCCACTCGTTTGATCGTGGGTTGTAAATTCTTCTGACTTCGGGTTTAATTGGTTGTCTTTTAAGACGTGTGTTGATGTAAGCGTGGGTAACAAGTCCCATTTATCTCAAGACTGTGGAACCTTTTTCTTTTGACATGTGTCTTTTGCAGGCGCAGGCCTGTAGACTTCATATCCTTTGCAGGCGCAAGCCTATAGACTTTGTGTCTCTTGGAGGCACAGGCTTGTAGACTTCCCTTAATTACAAGGTTATTACCCCGCCTCTGTAGACTTCTTTTGCTACGTAGTCCATGTAGACTGCGGGCGCAGGCTTGGTATGTTTACCTTAGCTATAGGCCTCGATGGGCCTTTACGAGCTTTGTCAGAAATAGGCCCAAGATTGGCACAAGATTACCAGCACGTCAATCGCATGTCAACATTAGCCCCCCTTTTTTGCTGAGGGGGCTTCCGTCGCTTGAGCACTTCTGACGTTGCGTGCTTCAGTAAAGATATTTGATTCTCTGCCAAAAAGATATTCTTCCTGCGAAAAGATATGCTCTGCAGAGGAAACCTTTCACCTTCCCCTCTTTTACAGACAGACGTTTTGTCTTCCTCCTCTTCCCGAGAGGAAAGCTTTTCACCTTCCTTCTTCGGGACTTTCAGACTCGCCTTCTCTTTCGGGCCGTTCTTTAAATTTCCCCTCAAGTGTCCTGATAATTCCTCACTTCTCCTTTCCATGGTGTTCCTTCTCTTCGACTTCCCAGCCTCTGGTTCTCCTTCAAAACTTGCCTCTCGGCGAAGCCTCTTTAATCTCTTCTCCATAAAAGCTTCATTCCTTTCTACCTTCATGAGTCTTTTAAAGACAAGAGGTTCGCGTTACCCCTTTTCCATTGGAAAGCAACCAGCCCAGAACAAACTCTGGAGGTGCGAGGGTGGCGACTTCCAGCTGTCTGAAGCCAAACAACCGTACGACCCTGTATTAAGGTGTCTCCCTCCTATTAGAGACTCCTTGGAGGTGTACACTATAACTGATTTCCTCTTCCCCCGGTTTGCCACATTCCTTGGCGAAGAAGGATCGTCCAACCACAGTGTACCCTCCTGCGAGATGTGGCCTCCATGCGCAACCCAAAGACTGGACAACCTCAGAAAACTGTTTGGTCAGCTCAGTATTGTTGCAGATGGCCCAGACCTCTTTCTGGAGCAAATGAAGATCCCGGGGACTTATCGTCTCCATCATCGGACATTAGAGCACACTGACCTCGCCAGGCAGAGAGTTGGCTATGTCCAAGCCTGTGAGTTTTCTCTTGGCCAAGTGAGACAGACCGTAGGTATTCACAAGTTGACTCGCCTCTGCAAGACTCTAGGGAAGAGGGAGCGGAGGCTTAGTAAGACAGACCGGAGGTATTCACCGGTCGCCCCGCCTCTGTCAGCTTCTTAGGAATGTAGAGGCGCTTGCCCAATATGCCAAACCATAGGCATTCCTGGGCTGACCTATTCCTGCCTAACTCTCATAGCGAGCAGGCAGAAGGAAACAAGAAGTGGAGGGAGAAGTGGAACCGGCTAAGTCCACGATACGGGAATAGTCGAAGGGCTAACCAAGTTCGGAAATAGCAGAAGTAGACTTTACTTAGAGCCTCCTCTTTTTCTCTCTTCTATTCCTCTGTTTTATCTCTTTTTTTTTTACTTGAACGCATTACTGAGAGCGTAGACTAAGACTAAGGTTTTCCCGTCATCGACTTAACTACTATATAATCATCGATGTAGACTTCTACTGTCTTGCCAAGAGAGGCATCAAATATAGTGTTCATTGCTCGCTGATAAGTAGCGCCAGCATTCTTCAAACCGAATGGCATTACTACCCACTCAAAAAACTCTAAGGGACATCTGAATGCTGTTTTGTGTATGTCTTCTTCTACGATGAAAATTTGGTTGTAACCAGAAAATCCATCCATAAATGACATAATCTGGTGCCCTACTGTCTTGTCTACAAGATCGTCTGCAATAGGCATAGGGTATTCATCCTTTGGGGTGGCGCGATTGAGGTCTCTAAAGTCTATACAGAGTCTAATCTTACCATTCTTTTTAAGGACGGGCACGATACTAGAGATCCATTCTGTATAACGCGAGGTCCTAATATAACCTGCTCGAAAAAGTTTTTTGACTTCTTCGAAGACCAATTGTGTAACTTCAGTGGTCATGCGCCTAGGTGCTTGCTGCACTGGTTTAAAGTCTTTTTTGATAGGAAGAGTGTGTGCTCTACTAGTCTACGGTCCAACCCTGGCATCTCAGTGTAATCCCAGGCGAAACAGTCTTTGAATTCCTCAAGTACTCCCTTAATCGCATCAAAAAGTTCTTTATTTAAAGAAGAACTAATGAAAAGAACTCTAGGAAAGGACTCGCTTCCTAGGTTAATGCTGACCAATGGGTCGCATGGTGTCATCAAAGACTCACGTTTCTCTGAACCACCTAAGTACGGTAGGCACGGGCTTATTACAAGCATTAAACGCTCTAAGCGCTTCTGAATTTATTGAAAACAAAGAGACAGGTTGTCTACAGCAGCGATTTCCTTGGTAGACTTGAAGTCGTTGAAGGACATCGGTGACTGCTTTGGTTACCTTTTCATTCTGGTCCATAAACCCCTTCCTTCAGGAGTCTATCGGGCTCCAACTCCGCAGCACTATTTTGCTGATCTTTCTCTACTCCTTCATCTTTCGCCTTGCCAGTCGCTGTAGGGTTTTCCCCCGAGTTGACTTCCTGGAGAACCTCCTCTACGTCTTGGGCAGACAGCTCATCTCCCCATCCAATTGGAACGATCGGCCCTGTGCCCGGTTTGGGGTGCGATGTCCCATAGTCTACGATATAGTCGAACTTTCCGGATGGCTTGCCAAGGGGTCCTACTGTAGGGTCGCCAAGCTTATAGCGCTGGTCTAGTGTAAGGTCCTTGACAGTCTTACTTATCTCTGCATGCAAGATATCCTTGTCACAACAGGAATATTCATCAGCCTTGATAATTTCAATCTCAGAGTCAACCCAAAGCAACAATTCTCTATGCAACGTAGAAGGAATAGCTGCAGCTTTATGGAGCCAGTCGCGGCCCAACAGCGCATTGAATGTAGGAACTATGTCTATCACGAAGAAGGCGGTTTCCCTTTCCTGGCGACCCACTTCAAGATGCACCGAGAAAACCCCCAGGCATTCGAATTTCCTACCATTAAAACCACTTACTGCGATGTTGGTTTTAACCAAGTCGTGAGGCTTATATCCAAGCATTTTAAACCTGGACAACGGAAGCGCGTTTATAGTGGCTCCGTTGTCTACAGGGACTCGGCTCACTACTGTACCATCAAAGGTAACAGTTATGTATAATGAATGCATGTGTTGTTTCATGCTGTCAGATGGCTTTTCTAACCAATTTAATGAAAAGCCTACTGGGTAAACTGGAGAGCAAGGAAGAGGCACATTACTTACTAGAGTCCTTGTGTCTCGCTTACGAGCGAAGTCTACAAGTAGGGTAAGGGCATTGCAACTCATGACTAGCCTCATCTCCCCGTCGACATCACTTGGGATCTCACTCCGGAGTGGGGTATAATCAAAGCTCGAGCCACGCTCTTCTGAATGGTCCGTATACTCAATGCGCTCTGTTAACTCTATTCGCAGGCGCTCTAGCCGGTGGGGCTGCTCCTGAGAGGGTAGGCCTGGGCCTTTTGGCGACGTGACTTAGACGTTTGTCCCTCCTCTTGCACGCCCTTGGTGGCAAAGTGGTCTTGCCTATTGCCTTCTGCCAATATTTCGAAGGGTTAACTGCTTTAATCACCCTTGATCTCTTAGAACCAAGGAGAATTTGACGTACCTCCACATAATCGCCAACACATGGGTCGTATCCCACTACTGTTCGTGTGGGAAGCTGCTGCGATTCCGGGCAAGTGTTGTTAGTTTCATAAGTACCTTTAGCTGTAGGGTGCGCAGGTTCGACCACGATGTCCCCATTTGTGGACAAGTCTACAAGCTTGAAAAAATAGTTGACGCAGCAGGAAGTGCAAAGTTGAGTGATCATGATCTTGTTTTGAGCTATGAGCTTGCATTTTTGACAGAGCATCTTCGCCTCCACTAAGCTATTGGTGGGCCTGTCCGGACCGCCTGTATGTCTACCTTAGGCATTCCATGTCTCGGCTTGCTTGCCCTCTCCTGCGGTCGTTCGGGCCGTTGGGCTCTACTAAGGCTACCAGCTTCAGTGATCCCGGGGCGAGATTCGTCAGAATGACCAAGCCTTTCCTGCCCTGACTTGACACCTTACTGAGACGATGAGTCATTAAACTCCAGGTGTCGCCTGGGATGTTCGGGTGCACGGGGTTACTGCTCGGGTGCTCGGCCTCGACCGTGTGGACCACCTCTTCCTCCCCGGGTTGCTGGCCTGCGCTCCGCGCTTGGGGGGCTTTTAAATCCCCTTTGTGAACTGTTGGAGGCGCTTCGCGAGCTTGAAGGCACTACTCCCATTGCTACCTCCTCAAGTAGGGTCAAATCATACCAGGTGTCCCCCTGATTGTTCTGAAGATACTTCCTAAAAGTATTGCATAGATCGGTGGTGTGCGTGTCATCCATATGCCAGTATCAAAGGTTAGGCGCAACCTCCTTGACTGGGCAGGTGACTACACCTTTATCAGCCAGTCGACGAAAAAGGGCATTCGCCACCAAGGTCTCCCCGGGGATCTTTATGTCCTGTAGGGAATGATCTATATTAGTTTCGATGAAATTGATGTCTACATCAGCAACATCGAACATATGAATAGCTATTTCATCATCAAAAGGCCTATCGTCGACCATAGTGACTTCGTCGACTTCAGGGAAACATAATTCCTTGGACTCTATAAGGTCCTGGATTATGTTCCTGAATGACAGACAATCCCTGGTCGTGTGCGTAAATGACCCATGCCATTTGCAATAGTTTCTAGTCTTTTCCATTGCTGTCTAGGAACTCTATGGCTCGGTTTAAGTTTGATGCGCTTCCGTTGGATGAGCCAGTCAAAGATCGCATATGCCTTGTCTACGTCGAAAGAATATTTTCTTTCTTCACCGGATTTTTGGGACGCTTTAGCTTTTGAATTTTTCCTTGTCAGAGGCTCACAAACCATTGCTTCGCCTTTCACGAATTCGGCCATGTCTACCTCAAAGGATTCCAGCTGAAAGGCATGGTTAGACTACGCCTCTTCCATCAATAACTGATGGTACTCCGTCGCCCTCCTGGCCAGGTCATTAAACCTTTCTCCCTGCAGCTGTTTCTTGAAAGGCATAGATAACGCGTTTAACGCGATCATCAGTTGATCCCTTTCAGGAATCGTAGGTCTACAGCGCAGCAGTGCCTAGCGCAATTGTATGAGGAACTGTCCTGGGTGTTCTCCAGCAGTTTGCTTAAGTCGCATCAACTCGAAGATTGACATGGACGTATCTAATCGTGCGAATGCCTTCATAAAAGAAGACTGCATCTCTGCCCATGATGTTACTAATCCGGGAGGCAAACTCGCATACCATGTGAAGGCATCTCCTGTGAGAGAGTTGGGAACAACTTTAGCTTCCAATAGTCATTGGCTGCAGCGTCTCCTGCCTGATGAGTGAACCGGGCTATATGCTCTACGGGCGTCATCTCATCTTCCCCCGAAAAACGGGTAAAGTCAGGAACTCTATACCCCCTAGGCAGAGGATATTCCCTGTCAATATAGGCAGGATAAGGACTCCTGTATAAACCAGGATCCTCTTGCCTGACTGCTCCAGGTACCATCTCTCCAAAACTTGAGCGATCGTCTCCCTCAGATTCGGTGGTGGTGGAGGAACAGGGTCGAACTGCTCTCGAACGTATCCCACTTTATCTGGAGGATACCGCGCCCTTGGGGTTACTCGAGGTGGCTGTGGGTTCACTGAGACGTTATTGTAGAAACTTTCTGGCCGTGGTAAATTTCCCACTATATGAGGTTCTCCTGGAGGAATCTCATCAACAGGCTCTTTACCAGGTCGACGAGGGGTTATGGCGCTCGCATACCTGTTTGTCTCGTCTTGAGCCTCTACCTCATCATCTACAGGATTTATCGCGTACACCGCATTTGCACTCCAGGTAGGAGATCGGGAGGTCGTAGGCCTTGACGGAGATATTTGGTCCCTGCTACCGACTTCGGTAGCACGTGGGATAGTGCCACCCCAAGGCTAATTTCCTTGAAATGATACATAGCGCCTTTACACGCGCCGGACATCTCCCATAAAGGAATTTTCCCTGTCTACAAGGGTGCTTGGCTTCGTCGCGACGCATGGTCTACTCAAAGCACTAAGCTGTTCTAGAATCTGAGCCATGTTATCTTGCAACCCAGTGATATGTCTATCCATTAGGTTCCTCATATCATTGAATTCTTTATGGAATTCAATTCTGGAAATAAACGCAGAAAGAGTATGACCTCCAGAATCAGATTGATTCCCGGTTTCCTTGCTTCTTAGAGCCGTGTTCTCGACATTTAAGTCGGCTGGTGGGTGCTGATCATCTCCGTCTAATGGAGGAGGAGGAGGATCGCGAGCAGCTCCACTCCTGGTATTCTTTGCCATCTGAAAACTTTAAGTTTCACGACTCCCACTGTGGTCGCCAAAAACGTGTTCGGTAGGAAACGGATCATGCCGGAAATATTTGGCAATAAGACTCACAGGGATTTGTAGATGTGGTCGCCAGTAAGTAATTGAAGAAATATGATTGAATGCAAACGTTTTTACACGAAGTAAAGAAAGCTTACAGCCATAAAAGTAAAAATAATGACGGTGGTAAGGTCGTAGACTGGCTACAGTGCTCCGTAGACTTGGAGCGTCGTCGTAGACTTGATGGCAGAGCGCTGTAGACTTGCTGCTGGACTTGATGTACTGGATGTGGTAGGGTGCTGAGGCGGACGTGGACACCAAGGCTGCGGTGGCTGACCCTGGCAGAGGCGTCGAAGGCGGAGATGTGTACTGGGACTACGAGGGCTCGTCCTGACGTTAGAGCCGAAGGCGGAGGTGCGTGCCGGGACTACGGTGGCTCGTCCTGGCATTGGAGTCGAATGCGAGGGACTGTTACCAGAGTTAGGGTTGCTCACTCTGGTGGTGGAAGTGAAGGCGGGGATTTGTTGCCCGAGCTACGGTTGCTCACTCTGACGGTGGATGTGAAGGCCAATGAAACCTTAAGGGTTTCTCCCAGGTCGGGGAATCCTAACAATCTAACAACTAAGGGGTGACGAGCAAGATAAGCTTCTGTTGGCTGATTTATTCGTGATTTTCTCTTAGGGAGATCTTCTTCCTTTTATGTTACGACCTTCTGGAGATTTTCTAGACTTGATTCTCCCCAAGAATCTCGGAGCTAACTGACTTCCACTCGTTTGATCGTGGGTCGTAAATTCTTCTGACTTCGGGTTTAATTGGTTGTCTTTTAAGACGTATGTTGACGTAAGCATGGGTAACAAGTTCCATTTATCTCGGGACTGTGGAACCTTTTTCTTTTGACACGTGTCTTTTGCAGGCGCAGGCCTGTAGACTTCGTATCCTTTGCAGGCGCAAGCCTATAGACTTTGTGTCTCTTGGAGGCGCAGGCTTGTAGACTTCCCTTGATTACAAGGTTATTACCCCGCCTCTGTCGACTTCTTTTGCTACATAGTCCATGTAGACTGCGGGCGCAGGCTTGGTATGTTTACCTTAGCTATAGGCCTCAATGGGCCTTTACGAACTTTGTCAGAAATAGGCCCAAGATTGGCCCAAGATTACCAGCACGTCAATCGCATGTCAACAATGGCAGAGGTAAAAAGTGGTTGCCTATCCGGCAGGGCTAGTAATAGTCTCGCATCTGCATGACTAAGTCGAGGGAACAGAGTGGTGCAAGTTTACAGCTACAAGGAACTCGAAGCGGCAACAAACTGTTTCAGCGAGGCGAACGTGATCGGAGATGGTGGGTTCGGGGTCGTGTACAGAGGCGTGTTGAGCGACGGGAGGGTAGCCTCAATCAAGAAGTTCATCGGGAAGGGAAGCAAGGGAAGAGTGCTTTCTGGATAGAGGTTGGTTAACTTTCTTCATCTCTCCTCTTCATCACTTTTCGTCTGAATCCTCTTGAATTAAATGTGCAGTACATTGAAGTTTCTCCAAAAACCTTAAACCTATCACAAAAACAAAGTTCCAAGTTTTCTGCACAAAAGACAATGCGCCCCAGTTCCGCTAAAAGTCAAAGTGTTAGTTTCCAGTTAACCCAAATCCAAAGCAAAGGGGTTAAAATGTTGCAATCATTGGCTCCGCAACTCTTCTCGGTAGCACTTCAGGCACATGCACACTTTCCTTCCATAACTCCATCGTGCAAATGAGTAGTTTATATTAACTGGGTCAATGCAAATCTGCATGTGAGTGAGATTCATCTTAATTGTAATTTTTTCCCTGTGGTTTTGTTGAAGGTTGACTTACAGAGCAGGCTGCACTCCCCATACTTAGCAGAGCTGCTTGGCTACTGTGCTGACCAGAACCACAGGCTCCTGGTCTTTGAATACATCTCCCACGGTGGCTTGCAACACCACCTCCATTCTCCAAACACCCTGTACAGGCCCTTGGACTGGGGGACTCGGCTCCGGATAGCCCTCGACTGTGCCATGGCGCTTGAGTTCTTGCATGAACACACCATCCCGTCGGTCATCCACCGTGACTTCAAGTGCAGCAATGTCCTGCTCGATCACGATTTCCGCGCCAAGGTCTCTGACTTCGGGCTGGCCAAGATGGGCTCGGACAAGATTAACTGACAGATCTCGACAAGAGTACTCGGACCATGGGGTACCTCGCATCCGAGTGAGTATCTCCAGTTATTTCTCATCCATGTCGTTGTCATCTGTAGTTAAAGAAGCCAACGAGAACAAAATCCTACTCAACTTGCACATAGGCACTGGAAAAAGGTTCCCCAGTCTGGTAAATCACTCATTTGTCATCGATTTATGCTGCAGGTACGCATCGACCGGTAAGCTCACCACAAAGTCGGATGTATACAGCTATGGGGTAGTCCTGTTAGAACTCCTGACTGGTAGAGTTCCCGTGGATAGCAAGACTCCTCCAGGAGAGCACGTCCTTGTTTCATGGGTAGGCAAAACAGCAGTACCATTCCCTTGTAATTCTTGGCTAATTATATTGAACGACGATCAACACAGAGAAATAAGAGTTAAATTTTGTTATGCCTCAGGCGCTTCCAAGGTTGACAAACCGAGATAAGGTCGTCGAAATGGTTGATTGCACTCAAAGGCAATTACCCAAAGAAAGAACTGATCCAGGTGAGTTTATCAAACTGTTTTCTTCCGTATGGAGCTTAGTGAATGGAAACATAACATACTGCGAATCTCTACAGGTGGCTGCTATTGCAGCCAGAAGCAGACTATCGGCCTTTAATGGTGGACATTGTTCAATCGCTGATTCCTCTCGTTAGGAACTATGTCTCTCTCAGTTCCTCCCTGTCCATGAGAATTCAGACAGTGCAGTTAGCCCTGGATATTAGACGCTCTGGTATGAACCCCACCACGAAGGGATAAAATGAAACATCCAAGGCATCCAGAACAGCCAAAGAAAGAACAAACCATCCAACTCATAATCACTGGAAGGTACACAAGATCAGCCTCTTTCATAACAGGGGCCCTCAACGGGCAGTTTCCATTTGGATCTTCTAGCTTCGATACTCGATAATAAATAAGATAATAGTTCACCGTGCAATGCTATCTCTCGGGTGGTTCACCACGGCATGATATTTTCATTTGTTCCACTGGATAATTAGGGACACTCTTGTACATTTTTTGCCAGTACAGACTCTCTACATTCGACCATCAATTATCAGAGGAACCTATAATGGACGTTCCTGGCCGTGCACCTCAATCCATTCCTAAAAACTGAAGAATGAACAAATAAATCATGTTCCCTCAGAATCTGCTGTTTACTCAAACTACTTCACCTCCATCTACTTCTCCTGCTTTTCTTTTGTTCTTGCCAACTTTGTCAGCATATTTAGCAAAAGCAGCAGAAAGAGCAGATCTTACGGTCAAGTCTGGTTCCTTCTTCTGCTTCCCAGCCTCTTCTGCCTTGGTTGCAACTTTATCTACCTGATTTGACGAGTAAGGTTCGTTGTCCTTCCGCACGGCAGCTTCAGGGGCGAGAGGGATATTGGGAACCATACGTCTAAAGGGCTCATGAAATGTATCGTACAAGCGCCTCACCTATTTGACAGCAAAACCATCATCCTAGGGATGAAAAATTAACCCATTCGCGAAGTATACCAAGATACCAGAAATGAACTGCAAGAAACTGACCTTGCGTTCCCCTATGCCTGGGCATCTGGCCAAATCCTCCATGGATGCATCCATAATGTGGGATAGGGACTGAACCCATTAGCATAAACGACTCGGAATCAGAATCTTAAGAGGGAAATGAAATACGAAGTTTTGAATATGCCGATGCATACCCCGAATGTAGAACCAAGGGTAACCACATCTGTCTTGTTGACATGCCGAACACTTGTCAGGGCATGATTAAGCTGGGATGCAGCAAAAGGTAAAAATCTGTATAAGCCACTTCGGTTGAGAAAATCCCCATGTCTTTGTTATTTTCTATCTTCTTAATATTCAAAGTAAACAGATCAAATGACGTGTAACGAGCTTAATGACAAGTAAACATAATGCTCCAAGTGAAGAAACTAATTTGAAGGAAAAGATGCATACTCTTGAAAGATAATCTGTATCCATCGGTCCCTGAATGATGTCAGCAGGCTTATTTTCATAGACTTTTATAGTCTCCAAATAACGGCCACACTCTTCCAAGCTGAAAAAGCATAAAACCACTTTGACGCTGATAAGAAGACGATGTTATGGTGAGTGGTGGAAATTCCGAAACATCATTGAAGCGCATATACCTCCATCCACACAACAGGGTACAATCATGAAGCAGAGCTGTTTTTGTAACTTCAAGTAGAGGCTTAACTACGTCTTCCTGAAACCCACATAGCAATGACATGATCAGCCACCGCTTTTATTTCATAACTGGCTTCTCAGTTCCTCCAAATAGATAGAAGAAGCTAACCACATCAACATGACACAAGACAACGCGAAGCCTGAAGTTCTTCTGCAGCTCCCTTATCCGATAATACAAGTAATCTGGATGCAAGAGATGATAGCGTAGACTGCAACGACAGAATCTATTACTCAAACAACATGCTCACCGAGCTTCCCAATTGTTGCTTAACACTATATGAAATTATCGCGGTGCCTTATAAGCTACAAAGGGACTACACTCGGGAAATTAAGCAATCATTCCAACCCAGATTGTGCTAATTAACAGGTGCAACATAGAGCCAGGTTGAATAATCACTACCACGAGATCAAAAAAACAGTCAAACTCAACAGTGCAGTGGATGTCTAAATGGTACCCCAACAGGGGAAAAACCAATCTTATAGAATGACAGGTGCTTCAAAGCAAGAAATCCGACCTCAGATAAAGAGCACAAGAATTTTGCCCCAGCAAGTAGTCACAGATAATGTCTGCAAATTCCCATTTAACATTTCTGATGTGCTTAAGAAGTGGATTTCCCTTCTGCAGAGATAAAAAATCAAAACATTCCAACTTCATATATTCAGAATGCTGGAATTTGATAAGTATCAAAATCACATTCCTTTCAAGAAACTATTTATATACCTGCCTATGGCTAACCAGAATAGCATTACGACTCTGCCCGCCGGACTTGGTCTGTGATGTCGAACCAACGGCAGCATTTCCACCTAAGCTAGAGACAAGGCAAACATCAATACAACCCAAAAGTGGCAGTCGACCTAAACATCGCTTGAGGGTCAACTAGTGCACAATCGAACACCGGCACAATAATAAAGAAACGATCTTTATCCACCGCCACAACAAATCATTACATCCGGGTAGCATTCCTATATGAAAAAAAAAACTAAAGGCAGAAATTTTACCAACCCGGAAGGCGAAGGAACCGGAGGGGCAGACGATGGTGGCGCTTCTGGGGGAGGAGAGTAGAAGTCGGAGGACTTGACGAAAGAGAAAGCTTGGGAAAACGAGGAGGAAGGGGTGAAGAGGGAGGGAGGGGGGTTGTCCGTCAGCCTGGAGCTCTCCATCACCTGTCGGTAATACGGGATCTCGATCACCGTCTTGCCCGTCTGCCTCGGGAGCTGATCCTCGTGGGGTCGATCTCCGGCGTCCATCACTGCCGTTTCCGGTCGTCCGAATCAGGAAAAGGTTGAAAGGAAGGAAGAGCAAGCAAGGGGAGAAACAGTCAATAGGGCCAGGCCTTAAAATGGAACGGGCTTACTATTGAATTGGGCTAATGGAGCATCCAGTCGGCCCATTTATCTCAAAGCTCCCTGTTGACTTCCTCCTTGGTTATCTTCCCTTTATTTTATTTTATTACTGTTAATTAATATAGTCAAAAATCAATTGGGAAATTGTGAGGGAAAATGGATTATTATATTACATTACATTAAACAAATAACGAAAGAAAGAAAGAGAGACAATTGCCCACCAATCAGCCTATTGATTGGAATGGATTGGGGCAGTCACGAGAAGACGAGGGGGTAATTTTTTTATTTTATTTACTTTTTTTTTTTAACTTTCCTCCGGAAACAAAAGAGAAAAGAGAATGGGCATGTATTTTTTTGGAACATAGTCGAAGGGAAATAAATCCCCCTGATTGCTGCCTGCTTTCCCATCCCTTCCGAATCATCATCATCATCGGTTTCATCCCAACCCAACTCACGAAACATCCTCATTAGCACGTGTCCCGTAAGCACGGGTCGAATATAATTTGGTGCGATACGAAAATCCCACCCAGAAACGTCGGCGGTTTTGGACCATTTTGCTCGTTTTTTTTTTTTCAAATTATCGATTTATGGACCAAACTATAGGCCTACTTTTTTCCGTGGCTTATGGTTAAAAAAGTTTTACATATGGCCAAATCTACATAAAATTTTTTGATAATGCCTAATTATTGACGTCCGTCAACCGGTGCCGACGTGGATTTGATGGACTTTTATAATCACCTACGTGGCTCTGTTTTCTTTTCAGGGAAACGCTACGTGACGGGAAGTGGGAAACGTTCATTTATGCACGTGGGATCTATTATAACGTAAGGAAAGAAATTGGGAAATTAGGGTTTGTGTTCTAATTTCTGTCCTCCTCGTGTTCATCTGGGTTGTTCTTGGTCGTGTTCATCTGGGGTTCCTTGATCTCTCTGCCACAAAACCTCAATCTCTCTCACTGTGTGAAAATTTTCGAGAGCCAAAACGATCGAAACGGACTGAAAACTAATTCCTTACGGGAAACGAGTCCTCCAGCGAAGCCATCGAACCGACGACGAGACTTCCTCCTCCCCATCCTCTCCCTCGTATTCGCTGTCGTCGGGGACACCGATGTCCAACTCATCCTCGTCCTGGTCCTCATCCCGGAAGCCTTCTTCCTTCTGGAAGATCATCCGCCTGGAGAGGGATGCACCGGTCACTTCCTGAACATTATCCTGCACCTCCCCAACGCCTATATCCCTAACGTACGCCACTCCCAGGAAAGCCACCATCACCTCCATTTTTTTTCTTTATCCCCCAAAAACAAACTCCAAAAGAGAGGGGGGGAAAAAGGTCAAAGCTGCTCATATTCGGATTCACTTCCCAAACTTATCTAAACGTATGGAATTCTGGTCCAGCTCCGCCGCCGCCGAAAGGCTAATTTCTTATAACACCCCTCGGACAAACCCCTCCTGAAATCGGACTTCCTGCGATTGTTTCCAAAATCGAAATGACCACAAACCCTAACTCTAAGCCCCTTTTGTTGATTTATTTCGTCCGCTAATTAATTTTGGCCACGTTGTGTTTCACTGAAAAAAAAGAGCCACGTAGGTGATTATAAAAGTCCGTCAAATCCACATCGGCACCGGTTGACGGACGTCAGTAATTAGGCCTTATCAAAAAATTTTATGTAGATTAGGTTACATCTAAAACTTTTTTAATCATAGGACATAGAATAAAGTAGGCCTATAGTTTGGGCCATAAACCGATAATTTGCCTTTTTTTTTCCCTCGCGCGAGGAGTACGTGTGATGTGGGAAGTCACAGAAGATTATCGATCGACGTGACGTCCTTCCTTCAATTCGATCCCACAACATCAAATTAATGATAATAATAATAATATATTAAAAGAAAAGTGGAGATACGTACAAACTAACCTTGTTGACGATTTTTGGATCCCTCTAATTATTATTCTTTTCCCTAATTATTATCATGACATCACGAAGGAGACTCGTTACAAGTTGATGGTTACTACTACGAACTAATTCCCTGGCTTCCTTTTATAGCATATCATGATCTAATCTTACTTAAGCCTACGCCCAACTTTAAGTATAAACTCCAAGATTTATTTATTTTGTTTCTAGATGATGATCACGAGCAAGTTGTGTGATCGATCGTATGTGTTTTTGCCACGAATTAAATCCAGTTTTAACTCTTTAACTTGGATCGTCAATGTTGTTGTTAAAGTGGGTTTGCAATCATGTCTGCCCCTCCTCGGTTATGCAATAATTACACAGATGTCTCCCGTAAATTATTCCATGAATGTTTATATTATGTTCCCATGGATATTATCATATGTTATATAAATTAAGGTTAATTAGGCTGTATTTTGAATATTTATTTAATTAAAAGACAACATCGACTTATTTTTTAAGGAAATCATATATTAGAATTTCAGAAAAAGTACTAGGACTATATTATATCAGTTTTCATGAAAATAAGAACCTGCTTATCTTTGGAATTCGATTTGTCAAAATTCGACTAAAAAGTTATAATATGATAATTAGCATTTTATCGAGATATGTAAAATTCGAATACGTATCTTCGTCTTTTCATAATTTTTCGCATAATAAATTCAATTACATTCATCTTCTGACAACGGACACATGCCATAAAACCCCAACACGATACATATTTTCAACCTATACTATTAAATCGATGGAGGGTTGGACCAAACTCCAACGCGAATTTTCCCTGGGCGACCGACGGGGCGGTGTTACATGTCCCAACGTTGGCGATACGACGTGACGTGACGTGTGAATTTTCCACCTGGTCATGCATGATTGGGGAAAAAACAGGGATGGACCCCCTCTTTCTAATTTACTCTCTTGGAATTGTGAAGACATGATTATAGTTTTATTATTAGGAAAACAGAACCCGTGGCTTCTTCTTCTTCTAGCCTTAGCTGGAGTCGTTATTTCTTCTTTTTAAGTCTAACCCTCAATCATCAGAAGAACTCGCCCAGTTAGGGTTTCTCCTCTCCCCTGCTGGCCGTTCTTTATTACCCCTTTAGTTTATTACAACATGGACACCGTTGTCTGCCTGTCCATTTCAAAACTATTGACATGGCAAATAATTTTGAGCCTGGGCTTAGAACAGAAAATCCAGCAATCACTCAAGTCACACTCCGAGTCGGCCCAAAACACAGCCGTCTAGGCCGACTCACGACGAAGTCGATTAGGTCGACCCATGACGGAGTCGACTAGGTCGACTTATGAACGGAGTCGACTAGGTCGACTCACGACGAAGGAATATGGTAATCAAAGTCAACCAAATTGACTCAACAGTAGCTAAGTCTACCAGTAGGGTCAAGTCGACGGAAATCTGGATAAGTCGACCAAGTCGGTCGTACTCCGTACAGATCAGTTAAGTCGACAAGGTTGGAATAAATTTATCACGTTTGTTAAGGATCGTAACTGATCATAATATCCACGAACAGATCCCATATATCAAGGAGGTGGTTGAGACACTCCCACGATATTAGGGATCACAACCTATAACACGATCTGCAACCCGATCTATCCGTTACGTGTTAAACACGTACAAGCCCTCTATAAATAGCAGAGGAATTTTTCGAGACAGACACGACCATACACAGCCAAAACTCTGAAGTTTGTTCTTCAACCTTAGAAATTAGATACCTTGACCCGGTTTATAGGTCAATTCCCTTTCCACCGACAGAGTGAGCTCGTAGGGCCTTTGCCGTCTAACCCCCGCCAGCGACACCACCGATGGAGTGAGCTCGTAGGGCCTTCGTCACAGCTTCCCACCAGCGACCGCCACCGACGGAGCGAGCTTCCAAGGCCTTCGTCACAGCCTCCCGCCAGCGACCGCCACCGACGGAGCGAGCTTCCAAGGCCTTCGTCACAGCCTCCCGCCAGCGACCGCCACCGACGGAGCGAGCTTCCAAGGCCTTCGTCACAAGTTCACCGCCGTCATAGGATTCCATATCATTGTCACCACTTGCTCCCTTTTCGTTTTTATGGCTGTAAGCCCCTGTTCTTAATTCATCAAGATTGTAAGACTTAATTGTACATCTTCTTACTGGTGACCACAATCCAATTCCTGTGAGTCCTTTGCCAAATATTTCCGACGTGGATAACGAGACATGGATCTGTTTGTCTGTTGGTTGGCTGTTGTTGTTGTAAGTTGCGGAAACTTTCCTCCGGCCGGCCTTGGCTATATCTGTTCGGCTTTCCCGACCACCTCTTCTTCGCAGACAGGATTCTTTGTCGTCAACTGGTTTTAGAACCCAGTCCAACTCACATGACCAGCGGCCCCTCCTCGCCCCGGTCGTCTCACTAACCAACCGCAAAACAAACGCTCGTCTGCTGCCGTTTCGCCAAGCCCAAGGATGCTCGGTTCCCCCGCTTCGATTTCGACATAAAAAGACAAAGGTTGCCGCACAGCCGCCTCCCATCGTGGCGCCTCCCACCGATCAGACACTGGCCCGTCTCCTCGGCCTTCCATCTCACCGCCATTGTCATCCGCCTCACTGCCATATCCAGCGAGGAGAATCTTCCCAAACCGAGGAAGAAATCTGGTAATGCGACCCCCTCCCCTGATGAATTCTTACGGGTCTGCGTGTGTAGTTGAGTGATTTTTTTTAATAATAATAATTATTATTATTTTATTTATCATTTTAGTTATTGTTATTATTATTATTTTTTAGAGTGAGACTTCGTATGAGAGATGCCCCCTTTAGGGAGTCTACGCTCATGGCAGACGCTCGTCGGACTGCTCAAGGGCCGCGTAACGTGACTTTTGAGCAATCTGAGATAAGGACGAATGCTCTCTTTGAACCCGGGAATCTGGTTCCCCCTGGTCGACCCTCTTCTTCACGTAATCGACCAGCGAATACGTATTGGAATGAGGCAGAGGACTTCCAAGAGGAAACAGATCGGGGGGAGGATTTTATTCCGTCTCGTCGCCCTGGAAAAGAGCCAATGGTCGACGCAGTTGGAGATCCCTATGAGCCTGGACCCCGGAGTAGTAATCATCGTGAGGAGCCTTCATTTTATGTAAGGGATCCAACGAGCCAAACAATGAGAGAAAGGCCTTCGTATAGCCCGTTAAGGCCAACTCGACTCGCAGGGCAGGGGCCGATAGGCGGTGTACCCCCAGACTTAAGAGAGGCCATAACTCAGGTTATAGAGCAAGTCGTCCCCGGAATAGCTCGGCGAGATGACACCTGTTTATACAGGTCTCCTTATCCTGCGTACATTGATAGGGATTTCCCTTTACCTAGAGGTTATAGGGTGCCCGACTTCACTCGCTTCTCGGGCGAAGATGAAATGACTCCACTTGAGCATATTGCTCGCTTCACTCATCAACTTGGCGAGGCGGCCGGGAATGACTTCTGGAAACTAAAGCTCTTCCCGAACTCATTAACCGGGGATGCCTTTACCTGGTATGCAAGTTTGCCGTCGGGGTCAGTAGCTTCATGGACTCAGATGCAGTCCATGTTTGTTAAAACCTTTGCTCGACTCGATACCCCCATGTCGATGTTTGAGGTTATGCGCCTTAGGCAGGCTAATGGGGAACACCCGGGGCAGTTTTTAATGAAACTTAGAAAGGCCTTATTACGGTGTAGGCCTCCCATACCGGAGAAAGACCAGTTGCTCCTCGCATTAAATGCGTTGTCCATTCCTTTCCGGAAAAAGCTACAAGGGGAGCGCTTTGCCGATCTATATGATTTGGCAAGGAGAGCCACTGAGTACTATCAGCTCCTAACAGAAGAGGCCAAGCTGACTCGAGCCTACCAAGTCGATACTTATGAAGTCGACGTGGCCGAGTTTGTTAAGGGAGAGTCGACTATATGTGGTGACCCCTTGACTAGGAAAAATTCTAAAGCTAAAGCCTCCCAGAAAAATGCCGAGGAAAGGAAATACTCCTTCGACACAGATAAAGTCGACGCCATTTTTGACTGGCTTTATCAAAAGAAAAGGATCAGGCTTAAGCCTGGTCATCGAGTCCCTCAGACAGAAAGGGAAAAAAGTAGGAATTATTGCAAGTGGCATGGTTCCTTCACCCATACTACCAAGGACTGCCTGTCCTTTAGAAATATAATTCAGGATTTAATAGAGTCTAAAGAGCTCTGTTTTCCTGAAGTCGATGAAGTCGCCATGGTGGATGATAATCCATTTGGCGACGAAGTCGCCATTCATACATTTGATATATTTGACACTGAGGTTAACCTTGTAGAAGTCATTAACGACTCTGCTATACCCTCGCAGGATTTGCAAGCAACTGGCGAGACCTTGGTGGCTAATGCCCTGATGAAGCGACTGGCTGAGCGTGGGGTTTTCATCCTGCCGAAGGGAAGGGACAAGTGGCTTTGCCACTGGCACCTGAACGACACTCACACGACGGACCAATGCCACACATTTAAGAAGTACTTGTTGGACAGTAAGACAGAAGACTGGTATGACCTGACCCCTTTCGAGGAAGCAGCAATGTCGTTGACTACCCCCCGAGGACCTTCTCACGTCCTCAAAAGTCCTCCTAGTGTGGATCGCCGACTGGCTTCGCGAGGAGGAAGAGGAGGTTCCCAGGGGCATAGGGGGAATGGAGAGGCAGCCGCCCGGGGTACGGAACGCCCGGCACGGCGACTTGAGTTTATGGACTCGTCTGGCCAGAGAGTCGTCAAGCAGGGGTACACTAGGACTACCCCTGTCAAGGAGATAAGACCTGCGGAAGAGTATAAGGGAGTAGACCGACCCCAACAGGCTGCAAGTCGCAGGCCTCGATATGCGTCACAAACAGTCGACCCCCAGGAATTGCGGAGGGGACCTCCTATCGCCCAATTCTTGGACGAGAAGCTATTGTGCCATAAATGCAAGCTGATCGCCCACAATCGGATACTTATTACCCAGCTCTGCACAGCATGTTGCGTCAACTATTTCTTGCGGCTGGTCGACTTGTCCGCGAAAGGGGAGATGTTGGTGAAAGCGGTCCACCCCGAGGGTACAGGTAATTCGAACCCTAGCAAACCTTCCTCGAATAGACCAGGAGATACTCCAGTGCAGGTGGGATATGACCCAGTCGACGGCAGATTCGTGGAGGTAAGCCGACTCCCTTTTCCCTTTTGGTTCTAAGAAACCAAAATTCGTCAAAGCCCTTAACCCTTCGTCTCAATGGCAGAAGGTGGAAAGGAAGGTTGCGCCCCCCTTAAGGGCTCAAAAGAGAAAGGAAAGGCGTCTAAGTCACGCCCAAAAAAAGACCTAGGATGACCCCTACGATGCCACCCTCGGAAGGGAACCAAGCCGCAGACAAACAAGTCGCGGAGCCTGAACGGGTCGAGTCTACTGATTACTCAGAAAACCCGGGCTCAAGCTTCGACTACACTCCTCTACGAGGAGACAGGCCCTGCGACTTCAACGCAGAACAAGGGCCCCTTGTGAGCTGTAACGCTCTCACCTTTCCTGCGGAGTTCGCCTGCAACGACAAGTCGGAGGCGCCGAAAGGTAAAACCCTGGACTCTAAGGTCACTTCTTTTCCATCTGGCTTCCCTCTGCACTGGCTGAGGAAACCATCGGATCGCATGAAACAGCACATGCACTCGTTATACATCGCAGCCACCTTTGACGGTGTTTTGGTGGGTCGAGTCTTAATAGACAACGGCGCCACCGTCAATGTTCTCCCACTCACCAAGTTTAGACTACTTGGGTACAAGCCTAGCGAGTTGGTGCGAACCGACGTGGCTGTAAGCGGCTTTAATGGGAGGAAGTCCGAATGCCTGGGGATATGCTCTGTGCATTTAGGCGTTGGAAGACACGAGCAGGAAACTGCTTTCTTCGTAATTGACATAGCCCCTTCGTTTAATGCGCTTTTGGGACGCGATTGGCTTCATAAAGCCGCTGCGATCCCATCGACTTTGCATAGGGAGTTGATTTTATGGCTTGACTTTGAAATAGAGACTATCAGGGCTGATGAATACTCCTGTTGTGATAAGCGCATTTTACATGCAGAAACATGCAAGACGATCAAGGACCTCACCCTGGATCAACGCTACAAGCTAGGAGACCCTACTGTCGGACCCCTAGGTGATGATGCCATGTGGCCCGCTTGGAAGGATCAATTTAGGCGAGGAATCTAGCCCTCGGATCGTTTTCGTTAGTTCTTCAATGAATAAAGAACTTTTCAATTCTATTAAGGCTACTCTTGAAGAATTCAAGGACTGTTTCGCCTGGGACTATACTGAAATGCCTGGCCTAGATCGCCGACTTGTAGAACATAAGTTGCCAATCAAAGCAGGATTTAAACCAGTCCAACAGGCACCAAGGAGAATGACTCATGAAGTCACTCAGGCAGTATTCGAAGAAGTCAAGAAGCTCTTTAAAGCTGGGTATATAAGAACATCGAGGTACACCGAGTGGATATCCAGCATAGTCCCTGTCATAAAAAAGAATGGCAAGATTAGAGTCTGCATCGACTTCAGAGACCTAAATCGTGCTACTCCAAAGGATGAATATCCCATGCCCATTGCAGACGACTTAGTCGATAAGACTGCAGGGCACCAAATTATGTCATTCATGGATGGCTTCTCAGGATATAACCAAATTTTCTTGGCTGAGGAAGATATCCATAAAACCGTGTTCAGATGTCCCTTAGGCATTTTCGAGTGGGTAGTCATGCCGTTTGGGCTTAAAAACGCTGGTGCAACCTACCAACGAGCCATGAACGCCATTTTTGATGCTTCGATTGCCAAAACAGTCGAGGTATACATAGATGATATAGTGGTCAAATCAAAAGACGAGAGGTCGCATGTTAATGATCTTAGGAATGCTTTCATCCAAATGAGAAAGCATCAGCTCAAACTAAACCCTCTCAAATGTGCTTTTGGAGTAAGAGCAGGACATTTCCTAGGGTTCCTAGTTCATCAACGTGGCATAGAAGTCGACCAGAACAAAGTGAATGCCATTCAAAGATTGAACCCTCCGAGTAACAAGAAGCAGTTACAGGCTTTCTTAGGAAAGGTCAATTATCTCAGGCGATTTATTGGTAACGTCGCTGGACGGACATAAGTCTCCTCGACTTTACTAAAGGCAAAGGGAAACTTTGTGTGGAGGGACGAACACCAAAAAGCATTTGAAGGCTTAAAGGAGTATTTAATGAAGCCGCCTGTGCTTGCCCCTCCTCGGATAGGAAAGCCCTATCTGCTTTACGTGGCAGCGACTGAATCAGTCATCGGAGCCATGTTAGCCCAAGAGGCGGAAGACAAAACTGAGAGAGCGGTCTACTATTTGTCAAGACAACTAACCGCTACAGAAAAACGCTATACAATTAAGGAGAAGTTATGCCTGTCAGTCTTTTATACTGTTACTAAGCTAAGACATTATATTGGATCCCAAGAGGTTCATGTCATTACCAAGTCTCCAGTCATAAAGTACTTTTTCGAAAGTCCCCTACTGACTGGGAGAATTAGTAAATGGAGTTTAGTGCTATCCGCGTATGATCTACGATTCAAATCCCAACAGTCGGTGAAAGGACAGGCTCTAGCCGACTTCTTAGTGAGTCACGATCCATCTGTATCAATCGACCAAGAAGAATCCCTTGAGGACATTTGGCAGGGTTGGTTTGATGGATCTTCGGCGAAATCCGGCGTAGGTATAGGCCTTCGTATACTTTCGCCACTAGGGAAAGATGTTCGTCTAGCGTATCGCTTGACGGCAACTCACACCAACAATGCGACTGAATATGAAGCTTTGATCACGCTCCTGAAGGAACTATTAACCTTGGGAGCCAAGAAAGCCACAGTGATGGGGGACTCTCAACTGGTGATTAACCAGATGAATGGTACTTCTATATGCCAAGAGAAACTCACACCCTATCATCAAGTCGCCCGCAAGCTAGTCGAGCGATTTGAAGCGATCACTTTCCTCTTTGTAGGTCGAGGGGAAAATACCATCGCTAACGACTTAGCCCAAAAGGCTTCAGGATACAAGGCCAAAAGAGGAAGCGATTGTATCCCAGAAATAGTTTCCCACCTAGTTCCCCAAAGCGACGCGTTCGCTCTGGACATAATGACAAGCGATAAGGATTGGAGGAAGCCAATCACCGACTTCCTTTCTGACCCAACACAAAAGGCGAGCCAAAGAATTAAGACTCAGGCTTTGTCGTACACCCTTATAGATGGGGTACTTTACAGAAAGACCAAGGAAGGAGTCCTGTTAAGGTGTGTCGACTTAGACGAAGCGACCCCAATTATGTTAGAGACTCATCAGGGGTTATGCGGATCTCACCAATCTGGCACCAAAATGTCTTGGACTATCCAAAGACATGGTTTTTACTGGCCATCAATGCTAAAGAACTGCATAGAAATGGCTAGGGGATGCCAAGAGTGCCAAAAACATGGTCCGGTGACAAAGGCCCCAGCGTCCGACTTGGTCTCAGTCATCAAGCCTTGGCCATTTAGGTCTTGGGCTTTAGATATAATCGGGGAAATCCATCCGCACTCAAGTAAAGGTGACGCATATGTTCTAGTCGCCACCGATTATTTTACTAAATGGGTCGAGGCTCAGGTTTATAAGAAGATCGATCATAAAGAAGTGATCGATTTTCTCAAATCATCCATCATCTATAGATTTGGAATTCCCCATAATATTGTAGTGGACAATGGCACCGCTTTCAATAATGAGAAAATGCGAGAATTTGCTACGGAGTTTGGTTTCTCAATTACCAACTCAACACCTTATTATCCTCAGGCGAATGGACAGTCTGAAGCTACCAATAAACTCATAAAGAACAATATTCAGAAAATGGTTGGTGCAAATCCAAGAGGATGGCACAAACTGGGCTTTAAGGGTTACTAAGAGAGAAAGCACAGGGGAAACCCCTTTTTCACTAGTATATGGGCAAGACCCCGTCCTACCTATTGAGGTTCGATACAAGTCGCTCAGGGTGACTCACCCTGATTTACAAGACGAGGCAATGTACCTCGCTTTGGAAGAATTAGAGAAGAAGCGACTTGATGTAATAGACCGACTCGAGGTGCATAAACAAAGGATTGCTAGGCATTATAACAAAAGGGTTGTCCATAAGCACTTTAAAGTGGGCGACTTGGTTTGGAAGATGGTGCTACCCCTTAAATCGAAAGACCAAGTTTTGGGTAAATGGTCCCCTAATTAGGAAGGTCCATATGAGGTATGTGAAACATACTCATCTAATAGTTATCGGCTTATGACGAGAAGTGGGGTCAGACATCCATTAAAGGTTAATGGTAAATATCTCAAACCCTATCGCGCGACTATTTGGGAAGCTCACCATAAAATCCTAAAACAAAGGACTCCATTAATTTGGGAAGCGCTTAATTCCCAAAAATCGCGCTAGGCTTCAGTAACGCTGTCTGGAAGAATGATTATGCGTAGTGGGCAGAAATTCATTTGAGACACAATGCACTTGATTTATTGAGTAAAACAAAAACAATGGAATTGCATTATTCTTTGATTACAAATCTAATTTCCATAACCCGCCAACTTCTTTGAAATCGAGGACAAGGGATTCACGAGCTCGTTGCTTCGCGTTCACCTTGTTTCGCTGGGCATAAAGGTCGACGACCTTTTTTCTATCCTTCTCAGCATTGGCCTCCAGCTCCTCGATTTCTTGAGTATTGATCGACGCGAGCTGCCGAGTCAGGTCATTCTTGAGGTTCGTATAGAACTCTATTTGTCTTTCTGCCTCGGTCAGCTTCTCTTGCACGTCGACCAAACGTTGGCGGGCGTCCTGCGCAGCTTTAGAGGCCTGCCCTCGAGCATTATTAATCGACTGAATCTTCGAGTCAGTCGATTCCAAGGTGAGCAGGTCGGCGTCGTAATCCCTCCAGCGGGTCCAGTACGTCGACCTGAAGCTCTTGTAGGCCCCCAATATTTCGTCCGTGACCCGAGGGGATGCCTCGATTCTCTTCAACAGCTTCTGCATCCTCCTAAATTCGTTGACGCTTAAGGGGTCGATGAGCAGAAGTTGGCAAAGTTCTTCGATATCCTCGTGAAGCTTCTCCCACGGGTCTTTGGTTGACCTAGAAGTCGCTGCAGCAGGATCCTGAAGAATAAGAGACAAAATGTTGTTAAACAATACCCTAGAAAGGCCAACGACCTCGTGCGATCGAGTACTTACCTCTAGAGGCAATATATCCCGAGAGCTCTCGTCCGAAGAAGAAGGGGGAGTAGGAATCTTTTGTCGGCCAGCAGGCACCTTCACCCTCTTCAGACGAGCCTATAAGGAAGGATACAAGTACCCCAGTTAAAATCGCAATAATAATACTATGCTCTGTTTAAAACAAGAACACATACCATCGCTGGTGTAGGAGTTTGGACTGGAGGAGAAGGAATAACTTGGTTTTCCTCCTCACGAGTCGACCGAGTCGGTGGGTCGACCAGGATCGCGACATCCAGAGCAGCCTGTTCTTTTTTAACCAAGGCCTCAGGGATGTGCCGTTCCTAAAACAGAGTATGATGCAGAACCGAAAGTTCATATATGAACTAAAGTAATGATACACCAGCTTAGAATTAAACTCACCTTGGCGACTGAAGCCTTTGAACTTTTGTCTAAGGCATGGGAGATAAGCTGGTCGTCATCCTCATCTGAAGCCTCTCCCTAGACAATATAGTATGGGTTAGATATGAAAACTCAAAACAAAAAAACTGGAGTCATCAGAGTCATACCTCTGCGGTCGGCCTTTGTGGAGCGTCGACTGCAGCTGAAGACGCTGGCACCGCAGCTGGTGCCTTGGTAGATGAGGTCACCGCTGGAGCAGCTGGCGACCTGGATGGGGTCGCCGCTGCAATAACTGGCGACCTAGGAGAGGAAGTCGCCGCTGGAGTCAACGCCTTCACTGGTCTCTTCCTCTGAGACAGAGGCACCTCTTCAAGATCTTCGTCGTCTTCCTCGGCAGCCTTGCGCTTTGGTGCGCTTTTAGATCGAGCCTTAGAGGGATCACCTTTGGCTACTTCCCTGGGGCTCGCAACTTTAGCCTTCCCCTTGCTGGTCGACTTGAGTTTAGAAGGAGCAGGGGCAAGGGGGGCTTTAGGCTTGGGTTTTACAGAGCCCCGAGGAAGCAATGATCCTGAAAGAGGAGAAAAACTTATGATTAGTATTAAGAACCCAATACTCTTAAAACAAAGCTAAGTCCTTACCTCTTGCTTTAATATGCGCGTCATCGGTGTAAAAATCAGGTTCCTCGGAGACCTCCAAGAAATGCATCAAGGCCCGCAGCTCTTCGTATGTAGTCGACCACAGCACGGTGAAGAACTGTGTGGCGAAACAGGAAGAAGTATCAGATGGGAATTCCATCTGGGAGAGCTACGCCTTGTGATTGAGCAAGTCGAGGATCTTCGAGTCGATCGACTTGCACGCAATCTTCTTCATCCTGTCCCCATATAAGCCGCCGGCAGGGTCAGCGAGTGGAACTGCTACACTTTGGATAAACCCAAACTGCCTTGCACACAGTTGAGGGTTGTAGACTTCAAAGGTCATGCAGCCATCGAAAATAACTGGCAGATCTCTGCTGGTCAATACTCCATTCTAGAAGCCACGAGCAGTTTGAGGATTGACTTCCTGAGCAAGTGTCTTGTCGCCTGGAAAGGGTGCCCAGTTTCGTCGATCTACCCTGCTGAAGTCGACTATGTGCTTTAGATGGCCAGTGATCGATGTCATAAGCCATTGATCCTCACGCTGGCAGCACTGATCTAGGATGCTCTCCCCATAATAGAAGGCTTCTGGGGGCAAAGAAGGGACCTTGAACCCAGTAAATCCCGGCATCCACATGGCTGACCAAAGATGAACTAGCCAGAGCAACCCTCCTGCTGGATGTTTTGGAAATGGCTTGATTTGAGACGTTGCTCTGTCCAGATCGTGATAAAGAAGACCCAAAATGAAGGGACCCCAGGAGATTTCTTCATTGGTCTCCCTCAGAAAATTGGCAACCGCAAAAAAATTTTTGGCTAACTTTCTTCCCAGGGAAGCAATAGACGAATTTGCTCAACCAGGTGCTGAGGAACTCGACCTCTTCCCGGGCACCAAAATTTTCAGTCGACAACCTCTCATCTGACCTCTTGCCTGCTGAGGCCATCTTCAGATGCCTATTCACCACCTCCATGTACTGAAGGGCGCCCTTGGGATTAATATCGCCTGCCTGGGAGTACTGTCGAACAGGGCGGTAATTGATTTTGCACTTGGTCAAAATCTTCACATCTGCCAATGTAACTGACATAGGGCCTTCTGGAAAATAGAAGCAGTTCACGACAGAATTCCAGAAAGGCAGCATGGCCGAACAAACCCTGGGATCACAGTTCTTATTTGCTACTGACATCCTAAAGAATCTCAAAATCCTCTGGTTCCTAAATCTCTCTGTAAAGTGCTCCTCCCACATCTCAAGCCAGTCTACCATCTCAGACTTAGATGCAGACGGAAAACACAGGAAAGATCCCTGACCTTCCCAGTTGAGGGGATCGATGAAGTCGGGATGACAAATCGGGATGGGCTTCTCAGTGAGGAGATAGTTGAGCGGCACCGTCTCCGGGAAAAGACGCTCTGGCAAGATAGGTCCAAGAGTGACACCCGACCCCTGATCCTCTGCGACCGGAATAGGTCCGGTTGGCCCCGCGCGCAGTTTATGGAACTCAAAAGACTTAAAAGTCGTCATCTTTTTGAAGATCGAAGGAGTTTTGGCAAGGGAGAAGAAGGGTTTTCTGGGAAACGAGGGTTTCTGGTTTCTTGGAGAAGATGGAGAAGTGTTGAACAAGGAAGAAAAGTGCGGGAAAAGACGATGACTCTCCTTTATATAGGGTATGATTTCTGCTGAGTCGGCATAGTCAACCCAGCATAAAAGGGGGCTTATGTTGACATGGCAAATAATTTTGGGCCTAGGCTTAGAACAGAGACCCAGCAATCACTCAAGTCATACTCCGAGTCGGCCCAAGACACAGCCGTCTAGGCCGACTCACGGCGAAGTCGACTAGGTCGACCCATGACGAAGTCGACTAGGTCGACTTATGACGAAGTCGACTTAGTCGATTTATGAATAGAGTCGACTAGGTCGACTCACGACGAAGGAATATGGTAATCAACCAAGATGACTCAACAGTAGCTAAGTCTACCAGTAGGGTCAAGTCGACGGAAATCTGGATAAGTCGACCAAGTCGGTCGTAGTCCGTACAGATCAGTTAAGTCGACAAGGTTGGAATAAATTTATCACGTTTGTTAAGGATCGTAACTGATCCTAATATCCACGAACAGATTCCATATATCAAGGAGGTAGTTGAGACACTCCCACGATATTAGGGATCACAACCTATAACACGATCTGTAACACGATCTATCTGTTACGTATTAAACACGTACAAGTCCTCTATAAATAGCAGAGGAATTTTTCAAGACAGGCACGACCACACACAGCCAAAGCTCTGAAGTTTGTTCGTCAACCTTAGGAATTAGATACCTTGACCCGGTTTATAGGTCAACTCCCCTTCCACCGACAGACTGAGCTCGTAGGGCCTTTGCCGTCAAACCCCGGCCAGCGACACCACCGACGGAGTGAGCTCGTAGGGCCTTCGTCACAGCCTCCCGCCAGGGACCGCCACCGACGGAGCGAGCTTCCAAGGCCTTCGTCACAGCTTCCCGCCAGCGACCACCACCGACGGAGCGAGCTTCCAAGGCCTTCGTCACAAGTTCTCCGCCGTCACAGGATTCCACATTGTTGTCACCATTCGCCCCTTTTCATTTTTATGGCTGTAAGCCCTAGTTTTTAATTCGTCAAGATTGTAAGACTTGCATTCTATTTGAATAGAATTGTGCATCTTCTTACTGGCGACCACAATCCAATTCCTGTGAGTCCTTTGCCAAATATTTCCGACGTGATCCGTTCTATATGCGAACAAAAACTAAAACCGATAACGAGACATGGATCTGTTTGTCTGTTGGTTGGCTGTTGTTGTTGTAAGTTGCGGAAACTTTCCTCCGGCCGGCCTTGGCTATATCTGTTCGGCTTTCCCGACCACCTCTTCTTCGCAGACAGGATTCTTTGTCGTCAACTGGTTTTAGAACCCAGTCCAACTCACATGACCAGCGGCCCCTCCTCGCCCCGGTCGTCTCACTAACCAACCGCAAAACAAACGCTCGTCTGCTGCCGTTTCGCCAAGCCCAAGGATGCTCGGTTCCCCCGCTTCGATTTCGACATAAAAAGACAAAGGTTGCCGCACAGCCGCCTCCCATCGTGGCGCCTCCCACCGATCAGACACTGGCCCGTCTCCTCGGCCTTCCATCTCACCGCCATTGTCATCCGCCTCACTGCCATATCCAGCGAGGAGAATCTTCCCAAACCGAGGAAGAAATCTGGTAATGCGACCCCCTCCCCTGATGAATTCTTACGGGTCTGCGTGTGTAGTTGAGTGATTTTTTTAATAATAATAATTATTGTTATTTTATTTATCATTTTAGTTATTGTTATTATTATTATTTTTGTCGAATCTTAATTAGTTATTGATTTATTTGTATCTTTTTTTAATCCGACATGATTATCTACTCGCACAAGATATGAATTTTTAACATTACATGATTTATTCGTATTCTTGATTTATTATTGTCCAAGGATATATTCATTTGTTTATAATTTAACGAGTGGTCTTCGTGCATGTTAGTGACATTCGTTTTCTTTGATTTTTTACATGAAAAACACGGAAATAGTACGCACTCCAAAATCGAACGAACGACAACTATGAGTAGTTCGACGACGCTTGTCCCGAAGACTTAGGCAACCCTGAAGATGGTGCTCGAAACAAGATGGGGCGTGGGGTTCGACCATGGTGGAGGCTTCACTAAAGCGGCCCCAATTGATGAAGCCTTAGTCGATGACATGCCATTCCGGAGGGAGGTGTGGGCACCTCGATTTTCTTTATTTTCAAATGTAACGTATCGTGGGCCCAAGTACATAGGTCCACGATCACCACCTTTCTACGCTCCCTTTGATCTAAATTCTTGATATGTGGTTGATGTGCATTCTGTTTAGGATTTTATCGTCGCATGTTGTTTGTTAAATCAACACACATGAGTTCGGGCCCAAAAAGCCCGAATCGGGTCCAACACCCATAAAACATTGACATGAGTCCGGAGTCATGCTCGGATCGGGTCCAACACCCGTTAACCAAGAGCAAACTTTTGGAGCAAATGCCACCTTTTCGCATGATTAGATGTAAGAGTTAGTAATTAAGAATCCCCGAATCCTACTATAGTTTTCCGACTTAAACCAGTTTTCAATACTAAGTCGGTGACGACTCTGTAATAGTTTATCTAAGTTAAATAATAACAAACTTTTCACGGAGCCATTTTGGATGAGGGACTGACGACAAGAGTCGCTCCCGAGTCCTCCTGAACGGTCATTAGTGAGGCATACGCGCAACCTTTCACTTGTCGCCTCCGTTCCCTCATAAGGAATTATAGACGATTAGTGAAACGCCCCGTAGGCTCATTTAGGAACTAAGGTAGGGTTCAACCCAATTCCCTTCCGCAACGTCCCGCTCGAGTCGTGACGTCGATCGGTTGGGCCTTGGAGGAGCGGAACCAGATCCTCGGGTCGTCCGAACCGTTACGCACGTGTTAGGCCAGAAAGCGCGCGTACATCCCGGATGGCGACTCCGCTGGGGACTCCACATGTGGATTCCTATCGAAAACTCTTACATTTAATTCACATGCGGAGAGGAGTTATTATTTGCGCACGTACTTGCTTGTCTCGATACCCTTTGTATTCTCTCATGATTGTGTTTGTTTACCGCTTTCCTAGGCATGTCTAGGTGTGCCCGAACCCGGGGCTAGGATCCTTAGGGGGTCACCGTGAGGCCAAGTTATGCAGCTCTTTGCAGTTTGGTTTTGAGCCGGGGCCCACCTTCCTTTATCCTAGGAAGGCTTAGAAACCTTTTTCGAGTCTAGAATTATTTGCTCACTACATGTACCAGACGCCGCACGTGCATTTGTTTGTTACTAAGTGACTGCTACATGTGCAAGGACAGGTGTTAGGTACGCTTTGTCTGTGATTCGGGTTAATCATATAGGACTTCAAGAATCTCTTTTCTCCCTTCCCTACATATTTTACTGCTTATTGCATTCATACATTCGCATGACCACATGAGTGTCTGCTTGATTGCAGTAGTTACATTATCATGTCATTCACAGTAACTGCTCCATTACATTATTATGTCTCAATTACAATTGCAGTTACATAATGCATACTTTCATGCATACACGAGTACGATTAAGTATCATCATAAACTTATCATGCATCGATTACACTATTGCATGATACTAATCCAAACATTCTCTCTACTTTCTTCCCGAGGTTTAACTCTCCAACATGGCTCATCGAACGGGACTAGGGACAAGACATGACATTACAAATCTACAAGCACAAGAATACCAAGGATTCATCGACGGCTACCAAGGCCTAAAGCCGAACATCTAACAACATGAAGACCTACCAAGGTCCAAAGTTTTGCGTCTAATGACATGAGCCCAAAGTGTTATCAACGGCTACCAAGGTTCAAGCCGAATCTACAACAACCTAAAAACCCCAAACATGTCACGATAGTGGAACATCACCCCCCCACTGATCAACAACCGCCCCAAAGAAGCAGAAGCAATTTCGCTACATCACCAGTTGTCGTGACTTCGGCACCAACGGGAACATCTTCCTCAGCTTCTTTCGCCGTGGATATGAAGACTATATTTCTTTACTCATCCCAAGCCCATTAACACTGTACAATCCAAACAAGGGGCACTCAAGCTCTGATCATCGACATCAGGCAACCAGACCGGGGCAATCCTCCATCTTCAATTCAATCATCAAGATTAGGCAAGCAGATAAGAGGCAATCCTCTAATATCGGTGACACAAACCAACACATAGAGCAATTCTTGGTCTTTACAACGACCTCACAAGATCAGGCATTTCCAAAACAATTAACCTCCAATTACGGACACTTTACGTCTACGGAGATTCAGTGTTCATTATCTTCCAGACAACGGGAGCTTGGTGTATACGAGATCCAAAGTATCTCCAGAACATTATATGAGCATGAAGAATATTAAACAGATTTAGCTCAACTTAGGCATTCATTTGTCTCACAACACAAGATGAGTCGTATGGGGCAACGCTTACATAACAACTTCCCCCTTACACTTTAGGAGATGGGGCAACTCCCATCAAGCTCATAGCGGTACCTAAGCAATCAATCTAGCAGAGATTTAATTGTCGACCATTCGCAGCTCATCCCAAGGAAAAGATGAGAAGCTCAATCACCACCTCATTGGCGAGAAACGACCGCTTCAGCTCATCACATGAATGACCTGTTACTCACCCTAGCCCACCACATGAAAGGCCAGTTACCCGCTCAGACCCACCTCAATGGGCAATCAACAATGCACATCCAAGAATAATCACTTGGTTACAACATTTTCAAATGGATCCTGCCAAACGTCAACAATTTCAAAAGACATTTCTCTTCAAATTACTAAGGCGACGTTCGCTATCAAGTACGCCCTTTCTAAAAAGGAATCATCTTAACTAAGAAGAACTGTGACAAGCACTCAACGCGGATACTCTTTGACATTACAACACATGAAAGGGAGTATTTGTTCCTTGATCAACACTTCCTTGCAAAAATAAGTTACATGAGCTCACTTAACTTAGCCCTTGTCACATGTTGACGAAGGCATGGGTGGTAGGATGGAAACGTTTTGAGCCAAAGCCTTGAAACATTTTCGAGCCAAATCTTTGAAATATTCTTCATTGTGAACCAAACAACGAAACAACATGAAAGAAAGTACATGAACATCCTAAGCAGACAACAACAGGCGCGGGTGGTAGGGTGGTAAAGCTCCAAGCAATACTGGGGCAAAACTTCAAGCAATCTTGGAGAAATCTTCGTTTTCCAGATAACGAATCACATAAAAGGGAGTATTCGTTCCTTAACTAATACTTTCTCCATAAAACAGGTTACACGAGCTTACTTGTTTTGTCATTCGGCTTGTCTTATAGGTACATGAACATCTTAGACAGACGATGAAGGCGAGGGCGGGGTGGAAAAGTTTCGAGCCAATGTTTCGAAACAGCCTTCGTTGGCAAAACGATTATGCACATTAAGACAACAACGCGAAAGCAATCCTCAATACAAATCCCGGAGAGGTCTTGGGGCAAATCTCCGAGCGGTCCTGGGGCAAATCTTCAAGCGATCCTGGGGCATACCTCCGAGTATTCCTTTGATATAGACAAAGCGGATGCAATCTTCGATTGGCCTTTCTAGCGAAAACGGATCAAGCTTAAACCCGGCCACAGAGTGCCTCAGACCGAAAGAGAGAAGAGCATGAATTACTGTAAATGGCATGGGTCGTTCATACATACAACTAAGTATCGTCTGTCATTCAGAAACATAATTCATGACTTTATAGAGTCAAAAGAGTTGTGTTTTCCGGAAGTAGACGAAGTTACTATGGTTGACGATAAACCTTTTGATGATGAAATTTCTATCCATACATTTGACATTTTTGATGCTGATGTCAATGTAATAGAAACTAAATGTAATCTCCCCTTGCAGGAGACAAAGGCTCCAGGGGAGACCATCGTTGCGAACGCTTTGTTTCGTTGACCGGCCGATAAACTCGTAGTCACATGCTGTTGACATGATAGAAAATCTTGGGCCTATTTCTGACAAAAACTCATCATAGGCACGAAGCCCATGACAAGGTTGAGCGCACCAGGCCTGCGTCTGTAGTCTACACAGACTATATGGCAAAGGAAGTTTACAGGGGCATAGTAGTAACCATGTAATAAGAGAAGTCTACGAGCCTGCGCCTGCAAAGGACACGTGTCAAAGGGAACGGTTCCATAGCCCCGAGATAAATGGGAGTTGCAACCCACGCATATGCAAGCACACGTCTTAGAAGACAATCAATTAAACCCGAAGTCCGAGGATTCTATGACCCACGATTACACGAATGGAAGTCAGTCGGCTCCGAGATTCTTAGGGGTGGTTGTGTCTGGAAGATCTTCAGAAGGTCGTAACAGACTGGGTATAAAAGGGAGAGTATCTCCCTCAGAGAAAATCACGATCAAATCAGCCAACAGAAGCTTATCTTGCTCGTCACCCCTTAGTTTAGTTGTTAGGATTTCCCGACCTGGGCGAAACCCCTAAGGTTTCATTGGTCTTCACCTCCACCATCAGAGTGAGCAACTGTAGCTCTGGTAACAACTCTCCGCCTTCGACTCCACCGCCAGGACGAGCAACAGTAGTCCCGGTACACTTCTCCGCCTTCGACTCCACCGCCAGGACGAGCAACAGTAGTCCCGGTACACTTCTCCGCCTTCGACGCCGCCACTAGGGCTAGTCATCGTAGCCTTGGTATCCACGTCCGCCTCTACATTTGACCACAGCCCGTCCACCAAGCCCAACAGCTAAGTCCTGCCACCCGAGGAGTGCAAGTCTACAGTGCTCTGCCACCAGGTCCACGACTACGCTGACCAGATTCTCGAGTCCGCAGTGCCCAACGTCAAGTCCGTGACCTCTTTCACCATTCAAGTCTACGTCCCCACTCCAAGTCTACGGAGCACAGTAGCCAGTCTACGACTTCACCACCGTCCTTATTTTTATTTTTATGGTTGTAAGCTTTCCTTACTTTGTGTAAAAACGTTTCCATTCAATCATATTTCTTCAATTACTTACTGGCGACCACATCTACAATCCCTGTGAATCTTATTGCCAAATATTTCCGACGTGATCCGTTTCCTACGCGAACACGTTTTTGGCGACCATAGTGGGAGCTGTGAAGCTTAAAGTTTTCAGATGGCAAAAAGTACGAGGAGCGGAGTTAATCACGAGCCTCCTCCTCCTCCATTAGATGGATATGATCAGCTTCCACCATCAGACTTAAATGTCGAGAAATAGGCTCTAGGTAGCCAAGAGACCGCGAACCAGCCCAATTGCGAGGTTCATACTCCTTTTGAGTTTATATCCAGACTTGAATTCCATAAAGAATTCAATGATATGATGAGCCTAATGGACAGACATATCATTGGATTACAAGACAATATGGCTCAGATTTTGGAGCAGCTCCGTGCCTTGAATAAGCCAAGCGTCACGAAGCCAGGCACCCCACTTGATAGGGAAAACTCTTTCATGGGAGACGCCCGGCGCGTAGAGGGGCGCAATGTGTCATTCCAGGGGGATGAGCCTTGGGGTGGTGCTAACCCGCATACGGAAGTCGGTGATAGGGACCGAATGTCCCCGTCGAGACCGACTACCTCTCGGTCACCCACCTGGAGAGCAAATGCGGTGTACGCAGTGAATCCTGTAGACGACGAGATAGAGGCTTAGGGCGAGACAAACAGGTATGCAAGTGCCATACCCCCTCGTCGACATGGTAAAGCTCCGGTAGAGGAAATTCCTCCAGGGGAACCTCCCATTATGGGAAATTTACCACGGGCAGAGAGCTTCTACACTAACGTCTCGGTAAACCCACAGCCAGTTCGAGCTACACCAAGGGTGCCGTATCCCCTAGTAACATCATGGGCAGAGATGCAGCCTTCTTTTATGAAGGCATTCGAGCGTTTCGATACGCCCATGTCGATCTTCGAGGTGATGCGGCTTAAGCAAACTGCCGGGGAACACCCAGGACAGTTCCTCATGAGCCTGCGCAAGGCGCTACTGCGCTGCAGACCTGCAATTCCTAAAAGGGATCAGTTGATGATCGCGTTAAACATGTTGTCTATGCCTTTCAAGAAAAAGCTGCAGGGAGAAAGGTTTTTGGAAATGCCTCATTTTCCGTTCTTGCCTATTTTGTTGGAGATGCGTTGGACTCCTTGGAGATTTGATTTTCCATTGTTTTGATGAAGACGACTACCTTTGGAAACGTCTCAACTGATGTGAATGTCTGTTAGTGGTGCTTCTTCACTTGAACTTTGAGGAAGTGTCGCCTTTGTGGTCTATTGATTCCGGTTTCTTACTACAGAATCTCCATTTGCCTCAATGTGATGTGGTCCTTCGACTCGGAGGGAGTACTATATGAGAAACTTCACTTTGGTTCTGAAGAGCTAGCAACGGTCAATGTTCTGTGTTTGGGGATTAAAAGAATGCTCGATCTCATCTCGGTCTGAGCATCTTTTGTCAAAGAATTCTTCGTCCGCTCGGACTCTTATGTGGGTGAATTCTCATGGTGTTTACGCTCATCTCTCTAGGGTTAGGGTTTGGAATTGGGTTTTCCTTCTCCGATTCTCACCCAGAAGCATTTTCTTAATGTTGAAAAATCTCGTGGGGATGCAAATGATCATTTTAATATTTAAGAAATGAATACTTTTGGGGAATGCGATGTGTTCAGTAATCGATTCCGACTTGAGGAAGCGAGAAACATGAATCCAGCTTTGGAATGCTAAGAAGATTTGTTAGGAAATCATGTAAATGAAAACTCCCTTTCATGTGATGATCTTTGGTGATGACAAAGACAATGCCGGAGCTTTGGCTCGAAATTTTCCACCCAAATGTCCACGCTTTTACACGAATGCAGAACGCTCATGTACCTACAAACGCCAAAGGGCGGAGAACACAAGTGCGCTCTTGTATCTTGTTTTCTAGAGAAAGTATTAAAACTGAATTAATACTCCCTTTCATATCTTTTCACCATTGTGTCTTTGTCCGATGGAATCAAAGGATTGACGGGGTGCTACTCTTGCCATGTGCCCGTTGTATAAGGGTGTTCATGTACCTATCAAACAACCAGCGAGAAAACAAGTGAGTATGTGTGACTTGTTTCTTTTATCTAGAGTAGAAACGAAATTTGCTCTTGTAATTTCGTTTGTAAGCAAGGTGAAGTGGAGTCTTGGTACTTTCTTTTATATGATCTTGTCTTTATGTCTTCATCTACAGGAATCGAAGGATTAACGAAATGTTGCTTTGGCCTTGTGTCTGTTGTATAAGGTTGCTCATGTATCTATCAAACAGATGGTGAGAAAACTAGTGAGTTTTGATCATGTAATTTCATTCATAAGAAATGCGAGGTAGAGTTTTGGTGCTTCCCTTTCATGGAGTTTGTCAGTGCATATTCGTCCTATGGAATCGAAGGATTGACAAAGTACTACTCCCGCCTTTGTGTCCATTGTATAAGGTTGATCATTATACCTATCAAATGAATGGCCGAAAAAAACAAGTGAATACACGCGACTTGTTTCTTTTAAGGTAGAAATAAATTTGATAATGTAATTCTGTTCGTAAAGAAAAAGTGAAGTAGGGGTTTTTAGTACTTCCCTTTTATGTTATTTCGTCATTGTATCTTTGTCCTATGGAATCAAAGAATTGACGAAATGCTATAATTTTCTTGGCTAGAAGCTTTGCCACCATATCACCCTCGCCTTTGTCTAGTAGTAATGTACCGTTCGTGTGAGGAGTCCATGTACCTGCCCACGAAACAAAGGATGTAAGTGAGTTGGTTGTGTGAAAAGAGTTAGTTGCTTTAGTGGATGAAGAGAGTTTGGTTGTGTAATTTCTCCCTTTTCATATGCGTTGTCAATGTGTTTTTTTTTGCCCCAGTTGCCTATCTAGGGATATGAAGGATGTCGCTGATGAAGTTTGTTTTGAAGCTTTGGTTCGAGTCTGTTTCGAAACTTTGGCTGTCATGATATGATGTTATTGTACCTACCCGTGACAAGAATAAAAACATGTGAGTTCATACGACTTGTTTTTGCAGAGAAGTATTGATAAAGGAACAAATGTTCCCTTTCATATGTCTCGTCGTTTTGAAAATGAAGGTTGTTTCAGAACTTTGGCTCGAGATTGTTTCGAGACTTTGACAGTTGTTCTTTGCCCTAGTTTGAAGGAAGTTCGTCGATGAAGGTCATTACGATGCCCCGATTTGATTGTCTATGTTCTTTGTCTTCATTGTCTGCCTAGAACACTCATGTACTTCATGTGTATCGAAGGCTATTTCAAAACTTTGGTTTGAAACTTTTCCACCCTGCCACCCTCGCCTTCATCGTCTGTCTATGATGTTCATGTACCTATGAGACAAGCCGAAGGGCAAAACAAGTAAGCTCATGTAACCTGTTTTGCAAAAAAAAGCATTACTTAATGAACGAATACTCCCTTTCTTGTTGTTTGTTGCTTTGCTAACACAGAATTCTCCAAGATTACTTTGAGTCTTGTCTTAGAATCGCTCGGAGATTTGGCCAAAGCTCACACGACGATTTGCCCCGAGATTGCTCTCGTACGTTGTAGTCGTTATGTGCGTCATTGTTTTGCCAACAAAGGTTGTTTCGAAAGTTTGCCTCGGAACTTTTCCAACCTGCCATCCTCGCCTTCGTTGTCTATTTAGGACGTTGATGAACCTACAAGACGAACGCAGGGCAAAACAAGAAGCTTATATAACTTGTTTTGCACCGGAAATATTAATTCACGAACAAATACTCCCTTTCGTGTGATTGTAATGTCAGTGGACGTCAGTGTTGATCGCTCGTAACAGTTCCTCTTCGTTACGATGCTTTCTTTCTAAAAAGCATGCTTGACGACGAACGATCCTTCATAATTCGAAACGGATTCTCTCTGGAATTTGTTGCATTCGACAGGATCCATTTGAAAATATGGTCGTCTGGTTGAATGCTCTAGACATGCATTGTTGATAGCACTTTGTGGTGGACATACTAGGGAATTGGCCGCTCATGTGGGGGCCCGAGGCGTTTGTTTCTCGATAATGAGGTGTTGATTGAACTCTCCTCTTATCTTTGGGAAGAGGTCTTGAGAGTCGGTGGCTGACTTTCGCTGGAATGACCGCTTTGGTGCCGTAGATGTGTTCGAAGGGAGTTGCCCCAGTCATGGCGCCCATCGTTCTTCAACAGGTTACATGTTCCTTAGTGTCGGGAAGTTTTTGTCCGTGAATTGCTTCAGACGATTCTTCTCATACTGTGAGATAAAATGAATGCTTCGGTGTTGGTGGTTTGAATATCGGTGGCTCCGTCAGACATGTCTTGAGATGTTGGAAGGCGAGTAATGCGAATGAGAGCTTATGATGCCAGTCACGCTATGTATTCATCTTGAAGGATCTTGTCCATGTTCATGTTTTGGTCGTGAGGATGCTTTGGATCCGACGTTCGTCGAGTTCCTGTTATATGAGAGACGGTGAGGTTGAATATCCGTAGACGTCGAGTGACCGTATTTGGAGGTCAATTACTTGTAGGTGTCCCGATCTCGCGAGGTCGTTGTGAAGGCCGAGGTTTTCCCCTTGTGCTAGAATGTACTGTTGGTCAGAGGATTTGCCACTTGTCCCCGATTGGCGGATATTGATGATCAGGGATTGAGTTGTAGACTCGAGGATTGCACCTTATTCAGGATTGGTGCTTGGGTTGTAAATTGGGGATTGTCTCTGTCTGAATTATTCGATGCTGAGAATCATGGTTTAGGATGAGGGGAGAAATATCGTCATCCTGTCCACGGTGGAAGAAGCTGGGAAGGATGTTTCCGTTGGTGTCAAAGTTGCGGTGACTGATGATATAGGGATTGGTTATGCTTCTTTGATGCGGTTGTTGGATAATAGGGGTGTGATGTTCCCAGCGTGTCTGATCTTAGCATTTCTGTGAAAAGCTCTTTGGGCTCGCCATTAGCTCCAATGTTATTTGAGATATGTGAACTTTTGAGTATAACCTCCTTGAGGATTTCACGTGGTTGCAGATTTGGCCATGACTTGGTAGCTGGTGAGTGATCTTTGGTCCTCATGTCGTTGGATGTTTGCTTTGGGCCTTGGCAGCCGTCAATAGATCCTTGGTCTTCATGTCGTTGTATGTTTGACTACAATTTTGGTATTTGGTAGTGATCGAGAAATCCTTAGTCACTGAGTTGTTGTTCATCTAGCTTTAGACTTTGACAACCATCAAGGATCTTTGATATCCATGTTGTTGTATGTTTGACTATGTACTTTGGCAGCCGTTGAGTAATCCTTGGTCTTCGTGTGATTCAATGTTGGCCTTTCGACCTTGGCAACCATTAAAGAATCCTTGGTCTTCCTGTTATCGCATATTTGTTGTCTGTTTATTGCCCCTAGTACTGTTCGAGGAGCCATCTTGGAAAAATAAAACCTAGAAAGGAAACAGAGAGAATGTTGGAATTAACATTGTGCGACAATGTAATCGAAGCATAAAAAATTTGTGATGATGCCTAATCGCGATTGTGTATGTGTAAGAGAATGAAATCACGAATGAAGTGCAATAATGCGATGGAGCAACTACTGGAATTTTCATGCGAGTACTGCAATCAGGCAGACATTCATGTGATTATGCAATTGAATGATTACATTAACTAGTAAAGTGCAAAGATAAAATATAAAAGAGGCTTCATGAAGTCCTTTGTAATGAACCCAATCTATTTGCAAAACGAGCAATGTTAGTTTTACAATTATCGCAGACAATCCATACCCGATACCTGTCCCTGCACATGTAACAGTCACTCAGTAACAAACAAATGCATGTGCGGCGTCTGGTACCTGTAATGAGCAATTAATCATAGACTCCAATGAAGATTTCTACAACCACCCTTGGACAAAGGGAGGTGGTTCCCGATCCATAGCCTACTAGCAGCAGAAAGCAGCGAGGCCGTACCATTCGATGACTCCCTAAAATCCTAGTCCCGGGTATAGGGACTCACCTAGATATGCCTAGGAAAGCTGTAAACAAATACAACCAAGAGAACATACAAAGGGCACCGAGCCAGAGAGCATGCGCAAACAAGTGTATTCCGCATGTGGATTTGAATGTAAAAGCTTTCGGTAGAAATCCACATGCAGAGTCCCTAGCGGAGTCGCCTTCCCGGATGTATGCGCGCCCTTCTGTGACCTCGCGGCATGCAACGGCAGTTCGGAAGATACGAGGATCCGAGGCCCGCTCCCCTGATGCTCCTCCGGTCGACATTAAGACTCGGGCGCCAAGGCACAGCGGAAGAGAGCGGGGTTGTTCCTCCCTTGATTCCTAATCGGGCTTACTCGGGCTCTCGCTCGATTGTCCGAAGGCGACGAGCGAGAAGCGGAGCATGATCCCAAAAAGGAGTCTTCGGGAAAACCAGGAGCGGCTCGTGTCACCTTCCCTCATCCATGATGGCTCCGTAAGAAAATGATTGATGTTGCTTAACCTAGGTAAGCTATTACGGAGTCGCCATCGACTTATTTATAAAACTGTTAAAGTCGGCAAAACCGATGGTTCAGGGATCCCTATTTACTAACTTTTACATTCTAACATGCGAAACGCCGACTATGGGGAAGGAAAGCTGCAGCACTGGAACCCAGGACCCAGATCCTCAGGAGGAGGAGGGAAGGGGTGCATCAGCGGAGGCTGACTCGGCTGAATTCAAAGATTGGAGTAGCCTACTGATGAAGCCCCTAGTGGAGCCCAGCAGATCTGTAGGAAGGAGGGCCGGGCGCTGCCATGATAGCTAAATTATTGGACAATGTACATAATTTTGATGCCTGCAAACATTAGACAGGTCTTTTTGGGTCATTGGGTCCTTTTGGTGGCCGATGAGGTCATGGGCTGCAATTCTGGGCTTCATTAGAGTACCCTCAGCGGAATGCTGGATAGGTTTTAAGCAGGTTAGATATTAGTAGAGGTAGCTAGTACTATCCTTTTGAACAGGTTTAGTTGTAAACTTAGGTTAGCTATTCTCTTGGCTGATTAGACTGCCATTAGGTCCATGTAACTAATTTTATTTAGCCTCAATTAAATTTACCTTAACAAAAAAAACATGCGAAACAATGGCGTTTCTCCAAAAATGTCTTTGTTACTAGCGTTGGACCCGATTTGTGCTTTTAGGCCCGAACTCGTGTTCGATTAAAAATATCACATGCGACATAAAACCTATGCGCCTAAAGCATACGGACAAGTAGAGGCAATTATTGAGATCAAAGGGGGCGGGAAGCTTGGTGACCCTGGGCCTATGCAATTGGGACAACAACCCGTTACATGTGGAAATAAAGAAAATCGGGACGTCCGCACCTCCCTCATGTACCTGAGGCCTATGGTATGTCATCGGCTAAGGCTTCATCAATTGGGGCCTCTTTAGTGACGTACCTCCACCACGGGTTCCCCTCGCGCGCCTACAATCTTGAACTCGATATCCGAGATCCGTCTTGTCGAATCCTTGAAACAATGTCAGATTTTCATGCAACGGAAACAAGAAAAAGTGGGATATGCTATCAAAATAATAAAAATCCAATCATTCATTAAGATGACACATTAATTGAATGGCGGGATCTCGGCTTATGGAATCATAAAGTCGGACATTCACGCAGACTTCTTTATTTACTGTGAATTAACACCCCAAACAAAATTAGAAAAAGTAACGTGTTATAAGATAAAAATACGCACAATACATCTAAATGATCATATTCAAATGACAAACATGTCTATCAAGTTTGGTGGCAATCTAATGGTGAGATCAATTGGGATCTCATCAAGTACGGGACTGCGACGTATAGAAAGTATTGAATAGGTTTTGATGATGATCCTTGACCTTCTATGTAAGAGAAGTCAAACATCTACTCTACAGAAGCTACTCAAGTTGAGAACTTTCTGTAAGAAATATTTTGTGATTAAATAATTGTTTCATTATTAATTAGTCACGAAATAATAAGGATTTGATCAAGATATTAATCTGATCAAATTAAACAGATTACATTTCCAAATAATCCCAATAAGGATTATTTTTTTCGCAGAAGGAAATATAATCTTCTATTTATGGCAAAATTCTGCAAGGTTGTCTACAACTTTCTGTGGTTTCATACGACCACCAAAGGACCGTTATTTGGGATGCCAATCATTACCATCTGTCTAGATACATTCATTTAAGCATCCTGAATAGAATGGTATCGTTTTTACTCAATATGGAAGTTAATCTTTGATTATTTCCATGTAGAGAAGGTTGCGGACCAGATTCTGCCAGAACCTTTCGTAGCCCAGTATTCATGGGAACTCTATCACATCTTAATCCTATTTGATATGATTTGATAATCTGAACAAATATATGCATGGAAGTGGCAATTTTGTATATAAAATATTATATTATTATCTGATTGCTCGGTTTCCTTGTTTTGCAGAAGGCTGATCGTGCAATTCACTTCTACATTTTTCACTTAGACTTTCTTGTATAAATATGACCATTTAGCCACGCTCTCAAGAGAACTTTTGTGTATCATTTATTGTTGCAAAATCCAGAGAGTGTGTGCTGGGAGCTTGTATCCTTTCGTTTCGTTTGAGTTAGTCACACACGAGGAGTGTTAGCCACAAAAGGCTGCACCATTGATGAAGTCTTCTGGGAGGGTGACTCGGAGGCCACGAGGGACTCGGTTGAAGCTGCAAGAGACGTTGGTGGAGGCGTGTGGCAGGTTGCTGGCGTGGCCAACGTGCAGTGGGCCGGAGAGAAGGGCAGAACCCCGGAAGCATAGAAGGTGAGGGACTAACCAGCTTCCATTGTGTAACGTTCTGTGTGTGCAGGATAACCTTGGGCAGGGGTTCTGTGTCTACTTAGCCGTAGTCTCGAGGGACCACGCAGGAGAACCTTGGGCAAGGGTTTTGTCTTTGCTCAGTCGAGACTCGAAGGATCGCGCAAGGGAAGTCGCAGCGGGTTTGCAGTGCTAGTGGAGACGCCGCCGGATTGAAAAGTCTCGGAGGAAGTCACTGTAGGTTGCTGTGCAGGAGAGGACACCGCCTGAGGAAAACGTCTGATAGAAGGTTACTTTTGTTAGTCACTATAGTACAAAACCTTACGGTCTGTGCTTTGAAAATCATACACCTGTAGTACAGAACCTTCCGGTCTGTGCTGTGAAATTAGTCATCTTTGACACAGAACATTCTAGTCATTAGACGATTGACATCTTTGGTACAGAACCTTACGGTCTGTGCTATAAAATCAAGTCATCTCTGGTACAGAACCTTTTGGTCTGTGCTATAGAGGGTTGACATATTTGGTACAGAATCTTTTGATCTCTGCTATAGAGGGTTGTCACATTCGGTACAGAACCTTCTGGTCTGTGCTATGAAACTGAGTTACTCTTGTACAGAACCTTCCGGTCTGTGCTTTGCCACTTAGTGTTCTGTGGTGCAGAACCTTCTAGTCTGTGCTTTGCAACTCATCTGTGGTGCAGAACCTTCTAGTCTATGCTTTGCAACACAGTCATCTATGGTGTAGAACCTTCTGGTCTATGCTGTGCAACTCAGTCTTCTGTGGTGCAGAACCTTCTGGTTTGTGTTTTGCAACTCAGTCTTCTGTGGTACAGAACCTTCAGGTCTGTGCTATAAAAGGTCTATTGTATATCACTTTTTGTAATCATTGCTAAGTTAGGACTGAGTGAAAACCATCCAAATTCTGGTTAAAGAGTGGATGTAGGCAAGTTGTCGAACCACTATAAAAGTCTTGTTTGCATCAAACAAATTTGTAAATTCGTACGTTCTGTCTTACAGAAACCTGTCTCTACGGTTCTGTTTTACAGAAGTTTCCTTCCGCTGCGGGGTTTGTTGGAAAGGAGCTAAAAATCCTTGATTGGACTTTAACACTAATTCACGCCCCTCTTAGTGTAACAATTAGTATCAGTGCGGGTTCCAACAGTAGCTTAACCGCTTATTGTAGATCGACAGAAGCTCGCACCAGCTACACGCTCTTCTTTACAGAAGCTTTAAGCTCTGTGAAAAATCATCTGCTACTATTCTGTAGAAGCTTTCGCTCAATCAGAATTCAGTTTATGTTCAACAAAAGTTAACGCTCTATTTGAATACCACGTCTAGTATAAAGCTTTTTTCCAACATAAGTGTAATCGCCTGTTGAGATCTTACAGAAGCTTCTAACTTCCACATTCTAGTTGAATTTCTTAATTCATCAATACGAAAATTTTACTATGAAGGCTGATGAATCTGTAAAACAGATGTTCTAGAGACTCAACCACCTAGTTGATGCCATAACACACTTAGGCAAACTCTATACAAATTATGAGCTAGTTCGAAAGGTTCTGCGTACTCTACCCAAATCTTGGGAAGCTAAGAAAACGGCTATAGAGGAAGCAAAATATCTTTCTACTCTCGGCTAGATCTTAATGAGCTCCTTAATATCATATGAGATGGAAAGATCCTATCAGTCTCATAAAAAGAGAGCAGTAGCTTTCAGAGCATCGGAAGAACTAACAGAAGGTTCTAGTGATGAAGCAGAAGCTGACTCGGATGATGGACTCGCTATGATAGCTAAACGTCTACTGCGGTTCGCCTCCAAGAAACGCTTCAATAACAGAAGCCAAAATCATGTAAGAAAATTGATCCTAAATTGGTCACATTCTTTGAATGCAAAAAGAAAGGGTATTATAGAACAGAATGTCCTTTACTTAAAGAGAAGGAAAAAAACCTTCTACACAGTATAAGTCCAAGAAAGTAATGGCTGCTTGGGTAGATCTTGATGATTCTGATGATGAGGAACGAGAAGCACTAATGCGCCTCACAGCTCACACAGAAACTCAAAATGAAATCCATACCGGCTTTCAAACAGAAGTTGTTGAAAGTGAATGGTATCTGGATAGCGGACGTTCCAGGCACATGACCGGAGATCCATCAAAATTTTCTCAACTGACTCTACAGAATGGAGGGTCTGTTAAATTTAGTGACAATAGCAAAGGCTCTGTCATCGGTGAAGGTACCATTAGAAGTCCCATCTCCGTGGTCATATATGAGGTGCTGTTGGTCACAGAACTCAAGCATAATCTGCAGAGCATTAGCCAACTTTGTGACAAAGGTTATACAATAACTTTTGATCAAGATAAGTGTTCCGGTATCCTAAACAATGAAGTTCGCTTCATTGGAAATCGAAAAAGGAACATCTATACCTTGACACAGGAGAGCTTATGTACTACAGAAAACTGCCTTCTGTCAGTCAAAGATGAGAGCCATCTGTGGCATAGAAGGTTGGGACATCCCAACTTTAAATTGTTATACAAGCTTGCAAGAAAAGAGTTGGTGAAATGTTTACCTAACATCAGATTCGAGCAAGACAGCTTCTTTGAAGCATGTTCACTTGAAAAACAAACCAAATCTTCATTCAAGTCTAAGAATGAAGTTTCTACTACACAGCCACTTGAACTTCTACATATGGATCTATTCGGACCTACTAGAGTTCAAAGTAATGGTGGTAGAATATATTGTCTAGTTGTAGTAGATGACTACTCTAGATACACGTGGGTTAAATTTCTAACTCACAAAAGTGATGCTTTTGAAAGTTTCATAAAGCTCGCTAAGAAATTACATAATGAAACTGGATCTTTTGTAAAAGCATGAGGTCGGATCATGGTACTGAGTTTGAAAACCATGAATTCACTACCTTCTGTGATGAACATGGTATCGATCACAACTTCTCTGTACCATATACTCTTCAATAGAATGGAGTAGCAGAAGGGAAAAATCGAACACTTATAGACATGGCTAGAACCATGATTTGTTAGAGCAATGCTCCACAGAACCTTTGGGCAGAAGTTGTTAATACAGCCTGCTACATCTCTAACAGGGTTCTACTTAGACCCATACTAGAGAAAACTCCCTATCAACTATGCATGGGGAGGAAACCAAACATTTCCTATTTTCATGCCTTTGGAAGTTCATGTTTCATCTTGAGACCTTCTAAGGACAATCTAGGAAAATTTGAAGCTTAGACAGATGAGGGTATCTTTCTTGGATACTCTTTGTTTAGCAAAGCATATAGAGTCCTAAACAAGAGAACATCTACTATAGAGGAGTCCATTAATTTAAAATTAATGACTCACCTACAGAAGATACTACAAAAGGTGTAATATCTTTTGAACCTATAGAAATTTCTATAGAACCTAAACTTTCTATGGAAGACATAGAAGGTTCTATAGAACATTCACCCTCTACGAAAGATGTAGGTGAACCTTCTGTTCATGAATCTCAAAAAGATCCTGAACTAATAAATGATAATTCTGAAGAATCATCTCAGAATAATCAAAATGATTTTAGAGCACTTGCTCTATATCAAAAACGACATCATATTTACCAAGTAATAGGAGACATCAATAGTGGTGTACATACAAGATGTTTTGTTATTAATAGTGACGTACAAACAAGACATCCTATTGACCAAATCATTGGAGACATCAATAGATGCCTTTTCCAATACGGTTCTGTTGCGTAGAATCCGTCAACACATAACATCAATTGGCAGATATCTTTACTAAACCTCTTGATAAAGAAAAGTTTTCCTTTTTCAGAAGTGAATTAGAAATCTGCCATCCCTTATAACGTCTTACTTAAGACAAAATGAAGTTAAGTAACATTTGTACACATCACTACAAAATGTAGAATACGTTGTATGTTACACAACAGAAGGTACACATCTCTGTACACTTCAACAGAAGGTACAAATCTCTGTACACTTCAACAGAAGGTACACATCTCTATACAGCTTACCATAGAAGGTAGAATTTTCAATTCTACTACATAAAAGGTATAACGAAATGTATACCTCAATCCAAACTTAAGTTCAAATAACTTTTATTTATTTGAAAGACTATATCTGAAAATATAATATATTATCCAAGAAATCTTTCTGGAAAATGCTTTCTTTGGAAGGAGAGAAAATCTTTTTGTTACAACTTGAAATGAATAAATATTTGTTTCAATTGGAAACATTTCTATTGGGAATTTTAAAATCCTAATGCAAATCCTAAAAATTTCTATTTTAGAAATAATCATTTCTCTAAGAGACTGTCGCGCTCTTTTGTATAGGAGAAGCTTATAACAGAAAGGATATTGCGGCACCTTCTGCTCCACCCTCTGCAGCAAAAACATCTGCAGCACAGAGACAGTCCAAATATTCTGCTGAAGCATCTCTCCCCTTGGACCAATCTGCACTCCTCAAGGAACTTCAGCAACAAGCTGTAGCCAATGGGGAAGACATCCGCGTCTTTCAACGAATGGTCATTGACCTGACTCGCTTGGTGGAACACCAGGAAAAGCTTCCGAGCGACATGCTTGAAGTTGGCTCTTCTTATGATGTAGAGTGAACTCTTATGTTGCCTGACTTTTCTATTTTTCAGTTTACCCTCTGTAGTATATAAACCTACATTCTGCACAATGGTTTTGAACGTATTATCATACCTTCTGCAGAAATCGACTCTTCTCTATCAAATTTCTTTCACCTATCTTTTTTATGTGACAAAAAGGGGGGAGAAATTGTATTGAGGGAGAGTACTTCGCTCTGTGTTGGGTTGTAGAAAAATCTTTGATTTTCTATAACTTCTAGAATGTATAAGGCTTCTACACCTTTTAGGGTGTAGAAGGCTATTATAGACTTATAGCTCGTAATCAACCTTTTGCAGCGTATGCGAATCATGATCTTATATAGTCACCTAGAGCTTGTATCCTTTCGTTTCATTTGAGTTAGTCACACACGGGGAGCGTTAGCTGCAGAAGGCTGCATTGTTGGTGAAGCCTTCTGGGAGGGTGACTCGGAGGCCACGAGGGACTCGGTTGAAGCTGCAGGAGACGTTGGTGGAGGCGTGCAGCAGGTTGCTGGCGTGGCCAACGTGCAGTGGGCCGGAGAGAAGGGCAGAACCCTGGGAGAATAGAAGGTGAGGGACTAACCAGCTTCTATTGTGTAACATTCTGTGTGTGCAGGATATCCTTGGGCAGGGGTTCTGTGTCTACTTAGCCGTAGTCTCAAGGGACCATGCAGGAGAACCTTGGGCAAGGGTTTTGTGTTTGCTCAGTCGAGTCGAAGGATCGCGCAAGGGAAGTCGGAGCGGGTGTGCAGTGCTAGTGGAGACGCCGCCGGAGTGAAAAGTCTCGGAGGAAGTCACGACAGGTTGCTATGTAGGAGAGGACACCGCCTGAGGGAAACGTCCGATAGAAGGTTACCTTTGTTAGTTACTGTAGTACAGAACTTCACGGTCTGTTCTTTGAAATCAATCACTTGTAGTACAGAACCGTACGGTCTGTGCTGAGAAATTAGTCATCTCTGACACAGAACCGTCTGGCCAGTAGATGATTGACACATCTCTTGTACTGAACCATTTGGTCTGTGCTATAGAGGGTTGACACATTTGGTACATAATCTTTTGAACTGTGCTATAGAGGGTCGACACATTCGGTACATAACCTTCTGGTCTGTGCTTTGCAACTCAGTCTTCTGTGGTGCAGAACCTTCTGGTCTGTGCTTTGCAACTCAGTCTTCTGTGGTACTGAACATTCTGGTCTGTGCTATAAAAGGTCTATTGTATATCACTTTCTGTAATCGTTGTTAAGTTACGACTCAGTAAAAACCATCCAAATTCTGGGTGAAGAGTGGATGTAAGCAAGTTGCCGAACCACTATAAAAGTCTTGTTTGCATCAAACAAATTCGTACATTCGTACGTTCTGTCTTACAGAAACCTGTCTGTACGGTTCAGTTTTACAAAAGCTTTCTTCCACTGCAGGGTTTGTCGAAAAGGAATTAAAAATCCTTAATTGGACTTTAACTCCAATTCACCCCCCTCTTAGTGTAACATAAAGTATAGCCCCGCATGTGTTCTGTTCATCGATTCGTGTTCGAATCTACGAAAAACTTCAACAGTCGAAATACACATGTATCCAACCGTCTTTTAGTTTTTTTATATCTGAAAAGTTTGGAGAAGATCTAACGGTCGGATCTCTTGAGATCCCCTCGAAAGTGGGACTGCTGTATGCAGGCTAGCCGCAAACTGCACACACGCCCTTAGCTTCCGGGATCCTATCTTGGTTCTCGATTATCATAAAAATAAAACAAAAATTCTTTCAAAACCATCACCCATTGGGGATCATTCGGTATGGAGAAGTCGGGGATCAGCCAACATACATAACCCCTTCGAAAAGGACTTCATTTTGGCTTGCAATTGTGGGAGACGATGGAATTGGGAAACCCGAAGGTTATCCGCCTCTCCCAAGCACGGATTTCAGTCTACGAGACTCCAAATGACCTCAAACAAATTGGAAAAGAAGCATAATCAAGTAAGGAAGAGATACAACCTGATTTGGCATTGATCCGACAACGAACGGGAAAGTTTTGACCCGTCGAATACTTCCCATGCTTTCTGGCCGAGGTTGTCTTGCCCCGTCGGGGCTCGATTTCACATTCACATGTCACATACAACGAGTTCAAAAAAAGTACGAAAGGTGGTCAGCCATGCTCTAAGGTGAAAGAGTGGTTGCGTGATTATATGTGAAAAGACTGAAAACTCACCGAGGGGTTGCCTTGCCCCGAGATTGCTCGGGGAGGAAGAATGACATCGGGGAGTCCGTTAGAAGGCTTCCTTGGAGCAAGGATCTTGTTTTATATTTTGTGTGATTTTTTTATATTTTTTTAAATTTTATGAGATCTTGTTCCCTAGGATCAAGGCTTTGGAGATCCTATTTTGAAGATTTTTTTCTCCTCCTAAGAAGAATTATATTTTCAAGATTTATTTCCTCCACCTAAGATATTGTTTGAAGATTTTCAAATTTGGGGTATTACGCTCGTTGTTGTCCATGCGCTCCGACCCATGGACACTGCTCAAGCAGCCTCGCTCAAGCATCTGTAGACACGAGCACTGACCCTCGTCTTGTCCCGTGACAAACCTTTCCTACCAGAAAGAATCGACGCCCTCGTCGACACCCTTCGATGGCACGTCTTCTCTACATCCTATCTCCTTATGTGGGCGTGCTTCGTCCCTACACGCAGCCCACATGTTGCTCACGCAACCATGACCTGGCTGCACGACCATTACTCGTTCGACGGTCGTGTCATTCCTCAATTGTACAGCTCCTAAGAGCTGCAAAGGAGCAAGTCAAGACAGGTTAGGGATACATTTGACGACCGTAGCACTAAAATTCGGCCGCTCTCTCTTTGGGCACTCTCTGACCTTATGAGGACCTCCACAAAGGAAACAACCCGCACAAGGATCTTCAGAGTGGGAAGATGATTGGTTTGGGTACTGAACACGATGGTCTATACTATTTTGGCGGTTCCTCTACATCAGCTTTAACTACTACTCATATGTCGTCTTCTATTTTATGGCATCAACGTTTGGGTCATTCGTCGTTTCATAACCTTTCTCGTGTTTTAGGGGATTATGTTCCATTTTCTAAGTTTTCTTGTGAGTCTTGTCAGTTAAGAAAGCATCATCGATCTTCTTTTTCCTCTCATTTTATGTCCAATAGTAGCACTACTCCTTTTGAGTTAGTACATTCAGACATTTGGGGTCCATTACTTCATTAATTTTATTGATAATTTTACTTATGTCACCTGGATATTATCTTTTGCGTGATAGGAGTCAAGTACCTGATGTACTACTCAATTTTATAATGAAATAAAAAATCATTTTGGGAATCCTTCCTTCGTTCGCCCCACGTTCTACCCCTCGCATGATTACCTTCCTCGTTGCCGTCGCCCCGCTCCGGCCTCCCACGGCCTACATGCTTTTTATTGTGCTCATCATCACGTGACCCTTTCTCGTTAGCCACCGACCTTTCTCTTTTCTCGCTGGCCCCTCCCATCCGAAGATCAACCAAGGCATTCGCAGTAGCAATCGCTGAGGTCAGGTCCTGTAAACCTCGCCGCCTCAGTTCCAACTATGCCTACGGTTGAAGTTCGCCTTGGACATGTCAGCAATTTTCAACATCCACGACGTGAAGTCCTTCACATATTCCCTCACGGTGCTGGATTGTTTGAGTCTCTTCAGCGCTTCTCTCGTAACCCAACCCGAGTTACAAGGTTGGAATTGGTCCGCCAATTCCTTCTTGAGAGTTGCCCAAGTACCGATCGGTGCACGACGACACTCAAGTCATTCGACATCCTGGTCCGCCACCACAGCTTTGCATCCCCCAGAAGATACATTGCCGCTATCGATACTTTCTCGTTCTCGGGCACCCTTGTCGTTATAAAGTATTGCTCAACACCCCACGAGAAATTATGCAATACTTTCGCATCGTGATACCCGTTAAAAGATTGAGGCTCGGAAATCCTTACCCATGAGCATACCTATCCACCGACAGTAGGAGCAGTTACCGCTCGCTTGAGGATCGCTATCTCATCTTCCAAGTCCTCGTGTTGGCTACATAATCTGTCAACCACCGCAATCAGCGAGTTGAGCGTGGTCTCAAGTAGTCCCATACCGACCACCAACTCATCCAATTGTCCCATACCGGTTATCATCTCATCTAACCTTACTAAAATCAAGGTGAGATCCCCGGTCGCAAATTTGCCAATCATTCTCTCCAACGACCAAATCTTTCTGTGATCGGCAGTGCCATTGCCCACACGAATCCTGCGCTCTGATGCCAACTATCACGGGGGTAAAACACACTAACAAGTAAAACACCTTGTCACCATCGTAACTTGCTCACAAGCATGACCAACCACTCAAACACACAACAGAATCCTTTTGTTTAGTATCTAGCTTTCCCTTTGAGAAAACCCAACCATTTGTTAGAACTCAAAATGTACAACTCTCAATACCTACCCTACGGCCCTTTACAAGCCATCTTATAGGGGTCATGGCTATTCTCAAAGCTATATAACCATTCCCAGAGGGTACCACAAGTAACCACCCACTAATACTCTTTGGGGTCGCACCCTTACACATGTCATGGCCCCCCATTACAAGTGTTGTGGTTGTACAAGTGGAACCCACCCAAGTAACACACCCTTTCACCAACACCACCCTCTCAAGGGTAATATCTTTCATACACGCCCCCTCACAAACTGACGCGTCCATTGCTCGTGCGTCTTCACGAACCTTGCTCGTGTGATCGCCCACGAGCATCCTTCAAGCCTCCGCGCCTGAGTATCCTGGTCACGTTACGCCTCGTGCCCAGCTTCACTGTCCGAGCACCGACTCGATTGTCACTTGATTCATCAAGTATCAACGAATGTACCAACACTCGCTGTTGTCCATACGCTCTAACCTATGGACACTGCCCAAGCATCCTCGCTCAAGCATCCGTAGACAATGGGCATACTTGCGATGTGTCCCCATGACAGCCGCCATACTTGCGATGTGTTCATGTCTTTGGTTGTCTGACTTCACATGAACTTAGGAGAAGGACACATGTAATTGTGCATAGCTTTCAACCATGAAGAGGCTCTAATTCTTCCTCTACCCATCAATATATCTACCATATGAATTGAAATGTGGTTCCCAATCCTAAGTTTTAATCATTCTTGTGGAGGTCACGATTATCCAGCTTCCTCGTCTGATTTTCTTTATTTATGTGAAAGAAGAGTTCAAGTAAAAATATGTGGTCGCCAAGAATTCATACAACAAGAACAAATCAAACACTTACTTTCATTGAAAGCAAAATACAAATTACAAGTGCTGACAACCAAGTGCCATTCTATAAGGTTTAAATTGATTACCTGTTGAAGTATGATGAAGAAAAAGAGAAATACGACAACATAAATGAGCCTATGGGTATCAAGTGATTGTTCGTGTGTCCTATTTGGGATCTACTAGGCTATTTATACGGATCCTGAGACAATAATTAAAAAAACACATGTAGAATATGGATAGCAACCACCGTTAACCGCTAAATATATGCTGAAATTGGGCTCCAACTGTCTTATCCGCTTGTAACTGTCAACTCGCTAAAGGGACTCGTTACTCTTCTTTCCGATCGACCTACTTCTTTAGAGGCTCAGTCAATGGGGCATCTTTAGACACGATCGAGAAGCTTCTATTCTCACGATCGATAGCCTTCTATAAGCACCGTCAACAAGCTTTTGTATGCACCGTCGACGAGCTTCTATACATAGGTCTAGCCTAGTATAAATAGTCGTTCTTAAGCATTAAACATACACACCTCTTTACAGACGGACATATAGTCTTTTTATCTTCAAGCATTCAGTCGTTCAAGCATCCCGACGTTCTTGCAATCTTGTGCTCATGTGTTCTTACTTCCTTCCGAATGCATCATCGATGGCATCCATATGTGTTTCTGTTAGCCTAGTGATTAAGACTAAGAGGGGGTTGAATTAGTATTAATGCTCAAAGTGTCACTTTAAACTTTTTCACAGAACCCCGAAAAGCGAAAGACTTGACCTCATGTAAGAACAGAACCTTTGTGAGGTTTATGTTTGCTACAAAGGCTATCGAACAAAACCCATAGTGATTTGTCATATACGTCGTCAATCAGACAAATGGAGTGATTTTTGACAACTTTCGAAACCTTAGAGGTTCAGGTTCAAACGGATGTGGAGAATAGAAGAAGTCCAGCGCTTATCCTTTTGTTTACGGCTTTTGTACGATTAACACTTATGAAATGATTAGTAAACAAAAGTAAATGAGACACAATTTTATAGTGATTCGGTAGAGACTATCTACGTCCACTCTTACCCAAAATGTAGGGTGGTTATCACTAATCGAAATGTATTAGTGATGTAGAAGATGATACAGGATCAACCTTCTATAGCACATGCACCAAAAAGTACTGCACTTTTATAAGTTTGCACGGGTTAACGTGACTAACAATGGTAACCAGGTGTTTGGACGTTCTTCTCCTCGGACGGTGTCCTCGCCAGCTGCACAGCTACCCGTTGCGGCTTCCCCTCGGCTCCTCACCAAGAAGGCTCCACTCCTCGTGAAGACTTCCGCTTGACTCCTCATCGAGTAGACGTTCCTGCACACAATCACAATAGAATGTAGTTACAGAATCAGGTCAGTCCCTCACCTTCTGTATTTCCAGAGTTCTGGTGTTCACTTCGGTCACCACACGTTGGCTCGTACACAGCCAGCAATCCTCCCTGGATCCCGCTGCACCCCCTCCAATGCTATCCACAGCCTCCAACCGAAGTCCCTCGTGCCCCCCGAGTCACTCTCCTAAAAGCTTCATTGTCGATACTGCCTTCTGCATCTCACTCTCTTCCCGTGGTGCGGCATGAACACGAACAACACACTCAAAGCAAAATCAACAGAATGTAATCGTCTCCCTAATACACAAATACACACTCTCTCTCTAACTCTTCTGATAATAATGTCGAATCAACCTATTTATAACTAATCAAACGAATCTAAATTAGGGTAATAAGTTTGTACAAAGTCAGGCTACTGTAGATGGAAAATATCTTGCTGTAAACAAAAGATATGATCTGTTCGCGTAATAATCATATAAATCACATGAGAATACTTCCATATTGCGACAACATAACGCCTATCATGGTCAGAAGGTTCTGCAGACGTGTAACCTTCTGTAAAAGGAAATAATCAATGATTTATTTCTTAATATAGTTGATTTCATCCAAAAGTGATTACGCATGTTCCTAGATGTTATCACTTGTGAAAAGTTGAAAGAGTTTCATCCGTATTAAAATACAAATGAATGTAGACGTTCTTTAACCTGCAGGAGATCATTATAAAGCCTTCTAATGTGATAAATATATTATTCCCAAAATGAGAAGATATAATCTCATCATTCTTTAGGTAAGAAATTTTCATCTGATTAACAGTAATATGATAAGTTAAGATTGACATATTCTCTTTTAGATTATCTAATATTAATATTAATTAATTAATTAATTAGAAAAAAATATTTATGGAAATAAATTTTCATATTTACCAAAGTCAATACTTAGTCCTTTGGCATTGCAAAAGATAATTTCGCATAACATTTCTTTAATTAAGGTAATTATTTTACTTACCGAACGTTCCTTACAGTAACCTTTTATAATGTACAGCACAGGCTTCTATAGATTACAAGAGCACCTTCAGTAGCGTATCAGACATGCTTCTGTATAATATAAGGCAAGGTTCGATATAGTTCATCATCAAAACCATACTAACAGTTTCCTCTTAAGATTGTCTGTCCGCTGTCTTCTCCCCGCTTTCTTTATTCATACAGCGACCATACAACGAACCTCCGAATACTAGTTGCTCGTAGAGCAAGAGATTTTCGACGTGTTTGGATCCGACTTATCCAAAGATTTCCGAGTGTTCCGGAGCGAACTCTCACAAGACGTTCGATAACCACCCTTCGCGATCTTCAAAACTCTATTAGAGGGGTTGTACGCAGAAAGGAGGGAGAGATACTAATCTAAAACAACATTCTGAGTCGCTCATACTGCGCTCATGGAACCGGATGGAAGCCTTTCTCGTCGTGGACGAGGGGCAAGGTATCTCTTGAAGAGATCGGGGCTGGCTATTATCAGAGCAGGCCCACGTATCAAAGTCATTAAAAGATGAACAATGTAAAAATACTCACCATTATTTATTTATCCGACACAAAGTCGACTATATTTCGGCTTTTTATGTATTTCCTTTTCCTTTTTATAAAAGAGAAATACAACACTTGCCAAAAAAACTTCTTCCAACAAATAAGAAAGAAATAAAAAATTTTATGAAAAATGTGGTTTAGATTCGAATATGAAATTTATTATCCAATTTACTCAACGCAACTAGCAAAAGTATTTGTAAAAAAAGTTATATTAAAGGTGATAATTTAGATGAAAATCCTTAATTTTAAACGCAGCAAAAAAAAAGAAGAAGAAAGGGCTACGAAAAGGGGGTTCCAATATCAACTCTCAACGCCCAGTATTCTGAATAGATTTCTTCGATAGTTGTGGATTAGAGGATCTTACGAGTTCGAGTAGGGCAAAACCTTTTAGTCATAAAAAGATTTTATCAATGTCCCGTAGTTTACTAAACATGCCCTTAACATATCGTATTATGATCAACGAGTATTGCTGGAAACCAACATATAATATAAATGGAAGATGTAAAAAAAGTTTATGATAACGACAGCACAGTTGGGTTGCTCTTTTAAGGGCTTCTAAATCGCTATCATAAACAGTTACTTAGTTTGATTTCGAGGATGTCGGGATTAAATACTATTCAAGGCCCAAGCTTCCACAAAAATGTAAAATTTAAAAATATTCAAATATTATTTCCCTCCGCTTTCTGCATTTTATAAATGATTATTTACTTACGCTAATAACGTGAGTTCGATTTTTTGTGTTTTTGATTGTTATAACACGATAGTAACGCAATTCTCCTCTTATACATTACCGACCATTCTTTCTTACTAGTGTAAGCGATCCTGGTGTGATGCAATAGGCCTAGAAATCGACGGAGCTGGCGCGTTACGGGGAATCAGCCACCGCGTACAATAACATAGGAGCATTGCCGGCGAATTCGGATAATCGTTACGTACAATGATGTCGGAAATAGTTTGGCTACGGGACTAATGGAAACGACGGTATCTTTAATGTCCACGAGTTAGAAATTGTTGCTGCTCCTAGTAGTCTGCGTCGCTTGTTGGTTTCTTTCGACAGTTACCTGCTCGCTGGCGTTGACAACTGGAAATTATTGTCGAAATGTCTTCATGGAGATGTAAAGAAGCGCCATCGAAAGATTCAGGGAACCTAGCTCGATACGTTGCTGTGTGAGCGCACTCACAGTTCATACGACCTTTGGTAGGTTTGTTTTGTTCCCTCTGACATATGTGCATATGTTACGTATGCATACGATGACATTGTCGATTCCCCGTTCGAGATCCATATGAATTTCGAGCTTGTTTTTGTTGACAACATTCAAATCTCTGTAAATGTGATTCGCGGTTTTTAGGCCGGCGGCATGATGTTCGTATGCCAATTTACAGTTTCTATGAACCTTTAGCTTAAGGTTGCTTTATTTTTTCTGAATATTCATTTCGGAACATTAAAACTGCATTCCCAAAATCGTTCAGATGATTCGCATGTTTGAAATTTACGATGCGATAAGTTTAGCATGGAAGCTTTGCCAAAGAAATATCCGAACGAGGCAAGAGAGACAAATCTATGCTCGATTCATGTCCGATTCACTATATGATACTATAAATACGTCCCCGTCGCACCTATTAGAATCAAAACGGAACCCCTTACCAAGGAAACAGAAAGTACTAGATGAGGAGCTCTGTGAAGTTTGCGGTGGTGGTAGCCACTATGGTGGTGGTGCTCCTCATCAGCGCAAATTCGGAGAGCCTGTTTGCAGGCTGTAGTGTCAACCTCTCTGGCTTCACAGCTTGCCTACCGGAGGTCGCGAAACAGAATTCTCAGGTGCCTCTTTCTTGCTGCAGGATCTTCAAATCGGCGGACTTGTCCTGTATGTGCATGTTTCCGACCGAAATGCCGAGGATCGGTTTCGACCCTTTCTTCATCATGAACATCGTCAGCGGTTGCCATATTTCGCCTCCAGTGTTCTGCTTCCTAAACTGAAGACCACAACACACCCGATTCTGAGCCCTTGATTATCCCTAAAAATAAACACGCGTGTGCTTGACAAAGTGCCGCTTGCAGTCTTTCCCGTATCTATCAATGGTCGTTCTTTATTCTCCCTCCGAATCTCGGATGGCTACTTCTGTCGGGGCTGTATGATATAAATAATGGGTCGGAATTGCTCGATTACATTGCGTTATGATTAATACCCGTACAATTTTACATTTCGACGACTTAAACTTTTTTACAGTCAAGTGGAGTTCGGGCTAACTAACCCGAAAATAGGTCCGCTAGACTTGGTAAATAAAATTAAAAATTAAAATATTATAATAGTATTTGAAGCTGCTTCTTTCTTCACATCCTATACGAGTCCGCTCAAAATCGATAACCTCGTTAACAATAACCCGTAAGTTTTTTCTTTCTTTCAATCTCTGTGTTGTGCATCACCCGTGGAGGCAGAAGTGGGGAACCTCCTTCAAGTGCAGAGAGCCTCATCATTTTGTCGAGTGTCCTCCGAGTGAAGCAGACTATTAGATCAATTCGCCCATGTCTTTCCCCCTCTCGGGACCGTCTCCCCGGAAGAGGCTAACGGTACGTGCACGTGCGACTTACGTAGTTTACTACTTAATACTAAAATTAGTAGTAAATTTTACTAAAAGTTGACCGTTACTACTCAAGTCAACGCAAAAGTAGTAAAAAAAGTAGTAAATTTTACTACTTTTTGGTCTTCTTTTAGTAAAGTCAACGCAAATGTAGTATAAAATGTCGTAAATTTTACTACTTCTGAACTGTTCACCGCAGTGTAATTTTACTACTTTTACACTGACTTTACTAAAACCTCATTTTTAGTAAAGTCAACGGAGAAGTGGTAAAAGAAGTAGTAAAATTTACTACATTTTTTACTACATTTGCGTTGACTTTACTAAAAAAACCACACTTTTAGTAAAGTCAGCGTAAAAGTAGTAAAAAAAGTAGTAAATTTTACTACTTTTTTTACTACTTCTCCGTTGACTTTACTAAATTTCTCCTTTTTAGTAAAGTCAGCGTAAAAGTAGTATAAAAAGTAGTAAAATTTACTACTTTTTTCGGTACAAATTATGTCGATAAGTAGTAATTGTTTACTACTTTCGTTGTGATTTTTAGTAAAATTGTGTTTGAGTTGGTAAAATTGGTAGTAAATAGGTAGGGTTTGTCGTAAATGTTTACTACTTTAAGCATGTTTTTACTAAAATAAGTAGTAAACTGTTACTACTTTATAGGCGTTGACTAAGAAATTTTACTACTTTGAACAGTGTTTCCGAACCTAACTCCGAACCTAATTATTCTAAATTTTGATGTAAAATGACTATTTTACCCCGGTTACTAGTATTATTACTACTTTACTGAAAATATTAGTAAATGTGTTCGTAAATATTACCCCATCTTAACTTTTTTACTAATTTTATTTGTAATATTGCAGTGTAGTTTTGTAATCTTAACTAAGTTTGACCCAAAGCTACCCATTTAGAGCTGGCTGCATCATAGCGTCTGTAGTTGGAGTAGGAGTTGTTGCAGCAGGACGAGCTGCCGGACCACCTGGTGGACGATTCGTTGCTCTTGGAGGCAGACTTCCTGCAAGATCTTCGGCTGCAGGTGGAGAGTCCAAGATCTTCGACTGTAGGTGGACATCCTCCCTCCTCTTCGGCTGCAGGTGGAGCGTCCAAGATCTTTGGCTGCAGGTGGACATCCTCCCTCCTCTTCGGCTGCAGGTGGAGCGTCCAAGATCTTCGGCTGCAGGTGGACATCCTCCCTCCTCTTCGGCTGCAGGTGGAGCGTCCAAGATCTTCGGCTGCAGGTGGACATCCTCCCTCCTCTTCGGCTGCAGGTGGAGCGTCCAAGATCTTCGGCTGCAGGTGGACATCCTCCCTCCTTTTCGGCTGCAGGTGGATTGTGAGGAGTGTCAGTTTGATCTTATTCGGGTGCAGGTGCAGGTCGAGTGAATGGCTGATATTCGTTTGCTGCAGCTGGTCCTTCACTTTCTTCCTGGTAATCTGCTGGTGGATTCCAGGCTTTCCCTGTCGGTGGCCTTAAGAAATGGAAAGTGTACTGAATGAAGATCGGCCCAGATTTGGTGAAGACATGCTTCCTCCCTTATTGTTGCTAATTTGGGTCACATTTGTAAGATGTAGAATCATATTTGTGAAGTTGGTAAGCTGGACAGAAGTTGGAAATGGAGAAAACAAATAGTAGCGTTGACGTTATGGTTCGACGAGAAGTCGAAATAAGTGTTTACCAACACCATTTTCCAAATATATTGATAACATAGTGTGTTGCTTAATGTCAATGTAGGTGACCGGGATGTTCAACGCTTCTTCAATATAGTCACTGATATGAATGAAGAACAGATTTTGAATATGTCATTTACCACTGCCGAAGAAGTTGAAGAGTTCATTAAAATGTATGCGAGTGTTCATGGGTTTTCAGTTAGGAGAAGAGATCGGCAAAAAATAAGAAACGGTGATTGTGTCATGAGAAAGTGGGTTTGTTCAAGGGAAGGCGAGTGTTCTGATCCAACTGTGTTGACGGCCAGAAGTCGGGTTAGAGCATCTGTGAAGAGAGGTTGCAACTGTTTCTTCAAAGCGAGGGTGGAGGTTAATGGACAATGGAACTTCGTTGCAGTACAGTTGGAACACAATCATGAGATGGTGAGTGAAGGTTTGTCGTATTTCATGCGAGAAAGGCAACAAATTTCGGACGAAGATATCACTTTTATCCGTCGAATGCTTGACGTTGGATTTAGACAGTGTGATATTATGCGACTAGTTGTACACGCATCTGGAGGACACTCACGTGCCGGTTTTCTAATAAAGACCTGAATAATCAGAAGCTTAAGGAAGAGTCTGCTGGGGTCGTTAGTCATTGTGATTCCGTCGTTGCATATCTCCTGTCTAGGAGGAATAGTGACACTGGTATGGCCTTTGAAACATTTGTGGAAAATAATGAAGTGAGTCGCATATATTGGGCAGACAGTACCTCAATCACTGATTATGAGGCATTCAGCGATGTCGTAGCACTAGATTCCACGTTCAAGACAAACAAGTATGGAATGCAAATGGTGATTATCGTCGGTGTCAATCATCATCATCAAACTACTGTCTTTGGGTCTGCGTTGATGAGTAATGAAACTATTGCTGACTACACTTGGCTCCTGCGGACTCATACACAGATCATGGGCGGCAAACATCCGCTTAGCGTGGTCACAGACGCCGACAAAGCGATGATTGCATCTGTGAGAGAAGTATGGCCAATGTCAAGGCATAGGTTATGTCTTTGGCATTTTAGTCGGAACATAAACTGTCGTGTACAGGATCCTACCTTACGAGCTCGTATTTCGTCATTCATGTATAACAGTAGACCAAGTGAAGAAGTCGAACAGGAGTGGTATGCTTTAATGACCCATACAGGGTCCATATCTGTTAGATGGCTACAACAGATATATGCATGCCGGCATATGTGGTGGCAGACATATCTTCAGGGTCATTTTTGGGCAGAGCTTAGAAGGGATATGTAAACAGCAAACATAGACTGCATGATTTCGTAAATAATTTGGAGCGTGCTGTAGCTGATCTACGTCACAAGGAGTACGAGGAGGATTTTAAGTCATTGCATAAGGAGATAAGGCCAATTACGATGTTGCGCAGACTTGAGGAGGATGCTAGTCGACTGTACACCATGAGTTCTTTTCGTAAAGTTCAGTCCGAAATCATGAAGGAGTCGCGATTTTACGTGGAACAGAGAGTTGATGGGAATATTGCGAGGATATACACTCTTTCGTGTTATGACGGTGAACATGGGTGCATACAAGTGTCATCAGCTAAGGCACTTGTCCAATTCAGCTGCAGCTGCTTACATTTTGAGACATTTGGTTTTCCATGTGCCCACCTATTCCATGTAGCCAAAGTTGAAGGTTTCTTGTCAATACCGAAGCATCTGGTAAACAAAAGGTGGACAAAGGCAGCAAAGAGCAATACTTATGAATGTCTCTCTAATCGTGAATACGGGGTTGATCGAGCTGATCTACGGCAGGGTATTCTAATGGCCGCATGCAGACGTATGTGTTTTTTGGCATCCCGATCTGACAACGCATCTCGGAAGCTCCAGAAAAGCATTCAATCATTGACGTTGGAGTTGGAGAAGAGTAGTGTCGAAGATGAAGGTGGAAGAAAGTTCCATGATCGAGTCGCGTTTAATTATGCTGACGAGATTCGTCGCGAGTTCGTCATTCATGGAAGCAAGGAAGATTTTGGTATAGGCCCATCTCAACGACAGTCTAATCGTCGGATCAATGCGGACAATGAAGGTAACGTATGTACTGATTCTTCTTCTGATTCAGAAGGTAATGTCCTCTATGAAGATAACTCAGTGTATGGACAGCAAAATATGTACACTTAATTATAAATTTTCGGCAGCATTTCGACAGAAACTGGACTATACATCCACCTGTACATTCCGTGTTGCATTATCCCCTATCTGCTATTGGGTTCCATTACAGTACATGACCTTACAGAGTCTGCCAAAAAGGAACCACAACAGTCCACCAAAACGTTGTGCAACATCCGAGGTTGCTAAACAACTGCAGGAATCCATGTTGATACAGCACTGCTCTACGGGGGTTTGATCTTTTTGTTGACATCATCCTTAACTTTCTGCTGAATTCTTTTCCTGACGTCATTCCCAGGCCATTTTATCATGCTTACAACCACCTACAACCTAATTCACAATGATGAATGGCTGTCAGCAACAGGTTCGTAACGGGGCAATGGTTACTCCGTGAATGGAGAACGGCTTAGAAAGTATTGCATTGAAAAAAAATGGCCATACCACTTCGTCAGCACCTTCCGGGAGTTCAGCCAAAGTCATGAATTTCATGACATATATTCCACAGTCGTTTCTATACAATACAAATTCATAAGATGTTTACCAATTGCCGACATTGAATAAGTTCAACAAGATATATGTGAAGTTGAGGGACGTACTCATTTCTGGCAGCCATCTGGTCTGGCACGTTCGTTGGATAAGTTATTTTCCAGTTACAAATGTCTGGTACTTGATACCCTTTAACCTTAGATTTTACCTTATTCTCATCCAACACGATACTCAACAGCTTCAACACACGATGATGAAGGTCACCTCTTCCTCCGATGTTGGACAATTTGTTATGGATTGTGTCCATAATGATGACTTCCTGTGTCCTGAATGAAATTATCTGTAACGCCCAATGTGATTCAGCTAGGCAAACCGGAATAATGATCTGCATAGAAGAATATCAAAACTCCAGTAAAGACATTACAAGACATCCATGTAAAAAGTTGGAACTTGTTACTACCTTTTCATATGCAGATGTAGTAAATTGTGGGGATGCTTACCAATTGCACTTCATGGTTTTTGCCAATGTGATTCTTGAAGTGCGCATACAAGGAAGCGGCATTTCCTTTGCTTATGACAGGCATTTTCGCTGCACTATACTGATAGGCTGCAAGATTCTGTGATGGCGTTCTCGGTTAGCATCCTGTACATCACATTTACCATGGAAAAACCTTTGTAATCACTTCCCCTAACCAAGTGGGAGGTACCAAATCCTTTTCTTTTCAGGATCCACTCTACTCTGTAGCATAATGGCATGGAAATCTATAACATGCATCATATAAATGTTACTCATATACAAGTCAGGCTTACGTGCAATAATGAAAGCAACTAATATATTATGCAATTTTACATCACTACATATCCATCTGTTTGGTACAAGAGAAAGCATGGCCTGCCTATTAAGGTGAGCGGAATCCGTCATACATAGACATTCGCTACATCATGTCAACCATGGTAGCCATTTGAACAAAGTAAAATAATATCCCAATGCATAAAGACCGAGGACAGTGACACAAACCTATGATCGTGGTCCTCATTCCAAGCATACTCAATGATATTCCATTGAGCCGTTGTAAAGTTTTTCAGCACACTTACTGGCAAAGCCACTGGGAATAATTTTTGTAGTGCCTAAGAATGAAAAATTACAACCATGGATTAACACTGTAATCCTGGCTTTGTTCAATGCTGCTTCATGGTATGATTCCATACTGGCAAGTTGTTATACCTCAGGGATAGCTGTCCGAGCATGCTTCCTGGCCCTTGTAACAGGCTTTGGGGGGACAAACGGGGAGCTCTTGAACGCCGACGGTTTCCGCTCAGCCGTACGTCGTGTGGTCTTTCTGAAGACGACAGCTGTGGTCGATGATCCACTTTCCTGTCGTGAGTACGATAATGTAATTCAATTTGCATTCACTGCTGCAGCCATTTACACAATGAAATGTAATGATACTTCACCTTCAAATGAACTTCAGCCTCCTCGCCAATCCTCTTCGCCTCTTCCATGTCTTGAACAACATCCGGATCAGCATCTATGGGATCCCCTGTCTTAACATCTTCCTTATATATGGGAACATCTTCCTCTTTTGGCTGAGATGCTTTTGCTGTCTTAACATCTTCGTTATATGTAGGAACATCTACCCCTGTGTTAACATCTTCATCAACCATCTTTTCCTTTCCTTTATTCCCAAACAGGAAATACTTCACACCTTCCTCAGATGGTGTCAAGCCGAGGTCAGATAGAGTGTCAACTTTCTCATTAACAGCCTCCGAAGTACCAAAGAATCCGCATAGTTTATTGAGACCTCGAGCAAGTTGTAACGCACGAGGGTCGGAATAATCGTCTGAACCTTCACGCAATTTATCTTCCATATGAGGAGGATGGACCAGCACCAAGCTTCTCTCCGAAATCATAGTTGACCCAACCTCAACTTCAGGTACATTGAAGGCCATGTCCAATTCACGTGGGTGAGTATGTGGAGATTGTACCTGCTCGACATTGTCATCAGCATTTGGTGGTGCGACTCCTTCAGGCTCTTCTTCCTGCCCTCCATCATGTCCAGCTGTGGTCTTTTGATTCACAGGTTCGCCTGCTCGCCCTCTTTGTCTTCTAACTTCAGCGAGAATGTAATTCAGTTTCCGGATGATGTGCTCATTACTGGCATGGAGTCTCATAACAGAAAGTTCCACAGTCTGGACAATGAAGTCAAACATACAACGCCAATGTTAAAATTAAACTTACAAATCCAAATTATAAACAAACACAGAACTAAGCTTACCTTCAGACGACGCATAACAATTGCCATCTTGCCAGAGTCGCTCGCAGGATCAACTTCTTCCTCTGGATTAGTTTCGACATCACCTTCTTCCTGTTAATTACATTTTGACACAATTTCTCATCGTATAGTAATAAATACACAAGTACATGCATTACAAGGTGGACAAAACTTACAAGATCGACAACTTCAGCATAGGCAACTATGAAAATGGCTTTTAGCCGCTCATCATCCCAATCTCGACACCGAGGCATTGTCCTACTGGTGTTTCTTGAGCTGCTGTCCTCAACAGACTTTTTGCAAGCATAAAACAACTGGATGTAATAACAAAACCAAACATTAACAATGTTTTGTACAGAGTAAACACTTCACTCTAAACTCAATAAATAAGCTAAACAAACACTTCACTATAAGTTCTCACCAGCAGTAGATGAACGCAACCTCCTATATACTTTCCCTGATGACTTTTGAATGCCCTCACTTGACTAACAAGATTATCAAGCATGTGAGTGGCCCAGTCAAACTTACAAATTGCCTCGACATCCCGTGTGGCTAGAAGGTACTCCTTGTCAATATCGAAGGCAGTTGTCGGGCACAGATATCATCCTAGTATGAAAAGTACGACCTCCGCCTTCCAAAGGTCATCGGGAAAATCTCTTCCCATCATTGTACTTTCAACGGACTTCAGAGATATCTTCCCTCTCTTCAAGTGAAGTTTAAGTTCATCCCGAACGGTCTCCATGTGACCACTAAATGGCACACCGACTTTCGTAGCAGGTAAGCCAATCAGGGCCTCAACATCTGCAGACTGCATTCGGTGTTCCACACCGTCAATTACCATTACCCTCTTAACGGGGTCGAACAACTTAAGACAACACTTCAACGCCTTGTGATGAACTTGCCTACTTGCCAAATGCAATAGCCCATGAAATCCTAAGTCAGAAAGGGCTGCCCGCTTCGCATCATTAAATGTATTCAGGACAGAAAACAACTTCCGCGGACTACACCTTGTATAAAGGTACTCCTGAGTAAACACACGAAGACTACCTCAATACTAGAATCATAATGACTCACAACAATGATGGTTCAACATTTACCTTGTCTTTACGCAGCCACTTCGCCTTCTCCTTTTTAGAAGAAGCAGAAGCAGGTGTGTTGCCTTCGTTAGGAGCTTCTGGAGGGTGATCACCGAATGCCTCGGGTGAATTTTCTCCTGGCAATTCTGCAAATTCTTCTTCCATATCTGCACTTTCGAAGAAATAACTAAAAAGGAAATCAACTAAAGATCACAAACCGAATCAACGGAAACCATATCAAACCGAATCAACTTCACATTACACCCCACTCAAACCAAACAGAATTCAAACCGAACCCCAAATCACCCACGAAACCCACTCCATCACCCAGTCCATCACCCAGTACATCACCCAGTCACACCAAATCACCCACGAAACCACGGAACCGAACACCCACTCCATCACCCAGTCCCACTCGAACCGAACACCCACTCCATCACCCAGTCCCACTCGAACCGAACACCCACTCCATCACCCAGTCCCACTCGAACCACTATCAAACCGAAACCCAAATCTGTCACGAAACCTTAAACGACTACACACCCTCACTGTAACACTCGACCGACTCAACTAAACCAATAACGAAACCACAATGCAGAAAAAAACCCAACTTACCGCGTCGGACGACCACCTAATGTCCTACCCATTCCAGCCCTAAACCGTAATGGCAGAAGAAAATGGTCGAGAAAGGGAGAGGACGACCACCTGATGTCTTGTCGTCCAAACCAGGAGACCCGCCTCGACTTCCACAGCAACGGCGAACCAAACGGACGGAATGGGTTCGGAGAGGAAAAGAAGACGATCGGCGGCGGGAAGGACAACGTCTTCGAACGAAATGGAGGAATCATTCAGTAAAGTAGTAATAATACTAGTAACCGGGGTAAAATAGTCATTTCACATCAAAATTTAGAATAATTAGGTTCGGAGTTAGGTTCGGAAACACTGTTCAAAGTAGTAAAATTTCTTAGTCAACGCCTATAAAGTAGTAACAGTTTACTACTTATTTTAGTAAAAACATGCTTAAAGTAGTAAACATTTACGACAAACCCTACCTATTTACTACCAATTTTACCAACTCAAACACAATTTTACTAAAAATCACAACGAAAGTAGTAAACAATTACTACTTATCGACACAATTTGTACAGTTAAAAGTAGTAAATTTTACTACTTTTTATACTACTTTTACGCTGACTTTACTAAAAAGGAGAAATTTAGTAAAGTCAACGGAGAAGTAGTAAAAAAAGTAGTAAAATTTACTACTTTTTTTACTACTTTTACGCTGACTTTACTAAAAGTGTGGTTTTCTTAGTAAAGTCAACGCAAATGTAGTAAAAAATGTAGTAAATTTTACTACTTCTTTTTCTACTTCTCCGTTGACTTTACTAAAAATGAGGTTTTAGTAAAGTCAGCGTAAAAGTAGTAAAATTGCACTACGGTGAACAGTTCAGAAGTAGTAAAATTTACGACATTTTCGTTGACTTTACTAAAAGAAGACCAAAAAGTAGTAAAATTTACTACTTTTTTTACTACTTTTGCGTTGACTTGAGTAGTAACGGTCAACTTTTAGTAAAATTTACTACTAATTTTAGTATTAATTAGTAAACAACGTAAGTCTCACGTGCACGTACCGTTAGCCGATTCCCCGTCTCCCCCCTTTCCCCATCCCCCAGTCTAACCCCTTCCCCCGACAGTCATCCCCCTTCTTCTTTCCCCCCTCCAATTTTTCACTTTTAATCCACTTTATTTCTTTTTTCTTTTTTTGTCGGTACGTAGATCATGAAGAGGTTCGAGCTCAGATCGGGTTCAATTTCGGACTCAGCCTAAAGATATTTTAACGGGCTTGATCCCAGGCTCGACTGAACAGAAACCGATCATATTAAGGCCCGAATTCGAACTCGACAATATTTTTTAATACCATAAGTTTTGTATTAGATTATATGAAACTCTCATTTAATCAATAAAATTTTAAAAAGTGTTTTTCTCTTAGAGTATGTGTGTGTTGGATTTTACCTTAGAGTATAGAGTTTCTGCTTTCTAGAACCTAATGTTGCTTCTACAATAGGTTCGGTTGTAGCTAGAGTGTTGTTTTTTTAACAGTTTCTACTTATGTTGCAAGTTTGGTTCCCAGATCGGGAACACTTTCAATAGGTATAAGAACGAATTGTGATCTGTCTAGGCTGTGTAAGTCTTGGGATGTGTCTGGAATTTTGTTTTCGTCTAATAAAAGGAAATGGAAGCAAGTGTGAGTGATTTTTCTTCTGCGATACTACTTTTGTTTGGTGGACAGAATTATCAAGCTTGGGCAGTGAACATGAATGCTGGAGGGTAGTGACATGTCGGAAGTAGTGGATGATCAACTCCCAGCAATTCTACGATCAACAAGATTCGGTTTTACAAAGAAAATGTAACGAACAAGGCAAAGGCAAACCATGCTTCTATGCTACAGTTGTCACCCACAATATTCACAAGGATCATAAAGTTCGAGAATGCTCAGGAGATTTAGGATTTTCTGAAGGATTAATACGAAGATGAAGAGAATATAACAGTTATGAAGGCTTTAAATTTGATGCAGGAGTTCGAGAGACAACATATGAAGGATGATGAGTTTGTGAAAGATTTTCTAACAGATTGATAAATTTGGCCAACATAATCAGAGTTTTGGCAAAGATATTAAACATGAGCAAATTGCGGAGAAGGTTGTAGTGTCGTCGCTAGAATGATTTGAAGCTACGATTGCTTCTTTGGAGAGTACCAAGGATCTATGAGACATGAGACTAGCAGAGTGGTTGAATGCGTTACAAGCTCAAGAACCAAGAATCTATAGGACAAAAGAAGCCTTACCAGCAAGATTGAAGATGACAGATTTTGGAAAAAGGAAAGAAGTCATGGAACCAACAGAAGGGGAATGAAGAAGGTTCAATCAACGATAGAGGTTCTGCTAAACATGCATGTTTTAGGAAAGGTTGTGTTGATTAAAGGAAAAGGATGGATCAATGCAAACACTGTGGATGCAAAAATCATTCACACATGAATGTCAAAAGTTAGGGCATATTGCAAGGTTTCATAAACTGAAGGATTCTTGAAAAAATAGTGTAGAAGCTGCATTTATCATTAGGTTGAGCATATGTTTACAACATCAGTTTTACTATTAGCTTGACTTGTAAAAGTTTGTTGGTGGACAATGGATGTACCAACCTCATGACATAGGATAAGAAGTCGTTTACAAAGCTAGACCGAAGTTTCTATACTCGAGTGAGGACTGGAGACAATGATCACATTATTGTTGAATGGAAAGGAGATGTGATCACTGTAGATCCCCCAAATTGGCAATTAAAGTAACACTCTCAACATTAATCAAGTCTTAAATCACATGCAATTAGTTTAAGATTAACCTTAATAGACGTGCTCTTTAAATTTTAAAGATCGTTGAAAATGCTTACTATTTCATAAAAATCGTTGAACATGGTTAACATAATTTCGAATTAAAGGATGAAGTTACTTTTAAACCTCTAAATTTCGGAAGAGGCTAACGTTACGTGCACGTAACGTTACATAGTTTGCTAAATTTCATCAACCGGTTAGTAAAATTTACTAACTTTTTTAGTAAATTCTACTAAACAGTGACCATTTTTTTTAGTAAAATTGTTAGTAATCGGATACTAACGGGGTTAGTAAATTTCATTAGTAATTTACTAACACCGTTAGTACCCGATTACTAACGTTACTAACCCCATTCGTATCCGATTACTAACATTTTTACTAAAATTGTTAGTAATCGGATACTAACGGGGTTCGTAACGTTAGTAATCGGATACTAACAGGGTTAGTAAATTACTAATGAGATTTACTAACCCCGTTAGTATCCGATTACTAACCCCGTTAGTAAAATTTACTAATTTTTTTAGTAAATTCTACTAAACAGTGACAATTTTTTTAGTAAAATTGTTAGTAATCGGATACTAACCCCGTTAGTAAATCTCATTAGTAATTTACTAACCCCGTTAGTATCCGATTACTAACGTTACGAACCCCGTTAGTATCCGATTACTAACGTTACTAACCCCGTTAGTATCCGATTACTAACGTTACTAACCCCGTTAGTATCCGATTACTAACAATTTTAGTAAAAACGTTAGTAATCGGATACAAACGGGGTTAGTAACGTTAGTAATCGGATACTAACGGGGTTAGTAACGTTAGTAATCGGATACTAACGGGGTTAGTAAATTACTAATGAAATTTACTAACCCCGTTAGTATCCGATTACTAACGTTACTAACCCCGTTAGTATCCGATTACTAACGTTACTAACCCCGTTCGTATCCGATTACTACCGATTTTACGAATCAAGACAGATTTTTTAGTAAAAATGTTAGTAATCGGATACTAACGGGGTTAGTAACGTTAGTAATCGGGTACTAACGGGATTAGTAAATTACTAATGAAATTTACTAACCCCGTTAGTATTCGATTACTAACAATTTTACTAAAAAAATGGTCACTGTTTAGTAAAATTTACTAAAAAAGTTAGTAAATTTTACTAACCGATTGATGAAATTTAGTAAACTACGTAACGTTACGTGCACGTAACGTGAGCCGCTTTCGTAAATTTCTAACAAGATAATCTTTTCTTTAAGCATTTCCACTTTAAAAAAAATGATTTCGGACCACTTTTAAGATTTAAGGACTGATTTGCGAGTTTCTAAATTTTTATTAAGTGTGGACGAATTTGAAAAACAAGAATAAATTTAAAGGAGAGAGATAGAGGCAACAAATCAACCGTTCCACACGCTGTCTATGCTTTGGAGTGAGGGGAAGAAATTAAATCAACCGTTCCATCACGCTCGGCGAGACTGTCTATGCTTTGGAGTGAGGGGAAGAAATTAAATTAATTTTTGGAAATAGGTACCAAATTACATGTACAATCGTCATCGTATTTCATTAATCAAACAATTGCCACCATAAAAAGATTATCTCCTGATCATGTTATTAAATAAAAAGAGTGCTGACGACAACGGATAAGCACCTGGCAATCCCATCCTAATCCAGAAAAGCATCCTCCCGTCGGGAAGCAATGGGGGTCGGCATATATTTCTATGTTTTGGTGGGGAAAGAAAAAGGGGGTGGAAGGATCAAAGAGCAATCTCTCGAAAATTCTGGTCTCTCTTTCGAGAAGACGGAGCCAAAGCCTCCTCCAGCTCGGCACCAGCAACTATGAACAGCGACAGAGCATCCCCGCTGGTGTCTCTAAACCCGACACAGCATCCAGATCTTAGGCCCCAAGGCGATCACGGTTACTTCTCTCCTTCTCCAGCACCTAGGCTCTCGACTGTGACAGCCCACAAACCAGCATCCTCTCCCGGCAAGCGAAACACTTCGATGACTCCAAAGCAGTCACAGGGGCCTACTCACCGACAAGCGGTGGTGGCTCTCCCGATAGCGGCAATAGAAACGCCTGGCCAAGCCCGCTGACAGCCGGCCCCTGCCTTCGGTGAAGTCAGGCGGGTGAGCTCCTCAGCGACAACCCTCTCAACCACAGCTCTTACAGCGACTTCAGCCTCGCTACTGCCCAAAACCAGCAACACTCTTCCTCAGTCTCGTCATCCTGGGACTCTCACATTGACCCCTCTTCACCTCTCGAAGACCTCGGCAACCCCGGCTCCAGATATGGTGACCCACGTTCGTGAAGCTTCAACCTCGGGCGTTCCTGCTGTCCCAGCCAACTCCCCACACCGAGGGCCACGGATCTGACCCCCGCCCCCCCAGCAGCTCCAAATGGGCGCTCCAATGCAGTAATAGAAGATGTGGTTCTTCACGCGACGGACGACCATCCCTTCTCAGCCCCGACATGCCGGGGGGGATTCCAACTCCTCCATCAACAGCAACTAAGCCCGTCATCCTCCGACACTTCTAGACCCGGCGACAGCATCATTTGATTGTGGTAGACCCAAATGTTACTGTCAATTTGAGTTTTCAAAGATTTATTTTATTTTATTTTATTATTCAAGTCCGTAACAGTGCGCCAATGTTTTTTATTCCATGTTCGCTTGTTTGCATGAGTTAATTTCAGCTTCAGAAGATGTTACATTATTATTTCTAATGTTCCTCTTCTATTTTGTCTCACATGTGAAACGCAACGAGATATGACGAATAGTTACAGGACATATTCAAAGGACAACCATTTAATCGGACAACCTTCGATGGATCATGTTTCCTTATTTTTACACGAAGAACACAGCCCAATTACACGTAGACGGATTCAAGAAAATCAAGGTTAAACTCGACCATCTCGAACGGTAACTCACGCCTTATTGTTTCAGTTTGGTTAAATTTTGGTCAATTTAACCGTTATTAAAGGCTTTGCACATCTCTCTCATTTCCTTGTTTTATATGAAAAATAACGAATAATTCATTACCAAGGGACATCATAATATTACGGAAGATCAACATCAACGGGCCACACAATGCCCCGTTATCTTCCGACATCATAGAAGACCGACATCAATGGGCCACACAATGCCCCGTGAGTATCATTCTTACTCACTCAGTTAATTCTAGTTATTTGACATGTCTTAATTAGAATTTTCTGACAACCATTTTCTTCACATTTCTTGTTTGGTTTACATGAACACCGATCGAGGGGTCCGAGAATCCGACAAGACGGATGTCAAAGATCGAAGATTACTCGAACGCGCATGTATCAAATCGCATCGATCTTTCCGGATGTCAAGACGATAAAGCGGCCCCAACCGTCACCTCAGGTACATGAGGGAGGTGCGGGCCTCCCGATTATCTTTATTTCCACATGTAACGGGTCGTGGGCCCAAGTGCATAGGCCCACGATCATCACCCTTTCCCGCTCCCTTTGATCAAAATTTTTTATCTGTGACTAAGGTGTATGCGTTAGGGTTTTAGGATTTTATCGTTACATGTTGTTTGCCAAACGGACATGAGTTTGTGCCCAAAAAGCCCGAATCGGGTCCAACTCCCACAAAACATTTACATGAGTCAGGAGTCATGCCCACATCGGGTGCAACACCCATTAACCAAAAGCAAAATTTTGAAGCAAACGTCACCTTTTCGTATGTTTAAGTTTAAGAGTTAGTAATTAGGAATCTCCGAATCCTACTCTAGTTTTTCGACTTAAACCAAGCTTTTAAAATTAAGTCGGTGGCGACTCCGTTTAGTTTACCTAGGTTAAACAACACTAACCTTTTTACGGAGCCATCATGGATGGGTGAAGATAACACGAGCCGTTCCGGATCCTCCCGAAGCTTCCTTTACGGATCATGCCCCACTTTTCGCCCGTCGTCTCCTAAGGAGTATGGAGACGATCAGCGAGGGCCCGGACAGGCCCGTTTAGGAATCGAGGGAGGATTCACCTCTGTCCCCTCCGCAGCCCGACGCTCGAGTCGAGGCGCCGACCGGATGGGCATAAGGAGCTGGCCCGGATCCTCGTGTCGTTCGAACTGCCACGCGCGTTCTAGGCCGAAAGGCGCGCGTACAATCATTAATGGTCTAGAGGGTTTTCGGTGAGCGTGTTTGATTTTACATGAGAGTGCAGAGTTTTTTCTTTGGAGAATTTAATGTCTATGGTAGATTTTATTATATAGAGGCTTGATTTTGTTGTCATTGTTACAAGTTTGGTTCCCACCTCAAGAACACGTACACATTTCATGTAACAGACCAAGGAACAAATATTTACCAATGGAGATGGGCATGGAACGGCTACAATCTCTTCGAGAGATATTAAAAACCAGAGTGCCCGAAAGTAGTTCTTTCTGTCTACCAGAAGCATGAAAGAAAAGAAAAAACTCGAAATAATAACCTTCCATTAGATAAGAAGCTTTGGAAAGTTTCTCCATAAGAGGGGTAGAGGCCGTTCGTTGTTAGTTGTGACAATTCCATCGAGTAAACAGTCCTCCGACGTCTACAGTAAGGTTTTACCGTTGTCATCGACATGGACCAACACAGTACACCCTTTGCATTTAGGTACGAATCCGGTCGCGCCCATTGCACCGGGAAGATATTTGCGCACGCTGCACCCTTTGCACTACTGATAAGCACTCATTAAGAGATACGTATATGCTTCATCCGTACAAGAATTTTTCGAACGACTGATCTGCAAAAGGGCATTGGAATAATGGATGTAGGCCGAGCCACTAAAAGCCCACCCAGGAATCGGATTAGGCCCAATTAGATTTGTCAATTGATGGTAACCTTATTGTTAATCCCTCTCAATTGTTGTATGCTGTTCCTCTTCTAATCAAACACTAAAAAAGTGATGATTATTGAAGGTTAATGAAATAGGGAGTGGGAAACTGATATTCCGAAGACAATAAGAGATTATTACCATGGCCTATATTGAATTTCTTTCTAAATCATAAACATAGCGATGTACAGGGCAAGATAAGGGGGTAACGCAGAAGATTCTGTAAATGGCGTGCCCACGAAAAGGAACACTCACAAGCCCACTCAACGAGTACCTGTCCATGACTTGCTGCGTTAAACACAAATCATGTGCACATATGCGCTTAATATTGGTTCAGGTGAGGAGCACTCACAGTTGGAATGGTTTTGACTGTTCTCGACAAAGCCGGAGCGTAAAGGAAGATCTATATAAAGGAAAGATTTGAGTGCTCGCAGGTCACAGGCGGGTCACAGCTTCTCCTTCAGCCTCTCTGGTATCAAGAGTAGCATTCCCGCCATGGCCGACAATGACATCAACGAGATTCCGTTGGGCTTCGATAGTTTGGCTTGGTTCAAGTCGGTCCATTTAACGGGTGGTAACCTCACCGAATATTCGAACACGACCCCTTGTTTAAAATAACAAAATGCCGAGTGAATGTTGTAAGAAAAATCAATCCAATCCAGGATCACCGCAATCGAATTTAGGACACGAAAAATTGTGGAAACATATCTGTGATTAACGAATCTTCATAAAATCAGATTATTAGGTCTTTAAACTTCGCCTTTATCGTTTTCTTAATTCAGGAGTGTTACCCGATGAGATCTGCAAATAACGAAAGGGAAAAGATGCTGATCTGGGTCTTCCTCTCCCTGACTTGCCGACGGCCGATGGAGCACCACTATTAGGGTTAGGGCCAGTGGAAGAGGGGACCTAGCACCTGTTAATATAAGGGGTGACGGGCCCTTCCATCACGGGCTTACGTCAACACGGGCCTACACCATAAGCTGTCCAAACCACATTAATAACAAACCGAGATGCCACAAAAGCTCAAATAAAAGATCACCCAAACTGAACGAGCTATCATGCATTATCTCGTATATTGTAACACAGCCCGGTAACTTAAATTAGTAATTGATTATAGCCCAACAGAATTTTTATAAAACAAAATAAAATAATCAAAAAGGAAAATAAAAATTCTAACATTCTCCCACTTGGGCTATGATCAATTATAAAGCTTGAAAATAAATATTTTACTTTTGAAAATGACTCTCAGGCTGTATACAACAATGGCCATAGCAAAAACACAATATACGAGATAACATCTCAAAAACAACCCCGACCATCAATATTGCTGACACTGAACCATAGTCGTTGTCACACCATTTAGCGGAACCATGATCACAAGCGCCAGCAACACTAACGTCAATAGGTTAATGTGGTGGTGTAGCCGAAAATAGCATCCCTGAATGTGATCTGAATGATGTTATTTTCGGTCGGTTCTCATCTTTCTGTAACCTTATGCCCATAATGAGCCAGAAAGACAATAGAGCATAACCGCTCTGTAGAATGTCTCATAAACCTTAATGCGCGCAAACTGCATTGTGCTTTATAAGAGACAAACTATATTGACAAAACCGTCATACTCAAGACCAAGCACAAAGTCTTAATATTTTCTTTAAAAAATTAAATAACTCTGTAACCTTTACATTTCTCTGAAGTCGGAGTGCACAATCCGTAACCTTTATACTTCAGAGAAATCAGAGTACACATATGTAACCTTAATGCTTCAGAAAAGCCAAATGAAATCATCTATCTTCGTGACCTTAATATTTCACAAAGTCAGAGAAAACCATCTCTGTAACCTAAATACTTAGTAAAACCGGAGTAGTGATCCGTAACCCGGATGCAACCAAATATATCCGTCATCTTTATATTGAACCAAGGTCAGAGAATACCCTCTGTAACCTGTATACCTCGGTGAAACCAGGGTAATCATCCGTAAACTTTACGCCTCAAAGAAGCCGGATGAAATAAATTGAGCACTATTGCTCTATATGTCTCAACATAAGTATCTCGAGAAAACATTTATGGTGTCATACAAGACGTATAAACTTGACATAACCGTCATGCTCAAGATATACACCAGATCTTAAGACTTTTAACAATGTGCACATAATAAATCAGATAATCAACGATCATCAAATCTGATATTCCACATGTACAAAGCATGTTCCAAATACGATAGTTAAATAATCATGTCTATCAAACAAGACATGGATATAAGGCTCCCACTAACCAAGCAAATCAAAATACATTCCACGTATAATAACAATAAGGGCTCGCTAGGCCCCACGTGGTATTCCTCTCGGATAGAAATGGAACAATACTCACAGAAAATCTTTATATACCATTATTTTCTAATTACAGTATCAAGGATTTATAAAACTTTCACCAAAAACCCTTAAACTTGTTTCTTGCATATTTTCAAATAAGCTCCCACAAATCTAATCAACTTTAGAAACAAACTTTCATAATCGATCTCACATATGCAATTAAATCAAGGACTCCCACAAGTTTATTGTGACACATACTTAAATCTCCAGATCTTTGGCTAAGTTACTATTAAGCAATACTTCATTATTTATAACTAAGCAGCCAAAGTCATCTGGCTATAATCACAAATCCTATGTATTCACAACTATCACAACTATTACAATATATATCAGATAAGCGACTCAATGGATCTCAACAAGGGAGTCGCTTTGGCGACTAAACACCTGTATCATCATGTGAAATCTCCTATACCGGGATACTTATCAAACCTTTTCCTCCCAACTCGACAATCGAGTTGAATATTAGAAAAATAAATGATGTAAACCCATAATTAATTTAATATATCATCACACAAGCAGATTTCACGGATCTCAACGAGCGAGTCGCTTTGGCAACCAAGCGCCCGTATCATCATGTGAAATCTTCCAATTCCAGGATGCTCGTAAAACCTTGTTTAGCCTACAAGCAAACAAAGTGACATTCTCAAGAAGTTCACGTTGATACGTAAGTGCTCATTAAGATTTACCCTCTTATATAAGTCAATTTAAGACCTCTAAATATTTATCATTAAAAAAGAAGACTTTATACATGAACCAGTGAGCAACCGATAGTATAAGGACTATCAAATAGAGACCAGCCAAATGATCTCCACAGAAATACTCGAAATGCACCAAATGTAAGAACCAGACACCTTTGGGCAGAAAGGTCCCCACACCAGTACACCAAAATCTCTAAACATACCCTCAACAAGATTTAAAAAATCTCACCTGTTACTCTAAGCGAGCCACTTTGGCAGCCAAACACTCAAAGCACAAACATGAGACTTCTCACTTGTTGAGAACACGTGCGATTGCAAGAAAACTTCAGCTGTCACTCTGACTGAGCCACTTTGGCAGCCAAACAACCAGAGCACAAATCTAAAGTAACTTACCAGGATGCACGTGCCAGTGAAGCACCTCGCCTGTCACTGCAAACGAGCCACTTTGGCAGCCAAACGCTTACAACACAAATACGAAGTAACTCCACTTGCTCACATAATTATGCATACAACTATCTTATGTATGTCAACTTAGACCAACGAGTCAGATAATGGTTCATAAGAGTCTAAAAGCGAATAATAACCATGGTTGATAAATTTATTTACTCTCTAAGTATTATATATCTTTTAAATACTTTTGGTATAACCACACACATTCTAAGAGAGTAATGTTTTAAAATACATGGAAAGAATAAGCACGTCTCGACTCTATTAAATAATAGGTTTTAGCTCAAGGCAATTATAAGGATAAAATATCATTATATGGACAAAGATATCTCGTTTAACCTATCATTTCACAACCGACATAGTAGATTTCACATTATATTAACTAAGTTAATCTCAATGAATTTCTCGGTCAATGTTATCTTCAGTAATCAAAATTTCATAATTATCCTAAACTTAGAAATGGAAATCAATATTTCATTTCATATCAAATAATTTCAAAATCAAAATCCGGTATAGTAAGTAACCACTAATGCAGAAAAACTAGTGGTGATGTAAGAATACGGGGTCCCAGAAAAACCGAAGCAGATAACAATCGTGGGTGGCGTTACCTTCCCGTAGTCCTCCGACATTTCAACTAGGTACGAACAACAGTGCCGGTGGGTTCGACCTCCAAATTCTTTTTTTTTCGAAATCAGCGGGACATCTCTATGAAATAATACTACAATACCTCCTTTACGGCGACATTAACATTTTAGAGGAATTTAAAGATCACAGGTTACAAGCTTTTCACTCTACAGCAGCAGTACTGATACATAATCACAGAAGGAATCCCAAGAATTTAACAAGCCCAAATACGGTAACAAAATAACCAGATATCCACGGGACGAAATGCAAATCGCAAATTCAATACCCGCAGGCAGTTCTCAATTGGAATTTCCACTTGAAATTCCTCACAGACCAATTACCGACAGTTCTCGTTGCTAACTCCCAGTTCAGTTAACCTTGAAGACCCAAATCAATCATGAGGTCATCACATTTTAATTCATAAGCGGAGAAGGCAAGGATTTCAGCCGACCATCTACAGGTAATTTTCACATATCAAATTTTCATTGCCACTGGTCACGAAGACCCAACCGGCCCCTGTTGTCATTACTACCGAAATCAGACAGTCGAGGGGCAGCCACCCAAGCAACAAAGGTCATAGCCACCATGCCTCGATCAATCCTAGTTTATATCTTCGAACAAGACAGCGGTACCAAATTGCTAACTTTCATTCCCTGTAGGTTTCGGAAGTCCAACCAGTCGGTGGAACCATCGCCATCACAAGGCATTAGACAGAGGAGACAACATCAAATTGACAAATCACAAGTCCCACTCACGCTCATCAATCCTGGGTGTTCAGGAAACGCTCATCAATCCAAGGTATTGAGAAATTCAAAATTTTAACAAGCTATCGTGTAAAATCCGCCCAATGCCATACTCGTTCGTCTTGCATCTATGGGGGAGGCAAGTGGCTACAGATTGTTTTATACAACCAGAGACAAACTTGGAAACCAGAGGTAGCAGAACGGTTCGAGCACTACTCTGGCCCGAAGGGCAAAGCGACACAGAATAAACCAGATAAGTGAATAGTCCAACGACAGCAATAGAGAAATCCAGCATTAGCGAGACAAACGCAAACCAAAAAAAAAATCCGGCTGTTCACAGAGTCATGGCAAGGAACAGTTCCACACGTCATCACAACCAGAACCACCCACACAGGAAAGATAAAATCGAACGCCCGCGAAATCGAGAGCTTTTCATTCCGCACGAAATCGACCCACCACAGGACCATACAACCCCTGCGCAAACTCACAGACACGGACGGCAACAAGTCACACCCATTGCATAGCATTTCCTTTAATCCAGTTTTCACATCTACGTCGGTGGTTCAACCCCTAAGTACTACCATCACCACTTGCATTTTCCAACCATTTCAATTTCCCCATCGGCTTACGCGTGTGGGGGTGAGTGTCGTGGGTTCACATTTCCGAAACAAACTCAGTAAATCAGTACAATTTATCCACAAATGGGGAACAGTTAAAATCACCACCTATTCCTACACTCAATATGCATTATATTCCAAATTCTTTAGAAACAAATATGATGTATCAAAGTAATAATAGTTGTGAAATAGGGATAAATTTCACAAATATTAAACATAAGAGTTCACATATCAATCTTACTATAAAATCCATATTTTTTTTTTTAATCACATTTGTAAACCCCCGTGAACATATTATGCAATATATATATATATAATTTCTATTTCCATATCCCACGTAACTTCCCTTTTTTTTATTATTATTTTAATAATTATAGTTCCACAACTCACGGTAGTGAACTTTTAGGAATCTTAATTTGTTATCTTTACAATATAAAATATATTAAAGATAACAAATTCAATAAAAAGTAACTAAAATTAAATTAGTTTTTTTTTTTAATCCTAAATCTTGATCTGATCATCTCTTCAACTATTGAAAATGAGATTTTATTAAATCACATCTACTAAGACGTGGGGTTACGATCTCCTTTTTTTTTTTAATAAATAGTTGAAATTGTTGGCATGATCTATAAATTCGTAAAGGCAGTGATTCGACGAACCCTAAAATTAAAAACCCTAAATTAGAACGATAAATTAATTTCAAGAAATCGATCCCAAATCGACGTACGGTTGCTCTGATACCACATGTAAGAAAAATCAATCCAATCCAGGATCACCGCAATCGAATTTAGGACACGAAAAAGTGTAGAAACATACCTGTGATTAACGAACCTTCATAAAATCAGATTATTAGGTCTTTAAACTCCGCCTTTATCGTTATCTTAATTCATGAGTATTACCCGATAAGATCTGCAAACAACGAAAGGGAAAAGACGCTGATCTGGGTCTTCCTCTCCCTGACTTGCCGACGGCCGATGGAGCACCACTATTAGGGTTAGGGCCAGTGGAAGAGGGGACCTAGCACCTGTTAATATAAAGGGTGACGGGCCCTTCCATCACGGGCTTACGTCAACACGGGCCTACACCATAAGCTGTCCAAACCACATTAATAACAGACCGAGATGCCGCAAAAGCTCAAATAAAAGATCACCCAAACTGAACGAGCTATCATGCATTGTCTCGTATATTGTAACAGAGCCCGGTAACTTAAATTAGTAATTGATTATAGCCCAACAGAATTTTTATAAAACAAAATAAAATAATTAAAAAGGAAAATAAAAATTCGAACAAATGTGGCTCGCTGGCTAGCCATAAGTGCCGGTTGTTCGGTTGTGGTGATATCCGAGGAATGAATGTTATTGTTTTCATAATCTCAAAGACTTGTTAGTTAGCAGAGGTTTTGAGAGACACATTGCCTCGTACCTTTTATTCATAAATCATTACAAGTTTATTTGTTTATGCACGATGGATTTGTACTTAATAATTCACAAAACACATGCTTCTTGTTAAAATAATTTTATTTTAATTTTTATTATTTTATTTTATTTTATAAAATTATTGTTGGTCATAATCAATTTATTGATTTACATTTTCGTAAATCATGTTGTATTATAATCTACGAAAATAGCCTGTACAGATTTGTGTGATCTTTTATTTAGACTTTTGCGACATCTTTACAATTGATATGGGTTATACAATATTCGGTGTAGGTCCAATGTCGATGTAAATCCATGACTCGTCACGCTTTATATTAATAGGTATTAGGTTACCTATCTTATTTTCCATATCCCTAATAACAATGGTTCTCAATTGGCCGTCGGCAAGTCAAACAAGGCATGACGCGTAACAGATCTCGCCAATAACGGATTTGAAGGGCATATTCGGTTTATCTTCTTAAAGCATAGTAATTGCCTTTTTATTATTGTATGAATAATATGATTATAATAACTCTATTTTTTGGCCTTTTGTGCCCTAATTTTTCGTGTTCTAATTTTGATTATGGTTATCATTATGCAATTGATTTTTCTTATTCTTTCTTACTTCTTCGGCCTTATTATAGAAAATAATTTAGATAATTTTTCTTACAATTATAAGTTTGGGTTCTTACAGACCCGTAGTCATGAGTAAACTTCTTACCAAGATCATATCGATCATCCCTTTAAACTTTTGTACTGCAACGTATCTGATTTAATTAAATAAAAAACATGATTATAATCGAAAACGATATTTAAAAAACGACAACATAGGAACCTTGCGAGTGGCAATAGATTCTAGATTCCACCGTCGTGGACCAACATCAATAGAATAAGTCATCAATAACCTTAGTTTGGAATGACTTTTCTGTAGCTTTCGATACTGCATATACTGAATATACAAATACGGGAATCCACATAAAAATCGACGTCCGAAGTTAAAGGTATAAGCAGTGTTGCTACAACGAGAAAGTGCGAAATTAGTACGACGAACGGCTCCGAATCGAACACAATGAATAGGAAGTTTCCACGCCCCAGCTGCCGATGGTTTACATGCAACTTTTTTAATTTTTCTTCTTGCCGTTTGGCTTTTGTAAGTTGGTCCGGCTTGACTTGAATGCTTGGTATTGTGCATGGTTATGGTAGGATGCTCGAATATAAAACCCTACCGATGGCGGTCAGAAGGATATGCACCAAGGCAAGGGAAAAGAGATAAACGTACCTGAACTTTCACGCCACAAGAAGGGAAGAAAGATGGCCAACTCGGTGAAGGAGGTTGTGATAGCGGTGTTGGCGGCTCTGGCTTTGATGGTGGTGATGTTTTCCTATGGCGCAAGCGCAGATTCCTGCGGCATCAACCTCTCTGGCTTACAAGGATGCATACCAAAGGCACAGAAGAACTTCACCAGTTCATCTCCCTGCTGCTCTTTCGTGAGGACAATGGACCTGTCTTGCTTATGCTTCTTCCACCTCAATTTTCCGGTAAGTGGCTTCGAGATTGGTTTCCCCTTACAGATGGTGAGCTCATGTTACGGACAAAGTCCTCGGATCTTCTGCTGAAGATCCAAGACTGGTCCAAATCCACGAACCCCTCCATCGCATCATGAAGCATGGCATTAGCTTGTTCCTACTAAGGGTAGCTAATGTCGCGTGCTTAAATAATAAAACTCGCTAGCTAGTAAAAACGCGAGATTATCGTCCGCCTCTCTTTTCAGTGTTGCTGCCTATGTTGCATTGTCTGGGTCCCTCGTCGACGGTCACCTATGTTCGATTCTTGTCGACCGCCTGTGATCGCCATGTTATGTACAACAATGAGTGGAGTTTCTTGTCTTATCAAGGTACAAATTATAACTCATCGCTCGTGCTCCACAAGCCCGTTCGTTCTCGTATTAAAATATTTTACTTCTTTTCCGAGGGCCATAAGACAAGATCAAACCAAGAAATTTGGGAAGGTTTCGAAAAATTTTTACGAAGCAGAGGAGCTCCGACAATTTACAAACACTCGCATTATTTGCGATAAGTTTTTCTTATGCAATAAAGTATCGACATGAATAATACTTGAATATAACTTATGGATCGACTGAACGTCGTTGCTTTTCTTCTTCTTCGTTAATGACGGTTCTGATACGATCGGCTGAGTTCATTATGCAGTTAGTTGTCACAGGGATAACGAACTAGCTCATATTCATTGGCAACTGGAACTCTGAATGTATGTTTCACGAAAGTGATCGCATTTCGCAATTCTAACTACGGATAAAACTCTGATCATTAGCAAGTTTGCTGATTTGATCTTTTATATGGACATATAATTCTATTCCCTCGAATTGATCGTTCCTTAGATTACAATGAAAACATACCCGACACGATCATTTGCCCACCATGATTGAAGGTTTCAAACTCGAATCTCATCAAGAACGCGCAGGAGTAAGAAATTACTCATTTATCATCATACAAAATGTGAAACAGAAAGATCAATCCGTGATGAAATAAAAGATCAAAATATGAAATGAACTTTACGTCGTCACAAAGGATAAATCTAGTTCCCAGATTAATGATTGAAGTTTGTTGACATGATCTCAGATTTAATGATCGAAATGCATACCCGTTATTGTTGATAAGTTAAATCGCAAGTATGCAGAATGACGAGTCCACCAGTGAGCTACAGATTTTGTGCTATAAGCAATATGGGGTGCTGCTACACAGTGAGCTACAGAAACGAGTCCGCCAAGCGGGTAGTTCTGTCCGTACATATTTTCTTAGAAAAGCTCACAAATGTACATTCTTTGTACTCCATTGTCTAGGTAGTTGATACTCCTAAAATGGGGTGAAGTTTGAAGAGAGTGGGCAGGTACATTCGATACCTAAAAAGAATTCATCTAGAATCATCGTAATCGACTTTTAATACACAAGAAAATGCGAAAAACAAATATACGTGCCCTAATTTAACATACATAGATAAAAGCCTTGATTTTAAATCCTTTAGACGTTGCTTTCATCACGGTCTCAATTGTTGGAGCATTGTCAGACGAGATCTATAAAAGGTAGGGTGAAAGTCGGTCTTGATCTTCTTCTTCCTGATTTGTCACGACGGATGAAACGTGTCTATGGTAAGTAGGAGACGAGACCTAGCAGTTATTAGTATATGGTGCGACGACAGTGGCGGAGTCAGAGGAACAGAAGGGAGACATGGCCCCCGGCTTTAAAAAAAAAAACATAAATTAGGCTAGTTTTTATTTTAATTTTTTATTAGTTTAACTTACCACCCTTAAATTTTATTTAGTTCAATTTGGCCCCCCTTACCTAATCCGCCGTTGGTGATGGGTAATCCGGATTTCAAAGTCACATGAAATCAGGTGTTTTTACACATTTACTTTCTTATTATGCTTGTCTTTTAAGTTTGAAGTGATTTTATTGAATTTTTGACCGGGGGTTTCATTACTTTTGTTTTCTTCTACATGTTTATATGAATTTTGTTAGGATTTTGTGGCCCGAAGATGGCTATATTGTGATTTGGAGAATATAAGATTCGCTCGTGAAATATACGAAAGGGGAGAGAATATATATCTTGAGGGAAATATATTGGATGATATTAAATTATATCTCATAATATATTTATCTATCAAATTTCTGATATATTTGGGGGCCATCTATTCTATAAGTAGATGTCGAAGAGAATGACAAAAGGAGAGAGAGCATAGAAGACCGATACACGAGTGCAAAGAGTGCGGCGATAAATAAAGGGTGTGTGTTGGGGATACGGGAAACACTTCGGGTTTATTTCTCACCAGGAAAGCGGGATCTTGAACTTGGGTAGGAGGGGATTAGAGAAAGTCTCAACCTAAGTTTGTACTTTATTGTTATAGTGAAATCTTCTTCTTCGCCCGTAAATGTAGGTTGATTGACCAAACCACGTAAATTCTTTATCTCCTTGTTTTTCGTTAACTTCCGATAAAGAACCGGATCCGTTTGGACTCGCTTCTGAGGGCTTCTGCATGCGCCAGCAATTGGTATCAGAGCTTGGTAGTGTATAATCGAGATCAATGTCTGGTGACAAGTTCGAAATCGAGAAGTTAGATGGGAGCATGAATTTTGGCTTGTGGCAAGTCAAGATGAAGGCGTTACTGGTACAGGGTGGATTGGAGAAAACTCTTACAGATCAGTCGAAGATCGCTTAGAAGTTAACTTTTAACTAATGGGATGAAATAGATGCTACGGTTTTAGCGACGATTCAACTGTGTCATCTAATGAGGTTTTGACGAACGTGCTCAAGGAGACGACAACGGCCGGGCTTTGGAATATCTGGAAAGTTTGTACATGACGAGGACTCTAAGCAATAAACTTCTTCTACGACAAAGGTTCTTCATACTCAGAATGACGGATGGTATGTCCGTTAAATCCTATTTGGATAATTGGTTGTTTGCATCTTTAAATTTGAAGAGGATCGGCGACAAAATCGATGAGGAGATCCAGGCAATGTTGTTGTTATGTTCATTGTTTGCTTCATACTAGAGCTTCAGGAAAACGTTCTTGTATGGGAGAAGTGTTCTCACAGTTGACGAGGTACGTTCTGCCCTTCTATTAAAAGATTTGATTGATAAAGAGTTGACGGGTGAAGCAGGGCAACCCATGGTGGAGGCATTAACATTAAGCAGGACTAGATCCAAAGGTAGTGGTGGTGTATGGTGCTTTCATTGCGGTAAGAAAGGACACATAAAGAAAAACTACAGGAAGCTAACAATAAAGGATGAAGAAGCTTCAGAAAAGGTTGCTGTGTATACCAGCGACAATGATGCCAGAGATGGAGATGTACTCATGGCTAACGAGGTGCAGCCTGCTAAAACTAAGTTCGAGAGACCCTCAGACGAGGATTAGATTCTCGACTTAGGGAGAACTTTCCACATGAGTCGTCATAGGGCGATGTTCACCACATACTATTCCACTGCAGGTGGAGAGGTATGCTTGAGCAATGGTCACAAGTGTAAGGTTGCAGGTGTGGGAACGGTTCGGCTCAGAATGAAGGATGGAGCTGTGAGCGAGTTGGCAGGTGTCCGACATATGCCTAACATCACGAGAAATATTATTTCCGTGAGTATTTTAGAAGTCAAAGGGTATGAATTTTCTGCTTCGGGTGGAGCTCTCAATGTTCGCCAAGGAAGGCGGTTGTCGATGACTAAGAGTCAATTGAAGGGCTTGAATGTTATGGCGGTGCCGTTGCTATTACCACTGTTGGGTCTTCTGAAAGGTGTTATGAACCTTTCAAAAGGAGTAATCAATCATCGGAGAAACGGGGTAATAGGTTGCTAGCACGGAGAAGCAAGAAGATATGGGTAATCAAGTCCGTCGTGGATGAGCTCATCGAAGCCTGGAGGAGAATAAGGGAGATATTCACGATGAGTCTCGGGAGATACTAGTACATGGAGTGACAATTCCTCAGACGTTTAATGGACTTCGGCCCAAGGTGGGGTTTGTTAGGATTTTGTGGCCCGAAGACGATTATATTGCTATTTGGAGAATATTATATTCGCTCGTGAAATATATGAAAGGGGAGAGAATATATCTCTTAAGGAAAATATATTGGATGATATTAGATTATGTCTCATAATATATTTACTCGTCAGATTCTCGATATATTTGGGGGTCATCTATTTTATAAACAGGTGTCAACATACGAAGCGAATGACAGAAGGAGAGAGAACAAATCCTTAAAGCATAAAATAGGAAAACATGAGTACAAATAGTGCGGCGGTAAAGAAAGGCTGTGTGTTGGGGAAACACGGGAAACACTTCGGTTCTATTTCTTATCAAGAAAGCGGGATCTTGTACTTTGGTAGATCGATGGGATTAGAGAGGGTTCTAAGTTTGTTCTTCATTGTTATAGTGAAATCTTCTTCTCCGCCCGTGGACGTAGGTCGATTGATCGAACCACGTAAATTATTTGTCTCCTTATTTTTCGTTAACTTCCGATCAAGAACCGGATCCGATTCGACTCGCTTCCAATGACTTTCGCATGCACCAACAAGTTTCGACCTCGCATGGTATATGTTATTTGATTATAAAATTATTTTACAGGAAATTACATTCCATTAATTTTTTTGAAAACATATTACACATCTCATTTGGTTTTTTATAAATGGAAAGGTATGATTTTCAAAGATTAAATTGTTAAGCAGTCATTTCAGCATGCTGAATGAGTTTTATAAATTCTTATCATTTTTTTAGCTTAGTCAAAAAGTATAATTTTGTTTTCTTGATAAAATATTCTTTACAATATTTAAAGTAGGTGAGCTTTGATTTCATTTTATTTGATTGAGCATGTGCTGAGATATATACATGTCGTGCGATGAAAATCCAATGCTTTTTTTAAGTTTTCTAATTTGTTTTGGGCCTAATTTTTTGTTTTTGTTCTTTGGAGTTTAGTTTTAGGGTTTAGGCTTATGGTTGATGATGAGACTACACATGGGTCGTCGCTATAAAAAGGTTCCATTTGTTTGATTTCTTTTGCTACTTTGGACTTATTTATTTGAGCCTAAATTTGATGACCCATGTCCGTTGAGGATGTTTTCATAATTTTTTTTATAGTTTTTAGAGTTTGGTTGCCTACCGTTTCTATTTTCCTATGTATTTATTTTCGATTTTTTTTTATGAATTAGAAATTGAGCCGAAACCTATTTTAGGCCCTATTCTTCTCATTATTAGGATTTATACATTTTTTTATGTCCATATATCTTTAGGTTTTCATCCCAGTGGGCCTTTTTTACTATTTCATCGTTGAGCATGCAAGGGTGTGTGGCCCGTTATCAGCAAATAGCGATCGGACTCGACTCGACATTAACAATCAAGTATAGCACATTATTAGGAGGAGCCCTTGAAGATAGTGCTCGACAATCTAACATTGAGGCCCACATAAGAAATGCTTCGCTAGAACGACCTCCATTGATGGTGTCTGCTCGATGTTGAACCCTCTCAACAAGTCTCGGATACACGAGGGAAAGTACGAGCTTTCACGATTCCTATACACCTGTGATGGGCCGCGAAACCAAGTACATAGGCGCACGATCATCATCCTTCCTCGCTTCCTTTGATCTACATACGTGATTGTGATTGCGCTTGTGTAAAGTCAATGTAATCACCTTACATGAGTTCGGGTCTAACGCCCGAACTCTAACTTTTTAAAAGCATTACTACATTTTCGCATGTGAGAGTTAGTAAGTATGAATCCCGGAATCATTTAAATAAAGTCGGTAGTGACTCTGTATAGCTTTTCTAGGTATAGCAATAATATATTTTCTACAGAGTCATCTTTAAGGATGAGGACGCACACGAGCCGCTCAATCGTCTCCTACCTTACTTTATGGATCATGCTCCACATTTTGCACTTTGCCTTCAACTCCTTCATAGGAGTTAAAGATATTCAAGTGAGGGTTCGAGCAGCCCCATTTAGAAACCAATGGATAATCAACCGCAATCCTTTTACAGTTTTTTCTCTACTCACGAGTTGAAGGACAACCAGATGACATAAATGGACCAATTCGGATCCTCGTGTTGCTGATCCACACGCGTCGGCGGTTGAGGAACGCACACCAGGCACTAGGGCGCTCACTTGGTGGATTTACCCCGTTCTGCCATCACTACACTTCGTTTTTCTAAGTTGTAATAGTTCCAATAAGACGAACGTGCCCAAACAGAGCTTAAAATAGAAGCATATGATCCGCTCTTGCTATTTTTATGTAGAAATATGTACCCCCTATATAAATGCTCGAACCATATGCCATATAGCTATCGAACTCGAAGCTCCCTATTAAAGAAAGTGTTGCCAAGAGAACGATGGCTAGTTTGAAGGAGGCAACTGCAGCCTTGGTCTTGTTAGTGACGGTCGCAGATATCTTAGCCAACTGTGAACTAGACCTCGTTCAATTGCAGAGATGTCTTGTGGTGGCAACAACTCCAAACCTAGACTTACCAGTCTCACCAAGATGCAAAAGTAGTCTTAACAGGAAGACAAACCTCATAGGAGACCCGCAAAAGTTAACCCCATCTGCCTCCCGGGTCCTCCCATCCCAGATCTCCGGCATGCCTAAAACAAAAACTAATAAGCCACCCGATTGTTGTAGAAAGTATGTGTCGGGGTTCCCCTTCACCTAAAAGCTAGCAATTAGGTGAAGGGTCCCAGCCATATATAAGCCCTTGGCTCAGGCCTTTTCTAGGCAATGTGGGATTATTTCCCAACAGTCACAACGCCCCAATCTAGGGTTTGCCTGAAAGACAGTCCATATCATGGCCAAGATTATCCAAAAAACGATCGATGAAAGGCACAAAATATGCAGGAAAAACGACATCTTTAGCAATGAACAAAACAAGAAAAAGAACCCGGGTAGACTGCAATCAAAACAATTTCGAGAACCACCAAACGAACAATGGAGTTTGGGGGGAAGCCGGGGAGAAGAAAGCAGGAGGTCGACTCGTACAAAAGGAATGGTGCTAGGTCATTACTTCATCATTTCACGCTTTTTGAACGGTTAAAGCCGCGGGAAAGTAGCAGCTCTTCACTTTTCGAGTTGGCCTCAAAACATTTTCATTGCTTCTGTTAAACTTGATCATAATTATACTGGTCGAAATTGTGCGGGGGGCTTTTTATCACGTTTTGTACAGATTTACTATTTATTTGTTGACACATGGAAATTTCGGCCTTTCTCGAGAAGAGCGTGTCACTCTCGAGAAAGATCGCTGGCTAGTATCTCGAGAAGAATCTTTGATGAAAGAGCCTAACGAGAAGGGCGTCTCGACAAAAAATCTTTAATTGAAGAGTCTCTCAAGAAAATCTATATATTACGAGAGAATATATAGATTTTATATAAAAAAACCTTCAATCAGTCTCGAGAAAATCTGATGTATTGAAGAGCCTGTCAAGAAAGCGTCTCGAGAGAATCTTTAATTTAATATAAATCTTATATCTAAAGTGAAAATATATTAAAATATATTTTCAGCAAATATCTAATCAGATTCTCCCCAAATTAAGGAACGTGGTTAACAACCGCCCAAACAATCTGATAAAAACCGCCAAGAAGAACGTGTTTTTACCTGTTGATTGAAGACATCTATAAAAATCCCAATTGGATTCTTCATAAACACACAAACTCAAGCAGACTCTAAGTCTTGTATCCTTTTTTTTTCTTTTTCACCAGCGTCCTGATCTCCAACCTCAACGCCGTGCATTAAATTCTGATGTTGTTGACACACTTTTGTCCATCCTCAGTGACGTGCATTGAATTCCGTCGTCGTTGACCTACCGCCATTTCGACTCCGCCCATCGACGTCGTGCATTAAATTCCTACTTCGAGTTCCACCCTCGGTGCCGTCGCATTAAATTCCGGTGCCGTTGAGGCCTCCTCCGTTACACAAGGGTGAATTCCAGCAGAGGAATTTGCCTCGACCGCCTCTCGTCCGCCGTCTCCCATCGTGAAGCGTCACCAGGCCTTTTCGATTGTTTCTCGTTAGAGTAATATCTGTAAGTGTAACGCTGTATACTCGGTATCGTCACATTTAATTCTGATATTGTGTTTATCTGTTATACTTGTATTCATTTGCTTTGCGTTGTTCGACACCAAACGTTTCAAACTCGATACCATCATATTAAATTCTGGTATTGAATTTACTTTCGCTTTACGACAACCACACATTCACTCTAAAATTCGATTCGTGTTGCGGGGAACACAAATTCCACACCAACACGTTTTTTGCGACCACAGTGGGAGTCAGAATTCGAAAAATTCATAAAAAGCATCTTGAAAGATGGCTCGTTCCAAAAAGAACGCTACAGAGGATGACCCTAATGAAATAGGGGAATCGAATGAGAATCCAATTAAGGGAAATCAGGATGTGCCCATGAGGCCCCTGGATAATGCTTGGCATGGTTATTCACCTGGTGATTTTGCAGAAATTTATAGGAAATCGGAAAAGCGAATGGTTGAGAAAATTTAGGAATTAATAGATGCACTTAAAGAATTATCATCCAATACAATTGAGAAGATCGATTGGAAAAATTATTCCCCTAGAGGTAAAACATTTATGGGTGATGCTCAGAGAGTCGGTTTCTCAAATCCATATTCTTCTCGAGTTTCTGCGATTACACCAAGTGGGAAAATACCAAGCACTTCTGAGTTAAATCTCATAACTAGTGTACCTAATTTTGTGAAATCGCGGGTGGTAAAGGAACATGATCCTCGAGTTGAAAATTTTATCAAGGCAAATCTCATTGACAAGTCCATGGAGTTAAGGGAGAAAGAATTCCAAGAGGAATCCTGTCAGAGCAAAAATGAATTTATGGGTAACTCAATTATGATGAAAGAGGATGTAGCTGAATCTATCGTAGCAGTTTCTGACCAAGATTACACTCCCCTCAAGAGAGAAGCTCCCAGAGAAGATACGGATGAAGACATGATGTCCTAGCAATATATTTCCTCACATAAAAAATGTGACGAGGAAAATGGCAAATATGACAAGTACTTATCGTTGAATCAAATAGACATTCCAAGTATCAATGTACAAGAAATTAGAATTGAGGGATTTCCGAGAATGATGAGATCTCAATGGATAATATTTTCGAGATATATTTGAGTGAAAATCAACTATGCGAGAACTTTATTGGAATATCGAGAAAACTCAAACAATCGAGCGATGTTAAAAGACTCTTTCGGTCGAATAGACCAGGTCTAACAAAACTTTTGCTGAAGGGCGACGGCTTTGGACCACCTAATTCGATTAAGAAGTTCTGCGGTGAATTTCAATAGAACAAAAGAAAATAATTATTATACATGTGAGACATGGTAAGCCCCAACAACTCGAGGAAGAAAAGTTGGGGATAAAGACAAATGTGTCTTCTTGTGAAAGAAAAGAAAAACTCTAAGAAAAAGAAATTTTTTATCCATATGTTTACCTTTTCATTTTCGAGACCTAACATCTCGAGAACGTGATGTCACCCATAAGAATATAGGTTGACATCACCACAAAAGCAATGATCATGTGTTGACACATGAATTCTAGCCCCTTGTTTGGGAATGCCAAGAGAGGCACGGATATTTTCGAGACAAGACTCAAAAGGTTCTTAAGAAAGAGTACCTCGAGAGAAAAGTTGAGAAAAACTTGTAAAGTTATAGCCAGAAAACCAAAATAATGTATGATCTCGAGATATGAACCATTGTATTTTGTTTCTCGACTTGGACAGACCATAACTCATTCAAGACGATCTCAAATCGAAAAGTACAAAACCAAAACATTGTAGCTCAAGAAGAAAGGGAACTAACCTAACTTGTATAGAGTTAATTGGACCTTTCTAGCCAGAGTTATGGTCAAAATACCGAAGCAGTGTCATTGATCTCGAGGTCAGAACAACTACGACTCGACCGGCCATTACTCATCGAAGATGACCTTACATCAAAAAGTGCAAAACATAAACATTGTAGCTTGAGAAGAAAGGAAACTATCTCCACTTGTCTCGAGTTAATCCGACCTACCTATCAAAAGTTATAATCAAAATTCCGAGAAGATGTTATGAACTCGAGATTGAACTATAGATCAGGACGGTTGGGATTTCGACTGGTCCTAACACATCTAAGACGGCATTGAATCGAGAAGAACGAAACATAGAAGTTGTAGCTCGAGAAGAAAGGGAGCTAATCCAACTTGTCTCAAGTTAATCCGACTTGTCTAACGAAAGTAGTGCTCAAAATACCGGAAGAGTGTTTTGTTCTTGAGATTGATCTCGAGAACAGAAGAGCTACGATTTCGATCTGCCATAACAGTCTAAGATGACCTCGAATGAAAAATCTCAAAGCACAAAAGTTGTATAGGATCTTGAAAGAAAACTATCCCAAGTAATTTTGAGCTTATCTGATCTTTATAGCTAAAGTTATAAGGAAAATACTGGAAGAGTGTTGTTGTTCTCGAGACCAGAACTCGAGAACAGAGGAGTTCCGACTTCAACCTATCAAAACTCGACCCAACATGAAAGGTGTCAAAGAGAGAACAATCCCAACTAATCTCGAGCAAATTGAGGCTTTGTAGCCAAAGTTATGTTTAGTCGACTAAAATGATGTTCCAGCTCGAATACAAAAGCGTTGCGTTCAGTATTTTAGCTATATCTCGAGCTACACACGCTTGATTCAAGCGCACAACATATCCACACGACTTGAAAAGGATAAGGAAGATAATTTGACGTCGCTCGAGTTCGTTCGGGGATGGAAAAGTAATGCCCCCGAGAGTCGATTGCCGACGCCCCGCTTTATCTTCTCGGCCATCAGCCGTCCCGAGCTCGTGGGTAAGTGTTTATTCATGCATATTAACACTCAAGAAACTAGGATAATCTTGAGGCACCCACGATATATGCCTACACCTTGGGCACTTAAAGCCTGAGTAGTAAGTAGTTAGTAATCCGACTTCTTAGTATGGTTATTATCTCGAGCTTTTCGAGGGACGGGATGAGGACGAAATGTCGAAGGCAACATTACTTGCTTGTAGAGGTAAGGCAGAAAAATCCTCTCGAGAGGCAATCTCATTATCATGGCCTTAGCAAGATCCTTAATTTCAAGTCCTCGAAGCTTATTAGATAATTTTTCCTCCCGATGTTCATTACACTTTTATATGGAAGGAAAACAAAGAAATTCCCTTCTATCCTCCCACTCAATTGGGTAGAGAAAATCCTTCGGATGTTTTTAAGTAGTCGAATGGAACTTCGCCGTCATTTTTAAAATTGTCGGAAGGAACAAATGGTCCAACACAAGACGAGGAGGGTCATAATCAGATTAGTGCGCGACGCTTTCTTCCTCGAGATTCGTGATGTCGAACCATGTAAACATTGGTTGACATCACAATCAATCTCGTTATCATGGCCTTAACAAGTTCTTTAATTTCAATTCAAGTCCTCGAAGCTTATTATATAATTTTTCCTCCCGGTGTTCATTACCCTTTTATATGGAAGGAAAATAAAGAAATTCCCTTCTATCCTCCCAATCAATTGGGTAGAGAAAATTCTTCGGATATTTTTAAGTACTCGAATGAAAATTCGCCGTCATTTTTAAAATTGTCGGAAGGAGCAAATGGTCCAACACAAGACGAGGAGGGCCATAATCAGATTATTGCGCGACGCTTTCTTCCTCGAGATTCGGGTTGTCGAACCATGTAAACATTGGTTGACATCACAATACAAACGGGGGGCTTAATGTTCACACATGGAAATTTCGGCCTTTCTCAAAAAGAGCGTGTCAATCTCAAGAAAGATATTTGGCTAGTATCTCGAGAAGAATCTTTGATAAAAGAGCCTCTCGAGAAGAGCGTCTCGACAAAGAATCTTTAATTAAAGAAACTCTCGAGAAAATCTATATATTACGAAAAAATATATAGATTTTATATAAAAAACCTTCAATTAGTCTCGAGAAGATTTGATGTCTTGAAGAGCTTGTCAAGAAAGCGTCTCGAGAATAGTGAAAATAAATTAAAATATATTATCAGCAAATATCTAATACTCCCCAATTTAAAGAACATGGTTAATAACTGCCCAAACAATCTGATAAACTGGAGAACGTGCTTCAAGATCAACAACCGCCCAAGAGAACGTGTTTTTACCTGTTGATTGAAGAATCTTAGAACGTGTTTTTTTTTCTTTTTCACCAACGTCCTGACCTCCAACCTCAGCGCCGTGCATTAAATTCCGGCGTTGTTGACACACTTCCATTCATCCTCGGTGACATGCATTGAATTCCGTCGTCATTGACCTGCTGCCACTTCGACTCCGCCCATCGACGTCGTGCATTAAATTCCGACGTCAAGCTCCACCCTCGGTCCCGTCGCATTAAATTCCGGTGCCGTTGACGCCTCCTCCGTTCCACAAGGGTGAATTCCAGCAGAGGAGTTTGTCTCGACTGCCTCTCGTTTGCACCTCCCGACGTGAAGCGTTTCTAGGACTTTTCTGTTGTTTGCCGTTCGAATAATGTCTGTAAGTGTAATAATGTTGTAAGCTCGGTATCATCGCATTAAATTCCGATATTGCGTTTATCTGTTATACTTATATTCATTTGCTTTGCGTGTTCGACACCAACCACTGTAAACTCGATACCGTTGTATTAAATTCCGTTATTGAATTTACTTTCACTTTACGACGACCACACATTCACTATAAAATTCGATACGTGTTGCCGGGAATACAAATTCCGTGCCAACATTATCCTAAGGATTTTGAATACTTCCTCACTTCAAAATCCTCTCCCCTAGTTACATCTCATACCCTAAAATATAATTAGTCTCTTTTTGTAAAATAAAAAACTGTTGTCATAAGGACACATAATTTTTTAAATCTGGTTTTTGAAAAAAGAATTTTAAAACTAAACTAGTAAAAACATCGGTTTTTATCCTTCAGATTGTTACTAGAACAATTAATGATTAAAGTTTGGTGTTTTACCCGCGGCACTATACCATATTTTTCCGATCTATCCTGTCGTTTGAGACGTATCCTACAGTAACTCGTACTTAAGACCTTATTTCGACGTTATCCTCCGTTAGCTCGCCTTCTGACGGAGTCCGACGTGGCAGCTCACGTGGCTATGACGGCGTTAAAAAATCACCGTTAGCCAAACGATAGAATAGATCGGAAAAAATGGAAAAAATACGGGATAGAATTGTTAATTAGGCCAAAAATATAAATGATATTTTATATTTATCCAACTGGATCCCACGAGCCGTGGAGATCTCCAAGGGGGACGGGTACCCGGAGAACCCCTCGAGCGAGGTCCTCTCGTGGCTGTGGGAGGAGGAATGGGCGTCGCGGTCGCGATCGCCGCAGAGCTCGAGATTGTCGGAGGAGCAGAGGGAGGCGGCGAGCTCCACGAAGCAGTTGTCGCAGATCTGGGAGCGGTGGTGTTTTCTGGAGTGGAGGTTGGTGGAGTGGAATGTGGCGATCTATCAAAATGAAAAGCCCGCCAAAGGTGTCCTCACATGAAATCATGAAAAGGATCCGAGCCCATCAAAGACTCTACTACATGAAAGAATATGAATCTATCCAAATAGCCCAGAAAATGACAGCCATAAAAAAAAGGCCTAAGCCTATAACCTCGGCCCATCCAAATGATGTTCAGCGGTCTAAATTCGCAGGGGAGGCGAAGCTTGGCCTAGTCGACGCGGCAGGTCGCCAGGGCGGGCGCGGCGTTCCGGGTCGAGTCGTCGGAGGCGGGTCAGTTCTTGAGCATCATGATTTCACCTCCAGAATTTCGGATCAGGTTTCAAAGCCAACGGATTGAGGAAGCGGGGGCGGCGACAAAAAGGGTTTGGCCGGAGTTTTTTGGACCAACGGAGTAAAAATATTTGCTAGGTCTATCTAATTGCGGTTGCTAGGATTGGCTGAGGTGGTCGGAAAACTTTTGGCCCCTTATCTGAGGTGGAATCTCCCTTCCCAATATCGGGAATAAATAAACTATCATTCATATTTTTTAACGTCGTTATAGCCACGTGGGCTGCCACATCGGACCCCGTCAGAAGGCGAGCTAACGGAGGATAACGTCGAAATAAGGTCTTAAGTACGGGTTAGTGTAGGATACGTTTCAAACGACATGATAGATCGAAAAAATGGGGTATAATATATAATAGAATTGCTAATTTAGCCTAAATAAAATAATACAATCCGCAAGTGACTAAAAAATGACGAGGATGGTTGGTGTGTTTGTGTTTTGCAATTAATTATTAACAACGACCGAAACCTAAGAATAAATAAATAAATTAATTAATTAAAAGTGGGGATGGGGTGAAGTCAGTCATTTTACCTCCTCGTTAACTGCTTGGGACGTCGTCCCTTGTATGTGTATGTCTGCCTGTCCGTCTGTTGATGTTGTCCGTCTGACTCTGTCCCTTCCCCACCCCGACGAGTCGTCACTCCCAACTTCTATTTCCTTCCTCCCCCCGCGCCCCCCAAGAAACCACACCGTCTCCAACGTAATGGAGGCCGCCACTCTCTCTCGTATCGGCCTCGTGGGGCTGGCCGTCATGGGTCAGAACCTCGCCCTCAACATCGCCGAGAAGGGATTCCCCATCTCCGTCTACAACCGCTCCTCTTCCAAGACTGACGACACCCTCCGCCGTGCTCTCTCCGAGTCACCTTCCCCACTCCCCCTCACCCCCACCTACACCCCCCGTGACTTCGTCCTCTCCATCGCCCCCCCACGCTCCATTGTCATCCTCGTCAAGGCCGGCGACGCCGTCGACTCCACCCTCTCCTCCCTCCTCCCCCTCCTCTCCCCCGGCGACTCCGTTATCGACGGGGGTAACGAGTGGTACCTCAACACCGAGCGACGTATCTCCGAGGCCGCCCGCCACGGTGTGCTCTACCTCGGGATGGGCGTGTCTGGGGGAGAGGAGGGCGCCCGCCATGGCCCCTCGCTTATGCCTGGGGGTTCTCGCGCGGCTTACGACAACGTCAGCAACGTCTTGTTCCAGGTAGCCGCGCAGGTTGATGATGGGCCATGCGTTACATACATCGGCGAGGGCGGCTCGGGGAATTTCGTCAAGATGGTCCATAATGGGATCGAGTATGGGGATATGCAGCTCATCTCTGAGGCCTACGATGTCCTGAAGCACGTTGGCGGGCTCTCAAACCAAGAGCTTGCTGCGATATTCGACGAGTGGAACAGAGGCGAGCTTGAGAGCTTCTTGATCGAGATCACAGGGGATATATTCAAGGTCGGGGATGAGCTGAAGAATGACGGCAGTTATCTGGTGGATAAGATTCTCGATAAGACAGGGATGAAGGGCACTGGGAAGTGGACCGTGCTGCAGGCAGCGGAGTTGTCAGTGGCCGCCCCAACTATTGCCGCTTCGCTGGACTGCCGCTACTTGAGCGGTTTGAAGGAAGAGAGAGAACGAGCGAGCTCCACCCTGCAGGAGGCTGGCTTGAAGGACGACGAGGTTATAGCACGTGTTCGTGGATCGGTCGATAGGAAGAGGCTGATCGATGACGTGAGGCAGGCTCTGTACGCATCAAAGATCTGTAGCTTCTCACAGGGAATGAACCTGCTCCGCGCGAAGAGCATTGAGCAGGGTTGGAACTTGAACTTGGGGGAATTGGCGAGGATTTGGAAGGGGGGTTGCATTATCCGGGCAGTGTTCTTGGATAGGATCAAGAAGGCGTACCAGAGGAACCCCGACTTAGCGAGCTTGGTGGTGGACCCTGAGTTCGCACTGGAGATGCTGCAGAGGCAGGCCGCATGGAGGAGGGTCGTGGGGTTGGCAATATCAGCAGGGATTAGTACCCCAGGAATGTGTGCCAGCCTCGCGTACTTTGACACCTACAGGCGAGCAAGGCTGCCGGCAAATCTCGTGCAGGCTCAGAGGGACTTGTTCGGTGCCCACACGTACGAGAGGACAGACAGGCCGGGGTCTTTCCACACGGAGTGGACCAAGCTCGCTAAGAAGGGCCAGGTCGGTGCCGGAGCTTCCCTAAACTGAGATTCTTACGGTCCTTGTGGAAATTTGTTTGCTGGATCTTTCAAGTGAATGATGATGTTGGTAATTGTTTGTCCGAAGCGACATTGGATGGATTTTCCCATGGTTAGGTCTGGAATCGTTTGTTCATCACATTTACTGCTACTCTCAAGAGTGAACAAGACGAGTTCGACCATTAAAACAAGTCATAGTAGATCGATATGCAGTCTATCTCAGCCAAAATGCTGCAGGCACTAAAGAATTAAGGAAAAGACGATTTCACCATGAACAAGACCAGACATAAACCGGGAGCAATAATATCTTGCTACCCATCCTTCCTAACAGATCCTAGGTTAGCTCGATGATCCTACCAACTGACATAGGTGTATGCTGCCTTCACACCGAAAAACTCAGCGCCGAATGGTGAGTTCTGCTCTGAGGTGGAGTACGCCGTTGATGAAAAAGGGGCTCTCATCGGCCACAAAGACCGTCCAAGGAATGCCAAACAAATTCCGGTACCCGACCGCCTTCCCCCCCGTGAAAGTGTAGCTCCCTTTATACTTGCTCGAATAATCCTCCGAGGGCTTCGACCGAGCAGCGAACTCATATTCGACGGTGAAGGAGACCGAGCCTTTCTCTTGCATCCCGAGGAATAGTCCAAAGCAGTGGATGGAACTCTGCTGGTCCATGTTGCAGTGCGCGGACAAGAAGAACCCTTGCCCGCCCAAATGAAATGCTTGGGAGTACACACGGCCGGAAGGAAACAGGTGAGCGCATTCCTCTCGCTTCAAATCAAGATACACGATGCACTGTTGATGGGGGGCCTCAAACTCCACTACTTTCAAAGGACGATACTTGTACGCTCGCTCCAAAAACCGGCGATGGGCACTGTTGGCTCCCTCCGCAGCCAATGATCTCTGACGATAAGGCACCTCGGCCTTGAAGAAGAGTGCCTCAAGGACCACCTTCGAGGAGACTTCTGGATCAAAGTCGCTGCAGCTTAATACTTTCTTCAGTTTTCTGCTGGACATGAAAGGAAATCTGATGAGCCGTTCAAGCTGGCCACTGAGAATCCCTCGTCGATCTTCCAGTTTCGGGTAATGGATCCTCGCCCACTTGAGAACAAGGTCATAAACAGCATCTTCTGATGCTATTTGAAGATCATCACTAGACAGGACTGCCTCGATGCCTGCTAAAGGCAAGTTCAGCACCTCATCTTGAAACCTGGGTGGGAAAAATGCAAAGCATTAGAGAAAGTCACTATTCACCCATCTATCAGTTTGTACAAAGATAATAAACCCACGACACATCCTCTGTAAATTTTTCAAAGACACAGAAATCGTCTGATAAGCCAAGGTTTCCTGATTTCGACCCTATCACCACAAACCTGCCATATAATTTTGCAATTGAGGGACCAATTTCCTCATGAACTTAGAACAACAGGATTCCAACCCCTGATCAACCAGTTCAGAAGTTATACATACATCTTAAACTGATCAACAGACTGGAAATAAAAGACTCCACATTTACACCACCTTTCCCTGTGTACAGAGCCCTAATCAAGCAGAACTTTCATTTCCTTTTTTAGTTTTGTTAATTAATAAGAACGAATTGAACAAGGAACTACAGCAATATATCCACGTGTGAAAAACAAAACCTTCAATAACATGCACAACCATACCTAAACTGGCAGCTGGCCTTCTTAGTTCTTTTGCAGTATGCATATCTAGCAGATCATGTGCAAATTTAGAATGCAACGACAGCAGAGGAGAGACACTTACCTAGATACATCCTTGTAGTGCGTCGCAAGGAATTGTTTCGCTGCATCAGTGAGAGGCTGAACTGCTCCTGCCATCAGAACAGTCAAAGGAAGATCCAAATAAAGCAAGGCCGACTCACAAGTCATTGGCAAGTTCCGTAACAGTTTGCTGCAATATCTCATGCATGAGGCCACCTCAAACTTGTCTGCAGCCATTAGCACATCCAACAAAGCGGCGGGTGTGGTAGCAGTTAACGGCATACTGTACATGAAATTGAGAAGATCTATGAAGGCCGCCTCTTCTGCAGATTATAACAGGAAAAATGAAAAAAGATCTAGTCAACTCAAACATATCTCAAATTCAAATTGCAGCAGAAATCATCTTCCCATTCATTCCCACAAGATTATGATTTTTCAAGAATCTCCATTATCCATCATTGTCTCAAAACTCTGAAGAAGTACTCCAAGAAAATATGATGACCCAACCTATCTAAAGAAAGAAGTACCGGATGCATGGATTCTTAAAGTGACGTGGCGCTGCTCCGATTCCCTCATCCCATTTGAAAATAGCTAAATATGAAAGAAACAGGCAATCTATGAGATATACAAAGGACATTTGATAGTAAAGGAAACGTGATGTATGCTCCGATGTGTTTACAAGACGTACCTTAGAGAAGAAAGGACTCTTTGCAGCTAAAAGGAGAGAGCTGATGTGTAGGGTTTCAACTCTCAAAACAGTCGAACAGTCCATCTCTAACGCTGCATTGCTGGTGTCACCAGCAGCAGCATCACAAGGCTCGGCTGCTGCAACACAATCAAGATCAGGCAAGAATGATACTTTTCTTTCTCGGCATAGACTTAAACATAGAAACTGAGAACAAAATATAACTTCTAGAAACAATCTTGCAACAGAACACAAGAAACCCTGACAATCACAACAAATGAAAAATTAGCATTTTCCATAAATATAAAACCATAGTCACGACATTCCCTCACTCGTTCATTGCGATCATTAATTACCCAGCAATACCGAATGGCAAGGACAAAACAGGCCACCTCATCATCAAGCAAGAAAACAAAAGGCGACTCAAAGGGGAAACCCACGCACCAACTCTCCTGGGGTTCGCCTCGTCGCCCGGAGGCGACACTTCGACCATCGCCACGGCCTCCAAATTGCGGTTCTCATATGCAGCGGCATCGTCATCCATGTCCGGGAAATTGCAAATGGTTATCCGCCCAGCCGTCGCCTCGGAAGCTAGACACGAGAAAACAAATTAACACGTCAACAGGAAACGAAGAAACCCTAACTCGAACCAGAAGAAGGAAAAAAGCACCATCTTTCTTAAGGCAGTCGCGCCTGCGTCGCTTGCGGTTCTTCGCCCAGTCGGCGACGCTGGTGCAACCGTCGCCGGGGGTCTTGAAATCGGGGAGGATCTCGATACGGAGTTCACGATCGGAGAAATTGCTGTTGTTGAAGGCGAAAGCGAAGTCGGAGTCAGAACGGGAGGAGGAATTGGAGGACGAGGAATCGTCGGAGGAGGAATTGGGGGAGGGATTCATCCTCGGGACTTCCGTTTCCCTGTTCGATTCCTTCATTTGTGCCCTATCAAAATCACGCTCAGTTTCTTTCCTTCCCCACGTTCAGAGAAATAACAAATACAATTTGAGAAAAAAAATTTAAAATTAAAAAAATATTATTTAATTATAAACTTACGTAAACACGACTTTGTTTCATAAAAAAAAATCACAAAAAAGAGAATACAGTTTCGAAATTTCGAAAAATAATTATTTAAAATTAAAATTTATAAGTTTGATTTTATTCAAAAAAAATTCGAACTTTATTATTTCGACTTAAGTGAACTCGGACTTATAAATAAAGTTTGATTACGAGACATGTTTTTAGGAATTTTAATCTACCCACCCCATTTCTAAAATATTTTGTACTGACTTGTTTTGGAACATAGTTAAAAGAAAAAACGGTAATGTCCTATTTGACCAACTATTCCATACATTTCCTCAAGTAGGGGTTAAATGATCGAGTTTTGTACGGAAATACGGTTACTTTTAAAAAAAATTTGCGAAATACGGTCCCAGTTTCGTAAAATACGGTTTTACCGTCGATAGGGCGCGTTTTGAAAACGCGAAATGAAGTTGGCATGCGAATATGGCATGAGGGCGCGTTTTGAGACCGCGCCCTCATGCCAGGGGCGGGTTTTCAAAACCCGCCCCTCCTTACATTACACAAGGGGCGGGTTTTGAAAACCCGCCCCTTCCACACTTAGACAAACAAAGCCGGCCACGCACGGTATGCTGGGTCGGACGGGGGGCGGGTTTTGAAAACCCGCCCCTCGTCCGAACCTGAAAAACGAAAGTAAGGAATTTTGTTCGAAACCCTGTTTGAACAACATATGGCATACACATAGACCTCATTCAGTAGTTTGTAACCTGAAACCCAATTCAGAATATGAAATGCAAAGTTTAGAATCTCATAATATCAATGGAAAGTTTACAGACATCAGTAAAGGCCCCTACGTCTCGTCGATTTCCTCCTAACATAAGGCCTAACGACGGGATCTGAATGGATGTTCACCGAGGAATCATCAGGGTACAGTTGTGTAATTTGTGAAGGTCCTTCGCCTTGTTGTGAATGGTCGTACCTGAAAAACTTATGTTAGTGAAGTTACGAGAGTTTAAATCAATCGAGTATGAGAAGACTTACCCGAATTCTCTCGCTCCTTTAATCGGAGCTACCGGAGTGGAACTGGATCCAGGCTCGAAGTACGGTGTTGTGTAATCAGCCTGAATGTGGTCAATCTGAGAGATGAGCATCCCTTCTGGTACTTCATGGCCCTCCTCGTCAAATAGAGGGTCCTCGTACGTCCGTGGCACCTCGTGATCCTCGTGATCTTCCTCCATGTGATCTTCTTCTGCCGGATGATCTTCGTCTTCGTCCACGTTCTGTCCACCTACTGCTGGCATGAACTCGAATGCCGGTTGATCTTCTATTCCGCCGGTACGACCGTACAGACGTACCGGTGTATATTCTCGCATCATCTGCAAGGACTCCTCGGCAAGAGAAACGAGCTCAGGCTGGTCCGATCGAAGCTTGATCCTACGGAAGTTCTTCATCTACATAATATAACATTATATATGTTAAAATTGACAACTAATTGAAGAATGTAATGAAAGAACTCATAGATTACTTACCATTGTACCTAGCATGGCTCCTGTGTGCGATATGTACTTTCTGGTGTACTTCGCAAACCATTTGGAGTACCTGACTCCAGAATGGGAATCCCAGAACAGCGGCACGATGTACTGCATCCGATCTCCCCAGAGCTCCACAAACGATCGATGGATCTCTACCCAGTTGTTCATCGTCTTGCCACGCAAATCCATCCGATGGAGAGCCTTGCTGGTGTCGCAATCTGCGATATATCGCCGATATATATCTTCAACTATAACTCCTTCATCGCCGAGATCACGTTCTAATTGTTCAAACGGATCACCCTCTTCATAATTATCTTCGTTGTAGTTACCGCCATCATCATCATCCTCATTACCACCATCCTCCTCATTCCTCGCATTAGCACCATATCCGCTACACCCTTCATTCACCGGATCCAATCGATGGAAATTTGTACTAACTTCGAAATTTTCCATTCTTTCTTGCACGACATTTAACCCGTCATCCACATTTGCTCCTACGGGTTGCATGTTACTACCACGCTTACTTCTAGAATTTGGGGGCCTCACTTCGTTGCAAGAATTTCCAAATATTGATATCACATAAACTTCTTGAATGCGGTCACTATTTGACATCGCAAATTCAAACAACAACCTCACATCCTCGTCATCTCCGATTGGTACTAGCACAAAATTAATTCCTGAAGGACCATACGAAGGAACTGGGTATCTATGACAAATTTCCAACCTACTTCCTTCGGTTAATCTCAGTGCATTGACAATTTTACTTTCGAATCTGACGTAATCAATATCCACATCTACCTTTATCCTTTTCACTGGTCCCCTACTATAGGCTACTCCTTGACTACCATGAACAACCTTCCCATTACCATATAACAATAAATTTATTTGCGACATTGACACGTACGTAAGATAAAACTTACGTTGATTAGGGGTTTCTTCGAACTTAATAACCTGTAAACAATTAAATATCAAATCATTAATTATCCAATTATTCATTTTCCTAATCAATAATTAATAATTATACAATTTCATAATTACACAACATACCAATAATACCGGTCGTCAAAGGTCACGCGACGTAACTCGGGAGCGGACAATCGTCGGCGGTGACGAATTTTCGCCGGACCGGAAGAGTTGACCGGTCGGGGGCGGATCCGGTTTAGGGCGGCTGGAGGCAGCGGCGGGGGTCGGATGGCCGGTTTAGGGCGGCTGGAGGCAGCGGCGGGGGTCGGATGGCCGGTTTAGGGCGGCTGGAGGCAGCGGCGGGGGTCGGACGGCCGTCGGGCGAAGGAGGCAGCGGCGGCTAGTGTTAGGGTGTCGGTGTAATCGGGGAGGGTGACCCGATCGCGAGTTATTTACTCGCACGGGGGGCGGGTTTTCAAAACCCGCCCCTCCTTTACTTACACAAGGGGCGGGTTTTAAACCCGCCCCTTCTTTACTTACACAAGGGGCGGGTTTTCAAAACCCGCCCCCCGTCCGACCCAACAAAGCCGCCCGCCCCTTGTGTAATGTAAGGAGGGGCGGGTTTTGAAAAACCCGCCCCTGGCATGAGGGCGCGCGCGCCCTCATGCCATCTTCGCATGCCAACTTCATCTCGCATAGGGGCGGGTTTTGAAAACCCGCCCCTTGCTATGGCACGCCGAGGGGCGCGTTTTGAAAACGCTTCCCCTTTGTAATTCGGAGGACGTGTTTTCAAAACGCGCCCTATCGACGGTAAAACCGTATTTTACGAAACTGGGACCGTATTTCGCAATTTTTTTTAAAACTAACCGTATTTCCGTACAAAACTCTTAAATGATCGGGGTTCGAAAATGGTTCGAGAAAAGCTCGAGTTATTTCTTCGCAAAACGAGCTCGAGCTCGAGCCTAAATATTTTTATTCAAACGGTTCACGAGCCTAAACGAGCATGTGATATTTGATATACTTTGCACATGGGAAATAAAAGGTTTGTTTCCCCACATTTTCAAATTTCACTTTAATTTTCACTCCTCCATTAAATGAGGGCATAATAGTCAAATCGAACCCAACTAAACATTCTTATCGAGCCTAAAACGAGCTGAAGCTGGAGCCCAAATATCTTTACTTCATCGAGCTTGAGCCTCGAGCTCCCAATTGAGCCCGAGCCCGATCTCAATAGTGTTCGGGCTCGACTTGACTCATTAACACCCTTATACTCAAGTCGCCAAGTTTTCGTCTGATCGCTTCCTGATTTCAATTAGACACCGCATCACTAAGTTTTTGACATAATTTGTGGGGTAAGGTTGTTTTGTCATGGGCAACATAAATTTCACATTTTTTGGTACATTTATACTAAATAATATTTTTTTTACATTACAAGTTTATGAACAGTGAAATGTATCAAGTCAAAGATAAGAGTCCTGCCAAAATTAGTGAATCGTGAAACAAATGAACAGACATGGTGGACTTTATACATTTTAACTATACGAAATATATTAAACAATATGATATTAAAATATATTAATATTTTATTATTCTGTATTATACGATTTACTAAAAAAAATAGTAAAATGTTAGTAAATTTACTAAACAGTGTTGGATAAGTAAAAGTATAGTACATAGCCCAAGAGGCTTAGTAAAATGTACAAACATGATTTAGTAAAGTACTAATACAGAATCATCCTAACTCCGAACTTAGTAACAAGGGTGAATTTACAGTTCTGCTCTTAGTATAGGGTTGTGCTTACGAACTAGTTTAGTAATTTACAATTCTGCTCTTAGTATAGAGTTGTGCTTACGAACTAGTTTAGTAATTTACTAAGAAGTTTTAGTAAAAATCTACAAACTTATATTAGTAAGTTCATCCTGTTGTTAGTATGCGGCATCCAATAACAAAAGCATCAAATCGCTTATCCCATATGATACTAGTGGTGGCTTCCGACATCGACACCAACGAACATCGATTCGGCGTGGCACAGTGACGTGGGATTAATCCCCGCTGTTATCCCAAAGTAGATTTCCCTAAAATAAAGAAGGCAACCATGGTCATAATGGTAATATCACTCCCTAATGTAAGGGCGACATGGTCACATCTCGCTCCGTAACAAGCTCTCGTTCATATTTAACTTCGCGCATAATTCACGTCAGTACTTTACTAATATAAGTTAGTACATTTTTAATAAAACTTCTTAGAAAATTAATAAACTTAGTTCGCAAGCGGAACCCTATACCGATGGCTAAACTGGAAATTTACCCTTGTTACCAAGTTCGGAGTTAGAATGATCCTGCATTATAGGCGTTGGTACTTTACTAAACCATGTTTGTACATTTTTACAAAAAAAAAATTAGTAATTTACTAAAACTTTTTAGTACATCATGTAGTGCAGAATAATAAAGTATTAATATATTTTAGTACAATATAGTAATTTAGTACATCGTATAGTAAAATGTATTAAACTCACACTAGTCATTTCAGTTTTATTAGTATTTATACTGAACTTTTACTAATATAACAATGTTTAATAAAAAAACTACCATCTTACTAAATTTTTTTTAGTAAATCTTATAGTACATAATAATAAAGTACTAATATATTTTAGTATCGTATTATAAATTACAAATATATTTAGTACATAGCATAGTAAAATAAACTAAGCCCTTTATTATCATTTATTCCATGTTTTATTAAGCCCATTGAGCTTTGTACTAAACATTTACTAATTCAACATTGTTTAGTAAAATTATTAACATTTTAATAAATCTTTTTTAGTAATTTGTATAATACACAATTGTAAATTATTAATTTATTTTAGTACAATATTGGAATTTATTAATATATTTAGTACAACATATAGTAAAATGTATTAAGTCCTGTTCGTTTTTCTCACATTTTATTAAGTCTATTAAGCTTTGTATTAAACTTTTACTAAGCCCTAGTAAATTACTAACAGATTACTAACTTTTTATACATCGTATAGTACATAATGGTAAATTATTAATATATTTTAGTATAATATAGTAATTTACTAAAATGATAAAATGTACAAAGCCTATCACTATTCATTTGTCTCATGTTTTACTAATTTTAGCAGGCCTATTGTCACTGAATTGATACATTTGACTGTTTCTAAACCGTAATGTATAAAAGAAAATATTTTAGTTCAAATATATTAAAAAAATGATGAAATTTAGTGCCGCACGACAAAATAGCCATGTGTGGCGTATTAGAGATGTTTGCTGAAAATAGTTAGTTTTTTAAAAACATTTGAGAAACATGGTTTTGTTTCATAAATTACTTAAATATTTTCCTAAAGTGAAGACAGGGCTTAGATGTCAACGGCCCTACGAGCTCACCCTAACAGTGAAAATGATACGAAGGGCCCTACGAGCTCTAGTCTGGATGCCTGAAGACTGAAGACTGAAAGCTATTAACAATCAATACACTTTTTGGCCTCAAATGTAGTCGCCTTTTTGTTTAGAGAGAATTTTGTTCTCTTTTATATTGAATCTGGTGTACTGAGACGTGGGTCACATTTTTCCAGATTTTTCTTCACTCAAAACCGTGGGGACGTGATCCTATAACCACTTTCTCGAAATCTCGGGGTCAATATCATTTTTTATCTTCGTAGACTCTAACACCACCAGTTTTGCCTTCGTAGACTTAGCTCTTTTCTTGACGAGCTCGTATAAAGGTAGGCTTACCAACATTCTTATTGACCCCTAAAATGAGCTTCCCAGCCCAAAATTTCTATCACTGTCATAGTAGACTTGTCGTGGGTAGCGAAATAACTTTGTGGATTTCTCTAAAAATAGACTTGAATTTACGAGTTTCTCGTAATTAGTCCCAAAATTTTTATCATGTCAGCACCATCACAGTCAAGAAAGCTTGCAACCATGACCCGGCGCACTATACTCTGGACAGCATATCACACGTTAAACGCTAGATTCTCATTGCCGCAAGGTAGACAAGAATGCGAAGAAGAGTATGCTTAAACTAGAAGCAGCAAAGACTCATTATCCCATAACCCCTGCGGCGTCGACTGCTATTTTCGTTCATCTGAAGTCCCCGTCCCTCTGATGTTACGAGAATCGCCCGGTAACCTTACTCCTCCACGACCGCTGCTGCCCCTTGGATCGCGCTTCCATTAGCTTTGACTTTAGGGTGTTCTCCCTGCTGTTCAAAGAAGGCAGTCTCGAAGCAGATTCGAGAGTTTCGCTCTCTGGATCCGTTGATTTAAGCCTGGACGTCCATTGCCTCACTGGACTCGCTTGTGTCCTCCATGCCGAGCTGCTGCTTCCACAAGCCTGTCTGCTGTCTACATTAGCATGAAGATGAACTCCTCCCGGAATCAATTGTCCCTTGACGAAATCATCGATCACGGAACTTTCGTTCCTATCATGGACTTCAGAATCGTGAATAGTAACACCAACCTCAGTTGGGTCCCGATCGAGTTTCTCCTTCTTGAGGGGTACTACTTTCTCTGAATTCGCCGCTGGGACTGACAAGTTCATACCTTTCTTCTTCCTCCGAGGTGGGGCTTTTTTCCTCAAGAGATCCTTTGCCACCTCTCTGATGCCATCGTCATCATCACGAGCCTCATCCTCGTATACCTTGAATCCATTCTCTTTTCTCTTCAGTTCAAAACAGTTAGAGTCACTGCCAGCTGAAGAGCCCTCGTCGTCGAACACGGCTTGCGGAGCACTCACAGCCTCGTTCAGAGGAACAGACTCGAGGGAGAGAGGCCGCTCTCGTTGGAGTTTACTACTTGTGCTGTCGAGAGCGCTCATCCGCTTGGCCTTGAGGAAGGTCTCTATCTCGAAGCTCAACTTTTCCACTATGGACAATCTTTCCGGTTGCCCATGTTGTGCCTCTTCTACCTTCATCTGCATCCTCTCGTCAAGCCACGACTCCGATATGTGGAGTATTAGCCGCATACGGTCTGTGTTCCTGTCCCATTCTCTGTCCGACTTCTGCTTCAGGGAATGAACCTCCTGCTCGTACTCCCGAATCCCGACGGCAAACTCGTCGCACAGATCCTCCAACAGCTTCCTTGATCTCCTCTCCCTTTCTGCCTCCTTCAACGCGTCCGTGAGAGCCGTCTTCACATCGGAAACCTCCCGGGCCAATTTCCTGTGAAGCCCTTCTGATCGTTTCCTAAGCTTCCTCTCATCCTCCAACTCCTCCCTAACGGACTGAACAGCGGCGTGGAGGCGGTCTTGCTCCTTGGTCTTTCGGACAACCTTATCCTCTGAGATCTGTTTCATCAATGCGTCGATCTCCCGCCGATCTGCCTGTTGATCCCTCAGCAGCTCCTTGATTTGTGCACGGGCATGATCCCGCTCCATCTTCAGCGCCCTGATCAAGGAAACACTTGACGCGTGCTGCTCCTCCAAGCTCCATATCCGGTTCAGCACCTTGAGTAGCTCGGTCGACGTCTTTAAACTGAAATGCTGGTTATGACGAACCCGACCCCCAAAGTCCAAGGAGCTTGCGGGGGTCACTGCGGGGTTGTATGGAGTCAGCTACAAAAGAAAAGGGAAAAATTAGAAATCACAAGTGTAGTGACAATCGCACGTCAACCAGCGAAGTCATGCCCCCCAAGAATACCTCCATGGAGCTACCGAAGCTGGCCGGGGAGAGGGGCTGGATGGCGCGGGGATTGCTCTCGATGGCACGGCGTTGTTGCTGCATCAACGACGCGACCACTTGCCTCCGCAAACTGCTAGCACTGCCCGGCTGATACAAAAATCAAACAAAAGAAAGGAAACACTTCGCTCACACCTTCAATTCACTGAGTTTTACCGAGGGTTTCGCCGGCTAGTAGAGATCATCAACTAGACAAGAGAAAAAAGAAAGGAAAAAAAAGGAAAGTAACGGCAGACAAAACCTGATCAAGGGAACTCGGGGAGGGATCTTCAATGAGTAACCGAGAGAGATCAAAACGGCCGCCTCCGCCGCCGCGGCGGGCTCTACCTCCACGGCCTCCTTCATCTCCTCCTCCTTCTCCATCTTCCTCTTCTTCGAAGTGTTCGCGGGGGTCGACGTCCCGGTGGTGCTTATCCTTGTGAAGGCGTCGCAACCTGGAAGGAGCGCTGGCGTCAACATCAGCATCGGGGACAACCTTAGAGCCGCCAAAGTCGACACCGCCGCGGTGCATCGTTTGAGGCAGGCCGAGAACGGGGAGGAGGAGAGGAGAGGAAAGCCAAACTTAAAAGGGACAAAAGACAACAACAATTAATGAAAAGTGTGGACTCTAATTTTCTTCGGTGGACCCCACCACCGGACCGGAATAATCATTTTGCAAAGAGAGATAAATAATTAAATGCCTCTCGTGGTTTCACATCTCTGTCTTTGTTTTTGTTTTAGCCGTTAAAGTTGACGCCTTTTTAGGCCGCGCGCTTAATCCTCGCCCCCACTTCGTCCACGCCTTTTCATACTTTCCTTTTGGCTTTCCATCCGATTCGATCCAACTTTTTCTTCTCTTTTTTTTTTAAATAATAAAATTAGAAATCATACTTCTTATCTTTTATAATATGGTCAAGAGGACCAGAGATCAAATTCAAAACCATAGTAGGCAAAGAAAAAGAGAGAAATCTCGTAGAGTTTTCGTACGAAAATACAGTTGATTTTAAAAAAATTTACGAAATACGGTTACAGTTTCGTAAAATACGGTTTTACCGTCGAAGGAGCGCGTTTTCAGAACGCCCCTTGGATTACAAAGAGGGAGCGGTCCGGAAACGCTCCCTCCGTGTGCCCCAGTGAGGGGCGGGTTTCCGTGCACCGATCCTGGGGAAATAACGCATAAGTGTTCAAGGGGCGCGGTCTCAAAACGCGCCCATTGAAGAGGCCATCCCCCCCCGGCCCCCCTTATCGTTTTGGACGTCTGACGGGGGCGGGTCACTCCCCCCCGGTCCCCCCTTCAACAGTTAGGACACTCCCCCATGTCCCCCCTTCAACCTTAGGCCACTCCCCCCCGTCTCCCCCTGTTCCCCCTTCTCGTTTGGAATGGTACAAGGGGCGGGTTCCTGCGGCATACAAGGGGCACGGTTTGAGACTGCGCCCCTTGTTGGAATAACATAAGGGGCGGGATTTGGAAACCCGCCCCCCGTCTGGCAATACAACATTCCTATGAATAACTTTAGAAACATTGTTTCAACAAACAGAAACAATAAATAGATAACATCCATACATTCAATACCAAACTTCGAAACAATCTAACACCCAACATTCAATAACAAAGCCAACGTCTATACATAACGTTCAACATCTAACGTACAAAGTCAAACGTCCAAATTTCATATCAGTAATATCCCCTACGCCTCGTAGATTTCCTTCTAACATAAGCCCTCACGATGGGGACTTCTGGAACTTCAGGCTGCTCCGATGGAACATCCGGGTACAGTTGTGTAATTTGAGAAGTTCCTTCTCCTTGTTGCAAATGGTCGTACCTGAAGAAGTTATATTAGTTAAGTTACGAAAGTTAAAATGAATCTTAAATCGAAGGACTTACCTGAATTCTCTTGGGCCTTTAATCGGAGCTTCCGGTGTAGAACTGGACCCAACCTCGTAGTAAGGAGTGCCGTAATCGCCATAAACATGAGAAACTTGCGAGATGAGCATCCCTTCTCGCACTTCATGGCCCTTCTCATCAAATACGGGGTCGTCGTATGTCCGTGGCTCCTCCTCATGTTCATGATCCTCTTCCGCAACGTCCATATGATGAGGATGATCTTCCTCCATATGATCTTCCTCCTCCATATGTTGTCCACCTTGTGGGATTTACTCGTATGCAGGTTGATCTTCCAACCCGCCGGTAGACCATATAATCTCATCGGTGCATACTCCCGCATAATTTCTATGGACTCCGCGGCAAGAGTAACGAGTTCCGGCTGGTCAGACCGAAGCTTTATCTTTCGAAAGTTTTTCATCTACATCAGAAGTATAGGTTAAAGTTGAAAAATGAATGAGAAAATGTTATGAGATACTCATACTCATAAAGGACTTACCAATGTGCCTAGCATGGAGCCGGTGTGCGAGATGTGCTGCCTGGTGTTCTTTTTGCATACCATTTTGAATATCTAACGGGAGACTCCCAAAACAGCGGCACGACCATGTTGAGACGACCTTCCCACTGCTCCATAAACACTCGGTGGATCTCTCTCCAGTTGTTCATGGTCTTCCCGCGTAAATCTATCTTGTGGAGTGCCTTGCTTGTGTCACAATCTTGCGGCACCAGTTGATGATCGCCAAACTGACGAATCACTCTATCCGATTATTGCCACTCCATGATGTAGAAGCAAATTAGCGGAAGTCTTACACTCCAGAAAGCCTCACCAGATCGGCAGTAATCAGGAAGCATGGCTACCAACTCATTTGGATAAGGATGCCAAATAATCTATATATATCAATGTGAATGTGTGAAAAGAGTTCGATATAATCAAATGAATTTGTTAGCTATAGTAGTTTACATGATCCATGCTCTGCCTATCGAATGCCTCTCTGTAGGAGGAAAGAACATGGGTGGACACCGTGCGTACATCCTTCGCAACGGCCTATCTATGGCTCAAAGGCATATCTTCCACAAAGGGGGTACGAAGTCTCAGAGGTGCTACATGAGGGAATCTATCCCATGCCCAAATCTATAGCAGTATCAATGGACTTTCTATCTGAGATGCCTTATGGTGAGCCGCCTTACACAAACTCCTGTAAAGCCACGCTAGGCATGCACTTCCCCAACTATAATTTTCAGCCCTCTCAAAGTCAGCTAGCAAAGGCAACCAGAATAAATGTACTAAACTATCTGACCTCGTCGTGAACAACATCCCATCAATCAGTTGCAGAATATATGCCCTGGTATGCATCTGCACTAACTCCTCAGGGGCATCTATAGGGATCTGTTCGCGCACGGAACGGATCACGTCGGAAATATTTGGCAATGGACTCACAGTAGTTGTATTGTGGTCGCCAGTAAGAAGATGCACTAACTTTATACAGAAATAATGCAAGTCTTACAATCTTTAGAGAATTAAAAGTAAAGGGCTTACAGCCATTAAAAGGGAAAAAAGGGAAACGGTGGTGACGATGTGGGATCTTGTAGCGGCGGAGAACACGTGACGAAGGTCTTGGAAGCTCGCTCCGTCTGTGGTGGTTGCTGGCGGAAGGTCGTGACGAAGGCCTTGGAAGCTCGCTTCGTCGGAGGTGGTCGCTGGTGGAGAGTTGTGACGAAGGCCCTACGAGCTCACTTCGTCGGTGGTGTCGCTGGCGGAGGATTGACGGCAAAGGCCCTACGAGCTCACTTTGTCGGTGGAAGGGTAATTGACCTATAAACCGGGTCAGGGCATCTAATTCCTAAGGTTGACGAACAAACTTCAGAGTTTTGGCTATGTATGGTCGTGTCTTTATCTTGAAGAATTCCTCTGCTATTTATAGAGGACTTGTACGTGATTAACACGTAACAGATAGATCGTTTTGCAGATCGTGTTATAGATCGTGATTCCTAATATCGTGAGAGTGTCTCAACAACCCCCTTGATATATGGGATCACGTTCCTGGGTATTTAAGATCAGTTACGATCTTTAACAAACGTGATTGAAAATGAATAAATTTATTTTAACCTCGTCGACTTGACTGATCTGTACGGACTACGATCGACTTGGTCGACTTGGTCGACTTATCCAAAGCTCCGTCGACTTTGACCCCACTAGTAGGCCTAGCTACTATTGAGTCATCTTGGTTGACTTTGATCGCCACACTCCTTTGTTGTGAGTCGACCTAGTTGACTCCGTTCATAAGTCGACCTAGTCGACTTCATCGTAAATCGACCTAGTCGACTTCGTCATAAATCGACCTAGACGGCTGTATCTTGGGCCGACTAGATGTGTGACTTGAGGAATTACTGGATCTCTATGCTAAGCCCAGGCCCAAAATTATTTGCCATGTCAACATAAGCCCCCCTTTTATGCTGGGTTGGCAAGGCCGACTCAGCAAAAATCATATCCTATATAAAGGAGAATCAGCAAAAATCATATCCTATATAAAGGAGAATCGTCATCCTTTTCCCGCACTTTTCTTCCTTGCTCAACACTTCTCCGTCTTTCCAAGAAACCCTTGTTTCTCAGAAAACCCTTCAGTCTCCCTCTTCAAAACTCCTTCGATCCTTAAAAAGATGTCAACTTTTAAGTGCTTTGAGTTCCATAATCTGCGTGCGGGGCCAACTGGACCCGTTCCGGTCGCAGAGGATCAGGGATCGGGCGTCACTCTTGGACCTATCTTGCCGGAGCATCTTTTTCCGGAGACGGTACCGCTCAACTATCTCGTCACCGAGAAGCCCATCCCGATTTGCCATCCCGACTTCATCGATCCCCTCAACTGGGAAGGTCAGGGATCCTTCCTGTGTTTTCCTTCTGCATCTAAGTCTGAGATGGTGGACTGGCTCGAGATGTGGGAGGAGCATTTCACAGAGAGGTTTAGGAATCAGAAAATCTTGAGATTCTTTAGAATGTCCGTGGCAACCAAGAACTGTGATCCTAGGGTTTGTTCGGCCATGTTGCCTTTCTGGAATTCTGCTGTCAACTGCTTCTATTTCCCAGAAGGCCCTATGTCTGTTACATTGGCAGACGTGAAGATTTTGACCAGGTGCAAAATCAATGGCTGCCCTGTTCGGCAGTACTCTCAAGCAGATGATATTAACCCTAAGGGCGCCCTTCAGTACATGGAGGTGGTGAATAGGCATCTGAAGATGGCCTCGGCAGGCAAGAAGTCAGATGAGAGATTGTCAACTGAAGGTTTTGGCGCCCAGGAGGAGGTCAAGTTCCTCAGCACCTGGTTGAGCAAATTCGTTTACTGCTTCCCTGGGAAGAAAGTCAACCACACTTCTTATGCGGTGGCCAATTTTCTGAGGGAGACCAATGAAGAAATCTCCTGGGGCCCCTTCATCTTGGGTCTTCTTTACCATGATCTGAACAGAGCAACGACTCAAATCAAGCCATTTCCAAAACATCCAGCAGGAGGGTTGCTCTGGCTAGTCCATCTTTGGTCGGCCATGTGGATGCCGGGATTGACCGGGTTCAAGGGTCCTTCTTCGCCCCTTGAATCCTCCTATTATGGGGAGACCATCCTAGATCAGTTCTGCCAGCGGAAGGATCAATGGCTTATGACATCGATCACTGGCCACATGAAGCACATAGTCGACTTCGGCAGGGTAGATCGACGCAGCTGGGCACCCTTTCCAGGCGGCAAGACACTTGCTCAGGAAATCGATCTTCAAGCTGCTCGTGGCTTCTGGAATGGGGTATTAACCCATAGAGATCTGCCTGTTATCTTCGACGGCTACCTGACCTTCGAAGTCTATAACCCTCAACTGTGCGCGAGGCAGTTTGGGTTTATCCAAAGTGTAGCAGTTCCACTTGCTGACCTTGCCGGCGGCCTATACGGGGACCAGGCGAAAAGGATTGTATGCAAGTCAATCGACTCGAAGACCCTCAACTTGCTCAATCACAAGACGCAGCTCTCCCAGATGGAATTCCCATATGATACTTCTGCCTGTTTCGCCACACAGTTCTTCACTGTGCCGTGGTCGACTACCTATGAAGAGCTGCGGGCCCTGATGCACTTCTTGGACGTTTCCAAGGAGCCTGATTTTTATGTAGATGACGCGCATATCAAAGCAAGAGGTAAAGACTTAGCTTTACTCTAAAAGTATTGGTTTCTTAATATTTAATTATAAGCTTTCTCCTTCTCAGGATCAGCGCTTCCTCGGGCCCCTGGAAAACCCAAGCCTAAAGCCCCCCTTGCTCCTGCTCCTTCCAGACTCAAGTCGATTGGCAAGGGGAAGGCTAAAGTCGCGAGCTCCAGGAAAACAGCCGCAGGTGACCCCTCTAAGGCTCGATCTAAAAGCGCTCCAAAGCGCAAGGCGGCCGAAGAAGAAGATCTTGAGGAGATGCCTCTATCCCAGAGGAAGAGGCTGGTGAAGGTGGCGACTTCCTCTCATAGGTCGTCAGTCACTGCAGCGGTGACCTCATCCAGGTCGCCAACGGCGACCCCATCCAGGTCGCCAACTGCAGCAGCGGCGACCCCATCCAGGTCGCCAACTGCAGCAGCGACGACCCCATCTAAGTCGCCAACCGCTTCAGCGGCGACCTCATCTACCAGGGCACCAGCTGCAGTGCCAGTGTCCTCAGCTGTAGTCGACGTTCCACAAAAACCGGCCGCAGAGGTAAGACTCTGCTGACTCCAGTTTTTGTTTTGAGTTTTTATATCCGACCCATACCATATTGTCTAGGGAGAGGCTTCAGACAAGGATGGCCATCAGCTTATCTCCCACAGCTTGGGCCAAAGTTCAAAGGCTTCGGTCGCCAAGGTAAGTTTAGCTCTCAGCTGGTGTATCCTTACCTTAGTTCATATATGAACTTCTGGTTCTGCGTCGTATTCTGTTTCAGGAACAGCACATCCCTGAGGCCTTGGTTCAAGAAGAACAGGCTGTTCTGGATGTCGCGGTCCTGGTCGACCCACCGACCCGGTCGACTTGTGAGGAGGAAAATCAAGCTATTCCTTCTCCTCCAGTCCAAACTCCTACACCAGCGATGGTGTGTGTTCTTCTTTTACACAAAGCATGGCGTTGTTATCGCGATTCTAAACGTGACACTTTACAGGCTCGTCCGAAGAGAGTGAAGACGACTGCTGGCCGCCAGAAGGCTCCTACTCCTTCCACTTCTTCGGGCGAAAGCTCTAAGGGTTTACTACCTTCGGAGGTAAGTATTCGATTGCATGAAAGTGTCGACTTTTCAGGATATTGTGTCTTAGCAACATTTCATTTCTTATTCTGCAGGATCCTGCTGCAGCGACCTCGACTAGCGACCCATGGGTGAAGCTTCACGAGGATGTTGAAGAGTTGTGCCAGCTTCTGCATATCGATCCGTTAGAGATCGACTCATTTAAGAGGATGCAGAAGCTGGTTAAAAGAATCGAGGCTTCCCCTTGGGTCACGGATGAACTGTTGGGGGCCTGCAAGAGCTTTAAGTCGACGTACTGGACCCGTTGGAGGGATTATGACGCCGACTTGCTTATCTTGGAATCGACTGACTCGAAGATTCAGTTGATCAATCAAGCTCGAAAGCAGGCCTCTAAAGCTGCACAGGACGCCCGCCAGCGTTTGGTCGACGTGCGAGAGAAGCTGACCGAGGCAGAGAGGCAGATAGAGTTTTATACCAACCTCAAGAATGACCTGACTCGGCAGCTTGCGTCGATCAACACTCAGGAAATCGAGGAGCTGGAGGCCAGGGCTGAAAAAGATAGAGAAAAGGTCGTTGACCTCTATGCCCAGCGGAATAGGGTGAACGCGAAGCGCCGAGCTCGCGAGTCCCTTATCTTCGATTTCAAAAAGGCTGGCGGGTTAGATTAGATGATTTGTAATTAGAACAACAATGTAATCACATTGCTTTCACTTTAATCGATTAAGCATGTCGTTTCTCAAGCTAATCTCTACGCATAATTATTCTTCTGGAGATTATCACTTGAGCGAAGTTTAGCGCGACCCCTTAGGAGTTAAGCGCTTCCCAAATCAATGGAGTCCTTCGTTTTAGGATTCCACGGTGAGCTTCCCAAATGGTCTCGCGGTAGGATTTAAGATATTTACCATTGACCTTCAATGGATGTTTATCCCCTTCTCTGGTCATAAGTCGATACGTATTGGATGAATATGTCTCGCACACTTCATATGGACCCTCCCAATTAGGAGACCACTTACCCAGGACTTGGTCCTTCGATTTAAGAGGTAGGACCATCTTCCATACTAAGTCGCCCACTTTGAAGCGCTTATGGACAACCTTTTTATTATAGTGCCTAGCAATTCTTTGCTTATGTACCTCGAGTCGGTCTATTACGTCGAGTCGCTTCTTTTCCAATTCTTCTAAAGCGAGGTACATTGCCTCGTCTTGCAAGTCAGGATGAGCTACCCTGAGCGACTTGTATCGAATCTCAATAGGTAGGACAGCATCTTGCCCATATACCAGCGAAAAAGGGGCTTCTCCTGTGCTGTCTCTCTTGGTGACTCTTAGAGCCCACAAGGTGTCTTGTAATAGTTTGTGCCACTCTCTTGGATTTGCACCAACCATTTTCTGAATGTCATTCTTTATGAGCTTATTAGTAGCTTCAGCTTGTCCATTCGACTGGGGGTAATAAGGTGTCGAATTAGTGATTGAAAAGCTGAACTCAGCAGCGAATTCACGCACCTTCTCATTATTGAAAACGGTGCCATTGTCTACTACAATATTCTGGGGAATCCCAAATCTATAAATGATGGAAGATCTGAGGAAATCGATCACCTCTTTGTGGTCAATTCTCTTATATACTTGAGCCTCGACCCACTTGGTAAAGTAGTCAGTAGCGACTAGGATGTAGGCATCGCCTTTACTCGAGTGTGGGTGAATCTCCCAGATTATATCCAGGGCCCAAGTCCTAAATGGCCAAGGCTTAATGACTGAGATTAAGTCGGAGGCTGGAGCTCTCGTCGCAGGACCATGCCTTTGGCACTCTTGACATCCTCTAGCCATTTCTATGCAATTTTTTAGCATTGTTGGCCAGTAAAATCCATGTCTTTTAATGACCCAAGACATCTTAATGCCTGATTGATGGGATCCACATAAACCTTGATGAGTTTCTAACATTATGGGAGTCGCCTCGTCTAAGTCGACACATCTTAGCAGTACTCTTTCCTTGGTTTTCCTGTAGAGTACTCCATCTATGAGGGTATAAGAAAAAGCCTGAGTCTTAATTCTTTGGCTTACCTTTTGAGCTGGGTCCGTCAGGAAGTCGATGATGGTCTTTCTCCAATCTTTATCGCTTACCAGTATGTCTAATGCGAACAAATCGCTTTGTGGGACTAAATGAGAAGCTATTTCGGGGACACAATCGTTTCTTCCTCTAGCCTTGTATCCCGAAGCTTTTTGGGCTAAGTCGTTAGCGATGGTGTTTTCCTCCCGGCCTACAAAGAGGAAAGTAATTGCTTCGAACCGCTCGACTAGCCTTCGAGCGACTCGATGATAGGGTGCGAGTTTCTCTTGACATAGAGAGTCGCCATTCATCTGGTTAATAACCAGTTGAGAGTCTCCCATTACTCTGGCTTTCCTGGCTCCCAAGGCTAATAATTCCTTCAAGAGCGTGATCAACGCTTCATATTCAGTCGCATTGTTTGTATGAGTAGCCGACAAACGATATGCTAGGCGAACGTCCTTTCCTAGTGGCGAAAGTATGTGGAGGCCTATGCCTACGCCGGATTTCGCCGAAGATCCATCAAACCAAGCTTGCCAGACATCCTCAAGGGATTCGTCTTGATCGATTGATGTAGATGGATTGTGGTTCACTAAGAAGTCGGCTAAGGCCTGCCCTTTTACCGACTGTTGAGGTTTGAAACGTAGATCGTATGCGGATAGGACTAAACTCCATTTACTAATTCTTCCGGTCAATAGGGGACTTTCGAAAAAGTATTTTATGACTGGAGACTTGGCAATAACATGAACCTCTTGGGATCCGATATAATGTCTCAGCTTCTTAACAGCATAGAAGACTGATAGGCACAACTTCTCCTTAATTGTATAGCGCTTTTCTGTAGAGGTAAGCTGCCTTGACAAGTAATAAACTGCTCTTTCTACCTTGTCGTCTGTCTCTTGGGCTAACATGGCACCAATGACTGATTCAGTCGCTGCCACGTAAAGCAGATAGGGCTTTCCTATCCGAGGAGGGGCAAGCACAGGCGGCTTCATTAAATACTCCTTTAAGCCTTCAAATGCTTTTTGGTGTTCGTCGCTCCACACAAAATTTCCCTTCGCCTTCAGTAAAGTCGAAAAAACTTCTGTCCGTCCAGCGACGTTACCAATAAATCGCCTTAGATAATTGATCCTTCCTAAGAAAGCCTGTAACTGCTTCTTATTACTCGGAGGGTTCAATCCTTGAATGGCATTCACTTTGTTCTGGTCGACTTCTATGCCACGTTGATGGACTAGGAACCCTAGGAAATGTCCTGCTCTGACTCCGAAAGCACATTTGAGAGGGTTTAGTTTGAGCTGATGCTTTCTCATTTGAATGAAAGCATTTCTAAGGTCATTAACATGTGACTTCTCATCTTGCGACTTGACCACTATATCGTCTATGTATACTTCGACTGTTTTGTTAATCGAGGCATCAAATAGAGCGTTCATGGCTCGTTGGTAGGTTGCCCCAGCGTTTTTGAGTCCGAATGGCATGACTGCCCATTCGAAAATGCCTAAGGGACACTTGAACGCAGTTTTATGGATATCCTCCTCAGCTAGGAAGATTTGGTTATATCCTGAGAAACCATCCATGAAGGACATAATTTGGTGCCCTGCAGTCTTGTCGACTAAGTCGTCTGCGATAGGCATGGGGTACTCATCCTTTGGAGTGGCACGATTCAAGTCTCTGAAGTCGATGCAGACTCTAATCTTACCATTCTTCTTAATGACAGGAACTATACTGGATATCCATTCGGTGTACCTCGATGTCCTTATATATCCAGCTTTAAAGAGCTTCTTGACTTCCTCGAATACTGCTTGAGTGACTTCATGAGTCATTCTCCTCGGCGCCTGTTGGACTGGTTTAAATCCAGTTTTGATTGGTAACTTGTGTTCCACAAGTCGGCGATCTAGGCCAGGCATCTCAGTGTAATCCCAAGCGAAACAGTCTTTAAACTCTTCTAAAGTAGCTTTGATAGAATTGAAAAGTCCTTTATTCATTGAAAAACTGATGAAAACAATTCGAGGGCTTGATGCCTCGTCTAAATTGACGCTTACGAGTGAGTCACATGGCATCATCAGTGATTCACGACTCTGGACACCACCTAAATCGGTGTCAACGTTATTACATGACCTAGCTTCGAGATTGATGTTGCCTATTTGGCATCCTACTTTCCTAGACATCCTAACATGCTTCTGAAGTCGCTGTAGGATATCAGCGACTGCATGACCTTTCTCCTCACTGTCCATACATCCCTTCGTGTAGGAGTCTATCGGGCTCCAACTCCGTCGCAGTGCTCTCTTGGCTCTTAGGCGTTTCTCCCTTGTTGCCGCTTGGGCTGTTGTTCGTCTCGCCTCCATCCTTGGTCGTGACTACCTCCTGCAGAACCTCATCTATGTCCTTGTCTGTGAAGTCGGGCCCCCATCCTGTTGGCACAATGGGTCCTTCGTCAGGCTTGGGGTGAGAGGTGTCATAGCTTACGATGAAGTCGAACTTCCCAGAAGGTTCACCTAGGGGTCCGACTGTGGGGTCTCCCAGCTTGTAGCGCTGATCCAGAGTAAGGTCCTTGATTGTCTTACACGTCTCTGTATGCAAAATACCCTTGTCACAACAGGAGTATTCATCAGCCTTAACGATTTCTATTTCGGAGTCAAGCCATAAGATTAACTCCCTATGCAAAGTAGATGGAATCGCGGCGGCCTTATGAAGCCAATCGCGTCCTAAAAGCGCATTAAATGAAGGGGCTATATCGATTACAAATAAAGCAGTTTCCTGCTCGTGTCTCCCGACGCCTAGGCGCACGGAGCATATGCCCAGGCACTCGGCTTTTCTCCCATTAAAGCCACTTACAGCTACGTCGGTTCGCACCAACTCGCTAGGCTTGTACCCAAGTAATCTAAACTTGGCAAGGGGAAGAACATTGACAGTGGCGCCATTGTCTATTAAGACTCGGCCCACTAAGACACCATCAAAGGTGGCTGAGATGTACAGCGAATGCATATGCTGTTTCATGCGATCTGATGGTTTCCTCAACCAGTGTAGAGGGAAACCAGAAGGAAATGTAATGACTTTAGAGTCGAGAGTTTTACTTTCCGGTGCCTCCGACTTGTTGTTGCAGGCGAACTCCGCAGGGAGGGTAAGAGCGTTACAGCTCACGAGGGGCCCTTGCTCTGTGTTGAAGTCGCAGGGCTTATCTCCTCGTAGAGGAGTGTAGTCGAAGCTCGAGCCTGGGTCTTCCGAGTAGTCAGTAGACTCGACCCGCTCGGGCTCTGCGACTTGTTTCCCTGTGGCGTGGTTCCCGCCAAAGGGTGGCATCACAGGGGTCATTCTTGGCTTCTTCTGGGCGTGACTTAGACGCCTTTCTTTTCTCTTTTGAGCCCTCACGGGAAGCGTAACCTTCCTTTCCGCCTTCTGCCATTGAGACGAAGGGTTAAGCGCTTTGACAAACCTTGGTTTCTTAGAACCAAAAGGAAGTCGACTTACCTCCACAAACCTTCCGTCGGCTGGGTCATATCCTACCTGCACAGGGTTATCTGCTGGCCTATTCGAAGAGGGCTTGTTAGGTTTCGAATTACCTGAGCCCTCAGGACGGACTGCCTTCACCAGCATCTCCCCTTTTGCGGATAAGTCGACGAGCCGCAAGAAGTAGTTAACGCAGCATGCTGTGCAGAGCTGGGTGATGAGTATGCGGTTGTGAGCGATCAGCTTGCACTTTTGGCACAGCAGCTTTTCGTCCAGGAATTGGGCAATGGGTGGCCCCCTCCGCATTTCCTGAGGATCAACTGTCTTCGAAGCGTAGCGGGGCCTGCGATTCACGGCCTGCTGAGGTTGGTCTGCTTCCTTATGCTCCTCTACCGGTCTAATCTCCTTGACAGGGGTAGCTCTAGTGTATCCCTGTTTGATGACCCTTTGGCCAGACGAGTCTATGAACTCCAGTCGTCGTGCCGGGCGTTCTGTTCCCCGGGCGACTGCCTCTCCATTCCCCTTGTGACCCTGGGGGCCTCCTCTTCCTCCTCGCAAGGCCAATCGGCGATCTGCGCTAGGAGGGCTTTTGAGGGCATGAGAAGATCCTCGGGGAGTGTTCAGCGACATTGCTGCTTCCTCGAACGGGGTCAAGTCGTACCACTCCTCTGTCTTGCTGTCCAGTAGGTACTTCTTGAACGTGTGGCACTGATCCGTAGTATGAGTGTCGTTCAAGTGCCAGTGGCATAGCCACTTCTCCCTTCCTTTGGGCAGAATGAAGACCCCACGCTCAGCCAGTCGCTTCATCAGGGCATTAGCCACCAAAGTCTCGCCGGTTGCTTGTAAGTCCTGCGAGGGTGCAGCAGAGTCGTTAATAACTTCTAAGAGATTAACCTCAGCATCAAATATGTCAAACGTATGAATGGCGACTTCATCCCCGAATGGACTATCATCCACCACGGCGACTTCGTCGACCTCGGGAAAACGGAGCTCTTTAGACTCTATTAAATCCTGGATGATATTTCTAAAGGACAAACAGTCCTTGGTAGCATGGGTGAAGGACCCATGCCACTTGCAGTAATTCCTATTCTTTTCCCTCTCTGTCTGAGGGACTCGATGGCCGGGCTTAAGCCTAATCCTTTTCCTTTGATATAGCCAGTCGAATATAGCGTCGACTTTATCCGTGTCGAAAGAATATTTTCTTTCCTCGGCATTCTTTTGGGATGCCTTAGCTTTTGAATTCTTCTTAGTCAGGGGATCGCATATAGTCGACTCCCCCTTGACAAATTCCGCCATGTCGACTTCATAAGTGTCGACTTGGTAGGCTCGAGTCAGTTGGGCTTCCTCCGTAAGGAGCTGATAATACTCAGTAGCCCTCCTTGCTAAGTCATACAGGTCAGCAAAGCGCTCGCCCTGCAGCTTTTTCCGGAACGGGATAGTCAGCGCATTTAATGCGAGAAGTAATTGATCCTTCTCCGGTATGGGGGGTGTACACCGCAGTAGGGCCTTCCTAAGTTTCATTAGAAACTGCCATGGGTGTTCTCCGTTAGCCTGCTTAAGGCGCATTACCTCAAACATCGATATGGGGGTGTCCAGTCGAGCAAAAGTTTTAACGAACATAGACTGCATCTGAGTCCACGAGGCTACTGACCCTGGCGGAAAACTCGCATACCACGTAAAGGCATCTCCCGTTAACGAGTTAGGGAAGAGCTTCAGTTTCCAAAAGTCGTTCCCAGTCGCCTCACCAAGTTGGTGAGTGAAGCGAGCGACATGCTCGAGTGGGGTCATTTCATCTTCACCCGAAAAACGAGTAAAGTCGGGCACCTTATAACCTCTAGGTAGAGGGAAATCCCTGTCGACATATGCAGGATAGGGAGACCTGTACAAACAGGCATCGTCTCGCCGAGCTATTCCGGGGACGACTTGCTCTATAACCTGAGTTATGGCCTCCCTCAAGTCTGGGGGTACACCGCCTACTGGGGCCTGCGCTGGAGGTCGAGTCGACCTTATCGGGCTGTATGGAGATCTTTCCCCCATTGCCTGATTCGCTGGATCCCTCATGTAGAAAGAAGGTTCCTCCCGAAAGTTTCCACCTCGGGATCCAAGCTCATAGGGGTCTCCAGTCGCGTCGATTACAGGTTCTTTTCCAGGGCGACGAGACGGAATAAAATCCTCCCCTCGATCTGTTTCCTCTTGAAAGTCCTCTGCCTCATTCCAATACGTATTCGTTGGTCGATTACGTGAAGAAGAGGGTCGACCAGGGGGAACCAGATTCCCGGGTTCGAAAAGAGCATTTGTCCTTATCTCAGACTGCTCAAAAGTCACGTTACGTGGCCCTTGAGCAGTCCGTCGAGTGTCTGTCATGAACGTAGACTCCCTAAAGGGGGTTTCTCTCATATGAGGTCTTACTCTTTCCTCGTTTCTCGGGCCAGAAAGACGCCCTATTAGAGTTTGGACATCCATTAGAATACCCTTCATAGCAGTCAACTCCTGACGCACATCCCCCAGTTCCTTGTGGAACTCCAGTCTTGAAATAAATTCGGACGGGGTATGTGAATCAAAGGTGGACTGGTTTGTAGCTGTCTGGCCTCCTAGGGCCGGCGCTGGCAAGTCCATTCCCGGAGGAAGTTCTGACTGGTTTGTAGCTGCCTGGCCTCCTGGGGCCGGCGCTTCCAAGTTCATTCCCGGAGGAAGTTCCTGGTTTTCCCCATCTAAGGGATTCTGAGACTCACGGCTTCGAGTATTTCTCGGCATTTGAGACTAAGATCTCTCTTTTTTTTTTTCTCAACGTTCTCCCACTGTGGTCGCCAAAAACGTGTTCGCGCACGGAACGGATCACGTCGGAAATATTTGGCAATGGACTCACAGTAGTTGTATTGTGGTCGCCAGTAAGAAGATGCACTAACTTTATACAGAAATAATGCAAGTCTTACAATCTTTAGAGAATTAAAAGTAAAGGGCTTACAGCCATTAAAAGGGAAAAAAGGGAAACGGTGGTGACGATGTGGGATCTTGTAGCGGCGGAGAACACGTGACGAAGGCCTTGGAAGCTCGCTCCGTCTGTGGTGGTTGCTGGCGGAAGGTCGTGACGAAGGCCTTGGAAGCTCGCTTCGTCGGAGGTGGTCGCTGGTGGAGAGTTGTGACGAAGGCCCTACGAGCTCACTTCGTCTGTGGTGTCGCTGGCGGAGGATTGACGGCAAAGGCCCTACGAGATCACTTTGTCGGTGGAAGGGTAATTGACCTATAAACCGGGTCAGGGCATCTAATTCCTAAGGTTGACGAACAAACTTCAGAGTTTTGGCTGTGTATGGTCGTGTCTTTATCTTGAAGAATTCCTCTGCTATTTATAGAGGACTTGTACGTGATTAACACGTAACAGATAGATCGTTTTGCATATCGTGTTATAGATCGTGATTCCTAATATCGTGAGAGTGTCTCAACAACCCCCTTGATATATGGGATCACGTTCCTGGGTATTTAAGATCAGTTACGATCTTTAACAAACGTGATTGAAAATGAATAAATTTATTTTAACCTCGTCGACTTGACTGATCTGTACGGACTACGATCGACTTGGTCGACTTATCCAAAGCTCCGTCGACTTTGACCCCACTAGTAGGCCTAGCTACTGTTGAGTCATCTTGGTTGACTTTGATCGCCACACTCCTTTGTTGTGAGTCGACCTAGTTGACTCCGTTCATAAGTCGACCTAGTCGACTTCATCGTAAATCGACCTAGTCGACTTCGTCATAAATCGACCTAGACGGCTGTATCTTGGGCCGACTAGATGTGTGACTTGAGGAGTTACTGGATCTCTGTTCTAAGCCCAGGCCCAAAATTATTTGCCATGTCAACAGGATCTCACCAAAATTCGTAACCAGCCAGCTCAGTCTAATATGACCAGACCTGATGTTGTCACCCCTAGGTATCCGGCCCAATAACTCTAAGTACACCGCCTCATTAGATACGGATGTATCTGCTATCACCGCATCACCATCTCCGGGCAAACCTAGCTGAATTGCCACATCCTAAAGGGTGATAGTCATCTCACCGTGCAACATATGGAAGGTGTGCGTCTCTGGCCTCCAGCGTTCCGTCAATGCTGTGATGAGGGCCCAGTCCAATGATATGAACGGAAGTTTAGCCACTCCATAGAATCCTGCTTGACGGAGGTATACGTCAATCCTGGGATCGGTGGCACCTCCCTTCAGCGATTTCTCAACCCGACGGCAAGTGAAAACGTTATTCTGTAGATAAGACACGAGTTAGTAAAAAAAATACGAATACATGAAACATATAAGATGCCACCAAGGTATGAATACACAAATTCACATACCACGCTATATTCGGCTTCCCATATCGCCGTCGATCGATGCTCTGCTTGAGCATCAAGAACACTTGTCTTTCTTGATCCTGGACGCATTTTCCTGTTAGAAAATATATCAACAATGGTTAAAAACAAAAACAACTTAAGCATAAAATCAGAAATCACAACTTATGCAATTTAAATATTGAAACAACACTTACAAAGATTCCTATTAGGACAACTACGTCGGTTATGACCTTCCTTTATACATAACTCACAACTAGTTTTTCGAGTTTTCTCCTTGATGTCCATTTCATTACGTATACGGGATGACCGTGGACGCTCTTTTGGTCTGACTCTTGTAGGATCGGGATTGACTCTTGGGAAAGGATATTCTGGCAAATCATCTTTGCAATCAAAAGAATGCCATTTCGAAGCATACACGGCCTTCTGACACTCGAATGAGTAGAAATGATTAATCACAGCGGTATGATCTACATGCATGTGTGCACAACATGCCAAAGCGTGCGAACACGGAATGCGATAGATTTGCCACTTCTTGCAGCTGCATTTCCGCGCTTGAAGAAACACATACTTGAGTCGATGTTTTCCTCTAGTTTTCACGTCAAATCTACCCTCCTGTCGATCGAGAAGCACTACTTCATACCGTTTGGCCTTCTCCATATATTTAAACAACCGATTTGTACAAACACTTGTAAAACTTTCGCCAATTCTCAACGCAGAGTCAACATAATCCCTTCTGGCTATCCAGTATGACACGTACTATATTTTTCGAACAATAGCCGAAACAGGAAGATTTCTGGCACCTCTTATAACGGCGTTGTAACTCTCGCTCAAATTCGTAGTCATAATACCATATCTATAAAAGCCATCCCGACTCAAACACCACTGCTCTTCATTCATCTCGGTGAAAAACTCACCACCTTCTGGCATTGATTCAAACAAGCTTCTCATAATGTTTTTGTGCTTCACAGTCATCGATTTCCTCGCTGTGGCTATCAACTTCCTTTTACAAGCAACATTTTTATATCTAGTATTGAAATTGCTTGCCACATGTCTAAGACATAACCGCCAATGCGCAAATGGCGAGTTCCAGCCCACCTGTGGATCATTCACAGCCGCCTGAATGCCAACATGTCTGTTGGAAATCAAGCATACTCCTCCCGTTCTATCACCAACGACATTTCCCTTAAGACATCTCAAGAACCAACTCCAAAAATCATAGCTTTCCTCATCAACCAGTGCAAATGCAAGCGGCACAATATGGTTATCCCCGTCCATAGCACAAGCAATTAAGAGTTTATGCCTATATTTACCATATAGAAATGTGCCATCTATACTCACAACTGGCCGACAATGAGTAAATGCCTGACCCCTCGGTAGACAGAAACATGCATTTCATGATTTCAGGAAACTTCGAAGCCGAAAGAACTAAAAGTAAGAGGTCGTGAAGAGCGTAACCCCTCCCTGTGTAAAATTTACCAAGCATGTAAAGGAATATAACCATTCTATGAGAATATAACAGCCAAAACAAAGCAACGCAGAGAGTAAAACAACAGAAACCCCTTGCAATTGTGACTACCCTGCAAACACCACTCTTCTGAGGAAGTTGCCTTTTCTCTTTTTATGGGATCCTATTTCTTTGGCATGATAGAGACAACTAAACATAAATCTTAGTATTTCTTTCAGGAAATCGTTCATTCATTATGTTATATCAACATTCTAATCGGCTCTGTCAACTTGTATGTTGGCTCTACTTAGTTTTCTAGTCAATTTCCTTTTCCATGATCTCCGTGTGTGTTGCATGTATATGGTACTTAAACATTGTTAATGGTGGAATTACTCAAGAGACATGAAAGTTCCTGTCTACCTGTGTAGAATCTTTGATCTTGGGGAAGACCTACATCAGAACAATCAACAACATAAATGTTGGAGAAGAACGGTGGAAGCAGAATTCTTTAATTTCCATTGAGAAACTTATCAGAAAATAATAATACAATTTACAAGGCCGGCAAAGAAGAAGGCATGAGTCGGGAAAAGCCCTTGAACCGGCCCAGGAACCCCTTAGTTATCAAAAACGAAGAAGGCGTGAGGATGTTCAAGAATGTTCTCGAACCATAATTGACATGGCGCTGCCAACGTGCACATTAGTTCCACAGCATGCACCTTCTTAAATTATCATTTGGCAAGGACAACACAGATGCAGGGCTGTCTCGCCAACAATCACAAAAATCAATGACATGTATCAACAAGTGACACCATAGTCAACTCATCAAAGCGTAGTCCAATCTTATTCCTCAAATACACTTCTCTTTCGACGTTATTCCTATGCATCATAAGTTAATATTTCTTTAAGGTTCTTCAATGACAGCTGATTGGTTGTGAGAACGACCTTTCTTGAGGAAAAGGGTCTTCAATGACAATAAGAAAAATGGACAATATTTGCTTGAAAGGGTATAACATAAGTTGAGGACACTTAAAACTGCCACATGAAGTACCAGTGAAATTTTTATAGAAACCCCATATATATGCTATGCATTTCCTAATAATAATATGATTATGCAAAGCAAGCTAGAAGCAGGTAAAAGCAAAAGATCCAGAGTAACTCAGCTAAAATCTATTTATCCTTTAGGGGACTGAATAAATGCTACTGTTCTACATGAAATGAGATGACAAATCCCTTAAAATGAGACAACCACAGTAAAAGGCCACAGAGACACTCAGTTTTACTTTGGACAGAAACTTCTTCCTTAATCTTCTATAATTTCTCTGAAAGCAGTGTCACAACCTAACCACAACAACAACAATCAAGACTCCAAGCAACTAGGTGGATCGGGGATCAGCACACGCTATACAGTACAAATGGCAATATGGTGGACCTGGGGCTGTACAAACTCATCACATTAAAAACAAAGGATGCTTAAAGAACACCCGACCGGTACTTACTCTACAACAAGAACAGAGAAATGCAACATGAAAGCACAATATCAAACATTTTATAGATGGAGAAATAGGTAAGCCAGCAGCTCATCCTCGTTCGGAACTTCAATATCTGTGACATCAAATGAATCAGGATCGCCCTCCTCTTCTTCGGCGTCGCTCTCACCTTCCTCTCATCTCAGTCTATGCAAGGAAGAAAAAACGAAACCAACCACGACAACGAACAACAACAAAACCCAACATTAACATTTAACCAGCTCACAAAAATGGAGCAGTACCTCCTTCTGTATGCATCCGATAGCACTTTATCGTCGGACCCGAGCCTCATCAACAGATTGTCATACACAGAAGGCTCTTTATGCACGACGGGCGTAGTCCAAAAACAGTTTCATCTTTCCCCGTATGAGATTCCCGTGCTTTAAAAACAGTTTCGATAGATTAAGCGTATCCACGCCATTACAAAACGAGCAGCTCCAACCGTTCCAACAAGGTCATGTTACCGCGGCCGGCTTCAGGGGAGATGAGTTCCTTCCGCTGCCCTCCGCTCCGAATCCTCCTTCGATTTCCCACGCCATTCGAATCACGAGAACTTCATAAACCCCTGAAACCTAACGAACCCTCGTTCCATGGCCAAAAAAAAAAAACGAGAACGAAACGAAAACGCACCCCCATAGAAGCGCTGTCGGCGGCGGGAAGGAACTGCGCCCGGGGGGGCGTTGTGCGGGAGAGACGTTGGTGCGTATGAGAGAATTTGGGCCTGACTTATAAACCCAACCGTGGCCCAATATAAATGGGCTTAAATGATAAGGCCCGTAGTTCAAATGAAAGAAAGCCCAGGCCTCCTTTTACCCCTTTGTTTTTTTTTTCTTTTTTGAATTACGAGATTTATGCTCGATTTGGATGCAGAATAGAAGATGAGAAAGGAAAATTAGATGAACCAACTTTTCAAATAATAAGGGATATGTATTTTCCATCTTTTTCGTTTTCTTTTCTACGCCGAATCCATGCGACACAAACCCAATTAGCGTCAAAACTGAGCAACATGAGATTGGAATCCTAAAAGCGTTGCGAATAATCATCCTTTTTTCTGTGGGCTTATTGTTTTTTAATCTAATTTAATAATCGAAAACTCAAGCTTTGGTATCACCACAACATAAACACAAGGAATCGATGCATTCCAAAGGAGTACTACCACTATTGCATCCCTCCATTCATGTACTTCACTATTTCACCTATGTAAAAAAATAATTATTTATTTAAAGAATTATAAAACTGTATAAAAAAAAGAACCCCATGGAAATAAATTTTTTATTTTTGACATCTAAAAACAGTAACGGATAACTAAAAATCCTTTGCAAATGATTAAATTGCCTGGCCCGTGATATATTTCCAGTTACCTCTTTTGCGTTTTCGTATTTTGGCCATTTTCTTTTACAGCAATATAAATACTCGTCTTCCGACCTACTCCGATTTCCCTCTCTCTCTTCGCGCTCCCCTCCTCTCTTCTCCCCCATCGCCTGCTCCCCTCGCCGGCCGACGCCGCCGCTGCGACCACCGGGAGGAACGCTCCCTCGAGGTAGTCCTCATCTCGATCTCCGCCTCCGATTCGTGTGACCTGATCGTATTTTTTGTGCGCTATCCTTTCGAACAGATCTGCTAGGGTTTGGACATCCGATGGCGTCGAAACGGATCTTGAAGGAGCTCAAGGATCTCCAGAAGGATCCTCCTACCTCCTGCAGCGCTGGTAAGGAATGTTTTTTTTTTTGTGGTTCCGTCTTCCGCTGTTCATAATAAATGGTTGTTTGGACGTGGTTGGTTTTGGAGGAGATCTGGTGTTGTTTGAGGTTCCGATCGGCGTTTTGGGCTGCGTGGTTTGTGTTGCTGTTCTGACCAGATCTGGAAGGTTGATTGTTGAGCTGTTGTTTCGATGTTTGAGGTGCATGTTTATCGGACTATGACTATACTTGCTTTATGTGGGTGATGAATTGGTGTGGTGTTTGGAGGCTGTTTTGGTTTGTGAAGTCTTTCCTATCTGTCGTGCCGGAAATTAAGACCTTTCTAAGGTATTATGATGTGTTTTGGCTCGATGCCCTGGATGAGACGCAAATGTTAATGGTTTTTTGGAACTTCTTTCCGACATTATTTTAACCTCTTTGAACAACTTTTCTGCTCATTATGTTCTGTTTGATGCTTTTCTGGGTTAGTGGTTTTTACCTTTGGTCGGGTACTTCTCTCTATTTAGGCCCGGTGGCTGAAGACATGTTCCATTGGCAAGCGACCATTATGGGACCCCCCGATAGTCCGTATGCGGGCGGTGTGTTTCTTGTAACTATTCATTTTCCGCCTGATTACCCATTTAAGCCCCCAAAGGTAAGCCACAATTATAATAATGGAATTCCTTTGGTGCTTTGCATGTGTTCATCGGTGTTTTCTTCTTCTCATGATGTGCCACTTTTGTCCACCCGTGGTATTCTTTGTCTTCCTCAATCACTACAGTTCTTTTCTTCTTTGATGAAGAGGAAATCCTTAGTTTTGCAATTTAAAAATTATGAAGGGGCAACACTTCTTACAAATAGGACAGATTTATTATGCTATCGATAACATGATTTAGTGTCCGAGAGTGGACCCTTTCCGACTTTAAATGAATTGATAACTCATTGTCAATCTGCTGGAAGAGCCCCTGCATGATTTTAGCTTGGTATAACAGAAGTTAATGCTTGAATATGGGCAAGGATTGCCATTTTGTGTGGAGGAATTCTGGGAGTTGTGATAACATTTCCATCCAGGTCTGTGTGGAGTCTTCTTGACTGTTGGATTTCCTAGTTATGGCAATTCATAACTGTGGTGATCTAAGGACGTTTCTGTTTGTTTCTTACCTTTTGGTTGATGGTCGCCAGAAACGACCTTGTTTTATAGAGAATAGAAAAATCATGTAGCTTTTAGTCAAAGTTTGTCAAATCGAGATTCATATCATGAATTGTAAATGACATTTTTCAAATCACGAATCGAGATAAATCATGAATAGTAAGGTTCAAGATTAACATATATGTAAATAAATTATGTAGGAAAAGCCTAAAAAACGAAAATCTTTTATAAGAATCTAAAATGTACAATCAAATCGAGTCATACTGCTTTCCCTGATCATCTAGAATTTTTTAGTATTTTATATTACTTGGTCAAATATTTTTAATGTATTTTTTATCCTTTATTAATCCACATGTAAGTATAATATTTTTATAATATGTTTTGATAATTAAGCACAAAGAAACTTCATTCCATTTGTTTTCATTTCATTCGATTCATTGTGATGTTTGGTAACTCAAAAATGATAAGTATTCCTCCATTTCTTCCTTTAGACACTGGAATGGACATTCCATTCCTTCATTGATTCTTTTTCAAATACCAAACCACCATATTTTGTTATTTTTTCAAATCATTCGGAATTGTAGAATTTGTGTGAATGGAAAAAGAATTGTAAGGTTCTCATCTAATTCGAATTGCATCCAGTTCGACTCATGGTTCAAATTGTTTAGTGGGAAAAATCGTATTACTTTTATTAATAAAAGTAGGACTAATTGCTTTCACTGCTTATTCTTTTAAATTTGGACTAGTAAAGTGGTAGACCATGATGCTTCATTGCTTATGTTTTTGGACTTACAAGTTGTAGACAATTATGCATTAAGTGTTGAAGTTGGGTTTGAAAGAAATCAAGGATATGAACTGAAGTCGTTCCGTGTCACTAGCTCCTTTTGGTCCGGATCATTTTCTAATTGATTGAATCAGGCTTGCCTTCCAACAAGATGATGTCGTATCATTACATGCGTCTTTCCTGTTCCTTTAGAGTATTTACTGACTACTTTGAAACTGTGTATAGGTTGCTTTCAGGACAAAGGTTTTCCACCCCAACATTAACAGCAATGGTAGTATCTGTCTTGACATATTGAAGGAGCAGTGGAGTCCAGCTCTTACCATATCCAAGGTACCAGAGATGCTGTTTTTCGCCCGTAATTTCATGTTGCCTAGAGATTTTTGTTTTTTTTTCCCCCTCTTTTCTTCTCTCCTAAAAACACGTTATAATAAGGCTTTGATTTGAAACAAAAAGTGGGAAACACCGGAATATGGGGTCAAATGTTTAAATTTTCATTTTTTCTATCGATGTCATGGGGTGTAAAAGGTGAGATTTGATTTTTGTCAGGTGTTGCTGTCGATTTGTTCCCTATTGACCGACCCGAACCCCGACGATCCCCTGGTGCCGGAGATTGCTCACATGTACAAAGCGGACCGGAACAAGTACGAGACCACTGCCAGAAGCTGGACACAGAAGTACGCCATGGGCTAGTGAAAGCTGCTGAGATTGATCGTGTAGTAGGGAGGAGGAGGAGGGGGCCCTTTTATCTGCCTATGACAGTTTACTCTCTGTTTAAATGTAATGTCGTTTGTCCCTTTTCTTTTATTATGAGTGCTCATTATCTGTCTCTTACCCGAAAACTCATGGTTTAAAAGAGAAGGCAGGCAACCCGATGAAGCTGCCCTTTTCTTCACTTGCTAATGCTATGCAACATCATATTGTCTCTCTCCCCTACTATAATCATATCTTCTACTATATTGTGCTTGAGTCGTTCATTCTACCATATTGGTTCCTTATGGTACAAATAATATGTAGAAAGGGGGAACATTATTTTATTTTTCCAGGGTAATTAAATTTGAACTTGTTATTTAGGCGTGTGAGTTTGAATGATGAAAAATTATTACAATTAAGGGAGGGAAAAGGAACAAAACGTATTATCAGTTGGTTAGGAAATAGAAATAAGATTTTAGCTCAAATGAGATATACAGTTAGTTTTCAAAATTTTTTATAAAATACAGTTTCAATTCGTAAAATAAGGTTTTAATTTTTTAAGATGTGACATAATAAGCTGGATATGAAAAAACTTAGTTGAAGAGATTCACAAAGATAACGAAGACCTCATGTACGATACATTGATGCCACACTCGCACTCACCAAGAGATGGAGCAGCAAGAGCTATCAATCTAAGCATCAAAGCACAAGGTAGGGAAAATGCAAGGAGTAAAGATACGAGCATTAGAAGAAAATCAAACTTGAAATTTGATGCCTAATTTATGTGTAGACCCATGTCCTAGAAATGAGATACAAAGTGAAGACTTGTCCTGATGAAATAGTGGAAAGGTACGAGTCTCGACTCATAGCTCGTAGATTATCTCAATATTGGACTGCGACGAGACATTCAGTCTGGTTGCAAAAGTAACAATTGTCAGATTATTACTTAACCTAACAGCAAGTAAGTCCTAGAAGTTCCGGCAGATTGATGTAAAGAACGCATTCCTATATGAAAAGCTTGATAGAGCTATCTACTTGAAGCAACCACATGACTTTGCAGACAAGGATCATCCCAACCATGTCTACCAGTTGCTGAAAGCTCTATACGGACTGAAATGGGCACCATAAGCATGGTACGACATGATTGTAGAGTTCCTACTCGAAAGTGGATATGCTATTGCAGTTTTCAATTCAAGTCTTTTCATCAAAGTCCGAGGAAAGAAGATTGTAATGGTGCTTATATACGTGGATGATTTCATCGTTACAGGAGATTATAACATGGAGATCAAACAGATTAAGAAGAATCTTTTTGTGTACTTCCACATGAAGGAGCTTGGAGAACTGAAACATTTCATTGGACTAGAAGTGAGTCGAGTTCTAGAACGCTTATTTGTATGCCAAGAAAAATATGCAAATGAGCTTTTAAAGAAGTGTGGAATGCTCAAGTGAAAGCCAATAACGACACCCATCGAGTTCATCGCCAAACTCGTTGTGAATGAATGCAAGGATCTGGGAGAGCCGACGATGTACCGTCAGATGGTGAGGAGTTTAATCCACCTTATGCATACAAGAATAGACATATCATTCGTCGTCGAACTGGTAAACAGGTTTATGCAATCTTCAAAGAAGCCTCATCTCGAAGCTGTTCGACGAATATTAAGGTTTGTAAAGAGAACACTATATTAAGGGAGGTTATTCAAGACATAAAGAGATTGCAATCTAGTCGGTACTGGGATGCTGACTTGCCTGAGACCGTAATACTCCACGATCTACCATTGGATACGTTTCAGCGTTGTAGGGGGAGCAATATCATGGTGTAGTAAGTGTCAACCAACAATATCACTATCAATGACATAAGTACAAAGTTTATGCTGTTTATGAGAGACTTAGGAAGCTACATGGTTGTTGCAATTTATGAGAGACCTTCATCAACAGGGATTATGCAGTTTCTCTATCGTGCGGTAACCGTTCGACAATCCAACTTACAAAAATCTAGTATTTCATGTAAGAACAAAGTACGTGAAGGTTCATTGTCACTTCTTGAAAAAAAAAAATATTTCAAGGAGAGATTATGCTACGGGACATTGGAACAGAAGACCACAAGGAGCAGATATCTTCCCAAAAACACTTAACACGAGTAAGCTCGAAGAATTTAGAGTGCAACTTGGAACGACAAAACGAACGAGTGTTGAGAGGTAGCTTAGAAATTATTCGAACACTTGCTCCTTCGTAGAAACTCCACTCGACCCTTCTCATATAGATCTAGAATTACTTTTATGTAGAATTTTAAGGTTGAAAATTAAATAACGGGGCTTCATCCCACGTATTAATCAGATGGGAATCACCGCAATAAATAGGTGATGCCCCATTTGTAACTCAAGTTATCTGAAGTCAATTAAGTTGAAATAGGAGTGATCCCTCCTCTCTCTCTCTCTCTATCCTTTGTAGCCTCTTCTCCCTCAAATACGGTGGGAGAAGTCGTGAGTTCAAGAACTTGGGTCCAACTCTTAATGGTGCTCTACTTGGCGGTTGTGGAGAAGGATGAGACCAACATTCTCAGACGCAGTCGTGCATACCAGACATTAAGGTCTTGTTTAGTAAGAGGAAACATGATCCGTTTTCTGTTTTCATTTCCAAGAAACTTAAGTCATTAAGGGAAGGCGTGAGACTCAGAAACATGATTTGCCGGTATGCAACTTCGAGAGCACATCTTAAAGAGAAAAATTATGTCACCCCAATGAATGTAAAACAGCAAAACTTATTTTGTCTCCGGCGTAATTCACACGGACCTCTGCTACGACCTGTGAAAATTTCGTTTGTTTGGGTCGAGATGCGTTCCTCAGCTGTCCGTTTTGCATTTTCAGTCGCTAAGGACTGAAAGGGGCAAAGACTACCACCGAATTGTGTCCGCCAAATCCAAATGAGTTTGATATACCTGCAGTTCGATCGGCAAATGTTCAGATCATTTTTTTTTTCTTTTTTGGCGTGTTCACTGTTAGTTTGTTTACTTCTTTGCCTGCAAGGGGAAGGGGGTTTAATTGAGATCTTACCAACGTTGATCTGATGTTGTTTCTTCACATTCGGCACTGTGTCGATGGTGACATCCGCCTCCAAGTTCTGCGGGACGAGAAAATGTTAGAATTCATTATGGAACGATGATGCAAGGAACAGTGGCTAAGCTCAAAGTGGTCGTTACGTCTTGGTTAATTGTCGGGTGGAGCCAGCCGGTGTTGATTGCCTTGATTGTCGCGATGGCTTCCAGTCCACCCGCAGCCCCGAGCCCATGCCCAATCATAGACTGCATAATATAAGATTCAGCGAGAGAGAGAGAGAGTCAAAACTTCATGGTGATTGTGTTCCAGGAGCTAAACTACCTTGGTCCCGTTCATCTTGATTTCAGACGTATCCTTGAACACCTTCTTGATTGCATTCACCTCTGCGAGATCACCCGCCAGCGTCGACGTGGCATGAGCATTCACATAGTTCACCTGCATAAAGAGCAAAATCGGTTTTGCAAGACCCCGAGATTATTTGGAGAACCGAAGAGGGATCTCGAGAGCATGTTTACCTCTTCGGGTGAAATTCCAGCATCTTCCAAGCTCTTGTGTATGCAGGACGAGACACCAAGCCCATCAGCACGTGGATCGGTCATGTGGTGCGCGTCACACGTTATGGCTCCCCCGAGGTACTCCGCAATGATATTTGCACCTCGTTTCATCGCATGCTCCAAGCTCTCCATGATCTATTATATTTAGCACCATGAACATAATGGCCATTGGCATTCGAATGGATTGATGAAATCAAACCGTTAAGTCAGTTCCTATTACCAGCACGCCTGACCCTTCGCCCATGACAAAACCGTCGCGATCCTGATCCCAAGGCCTTGAAGCCTTTGTTGGGTCCTCATTCCTCTGTGACAATGCTCGGCAGGCAATAAACCCGCCAACTCCAGAAGGAATGATGGCTGCCTCAGTTCCACCAGCGACCATGATGTCCGCTTCGCCTCTTCTGATATGGTTTGCTGCCGAGTAGAAGCAGTAGTTCGCGGTTGCACAAGCAGTCGAGATTGAGTAGTTCGGCCCCATGAGACCAGTGTCGATTGCCAAAAGGGCCGAACCCATGTTGGTTATGGAGTAAGGGATGAAGAACGGGCTTATCTTCTTGTATCCTTTCTGGACAAGCGACTCAACCCCGGTGCTGAATGCCGTGAGGCCTCCCATTCCTGAACCGACCAGGACTCCGATCCTCGTCCTGTCCATCTGCAATACGTGGGACTCCATGATGCCAACAAAAGCGTCATCCCGTGACATTTCCCGTCAACGTTAGGCACCGTGACTTACCTTTGTGAGGATCCCCGTGCCGAGATTAGCATCCTTGAGGGCCTTCTTGCCTGCAACGATGCAGTACCTCCAGCAATCATCGAGGCGGCGGTCGTTCTTCCCATCAATATACCCCTTCGACGAGAAATCCCGAATCTGTCCCCCAAACCTCACGGTGAACCCTGAAGCATCAAACTTGTCGATGGGGCTGATCCCGCTCGTGCCTTCCAGGAGCTTGTCGTAGAAAACATCAATATCTGTCCCGAAGACAGAAACGAGTCCCATCCCAGTTATGACCACCCTCTTCTTAGGATCTGTCTCCCTCTTGGGAGCCGAGGTCGTCGGCGCCACCATGGCCTTGATCTCCCTCCTAGACTCTGCCCCTGCCCAAACCCACTCCTTACGTCAACAGCCTTACATATGCGTCCACAACCTTACCCGATGAAAGAGACGTACGCTTAACGCGGGCAAGTCCATCGGTCCTGGCCTTGGGTAGGATGCGGACGTTCTCTGAGGGTCTGAGCCCATTGTAAGCCCCGACTAAGGGAGGGCTGCCGCTAGTACTCCTACCCAGGACACCAGCTCCGGCGCCACTAATGCTCGCCATCTCTCGCGTCCTCCTTCTTGCAACCTTAGTGTGTTTCTAGGCGATAAATAGTTCAGGTTCCGGGGCATCGATGTCGTCGGAAGAGGGAGCTTCCGATGCAATGACTTTGTAGTGACATGGTTTTGTAGGATCCGTCCTCATATTTTTGGTTGATTATCTCTTTCTTATTCTTGTTCTTCTCCTCGTTCTTTCATTTTTTTTCTTTCTTTCTGTTAAACCGATGCTCAGGCGATGATTGCGATTAGTGATGGCTTTTTGTGTTTATATTTTTCCTATCGAGGAAGGTAGGGATTTTTTACGTATTGGGCCTCTTATATGGGTTTTATTGCTTCTCTATTTTGGGCCAAATATAGTATGGCCCATCAAGGATGGGCCCATCTCGCACGCCTGTCCGAGGTCTTGTTTCGTCTTAACAAATTACTGATGCTAAAAATCGTCCGTTTCAAAATTTTCTGTTTATCGTCCTAAACTCGCTGTCTTTGTCAGTAAATTTGGTTTACAAAAGAATGAGATGTTATTAATAAGGACTTCAGAGGATTGGCTGCAACCTCTGGGAGTTTACTAGTAATTCCACATCTACTCAGTCAATGCAAGCCAATTTCCTTTCCTCTCGCATGAGTCGTCGTTGTTTAAGAAAACCATGTCCAGTGAACTTGTTTTTCTTTTTTTTTTTTTTTTCGGACAGCGAGTTCCCATTCAAATTACCTTGAACTCACCATTCTCGAATTGCTGGTGCTAACTCCCCTTAAAAACTCTTTGTCCAGGACAGGGAGTTTCCACCTCGACTATGAACTTGCCGTTTCCGGTTAATGAGTATTGTTAGTTTTCGTCAAACTCACTATTTTAATCAGCGAGTTTGTTTTGACATCCCACAACACAAGAAATTAAGGTGAAATAAGTTTTTTGAAGTGCTGATCACGTCGCTGTTACAGTCAATGAGGTCTTCACATCACATACTATATTAAACTCCGGCGAGTAACCCTAATTAGGCACCTCGAATAGTTAATCCAATCCTTGATTTGGTCTCCTCTTTCACCATCGATTGTTTTAGCTAATTTGTTTATTTGGATATGAAAGTGATTTCTTCATATTATGTTAAGTCTATGTCCAAAAAACCGAAATTCGGGAGAACTCAACAACACCAGCAATTCCAAGTCAAAGAACTTGCTATCAAGATAATATGCATGCAACTCCTTGTACGATAAAGCAAATTCACCAATGGAGTTCTCGCTTTCTTTTCATGGAAAGCGACTTATGTGAAAGGTCTTTCTCCTTGTATAACCAAGCATCACCTAATATTTTAAGCTTTTAAGTCAAACGGTAATGTTTCTACACGGTATTAGAGCGATTCTTGGTTCAAACCCTCGCGCACGCAAAAATCCCCAAAAGGTTTCTACAAAGGGAATGGAAACTCGCTAGTTCGAGTACATGTAGAATCAACACCTACTCGTTCTTTTCTATAAAACTCACTAATAAATACATCTAATTTAGAACGAGAAATTGAAAATTTTAAGTCGTAGACAAGAAAAAGTCTCTTTGGAGTTCTTTGGTAATTTGGCCACTTGCACATGTCCACATTATCGTGAAAGTTTCACGTTTACAAAATTTGAAATCCTCTTTTTGTTAATCACATCATCGATATGAAATTCTCGTTGGAGTTGTTGCGTTATGTGAGTATTTGTTAGAACTTGAATAAAAAAAATATTATATAAGAGGTTATCTTTATGAATTAAATAATTTTGTGTTATTATAGTAGTAGGGAAGAGATATGTGATTGGTCAAACCTCCGCGTATTCTCCCCCTGATTATTTATCCAAATAGGGAAAGTGGAAGGGGAGACCCGTCCATCCATCCCACGCGATTTGTTTGAATTCAAAGCTAACCCCCCCACCCCCGACATCCTTTGACGAAATGAGACGATCGACGATGATGATCTTCCTTCTTGCTGTTATGACCTCCCACGCCGCCATTCTCGGAGATCTCCCATTCCTTCTTCCCCATTAATCAATTATCCTCATCTTCAATCCTTCCCCCACTATCAATCCTTCCCATTCCCCTCCCCTTCGATCCTTCCCTCCTTTCTGTAAGAATCCGCCCCCGCCCCCCAGAATCCCCCACGATGCGACTCTAGGTTCCGATCGGGGATTTCCTCGTTTGAGGCGGTTTCTCGATTGACCCGGTCCTTGAATTTGTCATTCCTGTGCGGGGTATTGGTAAAGTTCGCGTCTTGGTGGGCTTTGATTTCTTCTTTATTGTTGCGTCGTTCCTAGGTTGGAAAGGCGTTTTCTGTTAAGGGGGTTTTGTGCGTGATAGCTTTTAGGGAGAGAAGGGTTTGTCGGCGTAATTGAGGATGTCTGCGGCCGAGGTTGCATTGAATCCCGTCCAGGACGAGTCGATGTTGGTGCCGGGTCATTGCCATAATAACCAGGTGGTCTCTCGACTGGACGAGTCCATCTTGGTTTACCTCACGGTGGCCGGTTCCGTGATCCCTATGCGGGTTCTGGGATCCGACTCAATTGCCTCGGTGAAGCTTAGGATCCAGTCGTGCAAAGGGTTTGTTGTTAAGAAGCAGAAGCTCGTGTACGGTGGGAGGGAGTTGGCTCGTAGCGATTCAGCCATCAAGGATTATGGGATCGAGGGCGGAAATGTTCTCCACCTGGTTCTTAAGCTTTCGGATCTTTTGGCAATTGCGGTGAGGACCGTGAACGGGAAGGAATTCGAGCTCCACGTGGATAGGCACCGTAATGTCGCTTATCTTAAGCAACGGGTAGCGAAACTAGGAAAAGAGTTTGTTGATTTCGGATGCCAGGAGCTGTTTTGTGATGGAGAGAAGTTGGAGGATGAGAGGCCTATCCATGACTTTGTCAAGGACGAAGACGCTGTCATTCACCTGCTAATCCAGAAATCCGCAAAAGTTAGAGGCAAGCCTGTGCAGAAAGGTTTCGAGCTATCTGTTGAGGCACCACGACCAAAAAATGATGAGAAACCTTGCAAAGAGCTTGGGGTTGTTAATGTTGATGGCGATCCACAACTGCCTGGTCAAGCCCTGTCGATTGAACCAGTCCTTATGAATCCTCAGACCAAATTGCCTCCTGCTATATTGAACATGATCAAGGAAACATATGCTGGATTATTAGCATGTCATTCGCCTGTGAGATCGGCCGAGGGCACAGGCGGAGCTTACCTCATGAAGGATTCATTGGGACGAAATTATGTTTCGGTTTTCAAGCCCATGGATGAGGAACCAAATGCTCCGAACAACCCAAGAGGGCTGCCAGTTTCACCTGATGGGGAAGGATTGAAGAGAGGCACTCGGGTTGGAGAAGGAGCTCTAAGGGAAGTGGCTGCTTTCATTCTGGACCATCCGAGGAGTGGTCCTCGTGTATTGACCGGTGATCTGATGGGTTTTTCTGGCGTGCCTCCGACTATAATGGCTCGTTGTTTGCATGAAGGCTTTAACCATCCGGATGGGTATGGGGGTGCCATGACGGACGTGAAGGTCGGGTCCATGCAGATGTTCATCAAGAATTATGGTAGTTGTGAGGATGTGGGACCTGGGAATTTCCCAGTGGAGGAAGTGCACAAGATCACCGTTCTTGACATCAGGATGGCGAATGCTGATAGACATTCTGGGAACATCCTGATCAGCAAAGGAGAGGACAGCAAGACGATTCTAATTCCCATTGATCACGGCTATTGTCTTCCAGAGAAGGTGAGTGCATAATCTTTGGAATGTGGAAATGTTGGTAATTGGAAGAAGAGTTCCCATGAATAGACTAAACCACACATTCCTTGTATGTCTGTGCAGTTTGAAGACTGTACTTTCGACTGGCTTTACTGGCCACAAGCCCGGGAACCTTATTGTCCTGACACGGTCGAATACATAAGAAAGCTGGATGCTGAACAGGACATAGCGCTTCTTAAATACTATGGCTGGGATATATCTCGAGAATGTGCTCGTACGCTTCGCGTGTCAACCATGCTTCTCAGGAAAGGCGTCGAAAGAGGTCTCACTCCGTTTGCCATTGGAAGCATCATGTGCCGAGAGACCATAAACAAGGAATCAGTGATAGAATCTATGATCCGAGAAGCAGAGGAGTCTTTGCTCCCCGGATCAAGCGAGGTCGTGTTTCTTGATGTTCTTTCTCGGGTGATGGACTCCACCCTCGATCAGCTCGTAAACTAATGGTACTGGTATGATCCGTGTACGTATAAAACAAGTAACATGTTTCAAATTGTGAAGTTCTAGTCGATCAACAGGGACCGATACAGGAATAAGATTGTGTTGATATGACTTTATTGAAGTGTTTTGCCTGTGCTTGATTGTTGGCGAGGCGCTGACACACGTCACCGTCATTTGTGTTGTAACTGGCAGCAATGTTGTTGCTTCCGACATCTTCAACCATGGGTCGATGCAATGGTCGTGAAAATGGTGGTTGCAGTTGGATATTATCCTGTCACCGTGTCGTTAATGAAGTAGTCTAGTAGACATATTGCACAAGTATAATCCCCCCTGGGTTCCAACAACTTGGTTGAGTTCTTGGTTATTTGGTAGATATGATGCGATTGCAGGATTGTCCATCCCGGACGTTTTTGAAGAGCTACCCGTGCTTATTATAGTCGTACTCGTTGACTGTCCTCTTTAGCCTTGTTCTGGGTTTTCCGATGAGGTCAACGCCATGGCACGATATCTGGCCTTGATTTTCTCCCTTAAGTTACAAGAAAGCACCAGAAGGATCCATGGCATCACATCCCGACCATCACCACCGGTTTGGAATTTTCGGATGAGCCCTTGCTATCTACGATGCAAGAGGAAAAGAGAAAACTCGTGCAATTGAAATCCGAGGCTAGTATCCGGAAACCAGATGTGGACATTTGACAAAGTGCTGCATACCGATCCGATAGCGGCATGTGTTCTTTAGGCTCCTATTGTTTCTGTGTCCACAAGTTCTGTAGGCTCCTATTCGCAGTTTCTGCAATCCGGATGATCCCAAGTTAATGTATTGGTTTCGATGGTCCGAGATGATGACCAGTCCCTTGGAATGCTCGGGACCTGTATTGTCCAGGAATTGCCGCATGCGGGGACTGCCAAGGGGTCTAGACCGGACAACTCGTCGGTTGGTAGCACCATTGCGTCAACTTATTTGCTGCTGAGGCACCCAACTTGACTACAGGTAACGTCTTGTTCGAACCAAACGAACAGTCCCAGACAGTGAAGCCTCTGTTGCTCGCAGCCTTAAGGGTCATCCCCAGGTGTCTAGCGTCTGCAGTCGTCGGGGGAGGCAATCTTGTGGGTCCTTTAGCATATAGTTTGCCTCTGGTGGTGCACGTAATCGAAGATGAACTCCCCCATCAATGGGAGGTTTATTGACCGGGTGGCCATTGCTGTTGCACCCAACTTTGAACCCTGGATACGTGCAGCTCCCATTCTGCAGGTTCTTCAGCCTGAATGGGAACCTGATCAGTGGCGCACTCCATTGGCAGACCGAGGTGGAGCTTCTTTCGTTGATTGTACTGTATGACAGATCGAAGCAACCAAACAAGGCGATCACCAAGGTGAGGAACAAAAACTCTAATTCTGCCATTGAATGGAATGAGGACAATGCTCAAGGCTTTCCGAGACCTTGTATTACTCAATACTCCCCTTTGTTTGTTGATCTGTTTCTGGCGGCATCAACCAAGCTCGTAACACTATCATCCGCAATGACTATATCGAAAGGAGATATTCGAGAACAAGGGGGCGTATTTGTCAAACAAAGTGATTGGTCGTTTGTAAACACGCTGGGATTGGTCTTGTCATGACATTCATGGAAAGCAACAACAACTGTAGGAAAATGAGCCTTGTTGCCACCATCGAAGTCCCGTCATAAAGGATTCAGTGGCGAGTTCCCTACACCACGTGCAAGTTGCGTTCAGCCGCAACCACTCGTTGATGCACGTGATGTGGTAGTAGTGGCCTCATTGACATGGCCTCGACAAAGGAGTCGTACGTCGTCGCTACGACTGTCGCGTTTGGTTCGCTAAGAGAGGTCCTGGGCAAGTGTGGGTACCGTGTCCGATCGAATGTGCAGTTGAGGAAAGGTGGTGGTAATTGGGTCTTTGAGTGTTTGCTCTCTTCCTCTTAAAGATTTTCCTTGAGAGTAAGGTGGTGGTAAGTCAAGCCAAGGTCGCGGCTCAATATTAGGTGAAGGTCTAGACGTTACATTTAGCATCAGAGCCATGCAGTCGGAATCGAGGTGTCAAAGTCCAGCGAAAGTTCTGCCGAACTTCAGCGAAGGTTCTGCCCAAAATCTAGTGGAGATTCTATCAAAGTTTTGTCGATGAAGCTGCAATTCGAGATTGCGTGGGGCATAGGGTGGGGACTAGGCTTCGCTTATAGAAATCGAGTTTGATATGACAGAATTTAATATTGTCGGCATGCTAACGAAATTAACAACTAGAATTATAGCACGTGAAAGACGTGCATGGAGTCCTATCTCCAAAACAAGATCTCTGAGAGATTATTGGTGGAAGTGAGACAACCTCACTGGAGGAGGATGATACCGCGCTGCGGAAATGATGGATTAAAGCGGAGAAGGCTATGTTCGCCACAAAAACCACTATCGAGGAGAAAATGCTGGAGCATATAAGATACGTCGTTACGCCAAAGGATGGATGAGATATTTTAACAATAACTAGATTATTGAAGAAAATTGTGAGGCTTCAGTTGCTAGAATGGCGGTCAGACAAAGAGATTTAGGAATCAACCAGTTCTTCACAAAAATAAAGTCAATATGTCGGGAGATTATAGAGTTAGACCTAGGATCCATGATCAGTGATGATAAAATGAGGATGATAGTTATTCATGGGTTGAGACCAAAGTTTAGGAGATTTATTGCGGCGGTGCAATGATGACCCACACCGCCATCTCTAGATGATTTAAAAAATTTGTTTGCCAATCAGGAGACGTTGGCAAAATATTTGTCAGATGTAATCTTAAAAATGAAAAAGATGCCCCATATAGTAATATGGGGATAAGTTTTGCTAAAAATAAGAGGTTGCAGGAGAGAAAATTCTCACGAGGCGATATAGGTGGACGATAAGAGCAGCAACCTAGCAGATCGCAACAAGAGAAGAAACTACGTAAGCGAACTCAACGGAAAGACGATGAATGCTTCAATTACGATAAGAAGGGTCATTATGCAAGAGATTGTTGGTCCAAGAAAAAGAATATTGGAAGAAATGCTTTCACATCAAGCAGTCAAAACGTAGACTAATTCGAAGTGGAGTGGAACCTTGAACCATCCCTCGCCATATTGGAAGAAGAGTAATCGTTGGAAGCAGTGGCGAAGCCAGAAAATTTATCCTAAGGGGGCCAAATTGAACTTACATAAATTTAGGGGGCCAAATTAAAATTGTATAAAATTTTAAAGGGCTACATATTAAAGAGTAAAAAAATTAAAGGTAAAATTTAATAATTTCTAAAATCCAAGGGACCATGGCTACCCCCGGTCCCTCCCGGCTCCACCTTTGATTGGAAGACCAAGTTCTTGTAGCAGTTCATGATAAAACAGTGGACTACATAGAGAATTGAATGTTTGACTAGGGATGTTTCAACCATAAGTTGCAAGAGTTGTTTAAATATAAAGGCCAACGAGTCGTCGTCACCACCAACAAATCCAGATTGCCCATTGCCTACGTCGGGAAGACTGTTATAGCCACCAACGACAACTCCAACAAGGTGCAATCGCAAGTAATCTACCACGTCTCTGGAATAAATAAGAATATTCTGTTATTAGCTCAACTAACAGCCCTCGACAATTCCGCGGTGTTCAGGCCTGATATCGTCAAGGTCTACCATGAGCTAAAGTTTTCAGGGACATCGTTCATGGAAGGCGGAATGTCAACTTTTTCTATGTCATGTATGCAGAATCGACATACATAGATAGAGTAAAGAAGAACGAAACCTATAGCATGAAAGACTTGGGCATATCGACTATCATAAGTTGAAGATCATGATGAGCAAAGAGATGTGGAAAAGCCTTCCGCAACTAGAGATGAACGTCAACAATGTCTGCACAGGCTGTCAATATGGTAAAGCACACCAGTTATCGTACGAAAAGTCCAAGTATAGGGTTGTAGGACCATTGCGGTTGATACACTCTGCGGTATTTGGTCTAGTGAAACACCCATCAATTGGTGGCTATAGATACATGGTGACCTTCATCGACGACTACTCAAGGTACATTTGAGTATACTTCATGAAAGAGAAGTCAAAAGCCCTGCAAAAGTTCAAAGAGTTCAAGAACAAGGTGGAGAGCGACCTATAGAGGAAGGTGAGGTGTCTACATATAGATAATGGAGGAGAATACACCTCACAAGAGTTTGCATAGTACATCAAGGAATTCAAGATAAGAAGACGGTTGACATGCCCCTACACGCTACAACAAAATGGTGTGACAGAAAGAAAGAATAGACACCTTGCAAAAGTATGCAGAATCATGTTGCATGTAAGGAATGTCTTAAGAAGATATTGAGCAGAATGCATAAAGATAGTTGTAGACAATACAAACAGGCTGCCACAAGCTCATCTTGACTTCAAGACACCCTTCGAGCTACTATGAAAGATGAAGCCAACGTTGAGCAATTTTTCGTCTTCGGGTGTGTGTGCTACGTGTTCATCCCTAACCATTGCAAAGTAAATTTTGACGAGAAGGCGACCAAGTGCATCTTCTTCGGATACTATACAGTGAGAAAAGGATGAAGGTGCTGCGGTCCTACAACCAACAAGTGTACAATATCTCGCAACGTCGTCTTTGATGAAGCAACTTCCTGGTGGCTGCCTTCAAAGGAAGTGGAAGACAATAGACAAGGGGAGGAAGTAACCCTAAAACTAACTGTTGAGGAGACAAAAGAACGTCCTTCTGGAACAAGAAATGATGACATAGAAGAAGAGAGACTTTGCCAAACAAGAGTTTACCAGAGGTAATCCGAAGAGAATGCACCAGAAGAAGAAATTGGCGACGATACAACACCGTTGAGGAGATCTACGAGACAACGCGGACTTCCACTACGGTACATAGATGCGGCACTTGCCGAAGATGTTGATCCACAAGAGCCATCAACCTACGAAGAAGCATCAAAGCACAAGGTGTGGCAAGATGCAAAAGATGCAATGTGCGAAGAGATCCGAGCACTAGAAGAAAATCAAACTTAGGACTTGGTACCCAAACTTGGTGAGGTGAGACTTATATCCTGTATTTGGGTCTACAAGGTGAAGACTCGTCCAGACGGATCCATGGTCGTTTTGTCGCTATAGGATTCTCATAGTAGTACGACTTGTACTACGATGAGAATTTCGCCCGATTGAAAAGATAACAACAGTCAGAGTTCTACTCGCCTTAGCTGCAAGTAAGTCATGGAACCTCCAACAGATGGGAAAAATAATTTCCTACATGGAGAGTCAGATCGGGCGATCTACTCCACAGGATTTTATGGACAAAGATCATCCCTGCTTTATACGGGCTGAAGTAGGTGCCACAGACATGGTATGACAAGATTGCAGAGTTTCTACTTCATAGTGGATGTACTCTTGCAGTAGTAGACTCAAGTCTTTTCATCAAAGTTCGAAAAGAGAAGATTGAAGTGGTGCTCATGTATGTAGATGATCTCATCATCACAGGAGATGACAACTATTCAAGAGTATTTGGAAAAATGTGTTTCTATGTATATTACAAAATATTCAGAATTACAAGATATATATAGGGTAGGGGTAAATGTCTAACCTTTGAACCTAACTCCTTTTATGTCTAGATACATCGTAACTAATTATGTCTAAATACATCCTAACACTCCCCCTCAAGCTAGAGCATATGCAATATATATATACCAAGCTTGTTACATAACTCGGTGAATACCCTTGACGTCAACCCTTTGGTGAAAATGTTCACTAATTGTTATCCTGATCAAACAAAAGGAGTCTCAATAGTTCTATTCATCACCATATCCCCAACAAAATGACAATCCACCTCCACATGTTTCATCCTCTCATGAAATACTGGATTTTTAGCAATATAAATAGTTGATTGATTATCACACCACATTTGCATGGGAGTAGGCACAAAAAAACCAAATTCACTTAAAAGATTCTTGACCGATAACAACTCACACACAATGTGAGCCATTGCACGATACTCCGCTTCTACACTTGATCTGGACACCACATTTTGCTTTTCTCTTCTCCAAGTTACCAAATTACCACCAACGAATGTGCAATAACCAGTCATTCAGCGACGATCAGCTTTATCTCCTAATATCCTGAATATGAATATCCTTCCACTTTCAAATGCCCATGGTTTTTGTAAAGCAAACATTTCCCTGGAGAGCTCTTGACGTAAGTTAGAATACGCATAGCAACCTTCCGGTGGATCTTCCGAGGAACTTTTTTGCATAAATTGACTGACAACACTTATAACAAAGGTGATATCTGGACGTGTGACTATTAAGTATATGAGTTTGCCAACTAACCTCTGATATCTGCCCACATCCTCGAGTAATTTTGAAGAATCATCCCAAAGCTCCGGACTGGGTTCAATTGGGGTGAGCTCGGGTTTACAATCAATGAGACCTGCTCCTTTAACAAATCAAGTGCATATTTTCGCTGTGACAATATAACACCATTCTTGCTGTGCAATAACTCCACGCTAAGAAAATATTTTGATTTCCCCAAATCTTTAGTAACAAACAGGGTTTGAAGAAAGTCTCGTGTTTGAAGAATCCTAGTATTGCCACTTCCTGTTAGTAGAATATCATCTACATAAACCACCAAAACGACTAAGCCATTAGTACTAGACTTCACGAACACATAATGATCAGAGGAACAAGGCTTAAAGCCGATCGATTTACAACACTGCTAAACTTCTGAAACCAAGCTCGAGGACTTTGTTTCAATCTATATATCGCCTTACGAAGCTTACATACTATCTCCCCATGAGCAACATACCCAGGAGGTTGCTCCCGATACATATCCTCCAAAAGATCTCCATAAAGAAAAGCATTCTTAGCATCCAACTGTAGCATAAACCATTACAAGTTGATAATAATAGAGAAAAAAAATGCGAATGGAGTTAAGACGAGCAGTTGGAGAAAATGTCTCCATATTATCAATGCCATATGTTTGAGAATACCCTTTGGCAACAAGGCGGGTTTTGTGATGATCAACAGTACCATCAGGCTTATATTTCATAGTAAATACCCACCGACATCCAACAATATTAACTCCTGAAGGGGATGTACTAGCTGCCATGTTCCCCGTGAAACCAGAGCACTCACCTCTTCATCCATGGCAGCTTTCCATGCAGGAGATTGAACAACTTCCTCATAATTCCTTGGAATAGAGGCAGTAGACAAAGACAAGGTAAACGATCTCGAGGAGGTAGAGAGACGGTCATAAGAGATGTAGTTAGAAATGGGATATTAGGTGGAATGTGGGGCTGGCACTGATGTGTTTGACATATCAACTAAAGCAGAAGTATTGGTTGGGGCAATTGAACAGGGCTGAGTCCGTGAACGACGGGTATAAATTCGTAATGGTGGAGACACTGGTGCCAAAAGAGTAGAAGAGTCATGCATCGGAGGAACTAGTTGAGGAGTACATGGTACCGGGAGAGGTACATGAGGAATGTCCTTTAATTGGGGCGACATAAAATATGGTTGAGATTAAAAAAAATGTGACATCAGCAGAAACAAAGTATCGATTCTAAGAAGGATCGAAACATTTATAACCTTTTTGAGAGTGCGGGAGTACCCCACAAAAACACACTTGACCGCCCAAGGAACCAATTTGTCCGTTCCTAGGCGACAATCATGAACAAAGCAAACACCACCAAAAACATGAGGTAAAATTGAAAACAAAGGTTTTGAAGGAAAAAGACATTGAAGAGGAATACGACCATGTAACTCAGAAGAAGGCATACAATTAATAAGATGACAAGCAGTAAGAATCCCATCAGCCCAAAAGTGACGCGGAACATGTATTTGGACCAAGATAGTTCGTGTGACATCTAACAAATGACGATGTTTGCGTTTAGCAACTCCATTTTGTTGAGAAGTATATGGAAAGTAGTTTGATGAAGAATATCATGTGCTGAACAAAATGAAGAAATATCATTTTGCACATTTTCAAGTGCGTTGTCGGTACGTAACACTTTAATAGAAACATCAAAATGATTTTTTATTTCATTATAAAATTGAGTAGTACATCAGGTACTTGACTCCTATCACGCAAAAGATAATATCCAGGTGACATAAGTAAAATTATCAATAAAATTAATGAAGTAATGGACCCCAAATGTCTGAATGTACTAACTCAAAAGGAGCAGTGCTACTACTGGACATAAAACGAGAGGGAAAAGAAGATCGATGATGCTTTCTTAACTGACAAGACTCACAAGAAAACTTAGAAAATGGAACATAATCCCCTAAAACACGAGAAAGGTTATGAAACGACGAATGACCCAAACGTTGATGCCATAAAATAGAAGACGACATATGAGTAGTAGTTAAAGCTGATGTAGAGGAACAGCCAAAATAGTATAAATCATCGTGTTCAGTACCCAAACCAATCATCTTCCCACTCCGAAGATCCTTCAACACATAATGAGAGGGATAAAATGTAAGGGAACAATTAACACTTTTGGTGAGTTGACTCACTGAAATCAAATTCACGGGGAAATTGTGTAAAAGGAGAACATCAAAGAGTGATATAGAAGAGGTGATGGAAATAGTGCCAGAACCTTTAACAGGACAAGATTGTCCATTAGCAACAATAACATTAGACTGAGAAGAATGACATATATGAGATAGGAAACGTGAAGAACCAATCATATGAAAGGATGCAGCAGAATCAAGAATCCATGAACTAGGATGAGGCAATATGTCCTTTCTTACATGGAGAGCTACAGGGATAGACGAGTCAAAAGAGTTACCCTGGTTGGCTGTGCCTGACACAATAGTTAATGACGCAGTTTTCGGCGTGCCAGTGACAGAGGTAGAAGCTGGAGTTTCGAGCGCCAGTGCCCAATCAGGTTTCCCAAACTTCCGCTAACATTTTTCAGAAAGGTACCCCACTTTGCCACAATGTACACAAGGTTGATCAGAAGAGGTAGGTTGAAACCTTCCACGACCGCGTCCCTGACCCCGACCATGGCCTCGTCCGACAACTGATAATGCAGATGCTGAGTCGGGAGGATTAGACCCGGTGGAGATGCGCAACGCTTGGGAATACGTTGTAGCCAAGGTTGAAATTGAGTCGCCTCCTAGCACTGAACCACGAATTTGTGCAGCCATTTCAGGATGTACACCTGAAATAAATTTAGATACAACTAGTCCTTCACGATACTCACGCGAAGGATCTTTAAACTCTGTGGGGGGAGTGGATCCGCAGGGTCCCAAATGAATTGGCTTATTCGAAAAAAGCTTTGTTCTTTGGAAGATCTATCTCGTGTCTGGTATCGTCACTATCCTCAATATCGTCACTATCCTCAATATCGATATCATCAATATTCTGAAACACGGAAAAAAATCATTGGCTTATCAAATTATTTTGCGAATTGAGAACAATTGGCTGGTGAAGATCAAGCTCATTAAGTATCACACGAAGAGTAGCATAAAACTCCGTTGGAGATTGGTCTATCTGGCGAAGAGCAAACAACTGCTCATTCAACTCATAAACTCAAGAAATATTCTTCTCATGGCCATACATCTCCTTTAGTGACTCCCACATTTGCTTGGCGGATGTCAAGAATACCACGCTTGGAGATATGGTCTCATCCATACTGTTGAGCATCCACGTAATACCACAAGAATCTGCAACAATTCAATCTCAATATGACTTATCATCGATTGTCGGTGGTTCATTGTGATATGTCGCAGTTTCCTCTGGGTAGTGAGAAAAAGACGAAACGATTGAGCCCACACCAAATATTTTTACCATCTAACTTGATGGTGGTAATCTTCAAATTTTGCATCATTAAATCTGAACAGCCATTCCGAACGATCACAGATTTCAGGAGTTCAAAAGGGACAGCAACATGAAAGGTACAGGGATAGTGTCGACGACAGGAACAAGGGCAACGTCGACGACAAGAATAAGGGCAACGCAGACGACAATAGTAGGGGGCAATGACAAGAGCGGTAGGGGCAGCGGGTAACAACATGATTTCTAAAGAACCAAAACCCTAGGCTTTGATATCATGTTCAAGAGTATTTGAAAAAAATGTGTTTCTCTGTATATTACAAAATATTAAGAATTACTAGATATATATAAGGTAGAGGTAAATGTCTAACCTATTAACTTAACTCCCTTTATGTCTAGATACATTCTAATAACAACATCGAAATCAAGCAAATCAGAGAAAATCTTTTCGTGCGATTTCATATGAAGGAGCTTGGAGAACTGAAGCTCTTCCTCGAATTGGAAGTTGAACGAATTTCAAAAGGCTTATTTTTATGTCGAGATAAATATGCGAGAGAGCTACTAAAGATATATGAGATGCTTGAGTGTAAGCCGATATTGACACCCATCGAATTCAACGCGAAGGTAAGGATCTTGAGGAGCCCAGGACGTATCGTCGGATGGCGGGCAGTCTAATCTAACCTTACGCATACAAGACCAGATATATCATACGTTATCGGCCTGGTGAGTTGGTTCATGCAATCTCCAAAGAAACCTCATCTTGAAGCAATTCGTCGGATACGTAGATACATCAAAAGTACATTGGAGAATGGAGTACTCTATAAAAGAGAAGGAAACAACAAACTCAATGGATATTATGATGCTTGACTATACCGGCGACCGCGATACCAGAAGGTCAACTACATGTTATGTATTCACCATTGTAGGGGGAGCAATATCGAGGTGCAGGAAACGACAACCGACAGTATCGCTCTGAACTACAGAAGCAAAGTATAGAGTTGTCGCTACAACAACATTACAAGCTACATGGCTAATACAACTTATGCGAGATCATCATCAGCAAGCTGATTATGCAGTTTCTTTATTTTGCGACAACAAGTCAACAATCTAATTAGTTGAAAATCCAGTATTCCATGCGAGAACAAAATACGTAGAGGTTCACTATTACTTTTTAAGAGAAAATGTCTTACAAGGAGATATCAAGTTACACTATACTAGTACAAAAGACTAATCGGCATATATCTTTACCAAAATACTTAATGCTAGTATAAAGGAGTTTCACTAGTAACTCGATATGATAAGAAGAGGAAGTAAGTGTTAAAGGAGAGTGTTAAAATCAACACTTTCTCCTCTCATAGATGTCTCTAGAATTCTCCGACCAAATAATCTCTAGATAATTCCTCAATGATATTTACAACTTGTGGCAAATATGTTTGTTAAGTGTCGGGTAGGTGAAAATTGTGGTCAATAGGAATAGAGTTGGGGTAGGCAAAACATATGGATAACTTACAGGCTTCGTGGTAATAGTTTTAGACTTAGATTAGGGGAAACAATTCCCTATAAATAGAGAAAGGCTCAATATTTTGTAATTCATCCTCCGAGAGAAATATAATTGGGTCTTGAGTGTTCATTCTCTTCCTCTTAAATATTTTCCTTGAGAGTAAGGTGGCGGGGAGTCAAGCCATGGTCTCAGCTCAATATTAGGTGAAGGTCTAGACCTTACAAGTTGATGATTGTTCAGCCACTATCATAGCACTCTATGCCAAGCCCAAGCAATTGCAAACTAGGACACTCCAGCTGTGATCCTTGTCTCTTCTACTACATCTTTCATATAGAGCGGGAAAGAGGTTCGAACCCACTGACGTTGAAGAATGAGTGGATGAGTTGTGGTTAGGTTCAAGATCATTGATTGAGTAGATCCCGAGAAAAAGGGAGTTGAATTGATCTAAGGTCGTTTGTGGATTACTCAGATAAATGCAGTAATTCGTACTCATTTAGTATTCTATAGGTATAGTCATTTTTCCTCCACAATCTGGACAAGGACCGGTTGCAACTGAACAAGAATTCTCTTTCTTTATCATCAATCGAATCACTATTCGCGACCCAGGATTCTATTTTATCGATCAACTAAGGCCTTGGATGTTGGGAAGCCCCACCGGTTAAGTCTTTGCCCAGCCAATCACCCATGTGTAGCTCCATCGCACGAGCCAGGATTGGTGGACCGAAGGGGCCGCGGGAGTCATTTTCGTGCATCCGTGGGATTCGGCTCCGCCGATACAGGATAGACCGAGGAAGTACATATATGAGCTCTGGATTCGCTGGCTTTTAGGACTGCGAAATCAATTCGTTTTCTTTTCTTTTTTCCTCCAAGTTTGATCATGTTGTGCATTGACTCAACAATGGAAATCCGTTCTAGGAATGAAACGAATCATAATGTGTTGGTTCCTATCGCACCATCACTAATTTGTATTCATCAAGAGAAGCATACTCCCAGAGCTATCTGGTTCTGTAAATCATCCCCCGATGAGAACATTTACGATCCCCATTATCAGTGACATAATATTTACTCTAGTTTTATCCCCATTTTTACTCATCCTTGCTTAATTGATATAACTGATCTAGGTCTTGAAGATCAAGTAGAGATGATGTACTGTTTGTGCAGATTGATTCCACGAGGAACATATTGGTTTGCCATCATCTGATGAGTTAGCTGATGCTTGTAACCTGTAAAGGTTCAACATTTCAACTTTCTTTTTTATTGCATTAATTCTAATTTATCTCTTCATGAATTTAGTACTGTTGATGATTTCAAATTGTTGTTTATGTTCGAACATACTTCTGTGAAGACGTATTGGAGGTCAGAAGCATCTGTTGGTCGTGATTACTTTATCCAATATTTCCTCCTTCAAACAATGATCTACTAAAGGAAACAGATCGCTGATGGCCTTTTCTAGATTCATTTGAAAAATGCAAATTTTTGGGGTGTTAATTGATGTTTTCATATAGTCGTCTGATCGATTTTCCTGCTGGGGTGCACATGGTGTTACTTAGGGAATCAATGAGATTATGTGAAGCTTTTTACTACTAGTTCTCAAGATTGGATTGGTGTTGCTGAGAAGTTATTTCGTATTATGTCGAAATCTTGCTTGTTCCAATCCAATTCATAACTATATACAGTGATTTTTGGAGTTGTTATGCCTTTTCCATTGACAAGATCAGTCGGGAGTCGGGAGTTTAGTTGGGGTTAACTAATATTCTGATTGCTAACATGCTGTTTCATCAGATTCCACAGGATGATGAGGGAAAACCTCTTATGAAGACTTTATATGTTAGGAGTGCGCAAGAGCTTGCTTGTTTTGGCTTCATACCCTCGGAGCATCATGGTTGCTAAGAGTTCTGCTGCGAGCAAAGATAAGAATGTTCTTGCTGGCACGACTTCCGCCCCCAAATTGGAAAAGCATGGAGTTGTTAGGATGTTCCTTGATGCAAGTATGGGAAAGGACAGTCCCCGTATTCCTGGGGAAATTCTTTTGCGACGGAAAAAGTTCCATCGGATATCTCGGCTCTTCAGAGATCAAGGAAGATGCCATCTAAAGCTCTAGCTATATCTTGGGAACTAATCTGGAACTTGATAATTCCACGGAATGTCTGGGACCACTGTTTCTTGGCAAGAATTGGAGGGACATCCTCTGCAGGTGTTTCATTATGTACGTTGCATGGTTATTTCAGTGAATCTTGGCTATTGTCACCAGTACGTTACATACTGGTGAAGACTCAATGAGTCTCGTGGCTATTGTCGGCATTTTTCACGAATACTTTCACCCATGATTTTATGCTTAAGTTTTCCAAGCGAAGCTTTCTCAAATGAGTGCAATGACTAGATAATTTTTCCATTTGATCGTGCATATAAGCTTCCTAAAATGCTCTAGAAATAATCTTTGAGTGACAAGTAATTTATTAACCGAATTAAGCTAACTGTCAATGATATGGTACTTCAGAAGTTGTAGTCGGTTTAAATCAACACTTTCCATATATGTAACTAGCTTTAAGGAAATATCTATGAAACGTTCCAATCTTTAATTTATTCTCCTCATATAAGGAAGATAACATCATATCATAGCCAATATCTATAACTAAAGGAACACTCAATTTGAGTAAAGAGACATGTATTAAGAAAATAGCGAAATACCCGATTCAAGTCGTCACTTGTGACGTCTTTTCCTTTCGCAATTTTAGAAGAAGTCGGTACTTCAAGTGTCGACTTTCTTATTATACTAAGAAAAAATAGAAAGTCTCGTGACTTTTCTAATACATTAAAAAAGTCGTCACTTGAATTAACGATTTTTTCCAAAAAAAAATAAGTAAATTCATTACTTGATGTGACGACTTCTCCTAAAATTAAGCAAAAGAAAAGTCGTTAGTTCAAATGACGACTTTAACCCGATATTTACCTTTTTACTCAATTTTTTTCCTCAACTGGGCTTTTTGGGTCCAAAACTCCCAAACTCGGAGTTTTAATAAAAAGGAGGAAATGATACGAAGACGATACGAAGAAAGGAGAGTGGGAAGAAGGGAAGGGAAAAACTCCAAGTTCGAAGAAGGAAAAATGGGGTAAGGGGATTGGAGAGGAGGAAGAGAGGAAATCTGAGTTTTTAACTCCGAATTAGGGGAAGGAGACAAGGAGGGGAAGATGGGGCCTTTTCACTTAAAAAACTCCAAGGTTTTTGAAAATAAGTTATTAATATTTGAATAAATTATGAGTTTGACATATCTATTTGACCATCTTATTTCGTAAATTGCAAACCAGCAAAGCTCGCCGATCTTAGTTTTGATAATGGCTTCTAGTGTTCATCATCATGAAATTTAGTATCTTAATTGGAATTTCGAGTGGTCCTAATCTTTACTGTAAAAGCTAAATAACTAAATGAAATAGTGTGAAATAGTTGAATTCAATTTAAATCGCAACTTGGGTTTTTGGAAAACGACCCCGTTTCCAAAGACCTTTTTCCAAGCCATTTTCATTGCATCCTAAACCAAAAAGGATAAACTGTGAGTTTGATACTTGTCTTAAACAAGGATTAAAGGTATCATCAAATCAGCAAACAACTCACAGCAGGTCCCCATATTCATATGTCAAGCCTATGGCATGGCATCCCTTCATCCAGAAGAAAGAAGAATAAATGTTACCTGATATATTCGAGTCCCCATACGACATGACTTACTAAGTCCAAATAAGGTTATGTCACGACACTAACCAATTAGAACATATGCTAATGCGTCGGACGGACACACACCATCGTCAATCTGATATGCAGAAAGGCCTGAAAATATATGAAGGATGCCAACATTTTACCTCATTCTACTGATTTCCAGGATGCTGCGCTAATTGCTTCCATCCCTTTTTGAATTTCCAAAAGGATTGCTTCTTCGCTACCAGCAGCCTACAAGAACTTGCAACACCAGGACAAAAACAAGGATCAGGGATATGCCCAACTATGACAGACAGCATGCCCCATATAGTCCAAGTGTAGAGCAATGTCATGCCAGACCAGCTGGCCAGGGCATTTTTGTGGGGGCTTCATTATCCATCTGGTTGGGATGAAAGTGCATACTGGACCTCGCCCTTTTGCTCGCTCTCGAAAAATGGAAGGGTTCCCGGGTTTTCCTCGTCAAGGAGAAGCCTTATAGGCGTCTGTGCGGGATATTTCTTTAGGATGAAATCGATTTCCTCCCCGCTTATCTCGTCCTGGTTAAGGAGAACCTGAATTGCAAAGGCCACAAAAGCTGCAAGATTAGTTATGTTTACTCAAATTCAACATGCTACAAAGTCATATCAACAAACCCCATTCTCGTATAATAATTTGGTCCACCAATCAAAGCCTATGAAGTTTTGACGGACTAACCTTCACCGCTTTAAGCAGTGCTGCATGGTGCCTCCTGAGGAGCAAGACAGTCTTCTCGTACATGAAACGCATTAGCTGTTCTGTCCTTGATGCAACATCATCATCCAAGTTGAAGTTGATCGGCTGTTCAATCAAACCATAGTCATCATAGAGAGATCCCTCAAAATCCAGCCTAGGTCCGACGAATTTCACTTGCTTCCGCCAGGGAGGGGGTTCTCCGTGGATGACCATAGGATTCTCCAAATTCCATCTATAAATTATAATATTACTTAAAAAACTCAATCCACCATAAACCCGGCATAAGATTCATTGGCCAGGACTTACATTGTTATTATTTTACGAGCCAGCCATGAAGCATCTGCAAGGTATCCAACCGAAGCCCTTGAGGTGTCCCGTCCATAAATAACTTCTTCTGCTGCACGCCCGCCAAGTAAAACCTTCAAATGAGACATCATACATAATGCTTCATCAGTCGGACATCAGGAAGGACGAATAAGATGTCAACAGTCAATTTGACTTCTACCTGAAGACGATGCAGTAACTGAGGCCGCCGCTCAAACATATACTTCTCATCATCCATTCGATGGAATACAACTTGTGATAGTGTCTGCAAAACCAAAATACGAAAAATCTCGCATTTGGACATATCCAAAAGAGAAATCAAATGTAAATGAAGTAAATTTCCCACTGTGAAACTCGAAATTTCCAGCTGTTTGAACAGAAACTAAAACAGGGAAACTGGAAGAAGACCCACTTATCTTGACCATATATATGAAGTATAATCATGACAATTCTATGATAACAATAGGGTAGTATTATTTTATCAGTCACATTTCTATTAAAAAATCTAGTGACTAGTCAAGTGAAAAAAACTGCACATAAAAGATCAACGAGGCACATATATGGATAAAACCAGAACCTGGCCACGAGGTATGATCGAAATGCGGTCGCAACATTCAACATCAGCATTTTCATATTGCCGAAGCAGATGAGATGTGATCGCAACACCAACTTCAGTAGTAGCTCGGCGACATTGTCCTTGGTAACCTAGTTGAATTCCAACCCGTCTTGGACCTACTGTTAGCCTATCGACAGCATCATCCATATCCGATCTAAGAATTGATGCGTGTCCTTTTCTAACAGCAACAAGAGCTGCCTCCTGGATAAGCTGAGCCAATTTTGCGCCAGTCCAACCTGTACTTGTAAGGTTTTAGATTGCTGACAGAACAACGAAAACCGTAGAATATGCATTATTACCCGGTAAGTTCTGTGCATATGATGACAAATCGACGGTTTCTGACATCTTCACCTTGCTAGCATGGATCTTTAGAATATCAAATCTCCCTTTTGCATTAGGAGGCCTTATCCTTATCTGCAAATATCTAGGCAAACTGTAATCCTCAGCCAAAAATAAAAAACATACCAAAAATTCCGTCGCGATAGTGGAGGTTAAGTTCAAATAGGTTCCTGTTCCAGATCATAATGCTTGGATCGATGACCCAGTCAAAATTTACGTATTTAATACGGATGCAAAATTTTCCCTACAAAGCCACATTCCTTGCATGTCTTCCCTACATTGTTTAACATGCAATACTACAAACTTTAAACAAGCTTCTAATTCTAACTCATACTAGCATACAGTTACAATGAGGGTGAGTAAAGATTTGAGTTGTAACATTTCACCTTGCGGTCAAAGCGACCTGGACGGAGAAGGGCCGGATCCAACAAATCCCTACGGTTTGTGGCAGCCAGAAATATAACTCCTTTGCCAGTATCAAAGCCATCTAATTCTATGAGAAGCTGATTCAATGTGGTTTCCCTCTCTTGAGTGCCAGCATTGTACAAGTGATCCGTGGATTCTTTGAAGATTCCTTGACGCCTAATCATTGAAAGAAAGAGAAGAAACAAATCATGTCATCATCACCGTTGAAAATTTCTTACCAAAGAAAAATCAAGACAGGTTTCAGAAATCAATAGTAATTGTATATCGTACTCTAAAGGAAACAAACAAATAGACTAACCTAGTTGCCAGAGCATCAATTTCATCGATGAATATGACTGATGGTTTATTTACCTGCAGAAATAAACTAACTAATTAGCAAAAAGTAGAAATTCACATGTATTTAGTGCAGACGTTACTACCACAAGGCCCAAGGAAAAACGGCATTCTAGTAGCAGTCCTTTCTTTTTAATATTTCAGTATCTGATTGATCACAAACTCATGAGCTTATAACCACCTGGGCTCTCTTGAAGAGATCCCTAATACGAGCGGAACCAACGCCTACTAGAACTTCCACAAATTCAGACCCTGCCATCTGATAGAATGGAACACCGGCTTCACCAGCAATTGCCTTGGCAACAAGGGTCTGCAAGAAAGATAATACAACTAAGCATGACTAAAGTACAAAACTCAGAAGCATTTCCACGTTAAAAGGTGGGATTTTCTGATTTATATCTAAGCCATGCATCCAATATGAGGAAGAGTATAATGATTGAAAGTATCAAAAATGAAGTTGCACCAACCTTTCCACAACCTGGAGATCCCTCAAGAAGAACACCATGAGGGGGCTTGATGCCCATTTTGTCAAATAATTCTGGGTTCTTCAAGTACCTGACAAGCTGCAAACAAAGAGGATACAACTAAAAAACAGGACCTCTAGAAGTTACTGGAATTAAACAGAAATTTCTAGAATGATGGACACTTTGTGCTCATCCAACGAATGAATCTTCAACTAGAACATACATGACCTCTATAGACCAGAAGCCTTCCAAGTGATAGCAGATAAGTGAGATATTCACAGTCACAACAATGCACATCATTGAAAAAAGATCACCTCTTGAAGTTCCTCCACAGCTTCATCTATTCCTGCCACATCACTGAACTTGACACCTGTCGACCCCTAAAGGATCAAATCCAAATACTAAGTGAGAAACATTCTTCTCATTCCATAATTACAAAGGGATAAAACATCCAGAGCAGGCTCACATCTACACGAGCTTCAGCCTTGGACCTTGAAAAGTCTATGCCTTGCCATAAGTCCTACACATTGTCAATCAGCAATAACATAGTTGAGCAAATTACTCTTTCCTTTTGAGCAAAACGAGTCATGTCCAGCAAGCAGTCTTTACCCATTTTCTGAAATTCTTAGGTCTTCTTGAGAGAGTGAAGCGGACTAGAAGCACCATAATTAGAAGAACAAGGGTTATAGGCTTCAGCATTTCCAAGCTCGCAGACACTCCCCCAAATGTATAAAACTCGTAAACTTTTGAGAATGCTCCTCCAACGCTAAAAAAGTCGACAATATTATCCCACACGACCTCCAAAATGCCAGAGATCAGACCAAGAAAGAGCTTAAAGAATGGTTTGGCTATTGGCCATGCCACATATACTATTGTAACAAAAACAAAACTGGTAGCTGCAAAGATCGCTGAAGCCAAAAATCCCCCCGCAACAACTGCCGCAGCAGCCATAACAGCTGTAATCATTCCAAACTCTACCATAATCCTACTTGATATTGACGATGCCATCGGGTGTGGAAATTCTGGCATTCTTCCCACTGAAGACTGCACATAATAAACAGAAACAATTTAATCAAGCAGGCAAAATAATAGCATTTGCAAACTGCTTCAAATCAACTTGCTATGCTCTTAGATAAAACTTGTGTTTCAATTCAGGATGTTTTGAGAATACACCAGTAAACAATATTCTGCCGGCATGCTTTCATACCTATGAATAGAACGAAAAGGACTGAAATACGGATAGCTCACTATAACTATAAGCTTCATTGTTATGGTGAAGCCAATTACCAAAGGAAGAGCCATAACCACAGAGCCACAGAACTTAAATCCCATCTCCTAACTTTACGGAGGATCGTAAATCGATTTTTCTAAGCAACATGCAATCTATATCAACTTCAATCCTTGTGAATCTCTGTTAGCTAAGGGTGAGAGAAGCGGGAAAAATAAATCCAGCAGAACCCCAGAAAGATGATAATCACCAGAGTTCGTCTCTCTATTTCATACTGCGGACCACTATATTCTCGTAAAACAGTCTGAACTTCATCTGCGTTCAGCTTCAGCACCCTAAAATTAAAAAAAAAAAAAAAAACCATCAAGAGGCAGGAAACGTCACAGGGGGCATCATTTCCCTATACTCAAAACATACCACTTGGTTATATGAAGACCCTTGACACCCGGAATCTCCTTCAAATCCACAATGAAATATCTACTTAGATTACTGGTCGGTACCCCAGTAACGACCTCCTTCGACGTCAACAGCTTAACTTTATCATTCTTCACTGCCTTCATGAAATCCTCAAAGCTCAACCGAGGCAACTCCTCCAAACCCCGATCGAACTCCTCTTCCTCCGACAACTCCTCGCCGAAGACTTGCTCAGGCACATACAGCTTACCCTTGTACTCCCTCAACAAATTACTCAAATACACTGGTTCCTCCCTAACATCCCCACCCTTGGCATCAACACCGCTACTTTCTTTCCCGCCACCCCCCTTGCCAGCCCTATCCTTGAAATTGAACCTCCTCCTAATAAATTCAACCACGCCGGAGTCCGCATTCCTCCTCAACAACTCCTTCTCTCTCAAGGTATACAACTTCCCGTCGATCAAGAACCTGGGTTCGACCTGACTGGGGTTCTCCTTCAAAACCCTAGACACAAAATCGTTGCTTTCGCAGCGAACCGTAAAGGGTCTCTGAGCTACGCCAACTACCCGCCGCTTGGCGAGCGAAAACGGGACGAAGCGACGACAACCGCGGCCGACGCCAATGCATGGGGTACGTTGGAAATGCCAAGTCGCCGAAGAAGACGACGATAACAGAGGATCAAATCTGCCGCCGGTCATGGCGGTGCTGTCGGAACGATAGCTGTGGCTGGTAAAATTTGATCACTTCATCATCTTCTTTGGGAGAGCCGAATGATCGGACCGCTCCGGATGATGTTAAAACAAGCTATATCGGCTGATTTCGAAGGACTGGGTAATTTTTATATACAATGTACTGTAAGCAGCCGCCCTTTTAAAGCCTTGGCCTAAACCAGATCGAGTCTTCCATGGAAGAGAATTCGTTAATGTACAGAAAGACGGCAAACAAAGTTCACAGGAACGTCCTTCATCGGAGTACATCATTGAACCAAGCACGAAGAGGTCCACTTTGACCCAGGTCAGTGATATTCTGGTATGGCTATGCTAAATATCCTTCCACCACCACACCCAGCAGCACTGCGTTTCCCCTTTCTGGTTAAGGTAAGAATATCAAGGGTCGGGGTCTATCATCAGGTGGTTGACTGAGAGACAAAGTGGAGGTCCTATTCCGATGAACTTTGAAAATGGACTCGAGAGAAATGCGCCAGCAGAAAAATGCTTCCTCAGCCCAAGTCTTAGTTACGCTCCAAAATCCTCTTTGACAGGCATCGGCTAGGAACTAAGGAGTCTTTCAGCCTCATCATTGGCTTCTGCTTGAAGCTTCCATCTCTGCAAGATGAGGATGCAATAGCTTTAATGACGTCTAAGGAACAATTATCAGTCAATATCAGCTAGAACCTAGACCACTTGGGTCAAAGCCTGATTAGCAGTTCCCGTTCCTTGGACGAAGCAGTCCAGTCTTGCTTGAGAAGACATCGAGTGATTTGAGAATAGATGCGCATCTCTTCAAGATTTTCTATCTCCATCAATTGTTGTATTTGTTGGGCAACATTCTCCTGCACTCAACACATCAAGGAGTCATTACCCTATAACACAACTTTTGCGAGAGGATTTTAGGAAATGAAGCTAAGCATAGACACACTGCATTGCCCACTGCTTCGGCAGCGAGAACATTGGAGTCCATCTCCACTTCAACGAAGAAATCTGGTAAAATTATTCTCCAGGATAGAACTCAAAACATTTGTGTTTTTCCCAAGTTTAAAATGAACAAATCAAGCCGCCTAATGTATGCAACACAAATCAATTAATCGTACTCTGGCATAGCTTTCAATTAGTTCGATGCGTCCCTTGAGAGAATTTTCCAGGCCCTCTCTGACCTGTTTGACTTTGTCTTTCCATGCACTGAATTGTGATAAGACAAAGAAAGCCTACTATGGTGACGGTAGTAATGCCATCATACATGTAACAAAGATAGAGCACATAAGGAAGAAGCCAAAAAGTTTACCGGTATGAAGGTTCTCCAACATTGATCTTGTTTTCAAGTTGGGACATCCGACCCAACATCCAGACCTACAGTGGCACTGTGGGGCTCCTCATTGTTTGGTCATCCATAGAAACACAGGCAGAATGCAAAAGCTTCCGAAGAAAAAATAAAATCATCTTGGAAAAACCGCCAATGTAAATTGGAGGTCGGCATAACAGAAATGTTCACATGATATCATTTAATGTCTAACAGCAGATAAGTATTGACAACACGCGCATTCAAAGTCTAATTATGCTCGGAAACATAAATCACTCAACACTCCTGACAAGACATAATGTTTCTTTCTAATATCAAAGTTTCCAGTTCACAACAGATGACTAGAGACTGGACCCATCAAAAGCTAGGTAGTATTTCAAACCTGGAGCTATGTTTCAATGTTAAGATTGCCAACACGATATGTCTTGGAAGACAGACAATAAACTACCAGACGTCATAATTTGCTCATTCTTGATAACACACTCTGAAAGAGGAGTTCCAAAATATACCATGATCAAGATAGCAGAAGACCCATGCCCTCCGGATTTTATTATAGACTTATTACATGAGGATATCCATGTACTACCAATCTGTAACCTGAGACCGAGAACGCTTATTCAAATGAATATATATCCTTTCCCTACCAAAAAAGATAGCAGAAGACCCCATCACTGAACTAAGTGGAGACGTAGCTGAGATTACCCAATAACACGCTTACTTAAATGTTATGGAGTCCATTACCCAATAACACGCTTTTTAAAATGAATATTTATCCTTTCGCTACTAATCTGTTTCACTGTAACCGCATCTACTAATTTTTGAGGTAGCTGAGCTTAGTGATGATAGCAGTTAGTGCATGAACATTATCATGACTAGCTACAGATTCAATAGCGATTGGTGGAATAGAAAAACTCACCCTGTTCAGTTGAGGCAAAACAAACAAGTTTAATGTAGTTCCAGCGGCAACGGATGAGATTGCAGCAACTGAAAGAAGCTGCGGGAAGCTGGGGTCTATCAATCCGGAGGCAGCATCCCCAGAGGCCAATACCGCAACAAGTGGGAGGAGATAAGAAGGATAGAAAAGTGAGAAGCTATCTTTTGCAGGAACCTTTAGCAAGGCCGTTTCTTGACCATCCTTATGATTTGTAAGGGAGATAGGCTCTCCTGGGTAGAAATTGGGGGCCTTTGGGCTAAATTTGAAAGGGCTTACTTGCCAATATACATCTAATGGAGGAGCTAAGGCCATTGCCACCCTCTCTCCTGCTTGAGCAGGCAGTGTCACTGTTTCGGTGGCAAATCGATGAGTCCATGCAACACCAGAAGGGTTCTGAACCTGCTGAGGTGAATAAATGCAAAATAACGGTTAATTAAAATCTATCACCACCAAGATTCCAGAGAAGAAACCACCATTTGTATAGAAAATATACGTATTCCATCAAACTTAACATAACATGAAGTACAATTTCAAAATGTCAGTGCTGAAGAACTTCAGGGAAAGGTCATTGTCACATTGATTGAAGGAGACAATTACACTAGGTAGCCTGATGAAAACTACAGCAAAGTGAGGAGGCAAATTATATACAAAAACTCATGATTGTTACCACATATATTCATCAAAATATTTTACAATCAGAAGGAGTACCACTAAACCAGAGTAAAGCGATTGCTGACATCCAATTGACTGACCATTAACTGCATCAAAAGTCCACGTAACACCCACTATACTACGACAGAATTGACTGCGGCAGGAATCATTTGATTCATCAAGTTCAAGAATCTCAGTCCTCATCTCCATGCTGGAATATCCGTGTGACGTTTCGTATTAGGAGATCCTTAGAAACAGCGAATATCCAAGAATCAACATCAAAACCAAACATGAGATGCCAAGTGAATAGATAACAATAATTGAATCAGCTGTCATGAAATCACGCGCAAGTTAAATGTAATTGCAGTTGAGAACAGAAATGGTTCCAGCAAGACTGGCTAAGAAGGTTATAAAGTGCTTTCGCAATGACAAGTCCATAAATGGTGTATTAAAAAGTACCTGATTTCTTCTGACCCAACAGTAATAATGTCACCGGAAATGAACTCATACTTGTAACGACACTTAGCACAAGAAGCAATCTGCATGACAAGAATTCAAAGTGAGACCAACCAAAAGAAACGGCATTTACAATCAGAACCTATACAAGCACAGTAAAAACCTACACTTCTATGCGTGTCGTAATAAGACTTTATGCAAGCTAATTATTCTCTGCTAATAATGTATTATAGCTTATTGAATATATTACATAAAGGATTATAAAAAGGTGAAGCATCTAGGTCACTAAGCTACCCATGCAATTATCAAATCATGGAAAGACTCCAAGTCATAAAGCAAACACTTAATGTCCTCCAAATTAACATTACCGGAGTTCTTGCGATCTCTTTCTTTTACACTCTAATGACAATCTTCCTGTTGTTAATCAACTTCAAGTGGGAATATTACATTTGTGAACTACACATTCTCTGCGATACGAGGTGGAACAATCATAAGAATGTCAGGAGGGTGTTTGAAAAGGAGAATGTTGCTTGCATTCCCTTGTTAACTCATAATAACACAAAGAGAGTAGCAAATGCTCATCATGATACCTGGCTGCCATCTTGTGGTTGGGCAACAGCAACAGCTATCATGCATGTAGGGCAGTTCACAACCTTTCCAAAAGGAACCTGTTCAATCTCACGAGGAGCAACTACAGAGATGTCAGAAAACTACCATGAACTGTCAAACGCTTAAAGCAAATTACTGGCTTTTAGGTTGAGCTCAAACCTCTTCAGTAGAAGACACTCCCATTTGGCAGATATAGTTCAGGACACTCAAAGCATGAGAAATTCTCAGCACTGATGCAAGACCGGGGATCAGCATAGTATAAACACGAACATCGGGTCGGGACCATCTCCATCCAACAATCGGAGAGCCGACACCATCTTCCATCACGCCTGCAATGTCCAATCCCTACTTCAATCCAAGCACTTTACGTCATCGCGATCAGAAGAAGGTAGGAAACCACAACACTACCCAGGTCATGCGCGAACACCGACCGCATCCCGTAGAAAACTGACGACACCAGCTCAACATTACCACGCTGGAACGCCGCACGAATCACGTCGCAGCACTCAGAAACGCCTAAAACTCCACCGACACCTCCCAACCTGCGGGAGGAGATGATCCTCAACGCCTCATCGGCGTCCTTAACTGAGGCGACCTCGCTCAGCACATCCTCGTCGAGGAGCTTCCCCGTGTTCTCCCGCAGAGAGGCTCCGCTTCCGCTGGAGCAGAAACAAGGGTGCATGGAATGGTAGTGGTGCCGTGATGCGAGGGAGTTGAGTTGGTGAGTAGCTGTGGCCTTGGCGAAGCAGCTGCAGGAGTGGAGGGGAAGGTGCCGCTGCAGGAAGGAAGATGGCAGGAAGAGGAGCCGTTGGGGCATTTAAATGATACCAAGTGGGTTGGTTTAATATTCTCTCGCGTTTGAGTCTGGCCCAGCCCGATGTTATTAGTTGTTATAAGAGGTGGTAGGGAAGCCAATCGGAGAAGTTAGTTAGCTTTTCGACGAAGAGTTTGGAGTGCGTAGGCGGGAAGGGAGCGCCGGAGACGGTAATGGTGTGTGGGTCTGTGCATTGAACCCTGCTTAGGCTGTCGGAGTGTGGTTATCTGTCGGTGGCTGTGTTTGCATCTAAATTGGAGTTGAATCGGAGTGTTGGTGGTGTTTGGCGTCCGTAGTGCTTGGTTTCGTGGTGCGATTGTGAATTTTGTCTGTGTTTAGTGGTTTACACGGATCAAGGGTATCAAAGCCGTCAATCTTGTGTTTGGATGATGGAGACGAGGTATAGTGAGTTGAAGAAAGACCAGGAAGCTATGAGCTCGGTAATGAGCGAGATGATGTAGCGGATAGAGATGATTACTACGCAGATGAAGGACATGCAGGTACAAACAACTTCCCAATTGAAGGAAATGCAAGTCCAGATTTCTGGATGGATAAACAGAGGGACTCGGGGTCTCAAGTGCTGGAAAGAGGGACACCAGAGCGCCAGTTGGTCGGAGAGGTGGAAACGAACAGCAAGGGACCTGTCTCCTTTGTTATGCCCAAGATTGAGTTTCCAGATTTCGATGGCACTAACTTAGCTCCTCTATATAAATGTCAACGTTATTTTGAGCTTGAATGTGTTCCAAAGGAGAAGAAAGTTAAACTGGCTTCCTTATACATATAAGGCGGAGCATTGCAATGGCTTTACACTTATATCAGGAATAGGAGTCAGGATATTCCCATGAGTTGGGAGGAATATGTAGCAGCTCTTAATAGACAATTTGGTGCAGAAGTGTTCGAAGATCCCATGGGCAAAATGAAGAACCTGAGACAAGAGGGTAGGTTGGATAACTTGTACGCCTATATGACAGAGTTTGATGCTTGTTTGAGGCGTGTGTTGGAGAAGATTGTTTTACCTATGCAGTTCCAAGTGTGCTTATTCATCAATGGGTTGAAAGAAGAGTACAGGAGCACATTGTGGCTGTTGAGGCCTGTGGATTTATTGAGCGCGCAGGCTAATGCAAGGATATTGAGTTAAGATGCCCTCGTGGGAAACCTGGGAGGAGTAGCTAAGCCTTTGAGATTCGTGAGCAGAGCCTCTGTAAGGGAAATTGACTCAAGGGAAGAAATTGTAGTTTCACCGGGAGGAAGAAGTGTGAGAAATGTGACTCCAACTATTGGACTAAACATAAGCGGTGATAGTCGAGGTTTCTTCACTGGGGGAGATAATATAAGCTTGTCAACTGGGAGGAGGCGACTGAGTCAGGACGAAATAGAGGAGAGGAAGCTTAAGGGACTGTGTTTTGGGTGCAATGACCCCTTCACTAGATCCCACAGGTGTAACAAGCGACAATTCTTTTCATTGATTATGGAAGACATGCAGGGGGAAGGGGAGGCATACTCCACAGGGGAGGAAATTCCAGAGAAACTAAATGACAGTGGAGATAAGGACATTATGGTATCTGTACATGCTATGAAATGGGAAGATGGTGGTGTAGGAGTCCAGACTATGAAGGTGGAAGGGAAATTTAGGAAGAGATCTCTCAACATCTTGATTGACTCGGGTAGTACCCACAACTTCCTTGATTTGGGAGTTGTTAAGGGCATGAATTTAGTTGATGTACCTATAACCCCTTTTAAGGTGGTGGTGGCGGATGGAAGGAGTATATATTTGTACTGCCATGCTTAGACAATTTGAATGGGTAATGCAGGGACATGATTTTACTGTGGACTTTTATCTGATTGCTTTGGAAGCTGTGAGATGGTCCTAGGAGTGAAGTGGTTGGCCAAACTAGGAGACATTACTTGGAATTTCCAGTATGCAGTGATGAAATTCCATTGGAAACAAACAGATCCATTTGACTGGTAATCAAGGGAAAACTGGCAGTAAGTTGCTGCAACTCACAGCTAGGGAAGATAAGACTTTCTGGAAGCAGGCAACAGTCGTTACTTGCTATTGGATGGAGATGGAATCGTCTGGTATGGCAATTTCACCACTGAAATGTAATTCAATGAAGGCAGTTGATGATGACCCAGACCTGGAGGAAGTGTTGACTACTTTTGCTGATATTTTTCAAGAACCCAAGGGTTTGCCACCTTTAGAGGCCATGATCATTCCATTTTGTTGAAGAAGGGAGTACAGGGAGTCAATGTGAGGCCTTACAAACATTCTGCAGCTCGAAAGATGTTTCTTGGGCTTGAGTGATTATTATAGGCGTTTTGTGACGGGATATGGTGTTATCAGTCGGCCACTGACTGAGTTGCTGAGAAAAGATGCTTTCAAGTGGAGTATTGAGGCTCAACACTCTTTTGAACAACTTAAGCACCTTCTGATCACTACCCCAGCGTTGGCACTACCTGATCAAACTGAAGTCTTTGTGGTAGAGACTGATGCTTGTGATGTGGTCGTAGGAGCAGTCTTAATGCAGAAAAAACACCCAATAGCTTATATCAGTAAGCATTTGGCCCCAAGGCATTACAGTTTGTCTGTTTATGAGAATGAACTATACTCTATTTATATGTTGTGGGAAAGTGGCATCATTACTTGACAGGTAAGCATTTTATCATCAGAACTGACCATAAGAGCATGAAATTTCTGTTGGAACAGAGATTACATACTGAGAGCCAATTCAAGTTGTTGACTAAGCTCATGGGATATTATTATGAGATTATATACAAGAAGAGTAAGGAAAATGCAGCTGCTAATGCCCTTTCTAGGATGTAGGGGCCTGAATTGTTCGCTGCAATTGTTCAGGAATACTCTCCCACATTGCTAGATGAGATTAAGGCTAGCTGGGACACTGATACTAAGTTGGTTGCTGTGGTGAAAGGCTTACAAGAGGGTACCTTGACTGATTCTAAATACCAAATGCAGCACGACTTGTTCAAGAAGGGTTCTAAAATTGTGGTTGGAAATAACCTAGACATGAGGAAGAAGATAATTCACCACTTCCATAGTAGTTCCCTGGGATGACATTCTGGAGTACTTGCTACTTGTAAGAGGATCACATGTCTGTTCTTTTGGAAGGGCATTGAGAGGGATGTACGAGGGTTTAATCATGACTGTGTAATCTGCATGATAATATGGCTCTTGCCGGGCTATTGCAACCCCTACCGATTCCTAATGGGTTGTGGCAGGATATTTCAATGGATTTTATTGATGGCCTTCCTAAATCTCAAGGCAAGGACAATATCTTAGTGGTTGTTGACAGATTGAGTAAATATGGACATTTCATGGCATTGCATCATCCTTACTCTGCCAAGATGGTGGCCCAAGTATTCACGGACAATGTTTCTAAACTTCATGGCCTTTCGACTACCATTGTGAGTGATAGAGACTCCATTTTCTTGAGCAAGTTTTGGCATGAGTTGTTTATTTTGCAGGGAGTTGAGCTTCATATGTCCATAGCCTACCACCCTCCAAGTGATGGTCAAACTGAAGTTGTTAACCGCTGCTTGGAGACTTACTTAAGGTGCATGGTTGGAGACTGTCCTAAGGAGTGGTTGAAATGGTTGGCCTTGGCTGAATGGTGGTACAACAATATCTATCTTTCTTCCATTAAGATAAGTCCTTTTGAGGCCCTTTACGGTTATCCTCCACCCATTCATGTTCCATATGTTCATCATGATCAGGTGGTTCCATCTGTTGATAAGGACTTGAGGGATAAAGAGGCTATGATTCATATTCTCATATTTCACCTTGACAGGGCCCAACATAGAATGAAATAGCTTGCTGATAAGCACAGGTCTGACGGAGAGTTTGCTAAAGGTGATTGGGTGTTTGTGAAGCTCAGGCCTTACAGGCAGCACACTGTGGTGAGATTATCATAAGTTATCCCCTCTGTTCTATGGACCCTACAAGATCATTGATCGTGTTGGTAAGGTTGCTTATTGGTTGGAACTACCTGCTGGGTCGACCATTCATCCCACTTTTCATGTTTCTAAATTGAGGCGAAGTGTTCCTGATATTACCAGAGTCTCTCCTGACTTACCTACTTTTTGTGAGACTCAAGATAGACGGCCTCTTGCTATTCTAGCCAGGAGGATGGTGAAGAGAGGAAACAAGGCTATCACTAAGGTTCTAGTGTAGTGGCTCGGGGAGTTGGAGGAGGATGCCACTTGAGAATTCCTCTTCGACCTGGAGAAGAAATACCCGGGTTGTACACTTGAGGACAAGTGTATCTCAAGAGCGGGCACTTGATGCGAGGGAGTTGAGTTGGTGAATAGCTGTGGCCTTGGGGGAAGCAGCTACAGGAGTGGAGGGGAAGGTGCCGCAGCAGGAAGGAAGATGGCAGGAAGAGGAGCCGTTGGGGCATTTAAATGATACTGAGTGGGTTGGGTTTAATATGGGCTTCTGTTTGAGTCTGGCCCAGCCCGATGTTATTAGTTGTTATAAGAGGGGGTCGGGAAGCCAGTCGGGGAAGTTAGTTAGCTTTTCGACGAAGAGTTTGGAGTGTGTAGGCGAGAAGGGAGCGCCAGAGACGGTAATGGTGTGTGGGTCTGTGCATTGAACTTTGCTTGGGCTGTCGGGGTGTGGTTATCTGTCGGTGGTTGTGTTTTGCAGCTGAATTGGAGTTGAATCGGAGTGTTGGTGGTGTTTGGCGTTCGTAGTGCTTGGTTTTGAGGTGCGATTATGAAATTTGGTCTGTGTTTGCGGATTACACGGATCATGCCCGCGGCGGAGGACGCTGGAGGGAGGCAAGCGCGGGGAAGGGGAGCAGAACGAAGGGAGGAGGAAAGAAGGGGCCGAGGCGACTGTTAGTGACATGGTGGAAGAAAACGGTTACCGGCAGGCTGTTAGAGGGAGGAGGTTGGGGTTAGGAGAGGGTCGAAGGCTGGCGTTTGTTTTGAATGGAAGGAAGAGTTGGCAATAATAATTAAAAAGGAGATGGAGGTGCGGGGAATCGAACCCCGTGCCTCTCGCATGCGAAGCGAGCGCTCTACCATGTGAGCTACACCCCCAGATGATGTCACATTAATTTAATAAATTACCAAACTTAACAAGACTTTTTAAATAATTGTTCCATCCCCTGTCTCAATTACAGCCCCACATCCAGAGACATTTATTTTACACTTTTAGCAAGGTTAATCCGCTATTAATTGATTGATCTGCGATGACCTTTTTCTTGCTATCGTTTGCACAAAATTTCTTAGGGATGGCGGAGGAGCTGATCAGTCTGCGATCTTGTCGAACTTCATGCTGCTCTCGTCCAGCACCGCCATTCGTTTCCTCTTCTTGGACAGTTTCACGGGGTTCCCCCCCTCAGTGTGTGTGAACTGCGCCGCTGTACGAGCTCGCAATTCCTCCAGGCTCTCGCCTTCTTTTGCTCTCTCCAGGACCTGCTCCGCCATTTTTTCCTAGCTTGCTCAGACAAATAATGTGGGAAGACAGCGAAAAGGATTCGATGAGGCTGGGTTAATGCGTACCAGAAGCCTGCCATAAAGATGAGTGCTCGAAAGAGCTTTGAGCGCACTCCCAGCCTCTTGCTTCGTCACAAATTCCACAAATGCGAACCCTCTGTGACTGCCAAACTTCATGGGAAGTCTCAATCGCTTGATCTGCAAGAAGCAGGACATGAACATGTGAAGGAAAATTTAATCAATAGCGCAAAGGATAGCTGAAAAGCTCGGAACACAAACCTTGCCGAAGGGACTGAAAAGCTTTCTGAGATCCTTCTCAGTCGTTTCGAAGGCAACGTTTTTTATGAGCAGCTTTGTGGAACTTGTATCACTTGAAGCCTTGCTTTTCACCTTTTCGTCCTTCTTTACTTGGCAAAGTTGCAAAATTAGGGCATGCCCATCTAAAACAGTCCCCTGCCAACATTTCCCTGGTACGGTTTGAAATCGCAACTAAGAAAACATAATTGAAGGGAGCACATAAGAATATACACACCTGCAGATCTCTGCATATATTTGTTGCAGTTTCAGTTGAATCAAACTCAACAAAACCAAAACCCATGGAGACATACTTGCCATTTTTCACATGCTTTTTTACCTACAGACAGTAAGAGTATGCCATCCCTCAGCAACCAAAGAAATTTAGGCAACAGTAAGCAGATGTTAAACGTCACAAACCTCGAGAAAAATGAACAAATGTATAGAATTGTACACGAAAACTAGCAAAAAATTGGCCTGTGTACTCACTCTGACGCTTAGTATTTTTCCGTCCTTCATTTGTGCCATAAAATGGCTTTTCAACGCCTCATCCGATGTCTTAAAGCTGAGGTTCTTGACAAATACAGACCGGGACTGCAAGACAAGAATGAAAATCAAGTAGCATCAATACACTGATAAAGAGAACTTCTGCAAACAAAACCAAAAGATTTCCAATTACTCGATGAATTCAGTATTACAGGTCAATATCTGGAGCAGCAGACTAAACATACTTATTTACGAGATGAATAACTGAAATCAGAGTCGAAGCAAACTGTCAATGTGGATTTGCTGCTTATGTACAGATGGTGATTTATTTAGAGAGTAATTAGTCAATAATTCATTCATGTGGCTCTGGTTCTCTCTGACAAACTCCAAATGGCTACTAATGATTTCATGGAAGCTTATGACTTAAAGAAAAATCGCAGGTAAGGCCAACATATGGACATCCCTGATGTGACTAAGGGAAGAGTCTATACCTCAACTCTGTCAGGGTCAATATCAGTATCCACGAGCCCTTCCACATGCTGCTCTATTAAAGCTTTTTTGGCATCCTTTTCACCAACAACATTAGCATCAACTGTATTCTTTTCTGATGATGGTTGGAGGACATTTGTGGGAGCCCATTCTAAGTATAAAGGCGCATCTCTACATCGTGTTTAAAAATTAGAAATCTAACAAGACAAAATGTCAATCCTAGGATGAGAATATGAATGCAACCATACTTGTAGCGCTTGTATGCAAGGCCTCTAAAAGCAGCAGAAGCTCCAGATGGCTCCAGGAAAACAACCTGTAAGCACATTAACCAATTTTTTACAACTACATAATCCACGATCGGAGTTGAAATTACTGGCCAAACCATTACAGTAACAATATTTTCGAATGGGGAAAGCAAAGCAGCACTTCTTACCAATGCCATAGTCTTCGTTGGAGGTAAAATAACTTTATCCAGACTGCCAAATCTCCCAAACATTTTTGCCAGCTCACCTCCAGAACATCCATAAGGCAAGTTTTTTACCAAAAGAACATGATTACTTCTTTTCACGGCATCACTTCTCTTGGGGGAAGATTCTTCTAATGAGACCACATTCACACCAGAATCCGCTAATGCTTTCTTTGTTTCAGCAATAACCTGTGTCTCTCCTAATGCAAGACGTACTGCAAGATCATCTGACCCGGTATCCCAGAATTCACTCTTACTTAATCCATACTTCCTTGCAATGGTTTCAACAACCTATACATTTTAAATGAATAATATAGTAATGGTAAAAAAACAAACTCAAACAGATAAGTATGAATGGAATTAAGATCATCTCAAACAAATTCTAGAAATACTTTAGAAATAAGTTAAACAAATACTGAAAATGCTAAATCCATTACTTAACCATTCATTCAAATGAGTCGGTCAACACCCCTTCCATACCACTCAGAATAGACTTTTAGGTGCTAATAGTCGAAGCAATATATTTCTTCTATTTGAACCATTTCAGGAATCTTCTACGATAAAAATCTTCACTAAAGCAGAAAAATGATCATTTTCCAAATGATTTTTCAGCACGAAAGTATATTGTAAAGCAATGAAAACTGTAGACTTGGACTCGTACAGTATCTGGTCGCATGAACAATGTGATCCAAGCTGTCGTATCTCCACTAGCTTCAGCAGCCTTGGTCTCATCTTCTCTCTTTTGCTTGAAAGTCTGTGGAACTTCAGTGGCTGCAGAGGGACTACAATAAGAAACCCTTTGTAAGAGGAAAATGTGTGGATATCAAAATTAACTTCGTTCAAATACACTAATTACTTTAGTTTGTTAGAAGAGTTCTTCTGCACAGCTGGCAAAACGTGCAGCAACCTTCCCTGGAAAATTGAATCGTCCACTTCTGCTATAGACCTCATCCTCCTCCTCCTCCTCCTCCACGTCCCTTTGATAAAGAATGAAGTCTTACAGCCTGTGTCATTGCACCACAGGGAATGTTTCGTAAGTTGTTTATTTTTAGAATAAAATTACACTTATTTTTATTAATAATTAATTTTTTACTATGCATTTTAAAGCTATCTCGACGACATAACATCCGTTTTGGCAAAGCAAACCTAATCTTATTGATTGCTACACTTAGCAAATAAAGGTGAGATGGAGGTTAGTGTGTCGCCATAGACTAAGAATTCAGCCGCATGCCGATGCAACTGGACATGATCGCATTCTTTTTAGATAATTCTATTCAAATAAATTTTAGCTTAAATTTTATTCTCTTAAATTTTTTCCAACTCAGCCATATGAATCTAGAAATAACTATGTAGAGAATTAGATTACAGTCAGTATTGAAGGAGAAAACATGATCTATGACTATTCAGATTTTCAAAATTACGAACAATGAAATAAGTGTCATATGCTAGGTTGAAAAGCTTTTTCCTTCTTCTAACCCACGCATTGATATATATGATCTCAACGGAGCCAGTTACCTTGATGCAGATTCAGGGAATGCATACTGGATATAGGCAATCCCTTTTGATCGTCTAGTTTCTTTATCAACAACAATGTGGACCTCTACAACCTTCCCATATTGGCTGAACAGTTCTTCCAGCTCTTCCTCGCTGCTTCAACGGAAGGGAAAAGGAAAAAGTTTAAGCACAAAATCATGGCTAGAAATCTTCTTCAAGAATTAAGATCAGACGGTTACGTTGCACTATAAGGCAGATTTCGAACAAAAAGACGCCCACTTTCTAATGCATCCCCTTTCTCATCTTGTGCATTTGACAAGGGATTATCTGGGTCAAATACTTCACCGCCAAAATCTTCAGCTGCAACATCTGTTTCGGTCCTATCAAGCAGGACATCTTTTCCAATCAATTGTCTAGAAGCATTGCTTACTGTCACAGAAGTTTTATTAGAACCCTGATCAATGTTTTCCTTGTTATCATGACTACCACTGTCCTTGTCACTTTCTGAATCTGATCATTCTGTTCTCACTCTGCTCCTGAAGTAGTCCATATCAGAGACTGTTCCATCATGGGCAACTTGTTTCAATGACTCCCCAATGCCACACTTTTGTTCATCTTTGTCATGTTCAATGCATGTATCTGCTTCGTCAAGAATTCTTTCCGTTTCTTTGTCTACCACACCAATTGTGACCTCATGCATTGCACCTTGGTTTTCTTTAGCAGCAGCTAAAGTATCATTTGCCCACAACTTTGTTTTGGTCCTTGGTTGGATGACTTGTAGGAACTCCTTAAGCTTGGGATCACTATCATTATCATCAACATCTTTTTTCTTGTTCTTCTTATTAGTTTCATTGACTAATATTGTGGAACTATCTTGATCTGTTGCTGCCTTTACTTTCTTCTTCAGGGAATGGCGACTCCACGGTTGAGGCATATCAGGATCTCCAACTTTACGAGCAATCTGATATAGATTGATACCATTAGCATCGTAAGACCAACATCCTTGTATAACAAGTACAAGACCAAAATCTCATTTCGTACATCCTTAGCATTTGCTTTGGCTATTTTTAGGCCCTACTCAGAAACATCTCGACAAAATCAACTTGGCATCGAACAAATATACAGTCTAACTCAAATTTATCAGGAAGCACGATTATCAACATAGCACCATAATCAAATCAAGTAGCAACCATAATCATCCAATAACATCCACTCAACAAACAAGGAAAAGAAACACAACTATTTGGCTATCTCAATCCTGATTTTCAGAGAAATTTAAGAAACAACCTCGCAAGAGATCCTACAGGTATCGAGAAATGACTTGTTGAAGTATGCGATCGCTTCCTGTGCCTGTTCAGCAGTTCGGAACCCAACGAACCCAAATTGCCTGCTCTTACCATCCCTTGAAGCCATTAATCAATCAACCAAACAAAACAAATCACTCAAACAAATTCAACATTTAAAAAAACAAAAACACCAGTGTATCAGCATCGACAACTACTTGGTTCGCATGACCTTGACGTCCGTTATCTCCCCCTTCTGAGAGAAAACCTCCCGGAGCCGGTCCTTCGGCAGGTTCTTCACGCAAATCCTCGACCTGCAGCGAATCCCATCAAATGACTCCAGAATCCATCGGAAACGATAGGCTCCGGAACAAGTGAGGGCGGAAAGGCACTCACATGGCGAATCCAAGGCGAAATCTTGGTTGTCGGCCTGAGGGGGGAAATAGTCGGCCTGTGGCAGTGGCGGTGGCGGCAGGGGCAGAAGTAGAAGAAACGAAGGCTTTAGTTTTATTATCAGGGACCTAAATACCCGGTTCTATTTTTAAAAATAAAATCGGTATAATGTCGGTTTTTAACGAGTCAATTTAGAATAATAATAAATTTTGATTTTAGGCTATTTTGAATAATATTTTTTCGACAAATATTAATTCGGAACAAAACTAAGTAACTCACGGAAAATTTCACATAAGATTCAATTTGGTCCACTATCGAGAGCAATAAATGAAATGCATCAGAGCTGATTGGACAACTGGACAACGGTCGGAAGTAGACATGGCGGCGGCGGCGGCGGCGGCGATTGTCGTCGTCGTTCATCGTGGCGTGCCACGTTTGCTTCCACTCCTGCAGCCGTTCATTAGGGTCGCTGGAAGTACCCAGGAAGCGGTCCGAACACCCTCCAACTCCTGTCTTCTTCTTCTTCAGCCTCCTTGTCCTACTCTAGTGGAAGAACGCAAAGAGGCGGGAGGAGGGCCTTCAGCTCGACTTCCGACTCGGAAGAGACTGCGCGAGATGAGCTCGCGCTCATAATGGAAGTCGATGGGTAACTTTTTCCTCGTTGGTCTTCCTGGCTGAATTATGGGTTATGTTAGTGAATTGGTGATGGGTCATTATCTGAACTCTTTTTGTTGGCGATTTTTGTTTCATGAAAGGGTCCTCGTGGATGCGTATCGAGTGGGCAATCGTGAGGCCTTCAATCAAGGTGATCTAGCTCTTTCGAGTTATTCTCCTTTGTTTTCTGATAATGAGTGCTTGCCATGGGATAGTTGATTGGTTTGTCCGTGTATCGGGGGGGTTCTTCAGCACTTCGGAATCTGGGACTGGACTGTGCTAAATGGACCGAGCCTATCTATAATGACCTCGCGAGGTGAGTAGCCTCATATGAAGGGTGAATTTCGGATTTCTTAGACCACACGAATGAATGTCGTTTCATTTATCTTGTCATTATGGTAGCGATGAATAGCATCCATGGATGAGTAAAGGGGAAGCACTCTACAGATCAAACAAACACAAAAATGCTTGTGTTGAATGTTTTGAGTACATTCAGTTTCCTAGTTTGGTTTTGGTGAAGTTGAGCTTCCTGCGCAGGAAGAGTGATGGTGATGAAGAAATGATGCTGGGCTTGTATTTCAACCGTGTGAGCTTGTTTCTTTTTTTCAATCTGGAGTGTTAATTTTTCTTCAGAGATCGGTTTTGGTATCTGATGAGTACTTTGAAATTGCAGATTGGGTGGCCGAGTTCACTGCCTACTAGTGAGAAAAGTGCATTTGTCAGGAGTATGCTCCAAGCAAAGGTTTGTCCAATGCACTGATGTATCCCTGGTTTGTCAGATTTTCAGTAATTGTGGTGTTGGATACCTTTCGAATTCTCGACGTTATATTTTGTGGATGGCTTCTAGCTGTAAAAACTTTTAATCTTAATTTAAGCTTTTCCAAGGTGTTTGAAGAAAAAAAATTCTCATTTTTACCAAAGCTTACTACAATTATCTTCTATTTTGTGAAATAGAAGAAAGTTGGGTTTTGCTCCCAAATATCAGGTTCGCGGAAAAACTTGAATAATGAGGTTCAAATCTACCTGAGTGACGACTTTCATTAAAACTGGGGTAAAGTCGTCACTTGAAGTGACGACATTACCTTAGTTAATAACGACTTTACCTCCAGTTTTAATGAAAGTCGTCATTCCAGGTGATGACTTTCTTCGGTTTTAATGGAACTCATCACTTGGAGTGATGACTTGAACTGTTTTAGAAGTCGTCACTTGAAGTGATGACTTGAACCATGTAAATTTGGGATATTTTTTGTCGGTCTTCCTTTTTACACAATTTTTCTGTCAAATAGGGTATTTGGAGTGCAAAACCCGAAGAAAGTTAGCAAAAGCTGGCTGAACTGATTGCAAGAACTGTAACTAAACAAGATTAGGTTATAGGTGAAGTAACCATGATGCGAAATGACATAGTCTGCACTTTAGAATCTTTGACGCACGGGGCTTCAAATCATTTTAATCAGCTACAAGATGTTCTGGCAGTGTGTTTGTGTATTAGACATCTGTTATGGACCAGTTGAATAGCATATCAAATGACAGGGAACATATATTTAGGTTATGTAACATTATTATTCATGTAGTAGGCACGCCCTTACTCATTGCGATGATTGATAATCGAGGTCACAATAAAGTTCAGATTGGCACACAAATCCCATGTATGACACCCGTGCATCCTGACAACCTGTGTTTCAGGCCAAAACTGACCTCATGTATCCATAGTGTGCTTAACCAGTGCTGGTCAATTGGTGGAAAAATAAGAGCTCATAGATCTGTTGTTGTGTTTCGTACTACATACATGAAGATAATTTGTGAACTTGTATTTGCACTTTTGGTTCCTCCACCATAAAAGCGAAGGCTGAGTTCTTCGTGGCAGATTTTTTGCATGTTTGAGCTGCAAACAGGGAACAAAACAGTTGTCTTGTTTGTTTGTGGTTCTGGTTGGGACAGATTAGTTCTGGCCTTAGGAATCTTTGTGCACGTGTTTGACGCACATGAATTCCTGGACTTCATCCTTATTGGGCCGAAGAAGTAAAGTTTCGTACAGGCATTGTCAACTCCGCTCGAGAAGCCCATGTAAACATTGCTCGAGACACAGTCCCCCGAATGCTTGAGACCGACCTCGCTCGAGAAGCAACTCACCCATCATAGCTTGAGACATGAATAGTGTCTCGCAATTCGAAAACTTGGTCGGACCACGTCTACTTTTTGAAAACTTGGCCAGACCACGTCTACTTTACGTCAAAGGAGCGGGACACGTGTCAAATTCAGAAAGGCCAACCAAAATATGACGTGCATGGTTCCTACAAAATAAGAATTAGATCGTGCACACGATCTAAGAAGATCCTGAGCTAGCTGAACAATCGCAACCGCCAGATTCTGGGATATAAAAGGATCACAACAGAACACACAAACAACACATACTCAGTTTTTTATCTTTTATCTTTGGTCCGATACCCTCCAACCTCAGCGTCGTCAATTCTGTCCGGTGTTGTTGACGCTCCTCCGCCCAGCCTCGATGCCGTTGATTTTGTCCGGCATTGTGGTCCATCCTCGGTGCTGTTGATCATGTCCGACGTCGTTGATCTGCTACCACCTCGACTCCGCCTTCCAACATCAGTACTGTTGATTCTGTCCAGTGCCGTTGATGTCTCCGCCGCTCCACAAGGGTGGTCCATTAAAGGAGTTTGCCTCAACTGTCGTTCGTCTGCCGCCGACCGTCGTGAAGCTCTATACTGTCGCATTAAATTCCAATGTTGTGTTTGCTTTATTAAACTTGCACTCGTTCACTTTATGGTGTACAACACCAAACGCTGTAAATTCAGTACCGTCGTATTAAATTTCAGTATTACGTTTACTTCCACTTTACGGCGACCACACTATCACTGTAAAATTCGATACGTTCCACGCCAACAGCACCCTCTTCTCATCTTTTGTACATAGATTTCTCAGGTTTACTGCTAGAAAATTCATCTTACGCTTAAAATATTGTTATTTACTGCCGCAGATAAATGCCATGGATGAATTCATGATGACAAAAGATCTACCTTTTCGCCCTGGAGTACAAGAGTGAGTCATTTATTTATGTTGTCGGCCAAAAACCCAAACAATACTGCTATACTTCCATTTGTGATAATAATAATAAACATTGGGAAAAAAGATTTTAGATCAGTAACATAAATCATGTTTGTTTTGATTTCATGGACTACTCCTGTTGCTTTGAGATTTTTACTCTTTTTATTGTACTATGTGTCACAGGGGTATTTTTGCTATCAAGTAAAATCACCCTATGGACGTCGTAACTCGCCCTCGAGCACGACCAGGCTCTCAAACACACACACAACGGAAGCCTTTGTTTTGATGAAGACACCGAATTGTATTATCGTTCCCACGAATACATACAACCCAATCCCTCATGCCTTCGTCCCTTCACAAGTCCTCATATATATAGGGATCGTGGCTATTCACTAAGCGTTACAACATTTCCTAAGTGTCGTGTCACTTAGAATGTAACCGCCCTCTAATACCCTTTGGGGTTACACCCTTCTTAATCTATGCGCCCCTTCCCAAATGTCGTGGCTGTCTAAAGGTATCTCTCCCTTAAGACATGCCATTTCCTAATAGTCGCCCCCTTCAAGGGGTGGACGTTGCCCTCTCAAAGGACAAGTTCGTTCATGGACGCCCATTTACCAACGGATGCGCCCAAACACTCTTTTGGCCTCTCGTACCTTTGCGACCAAGACCGTCCACAAACCAAACCACTCTAGGTCCGTATACGTTCGTGCCTCTTCACGAACACCGTTCACGGGACCGCCCACGAGCCTCCGCGCCTGAGTAACCTGGTCACGTTGCGCCCCGTGCTAGCTTCATCGTCCGAGCACCGACTCGAACCATACTTGATCCGTCAAGTGTCAACGAACGCACCTACGCTCGTTGTTGTGCATGCGCTCCGACCCATGGACACTGCCCAAGAAACCTCGCTTAAGCATCCGTATATGACGGGCACCAACCCTCGTCTTGTCCCCGTGACACTATGTATGTCTTGCTATATTAGCTCACATCTCTCGTTAAATAATAGATTCATTGATGAGGCACGTGAGGGAGGAATACCGATGGCCATACTGACTGCATATAGTAAATGCGGTGAGAAAGTCGCCAGGTGCTCTTTGCCATCAAACTTTCGATAGTCCTTATTGGAAAATAGTCCCACAACGGATAAACAAAGGCGTGGACCAATGCATATATATGGTTGGGCCCTTCACCTAATTACTAGCAACACATAATTTCCACAGTACTGCATACAAGTCATAGGTACTTCATGTTGTGGCCACAGTTTCGCCTCTTATGAAAATAGTTTATAGAACATATTGCTATTGTTGCATAGATGTTATTTGATTTAGTTACATCGTAATAGCTAGGTAAAATAGACCTTATGCTACAGTTATCGTCTTCACTAATTCGTTGCAAAGGAGCTCCATTAAGGTAAATGCGAGAAGATGGGACCTTACCCTTATATTGCTGCTTTGGCCATGGCTATTAGATCTATCATAGAAAAACTTGGTGAAGAACGGATGTCGAAAATAAAAATCGTGGGCTGGAAGGACATTGAGCCGAGCCTGTATGGTCAACTTGTTTTGAGCGAAGGAATGTTGCCGGGACTTGACGAGCAATTGTCCAAGGAAGTGAGAAAGGCAGGTACATCAGTTGTCTGCCGTCATGAATTGTGTTTGTATACCATCAATTGTATTTATGCCATGTACTCGCGTTGCAGAATGGGAAACGCTCTATTGATTAACTTGTTGATTTGCTTTCTTTCTAGAGCAGCCTCCGTTGAGAGACAAAGAATAGCAGATGAGGTCGCGTCCTTGCTAAAGTTGAGGGTAGAGCTCGATACGAGCTCGCCAGAAAGGTAAAAGTCGAATAATCTCCAATGTTTATGTTTTATCTATCATCACGGTACGGTTCATATCCTTTGAATGAGAAATTTTGTGTGATATGTATGGACGAGCTTCACCCTGTAAATTATGATCTTTCCCCCTTGCTCAATCTAATTCAGATTTCTGATCATGTCATGGGCTATGCAGCTTTGATAGGATCATAGCTGCACTGCGTGCTACAGCAGAATTTGTCGGGGCTCCCGTTAGCAACTGCATCCTCATTGCTGGAAGTCTGCCTGGGGTTCGAGGATCCGAACAAATTGGAATGCCATGTGTCATTGTACAAAACAGGTAACCAATTAAATGGATTTGAGACATCAGCTTAAGTAGTAGATTCTGCCCTTCAATAATAATCCGGATGAGTGCAGTTTGATCTTATGCCCTGCTCTGACCCCTGCTTATGCCCAGTTTTACTTCGAGAGTGGAGATCCCATCAAGCAGCTGTCGTCGTGGATGGCTTCGGCGAGCCAGACCTAACAATCTCCAGTCTACAGCTCAGGAAGTGGCCATGGTGTGACAAGCCGCACAGGTCGGATCAATTGCCGGATTCCTGAGACAAAGCTCCTGGGGACATCTCCACGAATCTGTTGTAAGAAGCCCGTATATTTTGTATCATTCAAGCGCGCCCACTAGTCGCAATCACTCTGGTTTGGGTTGCCGTGCGCCCAACCCCAACTTTGAACGAAGGAATGTGTCTCTCGAGGATATTAATGTAATGCTATGTGTTTGTGGACAAATATGTCGAAAATATTTGGCAATGAATGATTCAATCGGATAGTCACCTGTCGAGGTAAAAGAAAAAGAAATTTATCCTTTCAAAATCAAATAAACTTATATCGATGTGAAATCCTATAACTTTAGAAAATTGTCAAAGCCTAAAAATAAAATAAGATTGGCCAAATACTAAAATATATCTTAGACTTTTTTTTCGATTTAACCTAACATTTAAAAAATATCTTCTTACAACCTAGCGTCGGACCTTATCTCAATTATACCCTCCATTAGTTGTCCTCGCTAACTTTGTTCTACGTGGCACTGACATGGCAGTTAACGCCGTCAACTCCACTTTTAATTTATTTTTCTCCATAATAAATTATCGAATATATCCTAAACTTTGACATTTTTTTTTTAATTTAGCTTACCATTTGAAAAATATCATCTTATATCCCGATGTTGAACCGTTATCTTCATTATATTCTATGTTAGCGGTCGACGCTAACGGAGGCCTGCGTTACGTTGATACGACAATTAACATTGTCAGCACCACGTTTAATCTATTTTTTCTCAAATTGAACCATAAACCCCGAATAAAGCTCCAAATATATTTTAATCTCACTCTTAACGAATATATTAATCATACTTCCGACCAATCATACTTCCGACCAATCCTACACCAGCACCCGACCATAATCTCACCCCGACCCTTAATCCCCAACCACTATCCCATCCTAACCCTCGACTCCCAATATCAAAAGTTGACATCTCAATAATGTTGGTTTGGAGTTGTGCGTTTGTAAAACAATGTTGACATACTTATATAATGTTATTTGTTTGGATAATAGTCGTGTGTTTGCTTAGATAATGTATGACAATGTGTTTGCATGGGCATGTCCTGAAATTTTAGTAATCCTGAATATGTTTAAAACATTTAACTTTGACTCTAATTGGAACAACTACAATTTGTTCATAATAGCTAAAAAATCTATTACAATATTCTTTCATATTGGGGACGGCTACAGATTATATGATGGAGATAATAGTCCAACGTTGAGATGCAGGAGGATATTTTTCAAATGTTAGGCTAAATTAGAAAAAAGTGACAAAGTTTACAATATATTTGATAATTTAGCCTGAGGAAAAAATAGATAAAACATGACATTAACGACGTTAATTGCCACGTTAGCGCTATGTAGGACTCCGTTAGTGGGTACGACTAACGGATGATATAATAGAGACAACGACCCAACGTTGGGATGTAAAAAGATATTTTTCAAATGTTATGCTAAATCGAAAAAAAAATGTCAAAGTTTATGATATATTTGATAATTTAACCAATAAAATTTGATGTTTTGACTTTGTTTTGTGTTGTGTAGATAATTCTGGTTCAATTTAGAGAAGATGTTGAATGGTTGAGTGCACCAGCATTAAATAATATAAATTAATGGAATAGATTAGGTTTAAGGAGATGACGGTGGTGCTGGCTGGCCTCAATACCTACTTTGCCGGCTTTAGTGATTTTTCATCCTCCGTCGTACTCGTCTACAATGTGTCCAGATTTTGTTTATAGGGAGTTTGCTAATAAGATTGATGAGAATGGATATTGCGTGGTGGTTCCTGACTTTTCCGCGGGGATCCCTTCGTACACTACCCTTCTTTCTAGAGGTGTATTTACAAGGTAAAACGCATTTTGGGCAAGGTCGATAATGTTGTCAGGAATGTTGTTTTGTCTTTGAGGCCATCATAGCTCTGGCAGAGATGGGAGCTACAACTAAGGATATCATTTCTTTGTTTCCTCAGGTCAGTGATGAAAACAGAGAAGATTTAATTTGTCTTAACAACGATGCCGCCATTTCAAATTTTGAAAAGGTCAGTGGATGGAGATCTTTTTCCTGTGAAGGCTTTTGTGAATCTTTGTTCTTAATGATGAAATCTCTTTTGTAGGCAAGATTGATTGATCCGTACATAGTAACATACATGGATGAGTATGCCACACTCCTCAAGATGAAATCAGATAGTACGAAGCTGGGCAAACTGCGGCACGATTTGTTGAATATTGATCCCATGAGACCAGAGGTGTTTGTGGCTTTGTCTGTGATGTGGGAAAGGAAAGACGAAAAAGGGGCCCTTTCCCATGCTGAGAAGGTATGCTTATTCTTCATTGATGTGATTGAGTTTTCTCTTTATGCAACAACATCCTGAAACTTTTCTATTCTATGTGTAGAGCATACGAATTGAATTGACTAGAGGCATGTCCTGGGCTATATAACGAAGGTACTGGAAATGCCAGCTCATCATTACATAAGAGTTCAATTGCACCTTCATCCTGAATTAATGCTAAGGAGTTGCTTATGAGTTTTCAGGGGAACTTGTACTTGTCGATGGGTCGTCCTGAAGCAGCCGTAGTTGCATTCAGGGGAGCTCACGATTTAAGTCCAGATCTTCGTTCATACCAAGGTATGTAGAACAAGCATGCAAGACTCTTCGTTTCCACCTTAACCTTGATAAAGTCCGATCACGCATGCATGAGGGATTCATTAGATGATGTTCCCCGTCCGTGACAGGTCTGGTTAGTTCCTATTTGGCATGCTCCAAGGTGAAAGAAGCTCTTTATGTAGCAAGGGAAGCGATGAAATCTATGCCTCAATCAGCGAAGGCCATAAAATTGGTTGGAGATGTGCATGCTAGTAATATTTCTGCTGGCCGAGACAAGGTGAAAAAACATTTCTGTGAAAAAGAATTGTTACATTTCCCATTTTCAATTACATATCGTTCTCGATCTGTGTGACAGGAAAAGAGATTTTACGAGTCAACATTACGCCTGGAACCTGGATATCTTGGAGCAGCACTAGCACTGGCCGAGGTACACGTCGCCGAAGGACGCAACGCTGATGCGGTATCACTTCTTGAAAGATACCTTAAAGACTGGCCTGATGACTCCCTTCATGTCAAGTTGGCTCAAGTTTTCTCCTCCACCGATATGCTGCAGGAAGCGTTGTTGCATTTTCAGTATGCCTTGAGGTAGAATCTATTTAAATATTCCCTAAGCTAATGCTGAAAGCTCGATATTATGAGTTGCCTGTTCCCTAAAGAGACCTACCCATTTCAGGATTAATCCGCAGAATGAAGATGCCAAGAAGGGCTTGAACCGGCTAGAAAAATTGATGAAGGTATATGTAAATTTTAGCCTCTTGAACTACGAATTTTTGGGAAGTTTGTGAGTTAGCGCTCTTGTCCTCATTTTACTCCCAATAGGGAGTTGATCCTGATGCACCGGACGAGGACGAAGATAACGACGTTGACGATGGCGATGGAGACCAAGAAGATACAGATCTGCTGTAACAAAGGAGACGAACGCTCTCTAACATATCTCACAGTTTACAAAATGTAGGCATGATCTTTTCGTGCAAGCATGCTAGCGGATTGAGACAAAGGATGCTTCCATCCGGGGAGAACTCAGATTCCAGGCTGCTTTTTGGCAGCCTTCAGGAAGAATCCCGATGGGCACATTCCAGGCTTCGGAGCAGAGGTATTGGAATTCCTTCCCATTGTTCGGAGGGGGGTCGTCAATACTGCCGCCTCAGCATCGCTACAGTCTCTGGTTTTCGAGCATTCCTCGTATATTGTTATTATCTTACCCAAAATCGATTATTATGAATCGGCATTTCGGGTTATATGGACAAACCTTGTTATAGATTCAGAGGTATTAAAAGAACCTCTTCTCAATACATAGATGCTGCTGATGGCTACTCCCTCAAAGATACAAACACTCACATTATTGAGATTGCGATTATTGTCATTGTTATTATTAGTAGTGTTATTATATCATGTTTGTGGTTAAGGGATAATTAAGTTGGAAATCATCAATCCTTCTAGACCCACAATGCACCCGCCCTTTTGAGCAAGGGGACCAAGGACCTGTTGATATGCAGGCTCATGACCTCGTTCGCCCCGCCCACGAGCTCGCCTCCTATGAAAACCACCGGTACGGGAGGGTTGTAGCCCATCCTGGCCAGGTCCTGCTCAACTTCCTTCCCCTTGGGCATCTCATCCAGCTCGTACACGGTGACGCTTGCCCCGAAGTCGCTGAAGAGCGTCTTGATGGTGTGGGTCATACAGCAGGTGCTCTTGCTGAAGATCACCACCGGCTTCTACTTCACCATCTTGGAAACCTTGTCGGCCATGTCGGGGGGATGATCCTCGAACCTCCTCCGAGAGCGGTTTATCGGGTACACCGTATTTTTCGTCTTGAGTTGATTTGGATGTGGGGAAATGACGAGGACACGACCGGGTTTTATAGAGAGGTTTGCATCAAGATCTGTGGATGATTTTCGCACAATGTTTCTTCAAAAAGAAGTATAAAAGATGGAAATAAAGTGGAGAGAATGTTCCATCCCTAAGAGCTAAACAGACATATAGTCAGTCAGTCTGCTCCTCTCGATCTCGATAGTATTCCGAGCTCTTGAAAAAAGGACGATTGCCCAATTTGCACTAAAGTGAGATATTCCTCTAAAATCTATGGGGCGGCAGCAATATGTACCTTGTACGGTCCTGCCATAATTACAAAAATCATTGCTTACTTTATTTTCTTGTAATAATGCTCTTTGGCATCGAGATTGAGAACAAATGACTTGGAATATCATGAAACTATGCAAAAAAAATTTATATTTTCTTCCAAGGTATTCGGTAGTGGAAAATTTCGAATATAATATTTATGAGAACAAGGAAATACTACAACCACGTGAAAAGAGGAGGATCGATATAAGGGTTGTCATTCCTATGAGAATAAAAACGATAAGTTTAGAACAATGTAATAAATAGGTTGTTCAATAAACCAAGATATGTAGATATATCGGCATATTTTGCTACAAGATTTTGTTCCTTTGTAGCTCGTTCGTGTCTTTTCTTTTTCTTTTTCTTTTTCTCATCTCATGCCCTGTAATAATCATTATCTGTTTGGGAGGAATCTGCTGAGTTGGAGGAATTGGTTTTATCCGATTGGGAGGAAAAAGAAAAATATATTCCAAATATCTTCATAAGGAAAGGAAATTAAAGAAGAAGAAGAAGAAGAAAAAAGGCGTAGAACGGGAAGAAGCCCAAAAGCTCAAAAGATCTTAAAAAATCACGTGCAAGAATATATATATATATTTTATAAAAAGAAGACAATGACTACTTACTACTACAACTTCATGAATGTTCGAATCGTACTACGATTAATGCTTACGAATGTAGCTTGCGGAGGGTCTTGTGATTTTGGTAAATTACGATTACTAACTATGTTTCATGTGTTGCTAGGGCATCTTCCCCATTCCAAACTTCGGTACGAGTTACGACCCCTCGTCGAACCAAAGATGAAAAACGATGTAGATTGAGAGCACGTACCAAGCCCCGATTTCCCCAACACGTCGTATCCAAACCCATACGTTAAGAGGGATATAATAGCACCACATCATGTGAAATAGTAATGGCACCCAACTTTATCAAATATTTATATATATGCCTTCTCCATGTATTAGATGGGTGGACCATCAAAAATATTTTCCCAAACATAAAATTCGAATATATTTTTAATTATTATTTTTCTCATATATTCCCGGTCCACATCATTTGGTAGGGAAAAAAAAAAGCAAACCAATTTGCTTGAGACGTGTCTGTAATTAGGAAAGAGATCAGTTTTTTTATTTGATAGAAAAAGGGGGATGTCGAGGAATATTTTCGTGACCGACAAAATAAGCTAGTGGTTTGACATTCCATTTAGGCGATACTAAGTAGGGTTACAATCATTTTGAGAATATTCTCCATGATGATAATAGTCTGTCTGTAGATGTATATTAAGGAATAATCTGGCTCCACTACTACCTCCAGCGATAGCTTTGGTTTCTAAATGATATCTAAGGACCGTCTCTTGTTTTCTCTTTCCTCTAATAATTTCAAACTAAAAACAATAAATTGACTCTTAGTGCAAAATGGTTTCCAAAATTGAAAACCAAACTTAATTGCCTGTTCTTTTCACTGGATACCAACAATACTCAAGGATGTATTCTTCATGTGTTTCTTACCCCTCACAACATTTATGCTCTACAAAGAGAGTAACTATTGTGAGAATCATTTGTACTCTAAAAGAAAGTAATTATTGTTCAAATCCAAGATAGCATTCCATCTATATCATTAACTTAACCCTTGTTTTCTAAGATAAGTGGTACTTGTACATACACGAATTTTTAAGTATTAAAATGAAAGGTTCTCTCACCCATTTTCTTAAAATTCTTTAAATTTTTATTATCTCATTTCTAGGGAGACGGCATAATCTGTTTGAGCAATCCCCACGAGATTCTTTCCCCTTGAGATTGAGACCATGACACTAATCGTTCACATCTTAATTTCATATAGAACATTCATCTCCACCCACAATAAAAAACACAGGAATAATACAGTCAGAATACTAGAAATAATTTGGCCTTTTTATATGACTAAATAAAAGAATAATACATCTCACGAACACTGAGCAGAGGAAAAAAAATTGATTTTCAATGTTTTATCTTCTTGTAGAACCAGTACTTATGAGGACAATTATCAAATAAAAATCTGAAAACCTATTAAACCATTTGAAGGAAAAAAGAAAAGCTCAGACATTAACTTGATATCGTAGTATATATATTTAAATGTGCAACGTTTTGTGTTAACATGCTCATAGAAAAAGGCATAATATCCAACAGCACAGCAGAGTCGACATAATAAGTAAAGTTCGTGGAGGTGACTAGCTCGGACACCACCTTAGCTGAGATAGAGTCCACTCCGCGCAAGAGGATTGGCCTAGAAAAGGTAACAGCGAAGAGGCAGCCGTGATAGAGGATAAGGAAACTACAGACTCCCCAGCAGATGCCTATGGCTCCAACTCCATGGTTGAAGCGACATGAAACATTGCAAACTACTCTAGCATGTTCTAAAGCACCGTCGTGGGAAATGAAATCCGCGGGCGATTTCAAACCAAACAGAATGTGCATTCCAAGAGGGAGAGGAGGGAGAGAGAAACACGGACCGAAGGATCATCATGATCATCTTCCAGCCAGGCAAAACACGTCGCGATATATCGGGGACTTTGTTGAATCGTTCAGGAACACTAAGAGGGGGTGAATTAGTGTTTATAACTTTTTCGCCCTTTACTCAGTGTAAGCGGAAGCGTACTGTAACTCAGCAGAGCGTTTCTCAGAATGAGATCTGCTTTGCTGACACCGTTACGATTTTGTCTAGTAGGTTTTCGTACGAGTGTTGCGCGATCGTAATGGACACAGTAGTTTATAGTGGTTCGGTCTTAATCGACCTACGTCCACTTTCCACCAACAAGGTGATTCCACTATATAAAATAATGGGTGCAAAGAGCCCTTGCACTAGGCGTTTGGTTCTCACAAAGTGAGATTTAGAATCCCGTACAATTGATGATCACTCCTGGCAACGGTCAGCTCCTTACTCAGTGGGCGTCTTCTCGTTTCCAGCAGAATGATATTTTTCCTCAGCAGTTGGTAGCTCAATGGATTCCATACAGAACGTTGTTGCTTAGATGTAAGCCTGTTTATCAAAGCACACAGACAATGTTATGTCAGAGATTAAATCCTCAGATAATAATCCTTACAGTGACAGAAAGAATTCTCAGAGAGCAGCTCGTTTCTGATTCACAGTAGAGGATTGATTCAGCACTTTTGTCGTTCAGCATAGGATTTCCACATAGATCTTGTCTATCCTGAAGATGAGCCTGTAATTGCTTAAGAGACAACCACGAAGCTGATCACACAGATCACCACAAAGACCACAAAGAGAAGAACCACAAAGATAACCACAAAGACCACTAAGATTGGGTATACGTCCTACACTCAGTTCGGACGTGCACGGTTACCACAGCCGTGACTCACTGCACTACACACCCAGTGCCTAGGGTGGAATTTTCTACTCCGGCGGCTTCCACGCAACCTGCTCTACTATCCGTCCCCAGGAGTTCGAGACTTCTGCACAGCACCCCTGTGCTCGGGAGGACCTCTTTCCACTCCGGCGGCGTTCCCAACTCCTGCTCTACCCTGCAAGCACGAGACTTCTGGCGCGCTCCCGCAAGTGCGTGTCTAACTGCTCAAACTCCGTAGGTTTGAGATGTCCCTGCGAAGAGACACGACAAGAACGGCTTCTTGCCGATGGGTTAGCAACTGGTACCACAGCCGTGACTCACTGCACTACACACCCAGTGCCTAGGGTGGAATTTTCTACTCCGGCGGCTTCCACGCAACCTGCTCTACTATCCGTCCCCAGGAGTTCGAGACTTCTGCACAGCACCCCTGTGCTCGGGAGGACCTCTTTCCACTCCGGCGGCGTTCCCAACTCCTGCTCTACCCTGCAAGCACGAGACTTCTGGCGCGCTCCCGCAAGTGCGTGTCTAACTGCTCAAACTCCGTAGGTTTGAGATGTCCCTGCGAAGAGACACGACAAGAACGGCTTCTTGCCGATGGGTTAGCAACTGGTTACTAAATTCAGCACATGTATTCACTTAGCTTCCCTCAGACGATTCGCCAGCCGCTCGTTAAACACACCGAGGACACCTAGTCCCTCTCACACGCAGCTTGCAAGAGATACTTAGCACATTCCGTTCTCCGTCGACCTCAAAGCTTCACTCAGATTACTCAGGCTTTGGAACCACTCAGACGCACAAAGGCACTTGGATCTGTCGTCCTTAGTCTGATTTTAATGGAGAAGAAGGCACAAAAGACGTCCAAGTAATCTTCGAGATTTGTTGCCAAAATTGACAGCCAGGACTCAGCAACGGTCTGCTGGACCGATCGCTGTGCTATAGAGAGTAAGTACCAATAGTAACTTTCCTCACTTATCTTAATCAGATAATTTTTTTCTAATCTTTATAATCTGATCATAATCTTATCTGGTTGATTATGATCAATCAACAATATTTGATTAGATATTTCATCCTATTCCAGCGTAACATTGCTGCAGGATATCAGAAACATATTTTGTTTCTAAAAATAAACTTGGAAAGATAATCTCACAATATTTAGTTGCCTAAATCTTTATAATGAGATCATTAAACCACATTTAAATGAATTTGGACACTCAGACGAATGATCTGAGATAATCCAAAATAAAACGTGGGTATTGAAAATTTGTTTCCATATTTTCAATATATATTCGTAATATCACAACAACAACTCACTGTAACATATAATAGTTACCAGCTGTGATTCAGCAACACATTGCTCAAGCTCATCACTAAGGACAAGCACGTAACTCATGAAACATTACTGCTGACTATGAGTAACGTATTGCTTAAGTTCATCATCAAAATAAGGTTAACAGACTTTGAAAGAAAATGTGGTCGCCAATAAAAGTAAATAAAGAACAAACAAGGATTCACTAAGTACAAAAGAAGAAACTCACAGCCATCGTACAACAACACTTGAGACGAACAGATAGGTTGACAATCAAGCAGCCCTTCGGGGTTATAGATTGATTGTCGTGTGCTTACAATTGATCAGGGCTGACTTATTTATAGTCACTAACTAATAATTGTCGATCGACGCACACTTAACACATGCTAATTATCCTAAAACTAACTAATCGATCGAGTATCGAAACTATATCGTCGACCAATTCCTATTGAAGCATCGATCTTTGTCTTGAAGTTCACTTCGACGCTGCTTCAGCCTTCATCGTCGACGCTGCTCCAGCTTTCATCGACACAGCTTCAGCCTTCATCGTCGATGCTGCTCCAGCCTTCATCGATGCTGCTTCAACCTTTACCGTCGACGCTACTTCTACGCCAGTCGTCGATGGAGCTGCTTCTACGCCAGCCGTCGATGGAGCTGCTTCTACGCCAGCCGTCGATGCAGCTGCTTCTACGCCAGCCGTCGATGCAGCTACTTCTACGCCAGCCGTCGATGCAGCTGCTTCTACGCCAGCCGTCGATGGTGCAGCTTCTACGATGGTGTAGCTTCTACGACAACCGTCGATGGTGCAGCTTCTACGCCAGCCGTAAATGGAGCAGCTTCTACGCAGTCATCGATGGTGCAGCTTCTACGCCAGTCATTGATGGACCTGCTTCTACGCCAGCCGTAAATGCTGTCGAGGATGTCCATCGATGAACTATGGAGATCTTCATCATCGATGGTATTTCTCTCTAGGCTTGCCATTACACATGGTCTCGTCGATGTAAAAAATATTAGACAGGAAAATTTTGAAATTAGTCGAAAATGTCAAACTCTTAAAAATTGCATTTAGAAGATGAATTTTGACTTAGAAGAAATTAAAGATAATAGAACTCATCTTTATTAACCGATAACATACCATTACTTAGTCCCAAGGATGCGAAGTGTTAGAAGGTTAGTATGGGTTCGCTTGTGACCCCAAGTTGTTTGTTTCACTAATTTTTATTGTCTTTTTTCCTTCTAATTAGGGGAGAGCAAAAATTTTGATACACCGATTCCAATCCCGAAATTTTAAAATTTCGGGATTTCGGGATCGGTATTCAATTATTTGGTATTAGAATTATTAAGAATTTGGACTGGAAGTAAGAATTTATTAAAACGATAATCGGGATTGGGAGCGGGAATTAAAAAAAAATCGGTATTTACTGAATTACCGAATTTTTGTTTGGACCGACAAAAAATTGGGCCCCCGTTTAACAATAAGATTGGAGACCCATAGGTCTGTCTCTCTTCTCTGCCCCGTCTCTCTTCTCTTTCACTTTGCTGTAGTACGCCCAAACTAGGTTCCCGAGAACTAACCTTGGCTGGGTTCTTGCCGTCTCCATAGGTTAGCTTGTCTATTTGGTTTTTGTCTAGCGGTTGATATTGGGATTGAGATTTGGTGATTGAGATCTTTTTTATGATTTTGCTTCTAGTTGAGTTGGGGTTTGTGTTGGATTGGGTTGACTTAGACCCGGAAGCTGCTTCCTCCTCTTCCCCTACCCGAGAACTAACATGACAAGGTTTTTTCTATTTTCTTTTAAGGTTGTCTTCATGGTTTCCTTTGCTACTTTGACATATTGGGTTTCTCTCGCTCTTGAAGGTCGTGTATTAGTTGTGTTCTTTGGGTCTGTTTTTTGTATTTGGCTTGTGGGAATTATTGTCACTTCTCAAAGGTTGCTACTCATAGCAATTTGGTTCATGGTACCACCATGATGGGTCAGCTTCCTTTTATTCATAGAGGGCTGCATAGGGTTCAACGTACTAGGGGTGTTCAATCTGTTAGGATAAACATGTGTGAACACCACGAAATCTGCTAGGATGAATTTTGATTAAACCATGGGTGTTCAATATGTGTAGCTTTTCGTTTTTCTTTTTTATTTTCTTTGTTTATTGGCTCTGTTGATTTTTTTTTTCCAGTAACTCACAAATGACGGGAGATGAAAGAATCCCATCGATTCCGCCAATACCGCCATCAAGTCAATCGGATTCAACAACAACATCTAGTTAAAAAAAGAAAGCAAATGGCCCCACGATCAGCCTTTTGGGGTGATTATGAGAGGTTTCAAACTCAAGATGGTGCCATGATGGCTAGATGTAAGTTTTGCAAAGCGGAATTGCGAGCTGATACATCAAAAAATGGAACTTCTGGGCTGAAAAGTTATAGTAAAGCGTACAAAGAAAGGATTCAACAAGCTAATACATCTCAAAGTATTCTTGCATTCAAAACCAGCGGGCGAACTTAGTGGAAACACTATAATTAATCTCAGATGCGATCCCGAAACAATCCGAAAGTCTTTAGTTAAGTTGATTATAACAGCTGAATTGCCATTCAGATTCATCTCTCTCCCTGGGTTTATTGAATTTATGTCCATCATGTGTCCAAAATTTAAAGTACCTTCAAAATGGACAATTCAACGTGATTGTATTGATATTTTCATCGGTGAAAAAGAGAAGTTGAGAAGGTATTTCATAAACTCAAAGCAAAGAGTTTGTTTGACAATTGATACATGGACTTCCTTAGCGCAAATTGATAACTACATGTGTTTGACTGCGCATTTCATTGATGAGAATTGGGTTTTACATAAACGGGTCATAAGTTTCAGTAAAGTTTCTTCCCATAGGGGAAAGGATATTTGACTTGTTATTGACAAATGCTTGCGAGATTGGGGATTGGAGAATATTTTTACTATAAGGTGGGCAATGCCAGTTCAAATGATGTTGTTTTCCGCTTTCTGAAAGATAAATATTGCAACAAGGTTGGAAGTGTTATCAAGTGTGATTTAATTCATGTGAGGTGTGTTGCTCATATCATCAACTTGATTGTCAGGATGGGTTAAGACTGATTTCTGATTCCGTGAAACGAGTTAGGGAGATTGTGAATTACATTAGAGGATCTTATCAAAGAAGAGCAAAGTTCAAAGAATGTATTGAAGTAGAAAATATTGAAAACGTGAAGAAATGGAGATTATTAATTGGGATTCCTCTAATCCCTGACCTTTTTACTGGTGCAGAACAAAGTCGGAGGGATGATCTGGAATCCCTGGGTTATGTGCTAATGTAGTTCCTTCGAGGAAGGTAAGTCACGGAATAGACATTCTTACAAATTTCTTTTCCTTCCTTACCTTTGTTGGAGCTATCTAGTTAAGAAGTATTGATTCCTTTTTGTGGGTATCCCTCTTTCAGCCTTCCATGGCAGGGACTTAAAGGAGGTACTAAAAAGCAGAATGAGAATCCGGCGAAAGCCTTTGACAGCTGCCGCTGCCAAACTTCCGATCTGTTTCCATGACCTTTTTTGCATCCTTCTGTTGCCCTTGACCAGCAGATCCATGTTTCTCTTGATATCGAATCCGCTCGAGATTATAGTGTCCGATTCTCGAGAATAGCTGCTAACCCTGACTTTCGTCACAGGGAAGGAACGTAAACTGCATAGTATATATTTATTATGCGACGGTATAGTTCCACAGTTGCGACAGGCTACAGAATGGTTATCAACCACATTACTTTCTACAGGAAGGACAGAGACAAACATCCACACAATGTGGAGAGACGCACGGATTTATTCCATCCTCAAACTTATTTGTTTAGGCTTAGGCGGCGTTGAGCGGTGTGATCATCGGCAGAGGATCGAGTGTCTTTGCAGAACAAAGGAGCTGGGAAGTAGCAGCCGGACACGATGTTCATGAAGGTGAGTGGCGTCAGGCCGAGCATCTGGAACTTGTTCCGGATCATGCACATGCAAGACAGGTCGACCGACGCAAAAACCTTACAACATGCTGGAGAGACCGATACTTTTTTCTTCGCAACTTCAGGCATGCACATCGTGAGACCTCCTGCCTTGACACCACAGCCCTCGAACAGCGGATCGGAGGCGGCAAGGGTAGCGAGCAAGACCATCATCGCTGGAGCCATCCCAAGAGCAGCCGCTACAGTCACCCTCATCAAAGGACCCATCAAACGCCGCCTTCTTCCTTTCGTTAAGACAGTGAGAACCTAAGCCTGATTCTTCTGGATACCATTTCTTTATGTAGGTCGGCCTTCTTATAGCACCCTGTTTATGCCATAAGTCGACAAATAACTTCTTATTATTATTGATTAATTTTTTTTATTTCATTGTATATTACGTCCACATAATAATATATTTCTTAGTCTTACAAAAAAAAAAAAAGGCCGATAAACATCTTCCACCCCCCCGATTTCCCCTTTCCTTTGTCTTCCCCTTCTATTTCACCGTTGACATTTCTCTTACACGATACGATAATATGAAGCTGAAAAAAAAATACCTTGTGTTAAAAAAATAAAATTCAGAATAAAAAAACAATATTACGTGTTCTTTAAATGATTAATTGAGGAACGAATCGAAGTTGTATAGCGAGTCATAACAAATAATAATAATAATAACAAAATGTAAATTAACCTCTCCAATTTGCAGAATTGGGAAGAGTAGAAAGTCGAAAACTCTGTCCTCGGAGATAAATTCTTCACGGAACAAAACGCACCGCACCATCCAAACTCTTAGGCCCTCCTGGTTTGCTCCATTCGTGGCCGACGGACACGACCTAGGGAAACCCGGGACGACGGAGCGATGGACCTCGAGGTCATGGTGCGGGACAACAGATAATAATATCATTAGAACACAGCAACAAGATGGCCGGGATAAGTGATAAGATGCAGATTCCAAAGAACTTCTCATGGGGAATTCCGAATCCGAACAAGGAAAGAAACTCTTTTCTCTCACGGCTGTCCCTTCGATTTCCACGTACACATGTTCAATTATGATCCCGTTAAAAAAAATACTACAAAACTCATAAAATCATTATTCAAGTTTCAAAACTCATTAAAATTTTATCAATATTTGATATCATGAAATACGCTTATATAACTTTGTTGGCGCACACGGAAGCCCTCGATCGTCGATCGAAAGTTAACGAAAAATAAGGAGACAAATAATTTACGTGGTTCGGTCAATCGACCTACGTCCACCGGCGGAAAAGAAGATTTTACTATATTCAATGGAGTACAAACTTTAAGTTGAGAAACTCTTTAACCCCCTAGACCTACCCGAATACAAGATCCCGCTTTCCCGATGAGAAATAACCCCGAAGTGTTTCCTGTGTTTCCCCAACACATACCATTTCTTTACCGCCGTACTCTTTGCACTCCCGTATCCCTCAGGATTTGCTCTTTCTCGTCTTGTCATTCGTTTCGTATACCGATACCTATTTATAGAATAGATGGCCCCACATATATCGGAAATCTGGCAGGTAAATATATTCGTGATATAATCAAATATTATCCAATATATCTCCCCCAAGAGATATATTCTCTTACCTTCCGTATATTTCAGGAGCGAATCAAATATACTCCAAATCGCAATATAATCGACTTCGGACCAAAAATCCTAACAAACTCCACCTTGGATCAAAGTCCATAGAACGTTTGAGGAATTATCACTCCATGTACCAGTCTCCCCCCAAGACTAACTGTGAATATCTCCCTTCTTCTCCTCCAGGCTCCGACGAGCCTAGTCAACGGAACATCCAAGCCCATCCATAACGGACTTGATTACCCACATCTTCTTGCTTCTCCGCGCTCGTGACCTATTACCCCGTTTTTCTGATGACTGATTACTCCTCTTGAAAGGTTCATGACGCCTTCCAGAAGACTCAACAGTGGTAATAGCAACGACACCTTTCATAACATACAAGCCCTTCAATCGAATCCCAGTCATCCACAACAGCCTTCCTCGGCGAACATTGAGGGCTCCACCTGAAGCATAAAATTCGTACCCTTTGGCTTCTAAATCACTCACGGAAATAATATTTTTCGTGATGTCAGGCACATGTCGGACACCTGCCAACTCTCTCACAGCTCCATCCTTCATTCTGAGTCGAACCGTTCTCGCACCTGCAACCTTACACTTGTGACCATTGCCCAAGCGTACCTCTCCACCTACAGTGGAACAATATGCGGTAAACATCGCCCTATGAGGACTCATGTGGAAAGTACTCCCTGAGTCGAGAATCCAATCCTCGTCCGATGGTCTCTTCGACTCGATTTCAACAGTTTACTCTTCGCTAGCCATGAGTACATCTCCGTCTCTGGCATCATTGTCGCTGGTATACAAAAAAAGGGAGGGGCATGTTGCTGCCATTTTCACGCAATTTTAAGTCACCAAAGTAATGTCTAAACCTAATGATTCGCGGGAAAGATAAAGGATCTAGGAACAAGAAAATCCTCTTTTTTTATTGTTTCGACAACTATATTAAGAACGATGGGTCAAAATCGAGTTGGTTTTGTTTTAATGGGGACAAAAAAAGATGGATTAGAGACTACTCAAAAAATGAATAGGCTTTTCTGATTTTCGTTTGAGCTATTTCATAGTTATCCAACTTGAGTTATGAGAAGAAAAATGTGTGTTTTTTTTTTTTTGAAATCTTGATTTTATGATCTTTATCAATTTGAAGATAAACAAGGTCTTTTTTATCCATTTTCTCAACTATTGGATAATTATTCACTTGATTTTTAGTATTTGTATTATTATTCAAGTTGATATTGGTATCGAGAGCGATCGAGGAATTAATATCCCCTTTTTTTCTAAAGCAAAAAAATCGAGAATTTTTCAATCAAAATATTTTTGATCTGGAAATTTAGTCAGATCCATATTTTTGTTTTGTCCGCAATAATTATCTATATAATTATTTATAGGGATAATCCATTCTGACATATCAACTATGGCACTTTTCTTTATGTTGTAGTAATGAGAATTGCTCGGGAGACAGAAATACCCACATTAATTATAGGTCTAATTCCAACATTGAATAGATCGGCTGATAAAAATATTTGTCCGTCGGTAATGAAAATCACATTAATAGGAATATAACCCGAAACTTCTCATGATTGGGTCTCAACTATTGGTAAAGCAGTCACACTTCCTTCACCAAAACGAGAACTTAATTTAGTGGCTCTTTCCAAAAGGCGTGAATGCAAATAAAAAACATCTCCTCGATAAGCTTCGCGACCAGGGAGCCTTCGTAATAGAAGAGACATTTGGCGATAAGCCTGTGCTAGTTTAGAGAGATCATCATAAATGATTAAAGTATGGCGTTTACGGTACATAAAATATTCAGCCAGGGCGGCTCCTGTATAAGGAGCAAGATATTGTAACGTAGCTGGTGAATCCGCCGTTTCAGCTACCACAATAGTATATTCCATAGTTCCCCTCGTTTAACAATTATTGAACTAATTCATTTGTCGTAACCGACATTTTCGAACCAAATAGATCTAATTGATCTCTTTAAAACATGATGAGCAAGTGTATAAATATACTCCTGAAAAAAGAGTGGGTATAGGAAGTTGTGTTGAGTAATAACTTTTTAATAAAATACTCAATATCAATACCATCTTTTTTTTATTATTATGAAAACAAAATCAGAGATTAGCTGACTGTCTTAATAATGAAGGCCATTTGATCTCTATGAATTTTCTTTCTGTTACTTCGAAAGTAGCTGCTTTAGCTTTAGCCACTCGAATTTTCGATATTCCTTTTTATTTCTCATCAAATTCACAAGAACATTCTGTAGCCTTAATAAGAGGGGGAAGGGTTAAGGATTTACCCGGCGTGAGATATCACATTGTTCGAGGAACCCTAGATGCTGCACTTTTTTGAAATGAAAGAGAAACCCCCAAGGCAAAAATACTATAGATATAACAGCAGGAAAAGGGAGAAATGCTTTCTTTTTTTTTCCATTTTTTCATTTTTGTGAACTCGGGTCATTCTTCGAATCTATCCGCTGCAATCTACTTACTGTTTTTATTAAACATAAGTTCTATTCTAAGGCATCGAACCCCGGAATCCATCTTTTTTTTTTCCTTTCCGATTATCAATGTAGAATAAATATGTCTATGTTGGGGGTAATGGAAGATATAATGTAATGACATCTAAAAACGTCTAATTGAGATGTTAATAAATATACCGAGTTGCATAAAAAAAATGATTTTTGGATCATAATTTTTTTTATATTGTCAATATAACAGAAGAGTCTGATTAGAATCGAAAGGTCTTTTTCCCTCGGTCATATAATTTCAAAAGATCTTTTGATTCACGATTTTTTTCCCAACTGGATATTCGGGAATAAAAAACACATTAATTTTTTCATTTAAAAAACAATGAAAATTGGTTATTTTATTAACTTTTTTTTATCTAGAATTTAGACGAACTTCTTTTTTTTTCGACAACCGAAATGGAAACCGAGCATTTCATGGATCGAATTGATTATAGAAACATCAGTTTAGTTAGTCGATTTACTAGTGAACAAGGAAAAATATTATCCAGACGGGTGAATAGATTGACCTTAAAACAACAACTATTAATTACTATTGCTATAAAACAAGCTCGGATTTTATCTTTATTACCCTTTCTTAATAATGATAGACAATTTGAAAGAAGTGAATCGACTCGGGATTCCCGATTGTTCCATTTCCTGATGTTAGCAATGTATAGTGGTCAAATAGGATAATTTTCTTCTCACGAACTTTTACTTTTTTTTCTCATGTAGGAGTTCGAATTAATTCCAGTTTATTTACTTCTACATAAGAAAATAACATACTAACATTTTCTGGTTATGAACTTAATCCGGAAAGCCCAAAGTCTCGTTAGTTAGCTCTCGGTCGTCCGGTTGACAAACAACGTCGATGAAGACGTGTAGGTGCACTATTGCACGGTGAAGATTGTAACTTTACATGAATTTTCCGTTTATCACTTAACGATGGAACTCTGCTTATTTCGTTTTTTGAGGATCGACGAATCAAATGATATTTTTGTTCTAGTTTTTTATCCAAAACTATTTGAGTTGGCTTCCTTTCTTACAATACTACAATTTTTCAGTTTTAAACTTTTTGATTTGACGAAATTTTCATCGACTGTAATAACGCCGAAGTTCGACCAACATAATACAACAGTTCTGTAATCGACCGAAAATACTGCTTCAATCGTCAGGACATAACTTTGACTAGGGACCTCCATTTAACTTGAAATTAACTGGGTTAGCTCCCTATTTGAGTTAGTTACAACTTTTATGATTTGGGATATTTCATTTGGAGTCATCTCTGTTGAGTTTTTACTTCTAGAAAGTCGACAGCATCTGTAGTAACTCCAGATTCGACAGCATAAGTCTCAACTTCGACCACTAGGCCTTGATCAACTTCGACCACCCTCCTTGGTCCACTTTGACCTGCCCAACTTCGATCAGTAGGCCTTGGTCAACTTCGACCACTTGGCCTTGGTCAACTTCGACCGCTCTCCTTCGACCACTCCAACATCGACTTAGCAATCGAGGGGTCGATTAGAACGGTCAGATTTGCATCTTATGATGACTTATGATGTCTCTTTAGACTTCATATTTTCCTTTACCATCCATTTCCGTTGTTTTACATGAAAAACATGGCGGAGCTGCGCAGATGGACCAAAAACGACCAAGGTTCAATTCCACCTTCTCGCACGATTTTTCAAGGGCGCGTGTATCGAACCGCGTCGAATGATCGACATCATCAAGCTCACAACGCCGTGTAAGCATCGCTCTTACTCAATTAAGTTCTAATCATTCAATTCGATTTAAATTAGGACTTTCTTACCACCTTCTTGTCTGGTTTACATGAACATCGATCGAGGGGTGCGAAAATCCGACAAGATGGATGTCAAAGACTCCGAGTTTTCGAAGATTACTCGAAGGCGCGTGTATCAAACCACATGGATCTTTCCGCATGTGTAAAAACCGCGATGTCAAGACGATAAAGCGGCACCAACCGTCATCTAAGGTACAAAAGGGAGGTGCGGACCTCCCCAAAACATTTTCAAATCCACTTGTAACGAGCTGCGGTCCCAAGTGTATAGGCCCGTAATCATCACCCCTTCCCTGTCCCTTTGATATAAATAATTGGATGTGGATGAGTGTGCTATAGGCCTATTAGGATTACTGTCGCATGCTTGATGGTTTTCTAATCAAATAAACATAAGTTCGGGTCCAAAGCCCGAATCGGGTCGAACGCCCGCAAAACATTGATACGAGTTCGGCCCAACTCCTGGATCGAGTCCAATGCCCGTTAAACAAAAGGAAAATCTTTTGGAGCAAACGCCACCTCCTTTTTCGCATGTTAGAATGTAAGAGTTAGTAAATAGGAATCCCTGAATCATACTCTGGTTTTTTCGACTTAAACCAGTTTTCAAACTTAAGTCGGTGGCGACTCCGTATAGTTTACCTAGGTTAAACAACAACCCTTTTTACGGAGCCATTTTGGATGGGTAATGGCGACACGAGCCACACCCCGAGTCCTCCCAAAAGCTCCCAAATGAGGCCTCTTCGCCTGTCACCTCCAAGGAGGGCAAAATGCCCCACAGGTCCATTCAGGAACCACGGGAGGGCCTAACCCAAGTCCCTTCCACAGCGTCCGATGCTCGAGTCGCAATGTCCCGGATCCTCAGGTTGGGCCTTGGGGGAGCGGGCCCGGATCCTCAGGTTGTCCGAACCGCCACGCGCGTGCTTGGTCGGAGGGCGCTCGTATAGTGCTTTTCACTTATGTTGTTGTAAGTTTTTTGAACGATTGGTATCTTATATATATACACATAAATTGCATATTATGATTGTTGGCTATATATACATATTTCGAAAAGTGGTTTCGTCATGCGCTCATTTTTTATTATTTTTAAATATGGTTTTTTTATTAGTTATACACAGAATAATAGAAGAAATCGCTTGATAATAAAGCACATCCGTGATATTTACACATTTAACAATTTAAATAAGTTCACATATATAAAATTAAATTAAAACATTTTTTACCTTTAATAAATTGACATTTGTTATAATTTTATTTTAATTATTTTATAAGTGTTATAAAATTAAAAACAACTAAAATATTTTTTCAAATCTTTTTGTTGAATAATTTTTTGAATGTTCTACCAGACACGTTTTCTATTCTAAAAATTTAAAAAGCAAAAACTTTGGAAACGTTTTGTTTTCAAAGAAACGGAAAGAGTTGAAAATTATCTTCAACCAAACGTGTCCTTATCTTCTCAAGGAGGTTTGCTTAAATACCTTTATTGGAGAAGGCTTCGCATAATACTTCTCCCCAAGTTGCTCAATATCTATTCGTTCAACCTTTGTTGGTGCGGCTATACGAGAATCTGTTGTGACCACACATAATGAGAACATCTTTTTAAATATTTCCTAGAAATTTATGAGGTATTGGGAGGCTTATCCTAACTATAAAAAGGCCCTGAACGTTAGAGTGCAGTGAGAGTCGCCGAAGGAGAGCCATCGAGAGAAGGGATTTTAGTTTTCTTAGTTTTTGTTTAGGATGATTTTTAGTTTTATTTTCTGTTTTCGTTTAAACTCGTGATGATCCAAGCTTTCAGTCTACGATTATGACATAACCCGATATGTAGCTCAATTACTAACTCTCTTTTATTTAATGCGTTTAAGACTTTGTTTATTTATTTTATCCTGTGATGAAAGCGTGTGATTGTCTGATCAACAATTCATATTGATTTCTTAATCTATCTAAACTTGGGAGGAGAATTTTATGTTTAGAAGGAGACAAAATAGCCTAAGCTAACATCGAAAAATCGAGTTAATTTAAAATCGAGGAATCGAGTTAATTTAACGAGTACTATAAGAACATATGCACTTGGCTTAGGTAAGCCAAATTAAGAATGGAACTTAATGAACTTAATTCAACCATTAATTCTCATAGGAATATAGATGTTTTTTTTGGATTATGTATTTAGTTTGTGTAGGTTGGAAGATGCATTAGTGGCTGAGAATTTTATATTAGTAAACAAATGACAAAGGGGTTGAGCCATCTAGTAAAATATCGAGGGCGAGTCTCCCATCTAAAATGCACGAATTTGGAAATCACAGGGCGCGATCGAGTCTCCCATCGTGAGCTTGCGCCTACGCCATTTCTTATGATCGACTAAAACAGGCATACAACCTCTGTGAATACCTTATTTATTTTCAATTGTTTAACGAGTTTATAATTAGAGCTTTCTGAACACGTATCAGTGTTACTTGCGAGAGTTCAAGGAATCGACGTGATGGACTAATAATCAATCATGACGCTATCAACCAGCCTCAACACACCCAAGAAGGAGTCCTTAAAGACGATGATACGCATTGGATCGCAATTGAAATGATTTACCATATCAACCCCAATCGACGAAACCGTCGATGATAAGCCATCCCAGCGGGCTATAGATACTTAGTGAAGCGCATGCTTATCGACTTTTCCATGTATTGTTATATTGTTTTACTGGCACAATATGATTGCCCTTCGATTTATTTTTGTTTTTCCTATCTACTTTATTTTGTGTTTTTGTGATTGTCATTGGGAGGATTGCTGCTTTTATCACTTTACATGATTTCGGGCCAAAATGGAACAAACCTCATAATACGAAACTGTTTTTGATGATAGTCGCCACTAGGCATGTGAATACTTATGAATCGAAATCTCATAACATGAACTAGTTTTTCCAACTTAGACTATTGTTTTAAAAATAAGTTAGTGGAGACCCCTTTAAAATTTTTCAAGATAAAATTAAACATGTTTTCGACGTATAGCGCCATTTTTCGGATGATGAGCGCATGGGCCTTGTCTGGTTCCTCTCGTTCCTTTCTCCGCTTTTCACGTAAGCTCGATTAGGAAGGACGAAGGTATTGGCAAAGCCAGAAAAGATAACAAAAGGGGAGCCAACTTAAATTAGATGAAATTTAAGGGGTAAATTGTAAATTAATAAAGAAAAAAAAAAAAAGAGGAATATGGCCCCTTGGGTTGGGTCCCCGCTCTAGCCACTGTACGGAGGGATCAACTCTGCTGCACTCCATAGCCTCTCAGCGCTCGAACCGAGTGATCGACCGGACAATAACAGAGTCCGAGCTCGGAACCCCGCTGCGATTACGACGCAAGTACACCAAAAAAAATTAATGAACGGCTCTGTTTGATTGGAAAGGAAGGCGGAAGACAAGACAAGAAAAGAATTTGATGCTAAAAATCACAAGTGCCCCAAGCAACGAGTTGGTTGGGAAAAAGGACAACCTCCGAGAAAAGAAAAAATATATATATAATATGAGGAGGACAACTAACAAAAGACAAAGCCAAGACTGCCACCTCCAAAAGGACAATCCCCCCAACCCAAACCACATATGTTGCCCAATAATAATAATAATAATAAAAAGAAGACACTGCTCGTGGATGGATGAATGGAAAATTCCCATCTTTGTACCTGGAGCATATTCACCACTCTCTCCTCCATTCACATGGGATAAAAAAATGTATTTATTATTATTATTATTATTATTATTATTATTATTAGATAGACCACAACACACAGGCTGTCCAATATTTTTGTTGCTTTCCTGTCCTTTCTTTGCAAACTCTTTTTAGAGATTGAGATGATTCTTCTAACAATCACATGCCATTCCATTCACTAGTTTCTTTCTTCCTTTTTCTCTTCCTAAAGAGATAATGTCTTCATTGCAAGACTTGCTCGCTGACGAAGGGTTCCGTCCCCGCACCAAGTCCTCCAAATCCGTCACCTCCCGACGAGGCTCCAACCCCGTCGTCTTGCCTATATACTTGTGCCGTGACGGGATGAGCCCCGTCTGCTCCGTCGAGAAGCCCCCCAGGCCTCACCGCAGGAGAGGCTCTTCCGTTCTCTCTTCCTCCGAGAGAGCCAGCTTTGCCTCCCGGAGGTCCAATTACGATTTTTCCGCCTTGTCGGCTGGGAAAGACGAGGAACCTTCCGATGGAGCGACTAATGCGGTCTTGGCTATCCTTGGGGGATACGTCGGTCGCTACATCAAGGACGAGAGTTTCCGGGATTCGATCCGCGAGAAGTATGAGGCCTGCGTGGCTGGGAAGAAAGCGGGGTCCTTGGACGACGAGGCATTTGAGAGGCTGGAAGAGGGGATTGATGGCATTGAGAAGTTGGTCCGAAACTTGGGAGGGAGGACTCCAGGAGAGACGGCAAAGTTGCTGCGTTTTTGCACGAGACAGTTGAGCTTTGTCGCTTCTCTGGCCTCGGACGTTTCGCATGCCACAGGCACAACCTGCGGGGTGCCCAACTCGTACCTGTCCGCGTGTGCTTGGCTGTACTTGTCCATAGCGTGTAGAATCGAGAGGAGCACTTCGACGTCGGCTCAGCACTTGCTGCAAGTTTTCTGCGACTCGCCCTTCCTGGCAAGAACTCGGTTGCTTCCCGACTTGTGGGAACATCTTTTCCTTCCGCACCTCCTTCACTTAAGGATTTGGTACAACAACGAACTCGAGTCCGTTTCAACCTCCAAGAACTTCGAGAGCGATAGCATCCTGAAATCATTGAGCAAGTTATACAATGAGAAGATGGATATAGGCACTGCCCGATTTGCCATTTATTACAAGCAGCGGCTTAAGGTTGGGGCCAATGCCACATCGGTTCCTGTTGCTTTGACGTTGAAGCATAGCCACGGGGAACTCTCAAGGAGAAAGTCTTTGGAACACAGAAGGGTATCGATGGATTTGACTTCGGGTCGAAGATTGCAGAGGAGAAATTCGATGGATTCGTGGGCGCCCAATGTAACAATCGATAAGAACCCGTAAGTGTGCAAACTATTTAGCTCGTTCTGGTCCGAGTAGTTTGATATTCGAAAACGGGGAAGTCTGCGAGTTTAATGATTGCTTTCTTTGTTCCGAAAGATATCGAGCTGCTGCTCCTGAAGCTGAACAGGAGAGGCGAATGCGATCTTTGGACTTTAATCTCGGAGAACATGAACGGATCAGAAAAGGAGGCTCTGTTAACAACAGAGCGGTCGGTGAATCTCGTTTTAGTTCCACCGACAATCACGTACGATGCTTTTGCCGCTTCGGACTTCATTTGCGAGTTAATGGTGTCTCAAAAGTGACTTTTCCTTCTTTGTAGAAATGGAAATTCCGAAGAGAACAACGAGAGCTTTGCACAAATGGTCCCGTTGAACAACAATCGATGTCGCGGCAATCCAGTTACGTCCCCCTTCTCAGTTGCCCGAGTGAGACGACAACATGCTCTACCAGCCGGGGTCATATAACTGGGAACAACCAAATGGAATGCACCATGGCTGTTGATTATCCTCCAGATGGCGTACGAAGGGCCATATCCACGATATGTTCTTCGGATATCCTCGGTGAGTGTGAAGCTGCTATCCACACAATCACAAAAGCCTGGTTGGGCTTGCTGAATGGCGATCAAGGCATTGAACCTCTGGTATCAGAACCTTCTTTCGTCAAGGGCACTCTCGAAATCTTATTCGCATCCAATGATGACGAAGTGCTGGAACTCGCGGTATTGCTTCTTGCAGAGATTGTTGTGAGGAATTCGGCAAACGGTCAAACGATTTTGAGCTTCGACCCTAAGTTGGATGTTTTCTTAAGGTTGTTACGGCGAACTAGCATATTCCTGAAAGCGGTCGTTCTCCTTTACATCCTAAAGCCACGAGCAAAGATGATGGCATCGACCGAGTGGGTTCCGCTGATTCTCCGAGTCCTGGAATTCGGTGACCACACACAGACCCTCTTTAAGTTCCGCTGCGTTCCGAGAATTGCGGCATTATATATCCTCAACCAACTCCTGTTGGGCTTCGATGAGGACAAGAACTTGGAAAATGCTCGAGAGTTGGTATCCCTTGGTGGCCTCACCATGCTGATGGAAACATTCCGATCGGCTACCAACCTTGACGAAAGGAAAGACATCATGACGTTCGTCATCTGTTGTATAAAAGCTGAAGGGATGTGCAGAAATTATGTTGCAGAGAATATCAGCCACGCATCAGTTCTCGAGCTCCTCATTCTTGAACTCCACCGGAGCTCAACATCCGCCCTAAGTTTGCTGACAGAATTGCTTTGTCTCAACAGGTAATTTTACCTCATCCTCCAAACCTGTTGCTCGTTCATACGATTCAAAATGCTCAGATTGTCTCATATTTCTTCGCAGGCGGTCAAAAATCGATGAATTATTAACCAAGACAAGGACCGGATGGGCAGGGCTTAGAACCGTAGACATCTTATTGATCTACCTTCAGAAATCTTCGTTGATGGAGAAACCGCTGGTCGCTGCAGTTTTACTACTCTACGACATCTTGGTAATCCCCGTCGACAATATTTCCCTGTAATCGATTCTGGAATATCTTCGATAAGGAACTGCAGTGTCTTGCAGGGGGACTACTCGTCCGAGAGCAGCTTCTATCGAGAAGAGGCCATCGATGCAATCATTACGGCCTTGGATTGTGAATCCAGCAGTCAAAGAGCTCAGGAGCAGTCGACTAGGTGCCTGTTGATATTAGGAGGGCAGTTTTCGGAAGACGGAAAGGCTGTGATCGAACAGTGGCTTCTGGAAAGATCGGGCTTTCCGGACAGTAGGGATGACACGATTCACGGAAGGGATCTGGTTATTGCCATCGATAAGCCTTTGGTGAGTTAAAAGTTTTCTTCACAATAACCGGTCTTCGACTTAACTGATTGACACGACTTGCAGAACCACAACGAGGCAAGATCATGGCGATGGCAAAGGAAGGTGGCACTCGTGTTGCTCAATGGTGGTCGCGGAAGCAGTTTCCTACATGCCGTTTCCAATTCCATGGAGAACGGGATCTCCACACTGTCTCGAGCGTGCCTCGTCACTGTTTCGTGGTTAACAAGCTTCATTCACATGGCAGACGACAAGCGTTTGCTGACGGATGCATGCTCAATCCTCGTTCGGCAGATGCTGAGGTCACTAAAATTTGACCGAGATTTGGAGGAAAGAGTCTTGGCGACGGCCGCGCTCCTTAATCTCGTAAAGAACTCAGGTACTCGAAAATCTGTCCTGCCTTTGGGTAAATCACACTGCTAGCGGGGAAACCAAACACAATCTTCTTATACTCGCTTTCAGGATGTTTCTCGATGGTGTATCCATTGAATGAAGACACAGCGAAACTGCTGCACAACCTCTCGCTGGTGACATGGACGGCCAAGGAGTTGTTGTCCATGGAAAACACAGCATCAAGGAAACGATAGCATCGGCTCTTCAGTTGTTGACAGAGAATTAGGAATTGTACAAAGCTTAGGAAATGTTCTTAATCAAACAACCATGAAAATGTGAACACATTGGATTCACCTGGTGAAACGGAAGTCGTCCTTGACCAGATTCGGGACTGCTTGCGACCAGGCTATGTTGGCGAATCCGGTCTCTTTACATGACAAGCCTATGCTGAAATGGGTGCGGATAAGAAAGGAAGGTCATTCATCAATACATCACTGGCGAGAGAATCGGCTCTGTTTGAATCCATACAATGTCATGATAATACAGATAACATACAATGATAAACTGCAACGGAGATGAAAAGATTACAGCAAGAAACACGAGAGAATCGAAGTTTATCCCTTTTACCGTTGGTAGTCAAAATGGGATTTTTCGAGAACAATTCATGGCCCTCCAAGTCAAAGAATTGCCTCATATTGTGGTAACTAATTTCATGTAGTCTCAGTTTCCGAATAAGACAGTAAGAATACGATACTTCCTCATTCTTTGTACTGAGTTTGAGCGTTTTGTAACCCATGCTGAATCATTGGCCTATGAGGCTAAGGAAGTGCTAAAAAGATAAAAATAGTTTACACTTCTACAAAATGAAGGTTGTGAACACCAGTCATTTATAGCGGTCAAAGCAAGAAACATTTGCATTGTGCTTGATTTTGCAATGGGGCTAAATGCCTCTTGATAGTTGAATCCCTCTCGCTAATCATCCCCTTTTCACTACTAACCGAGCCTTGTAGCATTCAACAGACCAATCGACATTCATCTTCAGCTTATAAACACATTTACAACCAACTGAATGCTTACCAAATGGAAGAATATGTTGATACCCTAAAAGTTATGGGCCTTTCTTCGATATCTACCTCTCTCCCTTTGCCAACTCGAAGGGGTAGAAGGGTCTGCCCTCGTCACTTAGGAGGGGCACTCTCGAAGGTCGAGTTCCACCTCATGCTCAGCTTTCATCCTAACCGTCTGCGCGACCACCATTTTGACATGAACTTGGATGTTGAATTCTCCCATCCACAACTCAAGGGGCTAAAGGGGCACCTTCAGCCTCTGGGACGGGGCACTCTCGATATCAAGCTTCACTTTTAGTCAAACCTCGATATCGGCTGATTGATTCATTGGAGTTGTTTGGAAAACAGTGTTTTTTTTTTATCACAGGAAGATTTTTGCGGAACTGTTACGACACAGCGAGGCGTTTCTGGAAATAAGGAATAAGAAACTTTGAAGAGGATATTTTGGCTAACTACATAGTCTTTTTCGTTTCTTGCGATAGAATACCTTCTTGGTCTTTCTCTTACACGCCTGCAACATTTGGAGATTGCTTCTGTTTTTATAGAGTCCTAGGAAAAATCTAGAGAAGGCATTTATGTGCCTTAATTCCTAGGTCATTAACTCCACCCCACTACTAAGGCCATTAACACCACTCCACTAATACACTTAATGAGATTGTAAATTAATATGACATTTAACACCCCCTCTTAATTTGTAATCTTTAGTAACTTCTTGAACAACTCAAGCTTCTCGAAATTCACGGCCTTTGTTAGAACATTAGCGGGCTGGTCCTGGGTATGAATAAACTCCATAACTATCTCCTTCTTCATCACCATTTCTCTGATAAAGTGGTGGCGTAATTAAATGTGCTTTGACCTTGCATGAAACACGGGGTTCTTTGTCATAGCAATAACTGACTAATTATCACATAATATTGTGTGAGCAACCTTCTACTGTAACTCCAACAATAACCTTCTTAATCATACTGCTTCACGAATTGATTCATTTGCTACAATGTATTCTGCTTCGGCTGTTGATAACGCCACAGTAGCTTACTTCTTCGAACTCCAGGAGATGGGTTTTGTTCCAAGGCAGAAAAGATATCCTGACGAACTTCTTCGATCATTAACACTTCATGCCCAATCACTATCAACATATCCCACAAGGTTGTTGTCTTCTTCTTTTGTGTACTTCAAACCAGCATTCTTTGTTCCATGAAAATAACGTAAGACACGCTTCGCTGCTGCAAAATGAGTCTTGGTGGGATTATTCATGAACCTTGACAATATACTTACACTTTGAAAGATCTCCCCTTGTGTGGGTTAGGTAGATCAACGAACCAACCAGACTTCTATAAATCTTCGAGTCAAACTTTTCAGCACCATCATCCTGTTACAGCTTCTCATTAAGAGCCATTGGAGTTGCTATAGCTTTGGCATTCTCCATGCGAAATTTCTTCAACATGTAGTAACGTACTTCTCTTGAGAAATAATGATCTCTCTTTTGCTCTGCTTTACCTGCAAACCTAGAAAATACTTCATTAATCCAAGATCTGTCATCCCGAATTCATCAATCATTGCCTTTTTGAACTTCTCCAGTAGCACCTTACTAGTGCTGGTATATATGAGATCATCCACATAGAGACAAGCTACTAGAAAGTTAGCATCACGCTTGTGCACATAGAGAGAAGGTTCTACGAAACTTCTTTCAAATCCATTCTTCTGCAAGTAGGAATCTATCCTGAAATTCCATGCTTTCGGTGCTTGTTTCAATCCATAGAGAGCTTTATGAAGTCGATACAATTTGTCTTCTTGCCCTTTAACAACGAACCCTTGCGGGTGTTGAGCATACACTTCCTCTTCTAGTACTCCATTAAGAAAGGCTGACTTCACATCAAGTTGGAATACTTCAAGCTCCATTTGTGCAGCAAGTACTAATACACTTCGAATAGTCTCCATTCTGGCTATAAGGGCGAACATCTCAATGAAATCAACTCCGGCTGTTATATCATACGAATGTAATTATCAACAAATAAGAGAAAGTATCTCCTGTTAACGATCGTTGGAGTTTGGGTTGGACCACAAATGTCAACATACACCAACCCAGGATGGGCTTTAGCTCTCCAAGAGGTATTTGAAAAAGGAAGACGATGTTGTTTCCCATCCACACATCCTTCACAGACGCATGTTGCTGTTGGCTGGATTTTTGAAAGACCTATGACCATATTCCTCTCTCTCAACAACGTTAAGCCCTTGTGATTCAAATGTCCATATCGCAGATGTCATAACTGAGCTTCATCAAAAACTTCACTCTTCAATGCAACATTTAAGAACGAATTCATCTTCATCATAAACAAGCTATTCGTTGTTATCTTCACTACAACGACCATCTTTTTATTTTTGTTAATGATCTCACATTTACCATCGGCAAAGGTAACCTTATAACATCTCTCATCATTTGTCCCACGCTCAAAAGATTCTGAGCATTGCCTAGAGAATAAAACACATCACTAATCCGCTTTTCTTCACCATTTGTTGCTCTTACAACAACGATTTCCTTTCCTGCAATCTTTATCTTTTTGTTGTCTCCAAGCTCTAACAACGAGTTGTAGCTGTTGTCGATCTCCACAAGGTTTTTCTTATTTCCTGTCACATGATATCCAAAAACCACACTTCATTTATATCTTGCATTGCATTGAAACAAGAATAGAATGCTTGCTTTGATTCTTCTTTTTTTGAAAAATTTACCGAATTTTGAGAAACATGTTGTTGTTGCGGCTGCTGCTGCTGCTTGTCTTTAAAATAATAATCTCGCTCTGAATAATTTGGAATCGACATCTCTTGCACCTGAAATAGAAATTCTTTGACTCATGTCCAGCTTTTCTACAAATATAGCGACTACCTTCTGAATTTCCAGATCTACTCCAGGAATTGTCTTCTCTACTGCGGAACTGGCTTGCTGTACACCTCTGCCTCTTCCTCGAGAACGGCCTCCACGTCCACGACCATAAAACTCTCTGCTGTTGTTGCCAATACGCCCCTTCTGCTCCGACTTCTTTTATGAAACATTTAACTTCATTTGAAAACTTATACAACGGGATTTGAGTACTTACTTTACTCTTCTTTCTTGGGCTTCAAGAGAACCCATTAGCTCATACACAGAAATTTCTCCCAGATTCTTCGTTTCTTCAATCACAACAACAATGTGCTCAAACTTCTGCGGTAGGCTTCTCAACACTTTCTCCACAACCTTCTTGTCGGGAACTTCATCACCACAATACTTGATTTGATTCATGATTTCTACAACTCTCGAGAAGAAATCTTTCACTGTTTTAGACTCCTTCATGGCCAAGTTGTCAAAATCCCTCCACAAGCCTTGAAGCTTGATGGAAATCACATTCTTTCGCCTTCTTGAAACCATAAAGCCTCGGATAAATCGTCTTACTCACGGATTGTTGCAAGATTCGCAACGCCATCACATTCTCCATCACATTTTCTTTTGTCTTTTTTTCTTGTATCCAACACCTTCTTCCTCACTTGACGAGTCATTGTCTTCTTCAAAGCCTTCATCAACGATTCTCCACAAATCTTGTGAGAGAAAGATAGTCTCTATTTGCGAACTCCAATAATCATAGTGCTCTCCATCAAAGATCGGAATTTGGTTGGGTGAGTAGTAAATGAACATGCTGCTGGAAGACGAAACCATGATCTTCTGCACTCTGATACCAAAATTTGTTGAGGCTGTTTGGAAAGCGGTGCTTTGCTGTATCACGGGAAGTGCTTGCGGAATTTCTATCACACAACGAAGTGTTTCTGGAAATAAGGAACAAAGAAATTTGGAGAGGATATTTTAGCTAACTGCAGAGCCTTTTTCTTTTCTTACGACCCGAATGCCTTCTTAGTCTTTCTCTTACATGCCTGCAACATTTGGAAATTGCTTCTCTTTTTATAGAGTCCTAGGAAAAAACTAGAGAAAGCATTTAATGTGCCTTAATTCCTAGGTCATTAACTCCAAACCACTACAAGGCCATTAACACCACTCCACTAATACACTTAATGAGATTGCAAATTAATATGACATTTAACACCCCCTCTTAATTTATAATCTTTAGTAATTTCTTTAACAACTCGGGCTTCTCGAAATTCACGGCCTTTGTTAGAACATTAACGGGCTGGTCCTGGGTATGAATAAACTACATAACTATCTCCTTCTTCATCACCATTTCTCTGATAAAGTGGTGGCATAATTCAATGTGCTTTGACCTTGCATGAAACACGGGGTTCTTCGTCATAGCAATGGCTGACTTATTATCACAGAATGTTGTTGTTGGATGTGCAACCTTCTGCTGTAACTCCAGCAGTAACCTTCTTAACCATACTGCTTCACAAATTGCTTCATTTGCTGCAATGTATTCTGCTTCAGCTTATGGTAACGCCACAGTAGCTTGCTTCTTCGAACTTCATGAGATGGGTTTTGTTCCAAGACAGAAAAGATATCCTGACATACTTCTTCGATCATCAACACTTCCTGCCATTCCAATATTTCGCATAAATGAGCGAGGTTTAGCGATTGGGCAATCCTTACGTATCAATTTTGCTTCATTAACTCTTGTTGCATGAGTGAACTTCTCAGTGAAATCAATTCTGGGCTATTGTGAGTAACCTTTTGCTTCGAGACGAGCTTTGTGCTTCTGTACATTTCCAACCTCATTGAACATTGTTTTGAATACCCATTTCAAACCAATTTCTTCTTTTCCTTTAGGAAGGTCTACTAGGAACCAAGTATCATTCTTCTCGATACTAAACATCTCTTCTTTCATTGCATTTCTTCAATTTTTTTCTTTTGTGGCCTCTTCAAAATTCTGCAGCTCAAACGTAGCAAGTGCGGAGTTAGCTTGCTCGTAAACTTCAGTTAATGAGTGATACCTTCTTGGTTGCATATCATCATCATAATATTCATTCTCTGAATTTACTCTTATGGAATTAGCTACTACTATATCAGTGAGATTTGAGGAAGGCACTACTGCTGGTGCTTCTGGATAAGAAAATGCTAGCTGAGTCTGGGAAGACTCGTTCACCCACTTCCACACTGTATTCTCATCGAAAATAACATCTCTTAAAATCACTAGAATGTTAGTCTTTGGGTCAAACAAACGATAACCTTTAGATTCTTTACTATAACCAATAAAGATTAGCTTCTCACTCTTCTCATCAAACTTCTCCTTCTACTTCGTCAAAAGAGTACGCTACACATCTAAATACCTTCAAGTGATCAACCACGGGTTTCCTCTTATGCCATGCCTCGTAAGGCGTCTTGTTCTGAACAGGTTTTGTCGGAGATCGATTGAGAATGTAAGTCGTTGTATTCACAACTTCGGCCCACAATGAATTCGGAAGACCCTTGCCTTTGAGCATACTTCGAGCCATCTCAATAATAGTGCTGCTCTTCCTCTCAGCAACGCCATTCTGAGGTGAATTGTAATGACCCGTATTTTTATAATTCGACTATGTATATATATCTAGTAAACGTGGTTAAAAGGGTAATGATAATGAGCATTCCCATGACAACAAGAGTAAATACACGTATAAGAATATAACTGTGTGGTGGCATTGGGTGGATCGGACCAAGGAAGAAGGAACCTTGGCCATGCGCCTCGCAAGTTCAAGATTAAAGCCATTGATCAAGTTTAGGCCATGTGAATGTCTCAAGCCTTGGTCCATGCTTTGGCTCATGAACAACATGAATAGTAAGCCCAATTGTTCTTAGCTTGCAATGGAAGGCACGGTAGGTAATTAAATGAGGATGGGACATAAAGTGGGATGAATAATGAAAACTCTAAAAAGATGAAACCCACTAGTGTCTCGGCAATTTTGGGGGGGAGACAATGACAGGAAGAAAGGGAATTTCACTTTTCTAAAATCTTCATCCTCTTGGATGGGGGAGAAAGGAAGAAGAGACTTCTTGAGCTTCGGATGAAGGGGAAGAAGGGACGGTTCCTACTCCCCTCTTGTCGTCTTTATTTTTTTTTTTAAATGGACATATATATTGCTGCCCTTTCATGTGTTGTTGTTTTGTTTGCATGTTTCGAGTACTGGTTTGGTCTCGCAAGGGGAGCGATGGTCGGATCCCTTGGAGATGGCATGATGGGACGCCCGACCTTTGAGGAGAAAGGGATGACCGAACCTTGGAATGTTAGGCAAGGGACCCCTGACCCTTAAATGGAACGATGGTACGTGTGCTTGGATGGTTGATCGTGTGGGTGTGATTGCGTTGAGGGAAACTTGGCCGGCATGGACGTGCAAAGGACGGCCTAATAAGGCTGCGAATATAAGAAAAATGAATGACGAAGGGGAGTCGGCCCTTGGAAGAAGGATACTCCGAGCAGAACGCGTAAACGCGCGAGCACTTTGTTTTGTGCTCGTACGTAAGCTATGATTGAACGAAAGGGGGCTGTGAACGAGTGATCTGGTTGACTTGTGTTTAGGGTTGACTTATGCCCTTCGTGTGAAAGGGAGCATGGAAAGTCTGGGATAAGATTGGTCAAATGGTGGGATGGAATGACCGGATGACAAAGGCAAATGAAAGGAAACTCGGAAAGAAGGCTATCGCCTAAGGGGCTACCTCATGAGATTTATGAATGGGGGGTCCGGATGGGGAATTTTCGCCCCCGGAATGGGATTATCATGAGCCAATATGGTTTGGAAACCAAGGGCTGGAAGTTATTCCAGAGATAAAGCACGGAGGGAGATTCGAATGATAGAATCTGTTCCGAAATCCGTGGTGATAAGCCTTCAAGGCTGGATATTAGGCTGGAATATTGGCCGGAGTAAAGCACGAAAAAAGTGAAATTTGTGGGCAATATGATTGGATGGAAATAGTCCGTGATCGCAGTGGATGGTTGAGAAGGGATTCACGAGGCGGAAGTGCCTTTACAAAAAGCAAGAAGGTGCTATAAATGAGTGTACGTCGGATATTAGTTTATGCGTGTGAGGTGTATTCCTCGCATGGTCGTAAGCCCGACGGTGTGTGTCGGATCCGTGAGACAAAGTTGGTCTAAGCTCTGTGTGAATGGATAGTCAAGGATACAAACGTATTCGGGTATCCGTACTTAGTTTGTCGGCTAATCCTCCTTTGTGTTTTACAGGTGTTAGAGGCTTTCGTATGTGATGTTGTTCAACTGATTAGGATAACGAAATTAAGATTTGTAAGATTAGTTTGGTGAACAACAATGTAAGCTTTTGTTCAATTAATAAAAGTGGAACATAATTTTCTTAAATAAGAAACTTGGGAACCTTTCAAGTGGTATCAGAGCTTAGGTTGAGCTTGGAGTGATAAGGACGAAGTGTTGAAAGAAAATAGTTGGTTTTCGTGTTAAAATGAGGGTTCAGTTACGCGTGCATGTATAGGATGCATTAGAAAGAGCTTTTAGTGAATATTGGTGAACTTGTTGCTTCAAACGAGTAAATCGAAATGTGGTTTATTTTTTCCAAATTGAGTATCGGTGGTTGTATGTGGATATGGGAAGGGAAATGGCGTATTGTGGACGCCAAGGCCGGATGGGCCGCAAGTTAGTGATGTAAAAGAGAGGTGCAAACGCCTTAAGGTGTGGCGCGCATGGAAACGGTCAACGGGAGCGGTGGCTACCTTGTACCTAGGCACAGATGGCTGAAATTGTGAATCTAGAATGGAAATTGAGCGAGATGAATGGAAGAGGATCAAGATAAACACATTTGTAAGACGCTACATGTTAAAGGGGGCACAAGTATGTCCCGAATATGAATCCATAAGGACGATTTTGGTATAAACGAATGTGTGGGAACGGAATGCCGAGTAAGAGTACTTGAGTATTCTTACGGATGCAAGGAGTTGAAAGAAGGTTGAATGTGCCTTAATTCCCAAGTGCCTTGGACCACTATACGTGTGGTTGAACTTGGACTGGAACTTGAATTGTGAGCGAGGGTAATCCCGTTATAATCATTCTCAGGGTTGGTTGGTAAGTGATAGTCCTCAAGGGAGAGGTAGTTAGCATGTGCATAGTTGCGCTTGATGAATTGATGCCATGAGCTTGTTGTTGGGTGAGAATTGTAAGCGAGCAACGCGTTGAGACTTTGTATGATATCGAATTATTAAAAGAATGATGTGGACAAAAAACAAATTGGGTATGTACGATACGGTGGGAATGGTCGACAAATTGTGAAACAGGTATGTCCGAGGAAAATATAGGCTCGAACGACCTCGTGACACCCGTCGAATGCGATGAGACTTAAGTGGCGTTGTACGAGCATCGTCGCAAAGTCGGAAAGTTGATGGACTGGAGGAACGTCCCTAATGCTACGGAGGACTTAAGGACGACCGGAGATCACGAAGAGCAGTCTGGCGACAAACGTCCTCGGATTGGAAAGTGGTGTCGCAAGCCAAGAATCAGCATAAGACTCCCTCCACGATTAGGACCCTTTCCTGAGCCTTACCTAGAGGTAGTGGAACGCGGAAGGAACTGTGGGATAAGCACCATGGGGTCTCCTCCCTGTTAACGATGCGGAAGGAATCACAGGGGAAGTGCATGCCGAAAGCGACCAGTCGCCTGCCCTCAATGTGGATGGCTTGGACACATTCATTGGTACTGCTCGTGAGAATACCTCCGGACCAACGACTCCGGCTGAGTGGTCATGACAGAACTAGACATGACTGAGATGTGGTCATGCCATATTAGATCGGAATATTAAAAGAGAAGGAAGTTTTGACTTGAACCGTGGGACATACATCTTGAACGCACATAGACCACAAGGGTAGTGGAACGATGATGATGTTGTCGGCTAAACAAGTACGATAAATTTTGTAGAAGGATGATGAAATTTCTTTTGTGATGGTGATCGATTAAGTTAAGAGAGCATTTTGAATGTGTCGTATATTATTGGTATCTCACGACGCGAAGTAACTAATGCAAATCAAAAGGATGCATAATCTGATATTGATAAGGATAGTGGCTGATGCAAATTAAATTTTCCAGGCGTATACAAGGACGGAGAGGTAAGGTTAATAAAATCGGCTTCGCTTATGTAAAGGATGAATGGGGTATAATCAGGATCCTTACTCAATATAATAGGGGTTATAACCGAATAATATGTATTTTGTTTACGAACAAATAATAAATACAGTGATGAAGTGAATATGCCCGATAAAATGTTAACCTCCGTAGTGTGGGACTTCGAAGAACAACGATGAACCTGATCGTTAAGGAAAATTATACATTGAAGTATACAGAAGAAAGGGATTCGTAAGGTAGGACGTGGGACACATCTCAAGATTGGTATTGGCCTGGATAATTTGAAATAATTAGCTTTCGATGAACAAATGAGAATGAATAATTTCGTAGTAAGATTTGCTCGGAACGGTGCTTGAGTTCACGACGGAACTAAAGAGATATTTGCGTGATGACATAAGTATTACGATGAGAACACCTTGATATGGTTCGAATCGTAAGGACGATCGGAACGCTAAGGACTAAATGATATAAATCTAAAGTGCAATGTGTCCACTAAGTACTAATGGTGGGAAGCATCTGAAAGGAATGAATGCAACGGAACAAGATCGTCATGAGGAGCTAGTTAAGAACCATTAAGAGTACGAAAGAATTTATTCAAGTAAGAGACAAAGTTGAGTAGGGATTATGGAATATTTGCAATTGCAGATAAAGCGACACATATATATATAAGTTACCGGGCCATAAGCATGCGAGAGGTTTGGTTTTCTATAGATTCAGTACCCTGGTAGCCTTGTTTCCCCGCTAGTAAAGTTCTATTGATCATGTCCCCTCACCAGCAGTTGTACCTTGTCTTGGGGTGTCTTTGGCTTTACGAGAGAAAGACGGCCGGTAAGCTTGTTTTGGCCCAGAGCATGGATTCCCCATAACGAATAGGCTAGCTCTAACTCTACGGCGGGAGGTTGATTTCGTATCAAGAGTGTGTTTGGGAGGCCTAGAAGGACGGATTGGATTGAGAGGCGATGGTATATAATACACGTATATGACACATGAGGTAACTTCCTTATGAATGATTGATAGAGACAGTAATGTTAGAATAAGCAATTGAGGAAGCGTTACCTGAATTGATGATGCAATATTGATTCAGAACTACGTAAGACGTAGGTTGAACGAGGTAAGAAACATGGATGGAGTTCGAGCAAATGTGGTGACACTAAATGAAGGAATTGCGTTACTATATAAAGATGGAGAAGGGTGTTTGCTAGACATAGGTGTATTTGATTCGGATAAATATATGTGTGTTAGGACACGTGTATGAACATACTTGTGAGACGAGGCATAGAATAAGTGGCGAATTGGTAAGTGCTAAACAAGTGAGGCCACGCCATAGTGAACGAGCACGTCCTAGAACATTGCTACGGATCAATGTAACACGTGAATGTGCCGCTTTGGCTGACTTTCGAAGAGGAATCTTGGTTACATTCTTATTAACGGGAATTTTTATGTTTCCCCATTAAGCTACTTAAAAATTCAACTAACCATTTCATATCGCTCCAATTGTAATGCCAATTTATTTGATAATTTATCGTTGATGAATTACAGTGATAAAAAAAATGGGGCGGTTCCTGACCTATTAATAGAAAAATCAACACCCCACAGTGTATAAAATGAATTTTTGTAGTTGAATACAGACGTTGGAATGACTATGATAAACGACAAGCCAGTGCAATTTATAGAGAGTGTCATAAACATATAGAGGAGGTTTCACCCTCCCCAAAGGACGGAAGATCACGGATCATGACGGACTATAGAGCCGGACATGTCTAGAGGTACATGCTCGATGCTCTTGTTAAAACCCCTATGATGATATCAGACAAGCTACCCGACGTGTTAGTGTGGGGTTGAGCGCCTAAGGATGTAACGAATAGGCTATCGTTTGTGAAAGAGAGAAAGGTTACGAATAAAGGGATGCAGAAGATATAAGTGTTTTGCCGATGTGATAACCACCATGATTGTTATTATAGGGTATGGATAGACGACTACAGGGTAATGCAGATGTTGATTGTCACGGATAATCAAGTAAGTGGATTTGGAAAGAATGATATGAGCTCGGAGCGGAAGGCTAAGTATTTCGGATACATATTGACCGGGAGACTAATATAGGGACGTAAGGTCATAACTCAAGCGTACCGGATGTAGAAGAAAAGGGGTTTAATGTTTCTCGAGTTGGTAGCAAACAAAAAACATAAACCGTCAAGGTTAAGAGACCTTCTAGTGAAGGTGTGTTCGAGGATGTAATTACCTAAGAAATACCAGAACTATCACGATATGAGGGTAATGAATTCCTAAGTTGAGGTATGAACAAGGCATGAGCTCTGTCTGTAAAACGCCTTAATGTCATAAGCTGGCTGAGTTGAGAGAGCTACAAACGCAACCCAAGAATCCCTGGTAAGAGGCACTTGTACGTTTGAGCGCGTCTATTAGGGAGCACCCATATGTGTGGAGCAATGAATCGAGTTTCAAATCATATTTGTACAAAATAGTCGCAGTATTCCTCTCTAACAAGACTTCTTTTAGGATCATGAAAGACACGTTGAACCTAGGCAGGTGGTGTTGAGTATAAGGTGAGAGAATCTGTAACATACGAAATTAGGGGAGTATGATAGTTCATAATAATTAAGTAGTGTAAGTAAACAAGGAGATGAACTAACGGAGAACTCGAGGAGGGTACGGAAGATCGGGTATCCATCCCAAGTTGAGTGAAGAATTTCGGGGGCAAAATTCCCTAGGAGGAGGAGATTGTAATGACTCATACTTTTATAATTTGACTGTGTATATATATCTAGTAAATGTGGTTAAAAGGGTAATGATAATGAGCATTCCCATGACAACGAGAGTAAATACACGTATAAGAATATAAGCGTGTGGTTGCATTGGGTGGATCGAACAAAGGAAGGAGGAACCTTGGCCATGCGCCTTGCAAGTTCAAGATTAAAACCATTGATCAAGTTTAGGCCAAGTGAATGTCTCAAGCCTTGGTCCATGCTTTGGCCCATGAACATCATGAATAGAAAGCCCAATTGTTCTTAGCTTGCAATGAAAGCCACGGTAGGGAATTAAATGATGATGGGACATAAAGTGGGATGAATAATGAAAACTCCAAAAAGATGGAACCGGCTAGTGTCTTGGCAATTTTAGGGGGGGAGACAGTGACCGGAAGAAAGGGAATTTCATTTTTCTAGAATCTTCATCGTCTTGGACGGGGGACAAAGGAAGAAGAGACATCTTGAGCTCCGGATGAAGGGGAAGAAGGTACGGTTCCTAATCCCCTCTTGTCGTCTTTATTTTTTTAAAACCGGACATATATATTGCTGCCCTTTCATGTGTTGTTGTTTTGTTTGCATGTTTCGAGTACTGGTTTGGTCTCACAAGGGGAGCGATGGTCGGATCCCTTGGAGATGGGGTGATGGGACGCCCGACCCTTGAGGAGAAAGGAATGACCGAACCTTGGGGTGTTAGGAAAGGGACCCGTGACCGTTAAATGGAACGATGGTGCGTGTGCTTGAATGGTTGCTTGTGTGTGCGTTGAGGGAAACTTGGCTGGCATGGACATGCAAAGGACGGCCTAATAAGGCTGCGAATGTAAGAAAAATGAATGATGGAGGGGTGTCGGACCTTAGAAGAAGGTGACACCCCGAGCGGAACGCGTAAACGCGCGAGCGCTTTGTTTTGTGCTCGTACGTAAGCTATGATTGAACGAAAGGGGGCTGTGAATGAGTGATTTGGTGGACTTGTATGTATGCCCTCCGTGTGAAAAGGAGCATGGAAAGTCTGGGATAAGATTGGTCGAATGGTGGGATGGAATGACCGGATGACACGGGCAAATGAAAGGAAACTCGGAACGAAGGCTATCGCCTAAGGGGCTATCTTGTGAGATTTATGAATGAGGGGTTCAGATGGGGAATTTCTGCCCCCGGAATGGGATCATCATGAGCCAATATGGTTTGAAAACCAAGGCTAGAAGTTATGCTCGAGATAAAGCACGGAGGGGGATTCGAATGATAGTATATGTTCCCGAAATTCATGGTGATAAGCCTTCAAGGCTGGAATATTGGCCGGAGTAAAGCACGAAAAGTGGAATTTGTGGGCGATATGATTGGATGGAAATAGTCCGTGATTGCAGTGGATGGTTGAGAAGGGATTCGCGAGGCAGAAGAGCCTTTGCTGAGAGCAAGAAGGGGCTGTAAATGAGTGTATCCCGGATGTTGGTTTATGCGTGCGAGATATAATACTCGCATGGTCGTAAGCCCGACGGTGTGTGTCGGATCCCTGAGACAAAGTTGGTTTAAGCTTTATGTGAATGGATAGTCAAGGATACAACGTATTCGGGTGTCCGTACTTAGTTTGTCGACTAATCCTCTTTCATGTTTTACAGGTGTTATAGGCTTTCGTATGTGATGGTGTTCAACTAATTAGGATAACGAAATTAAGATTTGTAAGATTAGTTTGGTGAGCAACAATGTCAGCTTTTGTTCAATTAATAAAAGTGGAACCTAATTTTCTTAAATAAGAAACTTGGGGACCTTTCATGAATACTTCACAGTAAGCTATCGATGTATGCCTTGCTGATTGCAATAATCTAGTAAATGAGTTCTCCTCCATGATTCGTCTTCAAAGTTTTTATTTGAAATCCGCTTTGCATCTCTACGTTGGCTTTGAAACTCAAAAAAATAGTGAAAGCCTCTCTGATTTCTTTTCAAGAAAGAATACTCATATCAAACGAGTGTAATCATTGACAAATAAGAGAAAGTATCTCTTGTTACTGATCGTTGGTGTTTGAGTTAGACCATAAATGTCAGTGTGCACCAACTCAAGAGGTTCTCTAGTGATGCGAGTTGGATCGAGCAAGGCCAAGTTGGGACCAACTCGAGAGGAGCGCTCGAGACGGGAAGTGCCTTCACGCTATTGATGTGGTCGAGTTGATTCGTCAACTCGAGAAGATTGTAGTTCATCTCGAGGTCGAGCAGAAGGGGCGTCTCGAGAACAGATCTCTCTGGGAGCTCGAGAAGACTTTAAGTCGGGCCAGCCAACATTAGGCCCGGTTCCCTTATTTTCCTTTTTGGACTTGTTTTAATTAGCTTTTGGTTTTTACTATTTCGGGCCTAATGGGGAGTTAGGGTTAGCCCATTTTTTTTCCTCTATAAATAGGACTCTTATGTTTAGGTTTAGATAGAACCTTTTGAACTTTTTACCCAAATTTGGCAGCCGTCAAGTTCTTTCATGAACTTTTCATAACTTTTCTTATTATTTGATGGATTCCAAGCGTGGAGAGATTTTATCCGAGCGTTTCCATAATCTGTGGTGTTTCTGTATCGAGTTGTGTGGCGTTTAAAGCTCGTGGCAGTCCTAGTGGTGCTCCTATCCGTCTTTTTAGGCGGTCACAGTCTTATTCCCTTTGTCCTAGTGGTGCTTCTCAATACCAGTCGAGTTCTATTCCCCTCGTTCGCTTCTGATGGTGCTTCGGCTGTATCCCGCGGCGATTCGAGTCTTATTCTGTCCGTTTGTTTACCCTAGTTTGGATTACGTCTTTCCCTTGTGTTTCGTTCCTCCTCCGCCGTTGTCTTTTCCCCGTTTCCATGATTGGTAGCAGATAAGTTGGTATCAGAGTGCACGGCGGTTGTGTTGAGTACTGGTTGTTTGAAAGCGCACGGTTGTTGTGTTGAAAGCGCAGGTTGTCGTAGAGTGCAAATCTGTAGTTGAGCGTACGATGGAAGTAGTGGCATATTCCGACATGGGATGACGTTGGAGGAGGACGGTTCAGCTCGTTTAGAATAGGAGGTTGGAGAGTTACGTCGTGAGATGCAACAGCTCCTGGAAGGAAGGAGACAACCGGAACCACAGTCTATTCGATATTTTGAAGATGTAGAAGAAAATCCATTTGTTGATAGATATGGGGACAGGGAGAGTCCAAGGAGATCAACTCGGGACGAGGAGAGTCCCAGGAGGCAGACTGAAGAACGTCAACCTGCACATCCCATCAATATGCGAGTAGACATTTCTAAGTTTGAGGGAAAGATAGACTCCAAGGAGTTTCTCGATTGGCTTCATGCCATTGAAAGAGTATTCGACTATGAAGAGATTCCCGAAGAAAGGCAAATCAAGGTGCAGCCCTTCGACTTCAAAGGGAGAACTTGAATCAGCAGCGTCGTCGAGAAGGGAAAGAGAAGATTCGCTCGTGGGACAAGATGAAAAGGGAGATGAAGAAGAGATTTCTTCCCGAGCGATATTGGCAAGACTTGTTCCTCAAATTGAACTCGCTTCAACAGTCTTCGAGTGTTTCTGAGTACACTCGCGAGTTCGAGCAACTGATGCTCTAGAGTGATGTAACTGAGCCCCCTGAGCAGATCATTGCTAGATATATTAAAGGGTTGAAACCCATGTGGCGGATGCTGTTGAGTTGCAACCTTATTGGAGTTTTACGGATATATGCGACCTAGCCCACAAAGTAGAGAAACAGCAAGCGAGGAAAACGCTTGTGAGGCCATCTATAAGAACCACTCATTTCAGCAAAGGGAGTTCGTCCTCGAGAACCATCTCGAGTTCGTCCTCGAGAAGCCCAATCTCGAGTAATACTAAGGATCAGGCCAAGGTTGAAGTTAAAATACCGGTGTCTCGAGAAAGTGTTTTAAGTGCCAAAGAGTTGGTCATATAGCTTTTAAGTACCCAAATCGACGAACTGTCCTTATTATGGAACTTTCGGAAGAAGATCAAGTGTATGACCAAAAGGAGAACCCATTTTGGATGTTGAGGAAAAAGTGGTGGAGGAACCCGATGAGGGTGAGTTGTTGGTGATTCGAAAGGCTCTTAATGCAAATGTTGTGCCCGATGAAGTCGGCCAGCGGGAGAGGATCTTTCAGACCCGATGCACCGTGTAGGGAAAGGTGTGTCACGTGATTGTTGACAATGGGAGTTGCACCGATTTGGCTTATACTACCATGGTCGAGAAACTGAAGTTGTCGACTAAGCCACACTGTCGACCATACAAGCTTCAATGGTTGAGCAAAGAGAGTGATCTAAGGGTGACTAAGCAAGTGTTGGTTTTGTTGAGCATTGGTCAGAGTTAAAAGGACACGGTGACTTGTGATGTAGTTTTGATGGACGCGTGTCACGTATTATTGGGAAGGCCGTGGCAATATGATCGTCGAGCAGTTTATGATGGGTATAAGAATACATATTCCATCACTCTCGACCAGAAGAAAATTACGCTTCTTCCCCTGACCACTCAAGCACTAGTTAAACTGTCTCGAGATCAAATCGAGAAGACAGCTCGAAGTTCGTTAAGTTGACTCGAGCTATTCGAGAGGAGAAGTATGTATACCTGTTGATGTTGTTCGAGGCAGAAGAAGAGCAGGCATCGACTATGTCCTCTCGAGTTTGAGCACTTTTACAAGAATTTGAGGATGTGTTTCCTGAGGAGATGCTGGGAGGACTTCCTCTGTTGAGGGATATACAACAACAGATCGACTCATTCCTGGAGTGTCACTGCCTAATCGACCTGAGTATCGATGTAATCCCGACGAGGCGAGAGAGCTGCAGCGACGGGTCGATGAGCTTATCAAACGAGGCTTTGTTCGAGAGAGCCTCAGCCCGTGTTCCGTTCCCGCTATCTTGGTTCCCAAGAAGGATGGTTTATGGCCGATGTGTGTCGACAATCGATCAATCAATAAGATCACTGACAAGTATCGATTTCCTATTCCTCGACTTGATGATATGATCGATGAGTTGCATGGGTCGACAGTTTTCTCGAAGGTGGACCTACGGAATGGATATCACTAGATTCGGATGAAGGAAGGAGATGAGTGGAAGACGACATTCAAAACCAAATTCAGGTTGTACGAGTGGATGGTTATGTCGTTTGGTCTCTCGAATGTGCCGAGTTCCTTCATGCGACTGATGAACCAGGTGTTTCGTCGTTTTATCAGCAAGTTCGTGGTTGTTTATTTTGATGATATTTTGGTATATAGCTGCAATGAGGAGGAACACATTGACCACCTTAGACAGTTGTTCACGAAGTTGAGGGAACAACGACTATTCGGGAACCGTAAGAAGTGCGAGTTCTCGACTTCCAAACTTATTTTTCTGGGATATGTCACCTCGAGAGAAGGAATTCAAGTGGATGAGAGTAAAGTTGCTGCTATTTGAGATTGGCCTATTCTCAAGACAGCTCATGAAATCTGGAGCTTTCATGGCCTAGCATCATTCTATCGAAGATTTATCAAGGACTTCAGTTCGATCGCAGCCCCTATGACGGAGTGTTTAAAGGGGACGACTTTCACGTGGACTCCAGCAGCTCAATCTAGTTTTGAGTTGCTCAATAATCGTTTGTGTGAAGCGCCTGTATTGGCACTCCCTGACTTCGAGAAGGTGTTTGAAGTCGAGTATGATGCCTCAGGAGTAGGGATTGGAGGCGTATTATTACAAGAAAGTCGACCCATTTCTTACTTCAGCGAGAAGTTAAATGGATCTCGACTGAATTATTCGACCTACGATAAGGAATTTTATGCTATTGTTCATACACTCGAGACATGGAGTCATTATCTAATGCCCAAAGAGTTCGTTCTTCATACTGATCATGAGTCTTTGAAGCATATCAATGGGCAGACAAAGCTTATTCATCATCATCTTCACTACAGCGATCATCTTCTCATTTTTGTCAATGATCTCACATTGACCATCGGTAAAGGTAACGTTATAACATCTCTTCATCATTTGTCCCACGCTCAAAAAATTCTGAGCAATCTTGGAGAATAAAACACATCATTAATCTGCGATTCCCTTTCCTTCAATCTTTTAGCTGTTTTCGATTTCCACAAAGTTTTATTGATGTAATCACTATCCAAAAAACATACTCCATTCATATTTCTTTTGAAAAATTTACCGAATTTTGATAAACATGTTAGATGTCGCTATTTGTCTTTAAAATAACTCTAAAACTCTATGCAACTCGTTTAACGTGAGTTGGAGTTGAGTTTCGGACGAACAGAAAATCCAAGAGTGACATCTATCATTGAGGAGGCCATTCAACAAATTGAAAAGAGGAATCATTCAGCTCTGGCGGGTCAGGGGATTGTCCAATTAAGTAAGGGGGACAAAGGGGTCTTGTGGTAAGGGGTGTCTCGCCATGGGAATACAATGCATAATGGGTAAAGAGCTCAATCGGATGCACTTGGCCCGGTTAACATTCTGTGCCTTACGAGTGATCAGCTGAGGCGTGTTTCCGATAATTTATCGAAATCACTGGCTTCTGAAATGAAGCTTTGAACTTTACCCTTTTATAAATTATTAAAAACACACATTTTATTTAAATATATAAATTTTTATAACCTTATAAAAAAAAATAAAGCAATCCACGGAGATATCGAGGCGTGCGTAACCCTTGAACCGGATCGCAAAAACGCAGGGTTAAGGGCTTTAAAAACACCACCGTCACTCTAAGGAGTCTTTGGAAATACACAATTCCAATCGTCGCCGGAATCGGCCAATCGTTAATTTAGGACCGCCCGGATCGATCAACTCCTCTTCCTCCGACACATCAAACCTTAGCAGATTGGAAAACAAAAAACAGATTCAGAGAGGGGGGCTAGAAAGGGGGTAGGAAAGGGAGGAAGGTTGTGCTCATATTCTATGGGTGTTAAAAATCGTCTGTCAAGCCGATGGCATTTGGCATTCAGCACGAGGAATTTCGATCTAATCACCGCACAACCCCCACTCCTCATCCCCAACGAGAAGCATCTGTCGATCGATAAGCCAAAAAGGGAACAGAAATCAAAGCATTGGAAACGAAGAAAGACGACGGGCGAAGAAGGCACTGACAAGCCAACTCCTCTCTCGGTCTCTATATATAGAAAGAGTGCGGGAAGCTAGGGTTAGGGTTTCTGGGCCCAAGTTATCATAAAGTCCAATAGGCTATTTAATTGGGCCTAGGCCCATATTAATGGACATGGCCTCCCTCCCTCTCGTTCCTTCCGGAAGAACCCCGCAACGAACTTCCCCTGGCGAGCGCGCCCTTTTCGACCAACCCTAACTCAGGCGAGAAAGGTGTGGGGCAAGAATGTCGGGCGGCGGAGATCGGATCGACGTGAGGTCTGTTGTGGAAGCCATTTCCAACTCCTCCGCGCCTGACGACGGAGTCGGCGGCGGAGATGGCGCCCTCGACGTCGACGTCCCTCTGTACGTCGTCGAGAGCCGCTGCATGCGCTGCGGTGATAACGTGAGTGAGCTCGCTGCCTAAAACACGGACGCGGCCGGGTTTTGGAGGCTTTCGTTTTCTTCATGGGGCGGAGTTTTGTTGATGGTTTTGCAGGGGGTGACGAGGTTCTTGCTCACGCTCATTCCTCACTTCAGGAAGGTGAGCTCGTTTCCTGCGTCCGGTGGTCTTGAAGTGTAGTTGACTCTGCTTGCTTATTCTTTTTGATGTGTTGTGCTTTCCGCAGATATTGTTGTCGGCCTTCGAATGCCCCCATTGTGATGAGCGGTGAGTTTGCCCTTTGTTTTGGTAATTGTCTTTCTTAGACAGTATTATTTTGCATTAATTAGAATCGGACTGGATTTTGCCCTTATGTTACTTTGGTGTTGATAGTGATGAGTACTGTTTATGTTGTTTTGCTCGTGTTTTTTAGGAATAATCATGTCGAGTTTGCTGGCGTGTTACCACCTAAGGGTTGCCGCTATAAGTTGGAAGTCCCTGCTGGCGACCAAAAGGTTGTGAAATCTTCCAACTTATTTAGTCATTTATCTCTAGAATAGCAATCTATGGAACTGTCTTGAGTCGACCTTCGGATTGTTGAAAGATGTCATTGGCTGTGGAATTGTGTGAAGGTCTTTGTCTGCCTAACTGTTTGTTTACTGTGATGCAGGTGCTTAATCGCCAAGTTGTCAAGTCTGAGTCTGCCACGATCAAGGTATTTAATCTTAAAAGCACCAAAGCTCAATGCTTTTCCTGAGGCCCTTATAGTTCTGTGGCCACTTTGTTTTGTGGGGATTTTCGTGCAGTTATTTCCGCATTATATTACTTATCAATTACAAGCTGTAAATGACATTTTTGTTCCTCAATAATATGTTTGAAATGATTTTTCGTTGTCTTTCCAGATACCTGAACTAGATTTTGAAGTTCCTCCTGAGGCACAGAGGGGTTCATTGTCAACGGTACTTTGTTTCGATTGTCAACAGATTTTTCCTGTTTGAACTTAGAGCAATCCTTTTGTAACCTCCTTCTAATTCTTTCCCATATATGTTAAACCAGGTGGAGGGAATACTGGTTCGAGCTGCGGATGAATTACAAGCTCTCCAGGAAGAGCGCAGGGTTCTTCTTCAATTTAATCAATTTAAGGATATTTATTTATGTTGGAATGGTTTCTGATATCTTGTAGATGTTATTGTGTCGCAGAAAATTGATCCACAGACAGCAGACGCAATCGATCAGTTTTTAGTGAAACTCAAAGCCTGTGCTTCAGGAGGATCTCCGTTCACTTTCATCTTGGATGATCCTGCAGGAAACAGCTTCATTGAAAATCCGTAAGTAATATTCTAAATTACTTGTGACATGTTTGTCTTTTTTCGGATTTTAGCATTTGTTTTAGCAATGTATGTGTTAACAGAGATTCTTGAATTGCAGTTTTGCTCCTTCCCCTGATCCATCATTGTCCATACAGTTTTATGAAAGAACCCCAGAACAACTGGCTTTATTAGGTTATAAAGCTGATTCTGTGCAATCTGAGGAAGTCGATGCTCAGATGCCAGAGAATTATCAGAGAGGCCCAGAATATGTAGGAAGAGAGGCCCATGGTGCAGTCGGAGCTGTAGCTGGTCATCGTGCAATAGCTCAGACTAATAGTGCTGAAATTGCAGAATCATTATTCCGTTACTCTGCTCCTGAGGAAGTAATTCCTTGACTTTTTTTTACTTGATATCTGAACCTGGAGAGTCAGCTCAATAATAAAGATGATAAAACACGCCTTCTCATGTAGGTTATGACTTTCCCTTCCACTTGTGGAGCTTGTGCAGAAAGATGTGAGACTCGGATGTTTGTTACCAGTATCCTTCTTTATTTCTCAAAGTACCAAGATGCCTATTCATATATTTTCTGGTATGGGAAATGTGGCTTTGGTGGGTTGTGAAAACCTTAGGGAAATAATAAGAGAGATGAAAATAGTTGGTAAGCGTGAAGAGTTCATGATTCTTTGGGGTTCAACTTATTGTTTTATCCTTCCAAGAATCTGAGGAGAGGGATTATGAATGGGGATTGGGGAGAAATTGTGAAGTTTAATAAGGATCAACCGGTGATTGGTAAAGGATTTTGTGCATTCTTGGGGGGCTTCATTCCTTTCCCCTTTCATTTTGGTTCTTTGTTTAGCTGGGGATCCAGTGTTTGATCTGATCTATGAATTCATAGGATTATCCATTTTATAGCTGCTAATCCTATGATATTTTATGTTTTTTATTGTAAATTTGTTCACCTCAAGTGACATGCAGAGATCCCGTACTTCCAGGAAGTAATAGTGATGGCGTCCTCATGCGATGCTTGTGGTTATCGCAACTCAGAGGTCTGTTGGCATTACGGTATACTTTCATTTGTGTATATTACAAACTTATTTACAATGATCAAATCTTTACAGTTGAAGCCTGGTGGACGAATACCTGAAAAGGGAAAAAGAATCAGACTACTTGTGAAGAACATTAATGATTTAAGCCGTGATGTCATAAAGGTAAGGAAGTGCGCTTGTCTTTTGCTTACAAGAAGGTTTCTTTGTGGCACTGAAATTGTAAGAACGCTGTCACTTCCGTTAGACTTTATCATGTTTGGCTAATTGTCCTCGAGCCAGTGGTTCATTATTTAATGGAGCTGTAGACGAGGATTTCATTTGTAGTACTGGAAATCACTTGTGGAGCCGGTGCTTGCGGTGGTAGTCACATTTTCCCCGGGTTTGGTAATGAGACGAGTGCAAGTGCTCTTGGCATTCCCAAATTATTTAGTGGAAATTTTAATATTTATTGAGGAAGAAAGCAAAATTATCTAATCAGATTTGTAATTTCTGAAGAACCATGTATTATGCAGTTGAAATCCATATGAGCTAGTTTTTATCTAGTTTCAATGAAAATGCAACCTGATATTGTTTTCTTCTGAGTGCTGAAGAATATGATTTGGTCTGTCGATGTGTTCACAGTCTGATACTGCCAGTGTGAGAGTCCCCGAGCTTGACTTGGAGCTGGCCAGTGGAACTTTGGGAGGAGTTGTTACGACAGTAGAAGGTCTCATTACCAAAATTAGTGAAAGTGAGTCTGAACTTCTCTTTCATGGCCCCCTTATTCCTGTTTTAATTTAGCATGTTCCAAAGTAGAATTGGCATTGGTCTCATTTGCTTATTATAAATAGAAACTTCTGCATGGGATATCAGGGTAATTCTTTATCAAAGATACAAACTGAAAATTATCGTCTACTGCAGGCCTCGAAAGAGTGCACGGTTTTACGTTTGGGGACAGTCTCGATGATGACAAGAAATCTAGGTGGCAGGACTTCAAATCACGGTTAAGCAAGGTAAATGGCTGGTGTAGTAATACGATTGCATATTGTTGTTAGTGAATAAAATTTACATTTACAATTTATGCTTTTCTGATTTCATCAAGTAAGTCTTCTTTTTTATCTCTTGTCACAGCTTCTCAATCTCGAAGCGAGTTGGACCCTGGAGCTGGATGATGCTTTGGCCAATTCTTTCATTTCCCCCTTGACCGACGACATGAAGGATGATCATCAATTGACTTGTGAGTCTCAGTCTTTCCTAAACTGATGCTTCTGTCCCTCTTTATGTAGCGCTACTGTGTGATGTATATTTTTTTCCAGTTGAGGAGTATGAAAGGTCATGGGAACAGAATGAGGAGTTGGGTCTGAACGACATGGATACAGCGGCCGCTGATTCTGCCTACGAAGCGCCATCCCAGAGCGTGTAATGTATTCCTTACGGGGAGGGTCCAGTTCTCCCAATCAAAGTCACAAAGAAACCAAGAACCTTCTTAGCATTATCCTACTGCGAAACCACAAATAGACTTCTTGAATTTACCAAATGTTAACCTTCGGTTTCTTATTTGTGGTAAAAATTGTCTTGATCAGTGAACTTTTGCTCCACAGAATGTAGTCTGACTTTTATTGTAGGAACTTTGTCGCCGTCGTTAATAGCCAGGGCAGCTGAAGGTCATTCATGGATATATATGTTATAAAATAATGTTGGTTGAAAAAATATATTGCAAAATATTTATCAAATAGTAGTCTTAAATTGGTGTTAACACTGAATTTATCTTGGAAATTCGGTATAACATCGAGTTTGGGGTTGGAAAATTGAGAATTCGGTAATGGAAAGTTGGGAACTTGCTATAACACCAAATTTAAGCATTATTTAACAAATTTTAAAAATTATTACATTATTTAATGGAATAAATATTTTTTTGAAAAATGAGTCTGAAGAGATGATTACTACTAGAACGTGTAGTGGTAGCTGAGGCCACGCCCGTCAGCCAGGAATCTCTGGATTAGTTGAAGTTGTGACCTCTCTCGTTTGGAGGAGGCATCCATTACCATGAGAGGGAGTTGAATGTTGAATTTTGTTCCTAAATAGCGGTGAAAATATTTTGTATTTTTTGAAATTCCACGAATAATGCTCTGAATGGGATTTATAAAGGACGAGTCCGCTCCTAACTTTCATTGGATCAATGTTGCCTTAAATAACTTGACTTTTGAAAAGCTGAGTTCGGTTAAAACCTTCAAAAATATTTAAGTGATCCAAATACGGCTTTTAAAAGTGGGTTCGTGAAATATTTTTGCAATAAACCCTAATTTATAACAAAGCACTATTTCGCATGCCCATTGTTCCGACTCCTGAGCCATGTATGAGATCAGGTCCCCAAACTGGCCTCCATCCCGGAACACACTCATGTAAGTCTATTGGCTATCACTATACTCATCGCAACACAAATAGTAGAACTCATGGCCGCACCTGGGATTTGAAGAGAGTGCGAGTTTCAACTATTTACTCAAACATCATAGCCGCAAAAAACAATATTTGGCAAGTAAACTCAGATCTCACTCACATGCATCTCATGGGATATGATTCTAATGCATGGAAAGTAAACCCACGTCGAATGTGACGCCCATTCAATGTGGTATATAAGGAGAAAGGCCCCTCCCATCTCTCAGGCTAGCTTTTGGGGTGGTGATCCCATAATTTTGCATCAAGTGGTATCAGAGTCTTCCAAATGCAAGCCTGCACCTTAGGCTAGCTGAACATCTCATGGTTACCATTATAGGTGACAGCTTATCTGCCCTGTAGCCACTCGAGCCAGGCACAGGGACCAGCCGAACATTGCCTTATATAGCCTTAGTTAAACCATCCATCAGAGCAAGATAATCGGCACGGAATTCCTTAAGAATCCAATCTTTTTCTGCACTCGCATAGTAGGAACATTGGCCAATTGCTCCATGACAACCCCTGTAGCAACATCTTGAACTCGCACAAAAAATTTGTTTTTCGAAAATAACTCCTCATGATATGGTTTTAAAGTTTAAGAAATTAGAGTTATATATCTCATTTACAAGCCTAATTTATATTACACATACATTATTTATATGCATATGTAGTTAGTTTGCACGCTATTTTTTTTGGTTATGGACGGGTACTTTTCGTAGTCGTAATGTTCATTATAGGTGAAGTGATCGATACAATGCGAATTCCATGTAAATAAGATATCTTAAAGGACGAAGACTAAGAAGACAAAAGGCGGAGTTGCCCGGAAAGATCCCTCGATTCTGGCAAACGAATCACAATTACATGAACGTGGGAGCATAGATGCCTTGCCTATGATCGTCAAAGTGCAGAGAGTAAGATTTGGACAGAAGGATTGATGTGGGCACACGAAACTTTGGTGTGCCACACGAAGATTTGGTATGGCCCCACGAAAATATGGCGCGGCCACACGAGCAGAGCAGATATGGATAGTGACCACACATGATGAGAAGATTTTTTTAATATTTACCGGAATCTTATAAGACATTGTGAGACTTGTCATAACAACAAAGCCTTGATCGTGAGTCGTCGAGGGAATTGCCAGAAGAGAGCCACTAAGAGAAAGGAGTTCTCGTTTATAGCCATTAAGAGAAGGAGTCCTTGTTTCTTAATTTTTATGCTTAGGATAATGTTTAATTTTATTTTCTTATTTTTTTGTCAATCTTGTGATGAATTAAGTTTGGTTATGACTGAATCTAAATCCGATATGTAGCTAGATCTTTTTTGAATCTATTTAATTTAATGCGTTTGAGAATTTGTTTATTTAGTTGCTTGCTCTATAATCCGTATTGATTTTTTAATATATCTGAATTCGGCGGGGGAATTTTAAGTTTAGAAGAAGGATCAAATAACATAAGTTAGCGAGAGTACTATAGGAATATAAGTACCTGTCTTAGGTAGCTATATTTAACAATTAATTCCCATAAGAGTATACCGTGTTTGGCTAGATTATGTATTTCTCTTGTGCAGGCCAAAAGATGCTCAAGATTGCCTGAGAATCTTAGGTTAGCAAACAAGCTTCTGACAAATTAATGATAAAGGGGGCTGAGTGATCTAGTGAAATATTAGGGGAAGTCGTAATATTATATTTTTTCATTTGATTAATTCTCGTATTTTCTACTATTTAGTTTCTTATCAATTTACTTTCATAAATTCTCGTTTTGTTTAATTTGACTACATTATGGTTTTTTACAGTTAATCGTCAGGATTTTTTTGAAATAATTCTCCGTAAAAACGAATTTTACTCACTACTCTATTATTTGTTCAACTTGTACACTTGTGGGGTTACTATTGAACAATGGTTATAACTTCTTGCGCCTAAGTGGGTTGTATGGACGTCGTGGAGGAGTATACGACTAGCCTAAACAATGAGCCGTGGATGAAGCAGATGAAAATGATCATGAGCAAATCGGTGAAGCCCTTCTTGATGAGCTAAATGAGGAAGAAGTTGATGAGGCCCCCGAAGAAAAGAATCAGTTGTATGCAATCAATCATAACACATCAATTGCCATTGAAGAGCATCAAATGTCTACTTCACTCCAGATTTTGGCCAACCGGCCTTGTCAAACACTCCCTCGACTTCCTTAAAGCAAACAAAAGACTTTTGATTCCTCTCACTGGAACAAGATGGTATGATGATCTCGCGCTTAACGCGGTCGACACCGAAGGTAGTGGCACCAATGGAACGATGCTACACTAGAAGAAGCAGAAACATGCGACGTCCATAGAATGCCTGAGAGTGCTCTTCCTTGGAGTTATTTATGTTGTAGATGGGGGAGGTTCCGAAAAAACTAGTTTCTAACGACGAGTTCCCAACACTTAGCCATAAAACAAGTTCTTAGTCAGAAAGAGATTCCTATCCTAAACGGGACTCGCTGTTAGAAAAACGGAGTTCTTTCCGAAACCCCAAGTCTTAGGAACTTGATCGAAAGAACGAGTCCTTCAAAAGGAGTATAAATTCGTTCCAAATAGCGAGTTCATCTTATTGGACGCATTCCCATAAATTCGTTTTTCCAAACATTGAGTTGTGATCCCCTGAACGATATTCACGAGTTAATGGCTATAAACGCAGAAATTTAAAAGGTTTGATGGTAAACGGTAAAATGGAACTTAAAAGAACAGAGCTCGGACAAACACGCCAGGAGCTAAAATACCAAACTCTCATGAGCCCAAAAAGCAAAAAAAGGGACCAAAACTGATGGTACACATCTAGTCCTTGAGGTTGAGATGGCAGAGAAACTATGAACAGGATCGAATCAAGACGGCCACCTTGCTCGACCAAAGAAAACAACAGGCGAGCAAGAATCTGCTGTTTACTATGAGAAACGACTGTAAAAGATATTGGATTTACTTGAGAAAAAATTAGAAAAATCAAAGAGGGAGGACGAGGTTACGCTATTGAACAGCGAGTCTCTGCAGGTGATCCGAGAAGACTTCGAAGCTGACGTCGTCCGTGAATATGATGTCCCCTCCTGGGATCCTTGATTCAGAATTATACGTGGCGGATGGGTTCAACTTTGCCAAAAGAAAACGAGCCTGTGGAGAATTTCAAGGGGATATGTCTGATTAGGTGCAAAAACTAGGTATGTTGACAACTGATCTGACTCATTTCGAAAGCAATGACAGAAACCATGAAATTGCAATAAGGGGGAACACATATATACCTGGGAACCATGCTGATCGCAGACGACTAGACGAGGTGCGGGAAACCTTTCCATCATTATTGCAGCAGCGTCGTCTTGAGGAGCTTGCAGCAACTGGGCAAAAGCCTGACAGGAAATGTAAGTCGGAAAGAAATAGTGCGTTATGCCCACTTCTAACAATTTCTCACAGAATTCTATTTTATATAATATGCAAATCAAAGTACAGCATCCATAGATTGGCCGAGTAACAAAACTACCTCCATGTTAGCCTATTTGCTTACTTTATGTTCTGGTTGGGTGTGATATCCAGCTTTACGCCACTGAGAGATTGTGGCACCATGAAAAATCACGACGGTGAAAAATGTGTCCAAGAGGAGTATTCTATCGGCCGCAATAGCAGCAACATCTAGAAGAGTTGGCTCTGGACCCGAATGAAATGAGTATGAAATCAACGAAGGCTGTATCATTACAACTGAATTTGCAACATTTTCCCTATTCAAGATCATCCGAAAATATGCAGTTTCGTCCGGACTGTTGTTGAAGACCTGAAAGCACGTTACATATTTGGCCAAGAAAATGTACATTACCAAACAAGAGGAGCCACGCCATATGGAAAGTACACTATTAGTGAGTAGTACCTGTACAAACTGAGATCTGCGTAAATGGAAGATAAATTGTGGGAAAATTGAGAACCGTGGGGATAGAGTAAAGGAAGAAGGACTGTCCTTCTGGTAATCACCAAATCTGGAGCATAAATTTATCAACGACTTGTCCAGCCACCGTATTGGATCAAAATCAGCCTTCATGCAGGTAGAGCCAAGTTATATAAAGGTATGTCATTCTTCAAACTTACAAATTCAAAAGGAAGCAAAACAAGAGCGACTACCATCAATTTCAGACTACCTCTGTTTCCATTTTGAAAGAAACTATGCGTGCCATCACAACAGCTGCAGCTTCTTGGTCAAACCCGGCAATCAAATCCTAAAAACGTTCAGCAAGCAAATTCCACACCATGAGCTAAATATGAACCGGGTCTAGAAAACAATCATGGTAAAATCCGAAAGCTAAATGAAACCATTCAACAAATATTGATGTCAGGCCACCTGAGAAATAGTTTACAGTCAAGAAAACTGATGGAAACATTGACGGGAATCTTGTCATGCAGTCTTCTCTAGTAGACAGAATGCTCAACGCATCAAAATTATTGAGTGCAAAATTCAGTTAACTGCATTAAATAGTAACTGCCAAATCATGAGCTGGATGCGAAGATCATAGTTGATATTTTTGGTAAGGTAATTCATTCTCTATCTCAAGAGTACAAGGAGACCAGGATCTTTATTTTGTATCAGTCCAATCTGCACACAAGGAGCACTGAGGTGTGCAGTATACGAGAAAGGCAGCAAATACACCCCAGGAATTAAGGAGAAAAAAGAAGGATATTTTTGTTATGCACTTAACAAGCAATTCGATAGGAATGGGGTTTCAGAAGTAATAAAAGGAGGCATTTCTTGTTGCAAGTCTTAATGATACATAACAATAATGAGCAATGACACCGTGGTTCACATGGGAAAAAAAGGCTTGCCTGCACACTTCCTAGACCAGCAACCCACCTCCTAGATAAAGTGGTAACCCGAAGTCTCATCTGGCCACTGCTATGGTGATAACTATGTAAAGAAAAACTCCATCAGATACGATGTAGCGAAAAGAAAACACCAACTAAAGGTAGATAGGCACTAGGAATATTACTAAGTTAAAAACTGGAAATAGAATTGATTGCTTGTTGACTGGGCAGTTGCCTCTGCATTTTCCTTCTTGGTCATATCAAATATTATACATAATGATGTGGCATTATCAAGACCACACAACTTCCAAGCAATAGTATTACCCTGGCCAACAACATTGTCTGAACATAGGGGACCTTTCTGCACATAAAGGTTGTAAAATAGAGTTAGATAGCACAACACAAATGCTAGAGAATAAATTGACAGAAGCTAAAACAAAACCTTTTCAAGTGAAGCACAAGGACCAATGATGCCCTGAACTTTAATATCCTTTGAGCAGTTTATTTCGAAGATACCGCTGCAGATGCAACAATACACAATGTAACGACCATTTCTTCCAAGAGAACCTCTTCCGCCATCAAGTTGAAATAGAAAGGCTAAATGCTAATATAGAAGAAACGCTATGTCCAAATAAACTTGCCAAATAAGTCCATGACAGACATCAATAGTTTCACAGATATGCTTTTCCTATTCAAAATGTCAGTAATATACATACACACACACACACACTAGAAAACTGTATTGGCAAGAGCCACAGCTTAGGATAGATGGAGTAGTACTTCGAAGAGAGACCAAGATTATAGTCACCAGACTGGAAAACACGTTTCAGAGAGTCCTTGAAAACTGAATGTCCAAAGCTCTCTGCAAGCACAACTAGTCCACCAGTTCTTTCAACTGCCACTTTAAGCTCTGCAACTCCAACCTGAAAAAGAAAGGAAGCAAAACTGGTTTGACATCTCTTTGAATTAGAATTATAAATTCAGAATACAATTGCCAATTTTGTGTCACGTTTTTTCTCAGCACAAAGATGAGGAAAAACCTCCAGCATTGCCAAAGACTGCAGACTAGACAGAGGTAATCTGAATGTACGCTTTATAAACAACTAACGGAAGGAAATATATGAGATGGCTCATGGATGAAGCAATTTAAAGCAAGAACTAAGACAGATTTCCCAGAAATACACAGTAGTCTGAGGTTGAATGTAGCAGGGATAACAAAAGATAAACTGTGTAAGGTTGTTGACAAGCACACAGTTGCCTCTCTGGCATAAGCTAACTCCAAACAATGTAAGCTGGTAATCCAATGAAGAATAGTACTTATTAGTAGGTCTTTTCCATTTATAGAAATGGCTATTAAAATCTGTACATTAACAGTGACAGCATGCCGTCAATGTAATCCAGTTCCTGGACCCACAGCTGCAATCTAATTAGTTGCCCAAATGTAAAGAAACATAAGAAAGGAAAAACGAGTGAATCCTTGCAATCGCTACCAAAGTGGATTACAGATAACTAATAAATTACTCTGAGCTAAACTAAGAGACCCAGAAGCAGAAGAAAATATGAAAAGCTATGATCAAGGTTACCTGATCCAGAGCACCAGCAAACAGATCTAAGACATGTCCTTGGTTCACAAGCTGCTTTGACAGTGCTTCGTAAAACTTGACGGCTTTGTGATAGTAGAGAACAGAATCTTTGTCCAAATCTTTGTGTGAACGAATGGGCTCTGATAGATTTTTAGAGACAATCTACGAAACATTTGCAAAGGGTTAGCAAATGACAAATTGCAATGATGGCATAAAACAAAAACATACAGCGCACAATGTTCTAATCCGGAACAGAACCTAAACACATTGATTATGTGTCCACTATTACAAATACTAAAATGCCCCATTTTTCTTTACCTTTTTAACAAATAAAAAGGTGTTCCTTCTTTCCATTTTCAACAGAATACATCTCTCCCCAAAATACATTGTCAACTAGACTATAGAATTTATATTCCAAGTGTTAGTTCTACTTTTAACTTCAGGAAAGCAACCACTGAATATAGTGCTCCACGAAATATCAATAAAGCCATTTCTTTTAGAGAAAGAAAGAAAGAAAATGAATAGTCAGAGGCGAATGACAAAGGGAGAGAGATTAGAGGACATACAGCACCAAGCCCCTCAGTAGAAGGACCACCCACGAATGCCATAATTCTGGCCCCGGAACCAGGTACACAAGCGCCTAACAAACTCGCTGCCACACTCAAAGCTGTACTGGTGCACCTCGTTGCTCGCTGATCTAAAGGAACGGGCCAAGGGTCTTTCTGCAGCTCATCCAAAACCTGTGACATAATATCACATTTCATGAGTTTGACCGAACATGATCCATGGCCTAACGTAGACTAGCTAAAACTATCCGAAACATCCCATATCAGGTAACAGGTATAAAGCTCACCGAACTGAGTGCAAACTCGCACTCGGACGCGGGAACCAAGAACCGGGCGACGGTCTCCGCATCCAAGCCATCCCTGACCCCAGCAATGACTCCAGTGGCAGGTTTGGGCCTCTTGACAAAGAAACTCATCTGCTCAAGCAACTGCTCCTTGGAAATCTCCTTGGAGCCCCTAAAGGCAAAGGTCTTGGACATGTGACCGAACCCGAGCTCGTGAACCTGAGCGAGCGTCCCGAAGGTAACCAAACCAACGAGGGAGTTCCCAGGGAGGGAACCAACGGCCTGGAGGAGGGAAGACTTGAGGAAAGAGAGCTCATCCTCGGGGAGGCAGGTATCGACGACGAAGACGAAGACAGGGGGGACGACGTGGTGGGCGGAGGAAACGGGGGAGGAGTCGGAAATGTACTCGAGGGTGGTGTGGTTGGGGAAGAGCTCGGCGGGGAGGGACTGATCAGAGAGGGAGGAATAGTGAGGGGGGAAGTGGTTGCGGTGGAAGCAGAAGGGGCAGATCCAGAGCTTGGCGGAGAAGTCGACGAGGGAGAAAGGATTGAGGACGGAGCGGCAGGTGCGGCAGCGGAGTGGGGAGTAAGGGAGGACGGGGAAGGATGAAGGGAAGGGCTTGAGAGGGGTGTAGATGGCGGAGATGGGGATGACGGCGGCGGAAGAGTCCTGCCTGGTCCCAGGGATGACGTTCCAAGGCATCCGCACGCCGTCCTGGCTCTCCAGATCCAGGAATTCAGTCATAGCTCCGTCCCTGTACCTCCGCCGCGCACGGTGGCCAGAGTTGCAGGGCGGCCGGCGGTTGGAATGGAAAACTGGGCCCTATAGGGAGTAGAAAGACAAGACGCTCTTGATTTAATAAATAATTCCACAAGGTTAAATTAAATATGCTATTATATTTATGTATCCCTTTCTCTTTACTATAAATAGGATTTATTTAAAAATATATATAATTTATCTGTCTAAAATATTGTCTACGTCTCGAACGTGAAATTCAAAATAAAAAAAAAAATTACGATTTCAAAAAGTTACATTATAAATTGGTCATGAGTTCGTCTAGAAAATCAAAATGAAAAAAAAAAATTAAGAATTTGTCACTATTGAGATTCGAATAGACGCCCCCCAATGCCACAAGTAGCTCTTTATATTAACTCGATCGACTTGATAGAGTTTAAACGTTGAACCTTTGTTTTTTCGGAAAAATATCGATATTTGTCTATTAATATGTTAATTTTACATTTTAAAATATTATTTAAAAATTTTTAAATTTAACTTTATTTTAATTTTATTTTTTAATTTGATCCTATTCATACGACCATTGCGATTTGAACAATAAATCACTAAAATATCCGACGTTTTTTTAAAAGTGTTTTTGTTTTCCTACTTGGACAGAAACGAAATAAATCAAGAAGGGTTAGGGTGAGGTTTTTGTTCCGCCCCCTCCCGACCGCCGCTGCTGCAGTTGCAACCGACGGTGGGTTCCTTCGGCTGGATAAAGCGGGTACGATCAACCATCATAACACGAATCCCCCGACTGGCGCTGTCCCTCGTCCATCCGCTCCGTCCTCCGTCTCCCTGTCTCCGCAGTTATCCACTGACCTCGCTGAGTTCTTCCACCACGTCCGTGGCCTTCGCATACGCAGCTCCGGGTCAGACCCAACCTCACCTTCCGGAGACAGAGGTCTGCCGAAAAAAAGAGAGCAACGGGACCCGACCACCTCCGCATTAGCACAGGCATGGGTGGGACGTGGGAAAGAGCCCCAAGATGGGTCGAAAGTCGAGGGGATTGAGGATTCGTTGTTTTTTTTTATTTCGTTGTTTGTTTTTTTTTTTTATTTGGTTGTTTCTTTTCTGGGGTTGTGGGGATTGAGGGAGAATGAGATGATATGCAAGATAATCAACGGTGGACACAAGTCATTTTTTAAATACACGTTAGACCACGTAGGAAAGAGAAATGAGACGTAAGAGACACATTAACTATTCGTAACGTCCTATACGAATATAGTCAAATTGAAAAGTAAAATTGAAATAAGATCAAATTTAAAAATTTTTAAATGATATGTTAAAATGTAAAATTGGCATATTAATGGGGCCAAATATCGAGATTTTGCCTTGTTTTTATATATACAGTGAGTGTCGTGAGTAGGCACCACAACACATAATATATGAGGTAATATCGCGATTTTCAATTACGAAATTATGTCCTACAAATCACTTCAAATAATGTCATAGTTAGGGATCATTGTCGTTGCTAGATTTATCGAGTGTCGCGGTTTGAAAGAATTTTTTTCATTTTGAATGTCGTAATCTCGAAAGACGATATTTTTTATATTTTTTAAACTAAAACTATAATTTATAGAAAAAATTGCAGCTAATTGTATTTCCATAATTTTTTCATATTCATATGTTAAAGAATTTCGAGTAGATTTAGATTTTAAATTGTTATAACTTTATTTTAAATTATATTGAAAAATTCCAAACCTTTTTTCGGATTAAAAAATAAACGTTAAATTATTAAATATATTTTAAAATTTAACACTTTTTTCGATTTAACTTAAAATTTGAAAAATATCGCTTATGTTATCTCAATTATATCACTAGTTTGCCCCGTCAATGTCACCTTTAATTTAAGTTAAATTATCAAATATATCCTAAACTTTTCTAATTTTTCAATTTATCCTAACATTTGGAAAATATCATCGTATAACATAACATTAAGACATTATCTTAAAATTATACCAATTAGGTTTCCTTAAATCGCACCTAAACTAAAATCAATCAATAAACCCAAGCCCATCTTTGTCCCTTCCCACTTCAATCTCGACCGTAAGGACCTCTTAGACCCCAACCCCAACCAAAGAATAGAAAGAAATGAGTAGAATAAAGGCAAAAGAATGTAACTAAACTTTCACAAAGGGATTGAATATTAGGTATAGTCGTTGCAAACTCTATGACCATAATAAGAGAGATTGTATGGATTGCATGGACAGCTAGGTAGGGAAGTGAATGGATCGGGAGGGATTTGAGTCGAGGCTCGGGATGGGATGGGCCGGGGTTGGGTGGGGTGGGTCAAGGTCGGGGAGGGGTTTATGATCGGGGCTGGAGTTGGAAGGGACATGGTGAATTAGGGTTTGTTGATTGATTTTAGTATGAGGAATTCTAATTGTTATTTGGATGTAAGCGACATTTTACATGAAGATATTTTACAAATATTAGGATAAATCGGAAAAAAATGAAAAAATTTAGGATATATTTGATAACTTAGCATAGATTAAACCATATCGACATCACATAGGCCTGCATTAGCGGACACGTTTATAATATAATTGAGATAATGTCCCAATATTGGGATGCAAGACATACTTTTCAAATATTAAACTAAATCAGAAAAAATGTCAAATTTATGATATATTTGATAATTTAGTCTAAAATAAAAATAGAATTTCATTTGAAACTTTCATTCCAATTCTAAATTATATATGGCAATACTAAAGAAAAAATAATTGACATGCGGATTTTCACGTAACACAAATCATTGGATGTGCATGCGCCTTGTAATTATACACCACGCTGATTGGGTAGATTGGTTAACTCAATATAGAGTTTTGATACAATAATATTAGCCACAAAAATATTTTGTAAATCACAACTTTAAAATTAATTGACAAATGCCCTTAATTTGATATTTGACGCACCGATTTCACTCCTTAAGGAAATCGATATTAGAAACGCGATTTTTTTTTTTCATTTTTCTGAGGCAAAATCGATCCCGATTTAAAAGCATTAATCAATTAACTTGGAAACAAGTAACCCTATTTTACAAAATAATTTATGAACCAATATTATTAAGGAACATACTAGACCTGCTCATGGGCTCGGGCCTCCTATTGGCTGACCGACTCGCCCGCTATTTGAGTAGATTTGGACGGTATAATTTATCGGATGGGTCGGGTTTGACTATAATTTTTAGGTCCAATTAAATTTTGAGTCGGGTTTGATCAAATAAAATAATAATTTTACTTGACCTGCACGATGAGGTCAAAATAACATAAGAGGTTTTTACTTTTGTTTATTTTTAATTTGGATTTCGAATTTTACTTATATATTTAAAGAGTATTTATATATACTTAACTTTTCTTTTTTATTATATTTTATAATTTTAAACCGGATAAACCCGACTCGAGGTTACGGTCGGTGGGAATTTGGACAATGAATAAATTGTTTGACCCAAATAAACCCAGCCCAAAACACCCAAACCCGCCCATTGAGCTGGTTTAGAACATACCTTACTCAATGTATGGCGGATTTTGCAACCCCCAACTCGGTCTATTTTCAGGACAATCTAATATTTATGACTTGCGGCGACAAAGAGTGCCCACCGGTTGTAAAACCTTCCACGACAAACAAAACAGGCAAATTTTCAAAAGGGTTTCCGCCGTATTCTGAGACGTTTGGCCGGCGCTTGATAAGAGCTAACCCTAGTGATTTCAGTCTTCATGGAGGGATTAAAACATGATGAAACTGAACATCACAATTAGAGGTCTCCCTTCTCCGTAAACAGAATTTACGGGGCGTTTAGTTCGAAGAATGAGAAGCGGAGCGGAATGACGATTCCATTCCGCCTCATTTATGGCTAACCAAACATGACAATCAATGAAATGGAATGAATTCAATTTGTGAGGGAATCGACATTCCTTTTGCAAAGAAAGGGAATGGTCATTCCATTCTAATTGTCATTCCATTCTATCCCTCATTCCGCAAACCAAACGCCCGTCGAGCACATAATCAGCAATGCATTTGAGTAACTCCCCTAAGCAACATAGTAAACCATCACTCTTACAAGATTCAAAGACATCCACAAGAATTCTTCCTAAACGGTTAACAAAAACGCAGCTGATTGAATTAACAGACAAAAAACATCCTCCAGTTAGATACACACAAACTCAGGGCCCCCAGTTCCTGCGACATGCGTAGCAGCACGTGCAGTAATCACCATGGCTAACCCTAATGCAATGAATATCAATCGTACAAAAGGGTACATACCCAACATTTCAGATGAGCTCGTATACAGCGTGGACTCTCTTCAACAGCCAAGAAATCAGGATTCTGGGAAAAAGTATCCAAGTGCCCGTTCGAACAGCATCACGTTAGATGCAGCTGCACACTGAATTATACACGAGGCTTCAATATGAACCCAGGGACAGAACACCATCGAACCGAAACACAATGACAAAGACAACCACTTAAGAAAGATGCATTACTTACAAGCTGTCCGAATCATCAAACTCTTGAGCTTTCCCCTTCTTCCGTCGTTGTGTAACTTAATATGTTGTGGAAGTCAGTTCAAGCAGGCTACATGTACACTTCAGGTAAGACAGAGATGCTGTCTAGGTTCAGCAACAATAATAAAACGAATAAAATTTTATTGTTTCTCTTTAGAAGCCGGATAATATTTACACGATGTCTGGAATTTACAATTTCATCCCCTCTGTGCCATTTAGCCATCCTATGGATTCCTCACCTGATGAAAGAATATTTCACTATATCCAACCACACCCATCTTTCTACGACCTCCAAACGACTAAAAGAGCTCAGAGGCGAGAGAAGGAAGCTTGAAAAGCATGGCCAAACAGATGAATGGGAAGGGGGGGGGGGGGCAAAGGAAAAGAACCTATGAAATATGTTATCAAATTTTGGAGCCTATCTATCTCATCCTCATTCTAAGATATACAAATTTTACAGAGAGGGGCACAGTGGTCAGCCGTTGAGCTTTGCCAAAAACCGGCTAAGGTTATATTCTTCCGTGTATTGTGATTGATCCCACAACTCCTCCAGACCACCAAGAACAGCTTTTAAACCCCTGCCCGAGCCTTTGCAGTCCCCCTGAGAATTCTCATCCACTCGCCTTGACTGGGTAGATCCCTGCGATAAAGGGCAACACATTATTTGTTTAGATCTATGCAAGCAAGAATTAACTGAGAAAAATAGGTCTCTGAGGAAAGAAGGAAAAGACTAAGTAAATCGGGATGAAATAGGAGTTTGCTAGTTCTGACATAAAGCATTCAAATGACAACCAAATATAATTCGAACCCAAATGAATTCCAAAAATACTGTGGTACAGGCTATACGACATGTGCACATGATACTAAAATTAGTCCTAATCTTGCGGAAAACAATCCCTTAAAGCTCAAACACTCTTTTGTGACTTTCCTTTCCTTGAATAGGTCACTTCAGGAATCGAATTAATATGCATACTCCTTTACCAAAGGACAAGTGACAATACATCCTGCTGTCACCAGGCTTATCCAAACATGAGAGAGTTTCTTTGTCACCTTTCTGCCAGTTTCCGCTGAGGCAAAGAGATCAAGCAACTGATCAGTATTCATTGTATTGAGACTTGCATTGTCAGCATTTATGACCGCATTGGCAACGGACACTTTAAATTTTTGGAGACTCATGACTTTCTCTTCTAAAGTGCCTCGCATAATGAGGCGGTGCACATGGACAACTTTCTGCTGGCCCAATCTATGAGCTCTGTCCATAGCCTGAAAGGTTCAGAACAATGTTTCTTTCGGTTCTTTGTTCACCTGCCCAAGGTAAATGACTATTTCAAGAAATTCTTTCCCCATCTAGTTACCTGGTGATCCCGCATGGGATTCCAATCATGCTCCATAAATATTAGCGTGTCTGCCGAGGTCAAATTCAAGCCAAGCCCACCAACTACACAATAATAACATAAACAATATGTGAACAATTAATAGTAATCTAAGATACATGAAAACATCACCAAAGATTAAAATAAAAAATAAAATCAGGAAATGAGGCTTATTTCTAAATTTCTTCTCAAACTAAGCCTCTCAACCCACTTTTTCCCTCCACCCTTTTTTTGGCTACTTGTATTATAAGAGTGTAAGCACCAAGCAAATAATTTCCTTTTTCCTCAAACCCCTCAGAACTAGTCAGAAGGGCGACACAAGTCTCCAACATATAAACCTAAATGATATTCTCATTACTATGCATGACAATCCAGCTAATCCATGATCTCTTCCCAAAGAAAATAAAAATGTAGTAGTTAAAATGCCAAACAGCGGCTTGTCCTCGTGAAAATTAATGCATTTTCCGAATATTCACTAATTACTTAACAAGAACAATATTCACTAACTTAGCAAGCACAATCAGATCATATTGTTAAGCAGTGAAGAGGACTCAATCCCTCCAACCTAGGGATGAACTTACCATGAGTAGTAAGTAGTAGGGCATCAATAGTAGGGTCTGAATTGAAAGCCTTTACAATATCAAAACGCTTCTCAGGCACCACCGATCCATCCAACCGCAAATACGTAACACTGTTTCAAAAGATTCCACAACAAATCCAAGAATTACAATCTCCAATTGGCTAGAGAATAGTATTCAAGAAAAAACCACCCGGAAAAGAAAATAACGAAAAGAGAAACAAATAGGAGGATAGAACCACAAACAGGTGCACTATCCAGAGGGGAATCGAACAGAAAAGAAGTCATATCAAATTGTCTAATGAAAAAAGAAAATGCCAGAAAATGGTTAGATCGTCCAAGTAGATGAACAAGATTAATGCAATCAGGCAAGCAAAGATAGAAGATGCTCTGAGGAAAGTTGATGCTTCACAATACACATCCAAAATGATATGACAGTGATCGTGCCTATTTTCGTTACTAATCAGGTCTTAGAAATCTTAGATAAGGTAAACTGAATGTCACAGAAGGCGTTGAAATAGAAAAGAAGCCTGAAGGAGTTCAGTTGAAATTTTTTACCACAATCTTAACATTTTTACTGCAAATGGATGCTACTAATGCATGCATGAACCAAGGTAGCAGCTAATGGCTTTGAATGATCAGAACAAGATACACACTGCGATCACTTTAACAAGTGTTCTTTCCATCACAAATGTGAAGGAGACTCCAAGAAAAAAAATTAAAAGCCAAATGCTTACTTCTTCATGTGGGTGTGGAACAAATCGCGTTCAATAATATCCAACAACGCCTGTAGTAATTGAAATTTAATCAGCAAAGTTAAAAGAAAGTAAACCTCAATAATCCGACATAAAATAACATTACCTTATGTTGAGCGAATATTAGAACTCGATGTTGCCCCGCACTAAGAGCACCCTCAGATGATGAAATATCAAGGCCTATTCCACACTCTTCCAGAATTTCCTGAAGTGCGACTAATTTTGGAGAATGATGTAAGTTGTGAAGCTCGGACATTATATCAGAAGCTCCAGGAAATATTTTTGATAGGCAACATTCCAGTGAGTCTGGAATCTTTTCCCCAATAACGAGCAATGGATGACTACAAAGTTTAAGCAAGTATTGAAGCGCCTGAAATATCCATGATGTACAGCAGGTTATGAAATGGGAATTTTAAACACAATATATTATTTAAACAGGAAGATAGGCCATTCGCAGTCAGTCACCTGGAAAACATGAGAGGATGTCCTTGACGATGCAGACTTCACGTCTTTTGAATCACCGTGCTCATCTTTCACCATGGTTGAGATTTCTTGTTTAGCCTGTGAACCAGAAAACTGTTCATAGAGTTTCAGCTGGACGGGGCTTAGGTCACAGTATCTGTCCTGAATAATCTTTTCTGGAAGGTCTGAAAGGACTTCATCTTTAGTTCGGCGAAGAAGAAAAGGCATAGCCTGTATGCACGTGAAGTTTAAGATGATATTATAAGGATGAGCATAGAAGCATAACAATGACTTTCTACTCAATCTGAAGGAAACTGGGCCACGACTTTTAAAATCATGAAAGAGCTCAAATATAGAGAAGGCTGTAAAGAAATGAAAAGAAATAGAAATAAATTGCACATTAATTGTTCCACTAAATGCACTCACTGCAAGGGCCAAACTTAAGCAAGTACGAAGCTAACAAAGAAAAAGACATCCTTGCAACGTAAATCTTAATCAAGCAGTCACAACTGATACAAACGCTAAAGGAGGCATGAACTGTCTTTCTTGTGTAGTGGTCACTGATATTACCACTGGCATCCTCTGACACTGCCCTTTAGCCTAAATAATGGAGGAAAATCTAATATTTCCAGAGAACCCCCCAATGCTGTGGTGCTCCAACTAGAATATCGGTTAAAAGAGAACCAAATCCACAAAAAAGAGTGCTATAACCAGGGCATGAACCCAATGGCTCTTTTTTTTCCTAAACCTCGGAGAGCTTCTACCATTGGAATTTTCATACATCTTCCTGAGAGCTACCAGCAGTTGCTATGACTTGTGCTTTGGCGGATTGACACCACTTGTGAAAGATATCAGTAATAATGCTGGTGATCTACCAATTTTCACAATATGAAAAAGAACAGGAGAGAATTTCACCTGCTTGTGCAATGCTTCCATAGCAAGCACGCCTGCTTCAGCATCCTTTGCAGAACATTTAGGATCCCGAGCTGCCAATAGTGGCTTCCCATAGGTGGCTTGGAACTGAAAAGGTCATAAGTTAACAGTAGCTGTGTAAAGGAGCATCTGATAAAATTGCTACTGACTACTGTAAGAAATCAACCATATGAAGAGTTCAGTCGTACAACCTTCAACTAATACACATAATTAGAGCTATACCATCAAAATTAATGGTATAGTGCGAACTGAGGGAAGGGGAGAAGAGTAGAGAGCATGGATATTGTTTTGTAACTATTTAAACAAATACAAGGAACAAAAATTTGCATACTTGTCTTTCAGTTCCCAGAAAACCTGGCATCAGGAAGTCAAAAAGGGACCACAAATCCATGATATTATTCTGCAACAAAAAAAGAACTATAGCATTAGGATAAAAACCAGAACATTTTCTATGGAAGCAGGTGGAGTGTTTCCAGACAAACTTGAATAGGTGTTCCACTAAGTATTAGGCGATGCTGTGCTTTCAATTGCTTCACAGCACTAGTAATCTTGGATCTTGAATTTTTTATTATATGTCCTTCATCTAAAATACAGTAATTCCACATAAGTTGTCCCAGAAAATCATTGTCTTTCCGGACAACATCATATGATGTTATGATGACATTGTGTTTCTCAAACTCGTCACGTATGGAGACACGCTCTGGAGCAGAACCAACATACTGAAGGGTGCTAATCAACGAAATATCTATGTACTTCTCTATTTCAAAAGCCCAATGGCCAACAAGAGTTGATGGGCAAACTATCAACGAAGGAGGAAGATTTTCATCATTCCTTGAAATACGATGCTCAGCAATATCAGATGCCATAATCGCAGATGCCTGAAGCGTCTTCCCAAGGCCCATATCATCACATAAAATTCCATGAAGTTTGAACCTCTTCAGAAATCCAAGCCAGTTGATACCTTCTTGTTGATACCTGAGAGCAACAGAACTCAAGTCAATCCTCTTATAACTTTTGAAACATGGTGTCAGGAACAAAAAGTTTAAAACCATACTTTCTTCACATGAAAAATAAAAGACAAAGCCAAACCCAGTGACGTAGTAAAGCAGATCCTATAAGGAACAAAAGTAAAGGCAAGTTATGTACATCCTACTCGAAAAATACTAATGCATTCATGCCGTCTTAAGAAAGAGAACTAGTTCACAGCTCTTATTGCATTTGAATCATAAACCAGGAGTACCCGCAACAGCCATGAGCATCCAACAGCTTCATCATAGAAAGATCTGAGCAATTTATAAGACATCCTAAACCATTATTTATGGGCGATAATGACTAGTTTATACTAAATTTGAGAACTTCCCAAACCATTTCCAAATTTACAAAGGGAATAATAGCACTGGCACACAGCCTCGTACGGAATAAACTGAAGAAACAACAATTTAATAACAAACAGGGTAGCAACCAAATTTTAACCAACAATATCCAGTTCATACCTCCTCAATGTCACCTTTAACTCGGTAGATAGCTGGTAGTCATCTATATGCGAGTTGTCAAGCAATTGTACCAGAAACCTAGCATCTTCCGCATTACTAGAGAAGCTATCACTGATCCCTGGTGGTCGAGGAAGACCCCTGGCTAATGGAAGAAGGGGTACAAGAGTAGCAAAACTATGGGTGACACTGTGTCTGACGTCAGTATCACAATCACTCATACATCTCAGCAAAGGAACAACTAGCAAAGGAGCATAAGGAACCAACTCGGACCCCAAACCTTGAACTAAAAAACTGATGAGCATGCCTGCACCTTGCCTAGCATGCACGGAAGTCATATCTCCCAACATTGGCATCACATTCTCAATTACAGCTGCCATCATATCTACTGTCATCGACTTGGCCATAGATGTGACACATCTAGAAGCCGACAGTCTGACTGCAACATGAGAATGCCTGACACATTTAAAAACGCAAGGAAGAAGTTTAAGCACTCTCGACTTTAACTCGCCATGAAGCATCGGAGCAACTGAACGCACCACCTGCAGATCAAAACTAAGCTATATATAATATTGAGACAAACAAGGGATGCAAATCGACAAGCATTCCATATATTTCCATTCATGATGATGTAACAGTCTATTGCAAAAGTTTACCTCATCTATTGAAAACAATGTAGTGAGTTGCACATACATTACGGACCCAAATAAGATTTCAAGTGGAATATGCCAGTGGTCATGTTACTAAAACCACGAAAAGGTGATTAAGTAATGAAAGAATGACAAACCTGAATGTTATTGACTAATATCTGAGGGTCCGTAATGGCATTAATTGCCAATCCGACTTCCTTGTCATCTACATGATTAGCAGGCTTCAAGACTTCTGTGAGACAGTCCCATAGTTTGGGAAGTGAATCAAACAGCGAGGCTCCAAATTTATTAGACAGATATCTCAAAGAACGTTCAGATCCTCTTCTGCTTAAGAATCCCTCGATCCTTGACCTATCTTCTCCACCAGCAAGCATATGGAGCTTGGACTTATGTTTATTGGAAGTGCTACTTGATGAGAGAAGCTGATCATTAATCATCTCAATGGTATTAACGACTCCAGCTTGAGGGGTCTCTTGAGGATCCATACACGTTAAAGCACACAGATTTCTGATTAGCTTTTCATTTGGGCTTGGTTTACGCGAAATACAGCAGGAGATAAGCTCCGCAAGAGCCTCCGCAGCCATTTGCTGTAAGATCTCCTCCTTCGTAAAAAAGAGAAACCATGTCACAGAAGAGAGATAAGAACAGTATACAATGTGTTATCATGATAAGCAAACAAAAGAATACCTGCTCTCGTTTTACGGAAGCCATGAGAGGTAGAATAATAGGATTCAGTTTAGCTGGAAGGTCCGACATCCAGACAACAGCAGCAGCAACTAAAGCCGATACACTGATATGTAGATTATTCTGCAGTTTGTTTCAAGAGCACACCATAACAATCAGACAAGTTGGACTGTTAGTTATACTAAAGTAAAACCTCAAATTATTGACCAATCATGTCCATCATAACAAATAATGGTGTGCCTTTCATGTAGCTTGTCATTGCATGAGAACAAAGAATAGATGATTTCACATCACCATTTTACGGGGGACTGCTTAACTCCAGGAACAGGGTGCAACGAGGGATGAAATGGAAAGACTAGTGTCAAAAAACTGACACTAGAAACTCAGACTCAAGGATGGTAAATGAGTCTGGTGGATAGCAAATTGTTCATGTTCACATAAGAAATTTTAACCTGAGCGAACACCTCGAAATGCAGTTCAAACAATCAAGTTTAGACCACCAACGGCACAAGAATTTTAGAGATATTGACAGAACATCCACAACTAAAATGTAAAGAAGAAAATCATACAAGTACCTAACTGACTCGAAGATATCATAACTTGCACAATCCTTCTGGGGAGAATAAACAGAAAAAGATGTTTACGAAATCCTATTCAACAAAAGCATCAATGGACGGACCTGAATGCATTTGAGGTATCCTGAAGTAGTCAACAGCCGTTGTCTTACAGATTCAACCTCATCAAGAACATGTTTACCCGAAGATGTGCTGCCAGCACTATCATTGGATGATGACGTAAGACTATATGCAAATTTTATAGCATCCTCCACACTCAAGTTTTCTATATCATTTTTAACTGAAGATAACTCATCTACAAAGTCGCCGGACGACTCCACAGCATGTATCAACTGAGATGCCTCGCTATGCATTTTAGCGTAAGTCCTGGAAAGCTCTGAGTAAGGAAGAGGTGAATCTTTAGTTGGTAGAGCAGGGTCTAGGCAAGTTAACAAATCCAACATCCAATTCTTAAAATGTTCTGGAATGCCAGGAAAAGTGTAATTGTCATCGACAATCTTCCTTCTTTTTATTTCTTTGAACCAAGAAATGAGAATGATTGATGCCACCTGTCAAGATCAAAACGTCAACCCATGGGCCGACAGATAAAAAAAGGAGCATAGCAAAGCACCACCATGTCTGAAGGGAGAACTATTCAACTACTTGTATCTCTGTCCCTCGATATGGTTATAAAAATAACCAACACCAGAATACATATATTCCATTACGGAAAATACACCAATTACCTGTCGTTGCACACCAGAAAGGGAGGTAAGAGCATTCCATAAAGGCTCTATAATACATGGCAAATATTCTTCACGCAGCCTAGAAGCCAAGATTCCCAATGCAGAAGAAGAAACAACTCTCATATGAGTGACTGACATCTCAACATCAGTGCCAGCAACTATCTTGATGGAATTTGCAGGAGCAACCCCATTCTTTTCCGGCGTGAATGCTCCTCTGGAGAGGTCAAAACTGTTTCCAAGAGGGTCATTATCAATTTTCACAGCTCTTACTTTGGCTGCTGCTTTAAAATGACTCCTGCGAGGAGCAGCAACAGGCCAAAACATCTTTTGTGCATCCAGTTGTGATCCATATGGCGTGGCTGCAAGCTCTATCCAGGAGCACATATAAGACTTTGAAACAGCTTCCAAATCCTCAACTGGGCACTGGGATTATCACCAAGACAAGAAAAAAGGTTCAATACGAGAGTACAAATCATAAAAGTTAAACATGGTCATGCCTTTTAAAAAGCGTAAATGCTTATCCCGCCATTTCTTTGTCTTCAGATAGAGGAAAGAGAGAAAACTGAAATTTAAAAAATCATTCTATGAACATCATGACAAATGGAGAATCCTCAACAGCTACAGCCTATAGGATGGATTGAAGTTGGTTTAAAAGCTTGGTTACCAACAATTAAATTTAACCAGAATTATTAACTAGCCAAGTTCATAATTAACTCAAATTTTCTGAAAAGGAAAACAAACTCAAATTACAAGCCCATTACAAACGGGTGTTAATGACACAATATAGTAATACGGTTAAGCAGAATTACATAGAATAGCATGTTCTGCCAGGAACTGATTCACCATTTTGGAAATTATTCAAAGAAAACCACAGACAGTGAAATAATATGTCCTCAGCTCAGTCAATGGGATACTAACATACAAATGAGTAGGCTGGATATTCGAGAAAGACTAATGCAGACAAATCAATTTACAAGAACTGATTGATTTATGAGCAGATTTTGGTTGTCAAGCAAAACACACTACATGAAACAAATTGATACAATCATTGAGATACAACTAAGACAGAAATTACGAGACATGAGATATGTTCTCATCAAAATAAAAACCTGCATAAGGAGTCTCCAAACCCTTTCTGAGCTCTCCAAAATCTGCTCATTTGACTTGAGGAGCAAATTCTGGAATACAATCCTTATAGTGTCGCCCAATATGAAAGAAGGCCAAAATGAACACTTCGAGGTCCCCGAAGAACTTCTTTTATAACAAGCATCAAGAAGCCGTTCCTGCAAGCAATTCACTCCAACTTAGGACAATAGGACAACAAAAGGCCAGCATGTCCAAAGTGCAAATTAAGTAGTGCAATTCACATGCACAAAGAGAAGGGGAGTTCTAAGCATGAAGATATAAAAAACGAATAAACACATTAAGTAGCATAACTCTTCGTAAAAAAACTACAAGAATTTAAGTTATCCAAACCCAGCACGTTACAACATCTTTAAAGGAAAAAGAAAAAATAATGTTACAACTTAAAAATGCCAATAGTCAGGCCCTCAACCCCAAAAACACATGTATACACAGTCACAAGATTCTTCAATTAAATGTAGCTTTAGCTTCAGGGCATGAACTCGCAGAAACACTTACCAGAGTGCGAATAGCAGAAAGTCGAACAGAACTTATACTATGCCTCATGAATGGCCATAATCGTGGTGCCAAACTAGACAACATATATGGATTTTCTTGAGTTTCTCTTCCAGGATCATCAATACCAAATACATCATTTAGATCCAGTTCCTGTTCATCCATAGCTGAATTGCCATGTATCTGAGGAAACATCTTTTCCTGGGAATAAATCTCTGCTAATAAATTCATCACACTGTAAAAAACTAATGTACATTAATTACCCTTGAACAAGTGAGTCTGAAAGTATCTTCAAAGCATCAAAGCAGGGAATCTTCAGGGAAATAAAGGGAAATGAATATTGCAGAAATGAAGAGAACACAATACCATCATGAAATTTACCATGTTCATGCAGCAGCTTCACAAATAACAGCGGCATTTTCATTCAAAGGCAGTTTCTATCCTACAATTTATTTATTTATTGTATTTGGAGAAAGTATTTTATAAAGCAGCCCCCATACATTTCCCATAGTTACATTACATAAATCGGATGCTTCATACCTTTGTGATTATATGAATCAGGTAAAACAATTTGAAATAGTATGTATACATGAACAAAATGAAAGCATCGATGAGATTTAAGAACAATTTTTTTTGTATAATTTTATTAAAGAAGGATGCCAGCAGAAGAAAGTGCTAATCCATGAAACTCCAAGTGGATATGACGAAAACTAATAATTGCCTTGAAAGCATTCAGAGGTAGGCCTGCAATTTGTTTATCACCTGCTAGTTGATGGGCTAAGATCATCAAGGTCGAGTAGAATATCCCAAAGTAACATCACGATCACATGCAAAGTTTGACCATTTAGATTAACAATAGAAGATGCAGCTGGTATCAAAGCATCTGCAGCAACGGCACGAACATCATCGTCAGGGTCCTCCAGTCCAGATTTACATGCCGGCAAGACATGGCCAAGAAGATCATGTAGCATATCCTAAATGAATCCATTAGAGAGTGTCAGAAAAAAGGTTCTCTCAATGCCTTTTACAGTGGGGGAGATCTTGATTTAGACAGTAATAAGCAAATCCTCAACAAGAAAAAAATGGTAATTCAATCCAAAATGCAGAATATACCCAAGACATTCTCTAATTTCCCAAGCAATATAATACAACACACCTGTCGCACAGCGATCAAATATTTGATACCCAAAAGGCTTCCATGACGAATTTCCCACTCATGCCTATGCTGGAAAAGAGGGAAGATGAACAAGAATATTTGCATCAAAAGTAGACAGAAATTGTAGGTTATACATCCATTTCTAAGCATTAGTAATGGGCCAGAGTCATCCATATGTTTACCTGCATCTGCAGCAATATCTTCAGGGTTTCCCAAACTAATGAGGGATGCATATACTTGAAAGCTGCACCTAAAGCTTGTGCGCAGGTTTCTCGTACTGGAGCAACAACCTGATCAGATACGTAGTCTCCAAAGCTGGCAAATGTACCATATACGATAATTTTAAAACATTTGATTTAATAGCATCTATATGCAAATCTGTCTCCACCCACTTCAAGGCAAGCATCTAGCGGCCATTTGATCTTCAAATCATTACACTAAGATATCATGTATTGAGACACGAAACCATTTAGAGCCCATCAGCCCAAAAAACTGCCATACTATAGCATATGGCCCAACAAAAGTCAACATAAGCTACTCATTAAAGAGGAAAAATAAAAATCGATGCAAACTGGCAAACTGGCCAACTAGAACTATGGCATATTCATGCCAACTCATGGATAACTTGGGTCATTGAAAGAGCAAAAGAGTATATCCACAATTTAATAAGAATGAAGAGTCGAGCGTGAACTATCGCTAAAACGGCCTAAAGAGCATCTCGGTGCATAAAGCCTTCCCCAACTGAGATGGACACTTATATTCCATCCTACCTGACTCCAACTAAAAAATTAATGCAAAACGAATAGAAAAAATAAAGCTATACCGGTCAAGGGACAACACACAAAGGAAGCGAACACCGCAGTCTTGCAGAAACTCGCAGTTTTTAAGCCAGGATACTTTAGAAAGTTCAATCAGATTCATCAGCTCAGGACCTTCAGGATGGCTTTCCACTATCTGGAGATGTGAAGGCGGATCCTTCACATGAGAGTGAGTTTTCAACATCACTGCCCCATCACAAGCCATACCACCATTGGGATACGCTTCGGCCTTGACCCCAATCAACCCTCCAGAGACTGCTAACTGAGACCGATCATCACATAAATTGCCTTCTCCATCAGCAATCCTGACAGGAACATCCAAATTTACATAATCACCAGAAGATATTTGATCATCTTTTGGTGAAGAGACAGCACCTTCAATCTTGATTTTCTTTGTACTGGGTTCAGAAGAATCATTGCACGCATGTGCATTAAGATCGACTGATCTCCCACTTTTTACCACACATGAGTAATCTCCATCTTCTGGTGGCAGTAGTTTAGTATCCTCTTTCAACTCAGTATTCTGTCTGACAGCAGTAATAGGACTTGGAAGAAAAATGCCAGCTGAATCACCATGATGAGTTAAAATTTCTCTCAAGGCCATAATGCTACCGTGGCGAACCTCCCAAACTGACCATTTAAAGCTGAAGTTAACGAAGACAGGTAAAACACTTCAAATTTCGAACAGAAGTTACCCCAGAACTCACCAGGATCAAACATATCAAGGATGAGCTGTTCAACAAAATTACTGAAAGGCCAGGCTGCATCACTATCAAAGTCAGCTCCATCGTCATCAAGAGAAACATCGATCTGCAATCCAGAAGGTAATGCGAAGTTGATTTAGTTTTCTAAATCAACAAGGCTATACAGACTCGTATCAAAGACATAACAAAGAAACTAGTACAAGTACGTAGATGCATGGCAAACATTATTTAGTGTGGTCCTGCTTCAAAGAGAAAACCAGGTATTAATGATCTCAAGAATTGGTAAAATGGGTCAGAAAGCCGTGACATCATCATTTGCAAACATCCATGCATAATTTCAAGATTCTTCATCGAGTCTTTGCTTTAACCTTCTTTCATTTTAAACCACATCAAAACATCTTTTTATGACCTAAATGTCATCTAATTTTTATATTATCCTCTTATAACTTCTTCAGAACAAAAAAAAAAACAATTACATTTAAATGAAATTGGGCAAATGAAGAAAACCTACAAGGAAGAAATGCAGGAAATCTAGACAGTACAGTGATTTTTCTGACCAAATTTCACGTCTGTTAACAACAGTAGCTAGAAGCAATGTTATGCCTCAGTAATACATGTAATACACAGGAACTTAGTATATGGAAAATGAAGTTGAGACTCCAAAGTAAATTCATACGTACATGCGCCTGCTTTGATTATTATTAATAAGTCCATGGAAGAAACAACGTGTCATCAGAATGTGAAAAATCCAAAGTGTACAGTACCTTGCTAAAACTAGAAGAATCCTGAGCAGACCCCTTCAGGATTGTTGTTGCCGTTGGAGGTGGTGTTGGAGGTGCTCCTCCTGATACATCCTTGTCTCCACCCTCGGACCAAGCTTTCCCCTGGTCCTTTGAACTATTTTTTGCTTTCCTCTTTAAAAGATTAAGCTCCCTGGCACTCGGTCTCTTAACACTAGGCACCATCTTTGAGACCAATCTCTGAATATTATGCACAGATGCTGCAGAATAAATACCATGCTGCAGACCATTTCCTTGGGGATGTATTTTTTGCACCATGAGGTCCTCATCTTTTATCATGTCATTGACATCCATAAACTGCTCACAGACATCAAGACCTGAACAAAGCAACTCAGACTTATCACATGCCCTCAAGAAATATAGCTCCAGACTTCTACATACCAAGAAAAAGAACCTCCAACCACACACCATAAGCTCATAGATAAAAGCCAACTGTCCTCACTGGGTAAAAGGTAAAAGAAAAAACAGCAGCCACAATTTGTAATAGAACATTGTTTTTTCCCATTTATATAGACAAATATACATAGTCCATGCATCATCATCAATATTTACCAAATTGTAAGTAAAACTTAATGTGACCAAAAATTTAGATTCTACCTAAACGTCGTCGAAGATTTTGCTTTTGCCGAGCAAGCCGCTCCATTGGGCTTCTAGAGTTGTCGATAGATACATCAAACTCCTGCAGGAAACCTCCAGGGATCAGTGGATACAATACATTAGAATAGGTTAACAAATTCACAAAGAAGAATTAAAAAGTGTAGGAAAGTCACAGTTATCAACTTAACTCCTGAATCGCCAATTCAAGGATTAAAATACTCAAGACCTTCTCAATGCTACAAGCGCAGCATGCAGGCCAAATCAAAAGGACAAGTCACTCTCAAATCCTACAAAACATCTCACCTGACCCCGAGAGGCTAATAGTGCACCAAATTCCAAAACCTTGTTAAGATTGAAGCTGTAACAGAAATAAGAAGCAAAATATGAATCCAACTAGGCAATGGCATACCATCAATAAAGAATAATTCACCAGAGTGAAATTTACCAATAAATAATTAAAAAACTAATTTATATATACAGAGATATATATGCAGATAAGAACAAAAATAAATGCATGGGCAACCTTTTAAAGGCTGCAGCAGAAACCAATTTAGACTGAAAAGAGGGTAATGTTATCACTTCTTCAACGTCAGCGGTAATCCCACTCTCAGCCATCTTTGCCTTAAGAGTAGCAAAAAGTTCACTCAAAGATGTGTGTTTAACATTCTGAGCAATGGCACCTATTGCCTGAGCTGCAGCAACCCTAGTGTCCCAATTCTTACTGTGAAGGTATTGAGCAACCTGATAACATACAAGCAATCCTCATATCTTGTCATAAGTTCATCAAGGTGATCAAAATACAGACATACTAGCATTTAATTTCAATAAATAAGAAGTCATTTTTATCACACAAATTTGTATTTAGAGAGCAGAGAATTCACTAGCTAGAAACAACCCAGACTTAACCTAAAGAAGTACATGCACACATAAATAAGAACTGATATTACAAACAACAGCTTAACTGGACCTTTAGGAGCCCCCCCCCCGGGGCCACCCCTGTTGCTTAACGAACACTTCGTCCCATAAATAACCCGGACAAACTCACCAGAATAGCAAATAAACATTGTAAAGGCTTTGTTGATTAAAAACAAATATTCAGTTTCCTCCAAATCCTCATAATCAAACAAACAAAAACAAGGGACTGCGAGATAGTCTCTTTCTTTTCTTTTCTTGTTGGCTCATTTTTGTTCCTAATTCCAACATGGAAATTCGACATGTCCAGGAGAACAAACAGAAACCCTAACTACGCCAATCCAAAACTCCAACCCAAACATAAAATCTCCATCGACATAAACAAGCAAAAAAGGCATCGAGATCACCTTCTTAAGTAGAGATGCCAAGTCTTGCGGATGCGACCTGGCAATATCCCCAATCTGCCGAGCAGCAGAGAACCTCGTGGACTGAGTTGAACCAGCTATTCAAACAGAAAACACAAGGAAAGCTCATCAATATTACAAAACTCCTCGATCCAATCCTCAATACACGACCAGAAAGGAAAAAGAAATAAGAACTAAAGAAAACTCCTCGAACCAATCCTCAATACACGACCAGAAAGGAAAAAGAAATAAGAACTGAAGAAAACAAAGAAAGGTACGAAAAAGCATACTGTCGAGAAGAGAGAGCAAGCGATTGAGCCGCGACGACTGCTGCTGAGCCATCTCAAAATAACAACCGCCCTGGTGGCAGCGACCTCAGGGGCAGGGACAATGCCGACGGAGGACCGAATTCGAATTGCCGCGCCTCGGTCCGTTACCATCCAAATGGAACCGTCACCTTGCCCTAATCGATGGCTTTCGAATCCTTTGACTTCCGTGGTGGCGACGGGGGGAGGAAGGTAGTGATGGAGAACGGGATTAGGGTTTGAACTTAAGGAGGAGAAGGAGGAGGAGAAATTTGAAGAAGAAGAAGGAGAGGTCCTGAAACGAGTTTTGTACGGCGTTTCAAAAAAATTCGCCAAATACGGTGAAATTCGTCGAATTATGCAATTATCGATTAGGAACCGCGCCTCGTGTGGCAGGTAAAATATTAATTTATGGCCTTAATTTTGAGTTAATTTTTTATTTTATTATAAATTTAATTTCTTATATAATTTTTTCGCAAACTTTTATTTTTATTTTGGCCAATTTTGAATTTTTTTTAATGAAAGTCAAACAAGTCATTCATATAGTCTGACCAGTATTCTATAATAGTAAAGTTTCAACCTCTTATTTATTCAACTCATAATCCACTTTAACCGTAGTAGCATACCCTAATAGAACATCATCCCACCTTCATCGATTTTGTGTATTTTTTTAAAACGTCAGAAACTACCATTTAACTTCGACTTCCAATTTACTTGATTTGCCCCTCAAAATTTTAAAATGAAAAAAAAAACCAATTTTTTTAAAACTTTTTTTCTTTTCTAATCGATAAATGAAAATTGTTTATTAAGGTTTGTTTGGCTTACGCGCGATAAATTTCAAGATTGGCCAAAAATAAAATAAAAACAAAAGTTGGTGACAAAATTATATAATAAACTAAGTTAATAACAAATAAAAAGTTGTCTCAAAGTTGAGGCCATAAACGTATATTTTGCCTTTGTTTTACAAACAAATCACGGTTCCCAATCGCGACTTTATGTGCACCCAGTCAATGTCGCCGTTAGGAACCGCGACATTATGTTGAAATGACATTTCACATTAAAACGAGGTCGGGACCGCGACTTTAATAAAAACACGATTTCGACTGCGATATTAGGACACTTGAGCAATTTTTAAGTATCATGGGCTTTGATCCGATGGCTGAGCGGTGTCGTAGTTGGCAACCGCAGCACTCTTTAAGTGTCGCGGTCTTCAACAGCGACTCGGTCAAGGGTTTTTTTATAACAATATGCCCTTAACACTCCCGAAACCCAACTTCTGATTCCCACCCCGTGCTCGTCGAATGTGACGATTATGACCCCGTGCTCTTGAAATCCGATGATTTCGACCTTGTGCTCTTCGAATCCGACCTCCGTGTGCCTCGAATCCAACACCCAACGTCCACCCCATCCACCGTCAATCATTCTACTCAATATCAAAGGGTAAGTCAAATGTTTGTTAAAATGTTGATTATCATATGGCTTTAGAGCAATGGTTAAGTATAATTAGTGTATAATAGTTAGGGATTAATGTGTTGATTTTTGAATAGTTAGTGTTAGTTAGGTTTAGTTATTATTTAACGTATTGTGATGAAATTATGTTGCAGGTATCGAATTTTCTTCGTTGGAATACATTTAAACTTGTAAGGTTCTCGATCATTTTTTTTTTTTGCAAATATGACGGAAATTCACTTGTTGGTGTTTGCGAATAGTAGAGTGGTTAATGGTAAAGAAGGAGTTAGTTACGATGGGGTCCGATTAAATAGATGAAGATAGATAGTAATGTGGATTACGAGAAATTTGAGGGTATATTAGTCGTGCTATGAAGTTAAATGATGGTTGTAGATTAGGGATTTGTCGTCGATATCCCATACCTTCACATGGTTCATCTGGGTTTAGATTTGTTCTAGTGCCCATCAATGATGACGATGACGTTAGATTGTTGATTGAATTTACTACATCAAATGAAAATCAAACTCAAGAAGTGTATGTGCTTTCAGTTTGTTCTAATTCAAGTAATGAAGGATGAGTTCATGCAATGTTAGGCATGATAGTAACTTGTCGATAGTTGGAGTAAATGTAGAGCAGAACGTAACAAATATGGAGCCAGCAAGGGTGAATGTAGGAATCGAATGAAATATTGATGATGGAAACAATGGTGAAGGGAGTAGTCATGGACCTTTTGACGCGTTCATCGATGATGATAATTATAGGGATGATGTCGATGATAATCGTATTATAGCTTATATAATACATTATGATGGTGACATTGATACTGATGAGGAGATGTTTAATGATATTTATGAGGGAGAGGATGGGCAGGGTCTGCCTGAGAATTTTGAAACTGAAGTGAACGAGGCTAATCCATCTATGAAACGGGCCGAGAAGCCACTACCTTTTTATCTAGATAGTGGTGATACTGAGAATGTTATATTTGATGAGGAGGAGAATGAAATTATCACGGACGATGTCGAATCACTTACGGAATTTTGCAAAGGTATGCGGTTCAAGAATAAAAGTCATCTTATTCAAACAGTCAACTCATTTCTTATCAGAAATCATTACGGTTACAAAATTGTCGAGTCGGATAAAAGGTTGTGGTATGTCTTTTGTTCTGAATATGGAAGTGATTGTAAATGGAAATTACGTGCTATCCAACGTTCTTATAATAATGAGTTTGAAATAACGATAGTCGGGGAGCACATGCTTAAATGTCGTGCTTTCACAAGATCATGTCCGACTTAACTGCAGCTTCATGGCACCGTACCTCCATAGATTTGTTAGAGAATCCCTTGATATGAAGGTCTCTTTCCTTCGGAATGTGATAAAGGAGCGATTCGGCTATGAAGTTAGTAGAAGACGAGTGTGGGATGCTAAGATAAGGCAGTATCGATTGAGTATGGAGAATGGGATGACTCATATAATGATTTGCCACATTTGTTGAATGCAATTTAGATTGAAAATATGGGAACTGTAGTAGATTGGGGTAGTTCTTATAATGTCGGCGATATTGAATTTTTTTCAATTTCAGAAAGTCTTTGGGCATTCGGTCAGAGTATTTATGCATTCCACCATTGCCGCAGAGTATTTTTGGGCATTCCACCATTCGGTCAGTATTAACGGCACCTTCTTACATGGAAAGTATAAGCATAAACTTTTAATAGCGTGCGATATGGACGGTAATAATCATATCGTTCCGCTTGCTTTTGCAATTGTTGATGGAGAGAGCTATGATTCCTGGAGTTGATTCCTCCGATGTTTGAAGGGTCACGTTATTGAAGAACGGGCAGTGAGTATTTGGTTAATTTTATATAGACATGCAAGAATTCAAGCGGCCGTCAATGATGGCGATGTAGGTTGGACTCCTCCGTTTGCCAATTGGAGATTCTGTATTAGACACGTTGCAAGCAATTTCAACACAAGATATAAAAATATGATGTGCAAAAGGAGTTTAGTTATGGCGGCGAGAAAGGCACATCCTCGTAAGTGTAAAAATATTTTGGAAAAGTTGTTGGAGTCATTGCGAGAAGCCTTACATTTCCTGACGGAAATGGAAAAGAAACAATGGCTTTTGAGTCATAATGGAAACACGAGATAGGGAATCACGAATACAAATTTGAGGGAGAGTTATAACGATGTTATAAAGGGGGCTAGGAACCTCCCAGTTTCCACCTTGCTGAGAAAAATATGGTACAATTGTGTTGCATATTTGATAAATAGACGGGATGATGTGAATGATGCGATAAAAGTGGGAGAGGAATTTACGACTCCCTGTGCAGAGAGGTTATACAAAGCAATGGAGAAGGCTAAACGATTTTATGTGGTATTGTTCAATCGAGAGCTTGGTTGTTTTGATGTGAAAACTTTGCGAGCAAATCGAAACAAGAAAGTTTATATCCAAGCATGTACAACAACTTGCAAGAAGTGGAATTTATCAAATCCCTTGTTCACTTGCATTAGCTTGTTTTGCACACTTGCACATAGACCACACAAATTATGTTAGTCGTTTCTACACTTGGGAGTGTCAAAAGGTTGTCTATGCATCGCGATGGAATTCATTTGATTACAAGGAAGATTGGCTGGAATATCGTTTCCCCAGGGTCAAACCTAACCCAGGTAGAGTAAGACCCCATGGGCGACCAAGATCTACTCGCATACACAATGAAATAGACATTAAAGAAAGATCACGGAGAACAAGTTGTGGTATTTGTAGAAATGAGGGACATAATGTGTGGTTTCATGTTCAGTTTGTCTTTATGTGTTGTTGTATTTATGTTTTAGTAATATGTGTTGTTGTTTATATGTTTCTAGGAAAAATGCGGCTCGGACCACGTGTGGCAGATGTTTTGAGCGGACAGGCGAAACATTGTTCCACCACCGTATGGGATGAAGGCTATAACTCGATATATTTAATTGCTTATATCTTTGGTTTATGTTTTTAATAAATGTTTTATTGACCGATGAATGTTTTGCCTTTACAAAACAATGTCTTAACTTGTCGTCGCATAGAGAAATTAGTTAAACGGGTTGTTCGCGATCCATGGATGGATTTTTACCTCCGCCAAGCTGGCTTCCATAGAGTTGCAAAGCTCCACTATATTGCGTTGGATTGGGCGTTGATAACATCAATGGTGGAGCGTTGGAGACCAGAGACACATACTTTCCACATGGTCCACGGTGAGATGACCATAACATTACAGGATGTAGCACTTCAATTTGGATTACCTGTGGATGCGAATGCAGTTATTGCGGACACTACCGTCCCAATAGAGAATCTGTGTAAAGATTTTCTTGGTGTGGTTCCTGAAAGAAACGCCTTAAGATATGGACGCCTTAAAATGAGTTGGCTGGCCGAAAACTTTGATGTTCTTCATGATTAGGCGACACATGTTCAGATTCAGAGGCATACTAGGGCTCATATCTTACAGTTGATTGGGGGAATGTTGTTTACCGATAAGTCGGATAACTTAGTCCATTTATTCGAGTTGCCATTGCTGACCGATTTTGAGAGGGCGACACAGTTTAGTTGGGTGGTGCATGTCTTGCATGGTTATATAGGACTCCATACAAGGGCATCACATCATAAGGCTTCACAGATTTCGGGACCCCTATCCTAGTACAAGTCTGGGCATGGGATAGGTTTCTGCATATCTCCCCACTTAGACTGCGGATGGTTTATGTAGATGACATGCCATTAAGCCATTGTCGGGGTGTTGAGTTCGATACTTGCAAAGTACCAACACATGTCCTTGTGGCATATAGGGAGGGCCTTTGATAGGTAAAGCCCCAATCAGGTACAATTTCTAACCTCTAATTCGTTACAAATAAGGAAAGTCGTGTTTCTAACATCATCTTTCTTGTTTGCAGGTAGTTTGGCATCCCTACCCCGATCAGTTGATACCCATGCTTCCACAATATTGTCTAGTCACATTGTTGGTGCGCTCGAGTTCCATTGCTTTGCTTCTTCATTGTGGAATGACATTTCCCGGATAGGATTATTCGACAATTTGGAGAAGAGCAACTAGTTCCCGGTCCCTGCAATACAATGAAGAGCTTACATCGCATTGACTTATGAGGTCAGTTCATGAATAACTGGGAAGAGATTCACCAAGAGTACATCAAATTGTGGAATGATAGACTGAATCGCGTCGTGCCATTATCGTGGGAGACGGACATAGAATACTCCAAATGTTACGCAAAGTACAGCAGAAAGTACATTTCACACACCAGATAAATGTTAGGCACATTGGTATGCACTATCTTCACATTTTTTACATTCAAGTATTATGTTACACTAATAGGGGGCGTGAATTAGTTTTAAAGTTTAATTAAGGATTTTTAACGCCTTTTCGACAAACCTCGCAGCGGAATAAAGCTTCTGTAAAACAGAACCGTAGAGACAGGTTTCTGTAAGACAAAACGTACGAATGTGATTGCGATTTGTCTGATGGACACAAGACTTTTATAGTGGTTCGACAACTTGCCTACATCCACTCTTCACCCGGAATTTGGATGGTTTTCACTCAGACATAATGTTGTAAAGATTACAGAAGGTGATACGTGATCAACCATTCATAGCATAGACCGGAATGTTCTGCAGAACAAACGACTGAGTTGCACAACACAGATAAGAAGGTTCTGTACCAAATGTGTCACCCTCTACAGCACAGACTAAAAGGTTCTGTACCAAAGATGAGAGATTTTCACATCACAGACCGAACTGTTCTGTACCACAGTGACTCACTGCACGCGTTAACGTGACTAACAAAGGTAACCGGTTGTCGGACGTTTCAATCAGGCGGTGTCCTTTCCTGCACAGCAACCTGCTGCGACTTCCTTCGAGACTTTTCACTCCGGCGGCGTCTCCATCTGCACAGTAACCCGCTGCAACTTCACAGGATTTTTCACTCCAGCGACGTCCTCACCTGCACAGCAACCTGCTGCGACTTCCCTTGCGCGATCCCTCGAGACAGCGACTAAGCAAATACAAAACACCTGCCCAAGGTTCTCCTGCACACACAGAACCTTATACCATAGAAGCTGGTTAGTCCATCACCTTCTGTGCTCCTAGGGTATCTGCCCTTCTTTCTGGCCCACTACACGTTGGCCACGCCGGAAACCTTCCGCACGCCTCCACCAACATCTCCTACAACCTCCAACTAAGAGTGCCTCGTGGCCCCCAGGTCACTCTCCCATAAAACTTCACCAACGATGCAGCCTTCTGCAGCTTCGTCCCTCGTGTGTAACTAACTAAGCTTAAACGAAAAGATTAGAAGTTCTCAACACGCTTTCTGGAGTTTACAGGTATAATACAACAACAACACTTCCAGAGAATGTGGCCGAATTGACTCCTAATTATACAAAAAATTTTAGGTTAAACGCAGAAGGTAATCTTGATAAATCAGCCTTCTATAAACATAGAAAACAAAATATTAGATAAGATTACAGTTTAATATTTACAAAAATGAAACACTCAGGCATATATTCTTTAGGTAATCATATCATATCAAAATGATTATGGTTTGACATTCCCATGAATATTGCAATATAGAAGGTTTTGGCTGAATCTGATCAGCAACCTTCTACGAATGGAAATAATCCAATATTAACTTCCATAATCATCAAGACTTATATAATTTTGTCCAGGATATTAAATTCAATGAATTTAGACAGATAATGTGGATTGTCATCCCAAATAACGGTCCATTTGATGTTAGATTGATCCACATAAGGTTGAAATCAACCTTATAGAACCTTACCATAAATAGATGTCCTTCCATGAAAAATATAATACCCATTATGATTATTTGGAAATGTAATCCAAAGAATTTGATCAACTTAATGTCTTGATCAATTCCTTTTATTTTTGTAATTATCCAATTACTAAACAATCATTTAATTATAAAAATATTTCATACAAAAAGTTCTCAACGTGAGTAGCTTCTGTATTGTAGATGTTTGACTTCTGTTTCACAGAAGATCAAGGCTCATCATCAAAACCTATTCAACATATTACATGGATGAAAAAACTCACTTATTATTTGTCATTTGTCAAATAAACTGCGTAAAATCACACTTCGTGCTTCCAACCCAGAATAGGTAACCACTCTTGCCGGAGATGCCACAAACCTGTTGTCCCAGTATTCTCCATTATGCCTATATGGTCGTACCGGTGGCTTGGAGGACCAACCCGCATTTGTTGTGTCACCGCAAGAAGAAGGGGAGAATGTGCATGAAGATGACGTACTAGAAGCACATGACCATCTACTTATATAGTATAACGTGGCTGGACATGATGGAGAGGATATGACAGGTGAAGACCCAGAAGCGCATGACCATTAAAAAGAGGGGATGTTGATCTCTCAAGTGACCTAGCTAACCGCCGATTACTACACACCACACTTCAACCGGCCTTCGAGTTCTACTCCGATAGCACCGGTGAAAGCTACAAGGGATCCCGCCTCCTTCCATTCAAACCTGGAAGATCCTGTATCTTAGGTCACTCAAATGGATCTCGGAAAATCCTCGCAGCGCGAAGAACTACAACAGGAGACGCAGGTTCATCATCAGTATTTCACGAGAAGAAGACACAGACGTGGTTAAGTGTTTCAGTGTACTTTTATCGTTTCGTAACATTTCTTCGTTTGGAACTTTGTTTGTCAGACAATGGGTTACATTATGGTTGTTGAACTTTAAATTGTTAGAAATTTGGATTTCATTTGTTGGACTTCTAATTGTTAGACATTTCTTGATTTGGAAAAATTTGTATAGAAACTTGCTTAAATATGCAGATGTTTTGATCTGGGCAACCACGAGACTGCTCAGCCACCGGATCAAAGCCCAGGACACTTGAAAATTGTCCAAGTGTCCTAATATCGCGGTCGGGAATCACATTTTTATTCAAGTCGCAGTTCCCGACCGCGTTTTAATATGGGATGTCATTTCCACACAATGTCGCGGTTAACCGCGACATTGGCGTGGTGCACATAAAGTCGCGATTCCCAACCGCGATACTAAGGCGGTAAATGTGTAATTTGACAAACTTTGACCGTATTTGGTCAATTTTTTTGGAAACTTGCGGTACGACCGTACAATGCTCATCCTGAAATAGGAGCTCGGCTTGAGACCCTCTTCCGCAACTCCCTTCTCTCATTCCCTTCTGAAACATTTCATTCCCTTTTGCTTCGGTTTTCCCCTTCCCCTCAAATTTCTATACGACAAGACTTTAAAAACTCAAAATGACCCCCTCATTAATTAATTAATTACATTTAATTACCTTCCAAATAAATTAATCATGTTCATGGACTCAGACTCCGAAAAACCGACAAAATAATTAGGAATCCAAGCTTTCTTTCAAAATAATTTGATTCGTTAAATATTTCGCGAAACAGAGTAATAATTGAAACTCGATGTTTTCTCTATTTCCTTTCCACTGGCGAACTCTCTAACACCGAATTCCTTAACAAACTAACTTAGTATTTCTTACACCGATTTAAAGACATTACTTGACGAATTTGAAAATATTATAATATTTCACATAATATTTTTCTAACTAACACTAAAACGTGCTCTCAGACATGGTCAAAATCAAAAGTACGACGCGATCCGACGAATTCCTCTCAAAATATTTTTTAAAAATTTATTAAACAATTTAGTTTCATTGTGTATTAAATAATACAAAAATTTATTTTGAATAAGGAAGTAATTATTTTGACATCAACCCTGCCCGGCTTTTGGGCTTGGGTAAAATTATTTAAATGCGATGACGCTTCAACTCCAACCGACTTGAAGGCCCACCCAAAGAACAATGACAAACCCTGAATCTTTGGCCTCAACTATTTAGAGGATTGTATGGAATTACTGTTGGTTCACAAAAAAATTTACGAATTAGGGTTCTAAGTTTTTAAATCTCCGAAATACAGCCCCTAAGTTACGGTTTGAAACCACGACTTTCAATTTACGAAAAAGCCGCAATTTTAAACAACAATTTTTAAATACTTTTAGTCAAAATCGCGATTTCAAATCCCGATTTAAGAGGAATTAAACAAAGTTTTTTAATTTTAGCAAAGTAGGGATTTCGAAACCAGACTTTGCTCTTACAATCATAATAAATAAAATAAGAAAATGAGATTACGGGGAGAGGGGGATTACGGGAGGTAAGGGGGAGAGGGAGGGGGAAATGGGGAAAGGGGATCACGGGGAGAGGGGAGGGTAGGGAAAACGTGGGTAAGAGTAAAGTTAGGTTTTCAACCCCGACTTAAATCACGACTTCATAAATTAAAAATCGCAATTTCAAACCGCAACTTAGGGGCTATATTTTAGGGATTTAGAAACTTAGAATCCTAATTCGCAAATTTTTATCCGTACAAACCTCCAACTATTTATACGTTTTCTCCATCAGCTAATCAATCCTCTTCTTTAGGGACTAAACTCTGCTGTGCACTTGCGCTCGCACATACCGAGAATGATCCATACATGACAACGTCCTATCCATCCTTTTTAGGTGCATTTTTCAGCATAAGTGAAGCCACATCATGAAGTGGAATCTGGCACGACACAATCCAAACAAAATTGATAGGAGAACCAATTACTATGCCGATGCCAATCCGAATAATCACTTTGAACAAATGATTAGTACAACAAAGAACAACCCCTAGAAATTACCAACACGACCATTTGTTAGCGATGATTCCATGAATCATGGGTTTTAAAGGACTTCATTTTCACCAGTATCTGCAGCTCAATAGAATTAGGGAAAACTCATAGACGAAAGTTTGAGTTCACCTCTGCTTTCACAAATCTGCAATTCCAGAACCAGATGCACCAACTTGGCAGCTATTTTTGAAAACTAATAAACCAATCACCAAGGGTATTCAAATGCTATGGCTGGGGCTACTAAAGGTCGCTGGCTCAAGAGCATCATTGCATAAAACCTGAACAAAGGCATATTGGAATCAAGTAATGTTTTGACAAAGCCCGAGACATCAAGCCACACGCTAAATTGTCACAGGACCCCACCCCCCCCCCCCCCCCCCCACCACACACACCACGTCCCTGTTTCAATCCCTTTTGATGTCTTAAGTAATCATCCTTCCTTTCACAGTTAAAAATTTCAACGAAAGAGACAAAGATAGGGCCCCATTTGAGCACCTCCACAACATCTAACATCACATCCACCCAACAAGGGTCAACCGTAGACTCCCTCTATTCACTATTTGTCTCCATATCTCAGACTTTCCATAGAGAAATAACCAAAGTGAATCACCTAAAGCGCCAGCACAAATACGAGTCCATGGTTGGAAATACAACATTCGGCTCATGGGACCATTACCTTCTAGATCATACAACCTTCAAACGAACCATTAACATAAGGTACAAAACAAAATGTAACATCCACCACGGGTAACAACCAAGCCGTTTTTTAAAGTAACCATCGATCCTTCTTTCAATGCATTTACCAAGTAGAATAATAAAAAGGATGAACATTATATCCACATAATTAAAACAAAAAAGTTAGGGAAGTCCTTGTACCTCAGTAAGGCCACAGGTCTCCCCAGTTAGATCTTCGAGCTTGATGATGCATCGTAGGATTCTTACTCTTTGTGACAACCACGTGTTCAAAGGCACCTTTTGAGCCATCACGTTCTGTCGAACGACACACATCCAAAGCAACCTGCCTACCTCTTCGAACAGGTGTAAAGATTATTCTACCCCAACCGCCCCCAAGGTCTGCACGAACAGTATCTTCATCATCTTCTTCACCATCTTCGTCCTCCTCGGAGTCTGTCTCATCACCACCATTGTCTGTCTCTATAATGTCCGAGTCATATGAAACCATATCAAGCTTCTTAGAACGAGCATTTTCCCTCTCTTCCTCCCTCTCTTCCTGCATCCTTATGAAGTCCTCTGAGAAGAGGAAAACAAAAGTCTCAAGCTAAGAAGTGTGATTCCACAAACTAAGCAGTTTAAAGTCAAAACTGACAAATGAAGAGATGATAGCTACAGCAAAATAAGAAGGCAATAAAACATATCACAATGCTATATTTTACAAATGCATCTTACTATGGAGATACCTAGATCAATTTCGAGATCTTCTGGGTTTCTCTTTGCATGCTGCTCTTTCAAGGTCTCAAACCGCATGCCATCAAGTGGCCAACTTTCCCTGCCAAATAATCAAGCTAGCAATTTTGGTCTGTGTCCATTGATGCTTAAATAAAAGTACAAACATTAATTAAAAATTAGATACATGAGACCCTGCTTAATAGAAGTGGATCCGGGCCATGAAGCTTAAATGGAGGTCAAAATTACTAACTAGGGGAACTTTTCCATGAACATAGCAAGCCCTTTACAAGACTAGGAGAAAGTGACAGACTGCATTCAGTTTTAAAACAAAATGAATGCAGGTCATAAAACACTTGTCCAAAGGTTACCTCGGCCTTTGCCCTCGTCTGAAAGCAACATAACAAAATTTTTCATCTTCAAAACCTCGTAAAGGAACCCCCTTCGAACGCTGGAAATAATAGTAACAAATGTTAACAAAATAGATTACTTCCAACAGAAGGCCAGAAGCCGCTACAAGAGTCAAAGCAGCAATCTTCAACTAAGGACCATGAACATCCGCATACTGAACAGTGAAAAACGAAATGTGCCTTATTTTCAACTTGGATCCACAGGACAGAATGAACATAAATTGGATCACTGCATTTCACAGGTCTATAGAGAGTAATTGGCAACCATTCCTTAAATGAGTTCTCTTCAAAGCCTCGGGACTTTCAGGGCAGAACATCAAAATATTTGACATTAAGTTCAAAGCTTTCCCCCATATCATTGTTCAAAAAGGCCCCTACAATGCGCAGTGATTGTGAATACTACTGGTGCTAATCCCCTTAACACCACCTTACCATTGTCCCAAGTTATAGGATTATCGAAATGAATTGCCACTTCAAATGAACAAACCTTGTAGGCACGTTGAGAAGATGTCCTTTCCAGTCGTTGCACAAAGTGGCAATACTTCTCCGATTTCTCCAATGGACAGGGACCATCGTGTGGACACTATAATTGCAGATCCATAAATGAGAACACAGCAAAATACTATCCCGGAGAAGAGGGTTAAGAGAGATGCACATGTTAACTTTATGTTCTGAATAGTAATCATAATTCCTAGACATGAGTATAGATGCTCACAGGTGCAACTATAAACACCCCACTTTTTAGAGCCATCAAGTCCTTAGAATCTGGGCCCAATTTTGCTTTCCGCAACTTCTGAAATCAAAACCCAAATATTAGGAACAAGAATAATATACATATATATATATATATATATATATAGAATCGGCCTCTCACTGCTTCCTTTTCCCAAGATGATAATGAATGAAACAAACGTACTCTTTTTTCCATCCATAAGATGAGAGAACGCATCTGAGAAATAATCTTAGATCCATGCGGAGTCCCTGGTTCGACAAGAATCTGCAATCCCGCTTTAAAGTTTCAGAGAGATAATCAATCGCATCTCTTAGAGTTTTATGCAAATAATTCATAATAGCAGGTGTCACTCCCCAAAAAGCTGCGAGAACTTTATCTATGGGAAGGTGTCACACAAACTTGAGATTCAAAATAGCTGTCATGGTAAAACATCATACCAGCACATCTCCAGTGAGATCCCAAAGCTGGCGCACAGTCGTAACCCGATCCTTCAGCGATGGTATCTCCCCAAGTACATATGACTAGATAGAATCAAGAAGATATAATTATGAGAATGGTGACGTGTAGAGCTTCGTTCACATAAGCATAAAGCAAGTGCTCACACAACGATACGCGATATAGCACCAAAGGAAGTGATTAGATGCTCACGGCGATCACAAGGTCATGGGGCCTCTCTGCCTTGCTAATGTTCTTTGAAAGTGACTGAATGCTGTCGTAGCTGTGAATAATCGGTACATTCTTCATACCTAAAACAATTTGGAAAAGAAGAAATGAACATTCCAACACAATCCCTCCAACCAAGACAGGTGAAACAGTTGAATGTTTGAGATGCATACTTTTAAAAATCCAGTCATATAGATATTGGTTCTATTTACTAATATATGTGGCTTGGAATGTGTTAAGAAAGAGTCTTTGAAACTTGAAAGAGGACAGATAAATCAATTAAGTATGAGACAAGTCGGTGCTCTTCCTTTTAAATGGAACACACAAACCATTTCAGATGCTTGATAACCAAGCTCTGTTCTCATAATAAGGCAACACTAGGGATAACTACACCCACGTATTATGCATGTAAAGAATGTCATATATTAAGTGGTTACTTCATCTGCAAGATGCGAGAGCCTGCCTGCACCGAATTCATGCAAACTTTTTCATACAAACTGAATAAAAGGATAAATTACCTTGTGTGAGATTTCGACCAGCACGTTGCATCGGCTGGGATGGCTCTACCAGATTGACTTTCTCCAAAGATTTCGGCCATACTTCTCTGAGTGCCCTAAATCATCCGTTTCCATGATAATGTGCCTTATGCCAGCATTATCTCTACCTCAAAAGTTTTAAGTACAAACGATTCAATCACTAACCAGAAAGCCGACCCAGTGCCAGCACCAAAATCCAGTACTCTGGCTGGAGAAAAATCAGGTAATCTCTTACGAATCTGAAATTCCAGTAGACATTCAAAATCATTGCATCCCATGAATCAATTTCAAAACCAGCAGCCAATTGATTTTCCATGCCCATGCGCACATTATGAGAAAACTATAATCCTTTCCTTGAATAATATCCGCAGATATTCAGGTCCATTTCCTAAATCTCGATCACAGCCCAAAACAATGGAAGCGCCTGTAAACAAAATTGAGACAACAGCCTCGGCTGAGATCAAAATCTGACGGTAATACCTCCTTGAGAACCCTAAAACAAGCAGAATAAACAGCGGGCATCCGTGACGCCACATAAGCCACGGTCTCGTCGTCCCTATACTTGAGACCGATATCGCCGTAAGAGCTCGTGATCTTCCACCGCCTCGAACACTCCACCGACTTCAGAGGATCCTCCACGAGCTCCCTCGATGCGGACTGCGCCAGCTGGAGGTTGACGTCCTTGATCTCGCTGAACGACGTGGATAGTCTCAGCACCTTCCTCCTTAGGAACGGCTGGTCCTGTTCCCGGAGGTACTTCTTGATAGCGCGGCGGAGGCGGACAGGGACGGTTAGGCATCGGTCGGACTGCCTGGCTGCCGACATAAGCGTCTCCGGCTTGAAGACTCGCTTCGCCGTCTCCGGTATCAGCGCCGCCATGACTAGCGGTAGCAACGCTTCGAGTGAAGAAGCGGGCCGGGGGTTTTGGGAGGGTTTTTTCGTTTGGGGGCGTCGACGACGTTTTCCATTTAATGGACAGTCTTTGAATCTTTGATTTTACTTACGTTTTGGTCCCCCCAGACCAGCGGCAATTTGATATGTTTAACGGAGGAGGGTCATCGAGGTAAAGCATTGAGGAATTTGCAAAACTAAAGTGGGGAAAAGGGGTGATGTTGGGGGGAGAAGGGAGTACTTTTGGGTTTTATTAAGGATTTAACTACAAATTTTGATTCATAATTTTTTGAAACTTACTCGGTATTTGTAGTATTGAGTTACGAACATTATTTGTTCAAATTTAAAGTTTGTAAAATATTTTTTCGACGAACGTTATTTTAAAACAGATCTCACCGAATTTCAACTATGAAATAAAGAATATTTAGTAGGCGAACTCGAGACTCTTTCGTGCATTCTCATATTGTTCGGCTTGGGGCTCAAAACCGCTTTACTTTTTCCATAAGGAATTTTGATAATATGTTCATGGGACAATATAAATCACAATTAGAAAAAGCTTTTTATAACACGAAGAATTGAGATTTGATTTCCCAAATGAAATCGCAGTTCAGAAACGCAAGCCTATTATCGACAATTTTTATGTAAACGCGATTTTATTTAGGCTACCTGAAATTGCGTCTTCAAAACACAATTATATCCTTAGACGAGCGTCTCCTATCATTAAAAAGGATGCTTCTTCAAACTTCAAACATGTCCCGATAATACATTTTTGACAAATGCCATTTTTTATTTTTTTTTGCAAGTGAGTGAAAAAAACACAAGTTTGTCGTGAAAACACGAGTTTGTTGTGTTAAAACAACTCTCTCCTCTGTCTAACCTTTTTTCTCCTAGTAACCTGCCCTCGGTCCGACCTCCGCATGAATTTGGAGATCCCAACCCTATGGCCTTAGAGGGCCTCTGCCTCGGCTCCCAACTGACATTTTGACAGCCTTGGATGCTTGGAAATAGTCTCGTATCGGGTGATGATGTCCACCAAATATAAGATGTACTCCCGCCTCTTAGACTAGCTTATAAGGTGTAATAATTCATCCCGATCTTCGCAAATCACCCTTCCTTTGCTCACTGCCCTCCAATAATGACCTCCTCTCATGTAATTAAATGTCCCCCTCCTTAGTATTATAATGTCATTCACGTGTATTTTTTTACACGACTAAATATTTTTTCATACGATGTTCTTATTTTGAATTGTGTAGGATCTTGATTACTTATTGATGTGCATACATTCTCTTTAGTTATGTCAAATATAGAACTCTTGGTTTTCGTGTATGGAAGTACATTATATTTTCATTGATGTTTTTAATAACATTATTTATGCACTAAAGTCAAATGCATAAAAAAATTTAGTCGTATAAGTGGGTAATGAGGCTAACCCAAATGAATGATGTATATTGGGTTAAATATTACCGAAATCATGATATGGCCCATAATTCGGTCTTCGTGGAAGTCATTACCTAATATGTGGAGGACTACTTGACTGTTATATATTGCGTTAGAGCCGTATAAATAGAGGCATTTATAAGCCCTTTCATTCATTCAGAACCTATAAAAGAGTCAGTTAAATAGGCTCTCAAGAAAGCTCGCGACGATCCTCCCTATTCACCGAAGTTTTGTCGCCATTGTAGACATCAATTTTTTTTTTTGTCTATGTTACTATTATGTCGCAGGTTTATAATAATAACCCTAATGGGTATTGTCCAATACGAGTGGACTATAAACCCAACACATAAGAGTGACTTTGGATAAAAATGGGCTATAAATACAAGTTTATGAATAATATATATTTGGCTAATAAATAAATGCTACAAATTCAAATCATAAAAGATAACCCTATTGGGTCATAGTTAAGCAATAAGCCCAACCCAAACATAAACATTTAGGGATAAACTAAGCTCAATCTTCAAGGCCGACCCATTGGGAGCTGCCTAATATAATTCGCCCATGAAGCTCTATAAATAGTGACATCTACAAGCCATTCAACACACAATAATACACAGAAGACATAGGTGAGAAGGCTCTTGAAGAAGTTCCCGACGATTCTTGCCTCCGACCGGCCGAAGTTCTGTCGACGTCCATTGTCCCGGTAGTCTTTCGCAACGCCTCCTCGAAATCCTGTCGCATCAATTCCAAAAGCCCCGACAACTTCATCAAACTATTGAAGTGTTGTCGGATTAAGCTCATAGGCCTCAGTAACTTTACCTAGATATTGAAGTGATGCCAGATCAAGCCTAGAGGCCTCGACTACTTCAATAGCACATCTCTCGAAGTTTCGTCGATATTCTAACAGAGCTCGAGATAATCTTCGTCAATCATTGTTCTTCGAGAATCGTATCAGATGACACACATGTACTGTCCATGATTAAAGAGTAAACCCGATCATATTCTTAATATGACAATTTGTAGGCATTTTTTGATTTATATACAGACCGTGATATTTTAGGACTCACAAATTTGTAGTACACCTAGTGAAATATTCTTTACCTCTCATCTCTTTATTTTTGAAAATTCAAATGGCATAAAAAATAATTAACATTAAGAATGTTTTTGCATATAAATCCAAATCTCAGCCACCAAGGCGGGTTTTCCTGAAGGTGCTTTGTCACCTACTTGTGTCCACAAGTGTTGCCGATGAGGTCATTTGTGATCTCACGTTTCTGCTCGTGTCATCTTCCACGATACCTCGTGCTTTATGACCTCGTACTTGTTACCCGACTCATATTACTTTATTTACCTTTTATTCGGGCTAATGAATGCCCATTTCCGTCGCTCCTTTCACTAACCCTTTATGCCGTACATTTTTCAATCCATCTTTATTTAAGCCGACTGACTAAAGCGTCCACTCGTCATCTACCTTTGAACGGACATTCTGTGGTCGTGTTACAGAAACATCATGCAATCTTCCCATTTGATTATCAATCCCCATAATTTGTTATGGTCTGCTCGGGTCATTACAAGTGGTCCGTAATCTTATCTTGACGAAATATTGATAGGGGAAAACGAGTGATGAAATTATATGTACGTCCTTTATAAAAAGAAAATAGAGAAAATAATACACACACACACGTACGGTGGGAGAACATAGATACATATTAAACGTGCCAAAGAGGAAGTGAGCAATGAAAAAAAAGGAGAGGAGAATCTCGCCGCAAAGAGGGGTTAAATTGCCCTAGAAAATGGAACGACGGTTCGAGTATGGTGATGACGTAACTCTTGAAAATGGTTCGGAGAACTCGGGTTATGGGAAGAGTTCCACTATTATCGCAAGAGTTCCGAAAACGAAATCAAGGACGCTAAAGACTCTCATCGCGTGGCAAGGAAGCTCGAGAATCAAAAATAGGAACACGATCCGTGACGAGGAGACCATGACGGGAGTTTGATGAAAAAATTGGAATTAAATGTGTATTGTGATTTCATTATACAAGAAATTCGCAACACATGTGTACCATTTGTACATCCATGAATAAAAATAATAATGGATTTACAATTTGAGAATCAGTCACATGAGTTGTCATTCTTCCAAAAGCAACCCACCTACAGAGTACAAGGATTAACACTAAACACCTCCATGTTCGACCAAATATGAACTAGATGAGGATAACGGACAGACCTTGATGAATAAAAGGACGTCTTGCTTCGAACCGGTGTGCTAAGCTACACATCCTAGAGAATCCAACACCCAGTACAATGTATCGGTAAGAATAAATCAAGTAGCAACAAACTCCCAAGGCAAAAGACCATGTTAATCTTGCTAGTTCGATCAACTCCATAAATCTGCAAGCATTGACCGAGAAACAAGTAGGAATTCAAATTTATTGTAATTGATGATCTCAGCCATTACCTTAGCGTGAAGGGCAGGCACCGCCAGTCCATACTGATCTTCCATCAGTAGATAGTGAAAATCAATCTCAACACATGGGTGAGTGTAATCCCAAAAAGAGAAAGAAGATGGGTCGCTATATCACTATTACTCTCCGCAACCACTAGTTGAGCAGCATTCCTATGGGGAAGACGTTTAAAGCCAAACACAATATATCAGAGGAAGAATTTCCAGATGAATCTTTGATGTTTGCTTTACTGATAGAGGCAAACAAAGAGACCCGCACTCCGCCAATGTTATTATGATCAAGATCCTTTCAATTTGATGGAATATGAAAAGGGGAAGAGCAAGTGTTAAATAAGAGACTTACCTTGTGATCCTAAATTTCAGTTCAAATGAGCCAAACCCAATGGTGCTGGATTCAAGGGGCCAGGAAGTATGGATTGTTAATAATGTCAAATGAATGAGTAGAGATTACTTTAATTTTATTCTTTCTATATACATGAAACGAAAAAAGTGAGGGTATTTATACACATTAAATGTTTTGTTTATTACTGTCATGTCATGGGCTTTATAATATTAAGCCTAATAGGTATTGTCCGATGTGTATGGATTATAAACCCAACAAATAAGAGTGGTTTGGCTATAAATCCAACTTCATGAAGTAATATATATTTAGATCATAAATAAAAAACACAAATTCAACTCATTGGGTCATAGTTGGGTAAAAGCCCAACCCATAAACGTTCAGGGCCAAACTAAGCCTAATCTTCATGCCCCACCCATAACCCGGTTTATTGGGAGCTGTTTAATATGAGATAATCAGCTTCTTAACATAAGTCGACCTTGAAGCTTTATGAATATAGACATCCACATGCCATTCAACACAAAATAATACATAAAAGAAACATGTGAGAAAGCTCTCGAGGATTCTCGACTTCGGCCCGCCGACTTGTGTTGACAATCTATTGCTCTAGTGTTTTTCCGCAACGCCTCCCCGAAGTCCTGTCAAATCAAAATCCAAAGGCCCCAACAACTTTAACGAGTTATCGAATTGCTGTCGGATCAAGCTTATAGGCCCCGACAACTTCGCCAAACTATCGAAGTGTTGTCGCATTAAGTACATAGGCCCAACTACTTCAACAACATATCACCTAAAGTTTTATTGATATTCCGTTAAAGTTCAGAATATCTTCAGTCAATCATTATTTTTTGAGAATCTAATACATATATACTATTTTCCTTTTATAAAGGGCGTACATGCCAGCATATATTTTCATCACTTGTTTTTCCCTTATCAATATTTCTTTGAGACGAGATTACAGGCCACCTTCATCCTTTCTTTTTATTTTATTTTCCAGGATATGATTATCCCTCGTTCTCCACCGTTACTTGCCATGGGAGCCTTATCAATATTCCCCCGAGATAAAACTATAGGCCACATTACTTCCTCTTTCCTCTATCTTATTTTCTAAAACAACATCATTTCCTATAATAAACTTATTTCCCCCACTTAATTCCATTATCTCTCTCAGGATAAGATTGATGATTTCATTTTGTCTATCTTATAGCTTGGCCGATAAGCTTAGTCCATAATTTCAAGAAATAATGTGTTTAATCAATGAAATATAATATTTGGGAATGAATAAGTGTGATCGATTAGCATGACAAAACGTTTCCCATGATATCCCTTTTGAAGCAATTATAAATAGGAATGAGTGGGGGAATGTGACTTCGTGCTTCTCGTTTCTTATTCCCCGATTAGTTTGTCCTCCCCTCTTCTTCTTATGTTGTCCCTTTATTTTATTCTCGCCAGCTCACATGTGCATTTATTAATGGTAATCTACAAGAGGAAGTCTATGTAGAACAACCTTCTAGATTCATCGACTCGAAATCTTGTAATCATGTTTACAAGCTTTCTAAAGCTTTGTATGGGCTTAAGCAAGCTCCAAGAGCATGGTATGAAAAGCTTAGCTCCTTTCTCATCGAGAAAGGATATAGGCGTGGAAAAATAGATACAACAATGTTTCTAAAGAAACAGGAAGCTGATCTTTGATTCGCTCAAAGATGTGTACGACATTATATTTGGTTTAACTAATGAACAATTATATACGGAATTCTCTAATCTAATGAAACTTGAAATGAGTCTCATGGGAGAGCTACATTTCTTTCTAGGATTTCAAAAGATGGAATTTTTATCCATAAAAAAAGTACAGCCACCAGTTACTCAAGAAATTTGAATTTGAGCACGTTGAATCTTTGTCAACTCCTATTTTTAGCAATACCAAAATTGATAAAGATGATGGTGCAAAGTAAATTTATCCATAACTATATAGAAGCATGATAGGGTCATTGTTTTATCACCGCTTCAAGAACTGATATTATGTTTAGTGTGTATTTATACGCTAGATATCATGCCCCAAAAGAATCACACATAATTACAATTAAGAGGATCTTTCGATACCTCGCAGGAACTGTCAGCTTAGGTCTATGATATCCTAGAGAATCGTTGCTGGATCCTGTAGGATATTCATATGCTGTTTATGCTGGATTGACAAAAAAAAGCACATGAGGTACTTGTCAATTACTAGGAAATATGTTAATTTCCTGGTTTTCTAAAAAGCAGACATCAGTTGCTTAGTTTACAGCTGATGCTGAATATGTTGCAACAGCCAGTTGTTGTTCCCAGCTACTTTTTATACGACAACAACTTGAACATTATGATCTTTATTTGAAAGCATTCTTACAATGTTTGATAACACAAGTGCAATTAATTTGTCACGAAATCTTGTCTACCACTCAAGATCAAAGCATATCGAGTTGAGACATCACTTTATACGTGATAATGTGCAAACGGACATTGTTGATATGTAGTATGTTAATAATTAGCAACAACTTGCTGATATATTTACCATACTTATTGATAGGGAAATATTTGTATATTTGCTAAACAAATTGGGGATATATAATCCCAATTATTAGCATGAAAGACATACAATATTTTGAGAAATCTTATTGTGGGAAATAATTGTTTCCATTTGTAGAGAAAATATTTTGTCAAATATCTTGCCTCAAAGGATGTCGATGTCATATTCTCTAACGATATTCCCTTAAGATATCATCAAATCTTTTCCTTCTCTTATCATAATTTTTGTTTTTTCCTTTAAAACATTTGTATCAATCTCATACCTCTCACAACGTCTCTTTTTTTCAAAATCTCAAAAACCTAAGCATCTTCATTTCTCTCGTTTTTTCCTCTTCCTATTTCGATCAACACCAATGGCTCGAGAGTCGGCAAAATCCAAGGGCAAGGTTACGCCCAAGATGAAATTGCAGCCCGCGGTTGTTCCTATAGAACGATGCTGCCGAGAATCCTTTGTCCACTTCTAAGATTGAGCAATTGTTGCTTGATGAAGCTGCTGAGGTGCCTTCCATCATTGCAACTGCTAAGTATGAAGCTACTACGCTCGCTAAGGATACCACTGCCATTGTTATTGAGGCGGCGCATGCTGAATTCACCACTACGGCAGATCCTACTCATGCTGCAAAGGCCGTTAAGGTCGTCTCCCCTAAAGGAACCAAGGCGGTACCTATTAAGTTGTCATCGCCTGTCGTCCATGACTTCACTGAGAAGGAGATTTCTGATCCTGAAAAGGAATCAGAAAATTTCACTGGAGAGGATGTTGCCGATGATTCGTCTCCTGTTGTGGAGAGGTCCTTTGCCGCTGAGAATGATACTGCTGAAACAGAGGAGGTGGCTGATCTCGGACCCACCAGATCTCCTAAAGTCACCACACCCTGTCGCGCTAAAAAGCCTGTTGGTGTCTTAACACACAGCAAGAAGAAGTGGGCTCTATCAGGTGGTATTGATCTAAAGTTTAGCTCCTCCGACGTTAAGAAATTGCAGCCATTGATGCTGAGCCACATGTATTTCTATTAGTTATAGACCAGAATGTGTCTTAGGCTGAGTTAAATTGCATGCTTGCTGATTATTACCGGTCAAATATGAATATAGATGGTAGGAATGTTGTTGCTTGCAAGTGGATTGACTTCACCTGGTTTGATTAACATCCGTTTGTGTTCTCTCACATGTTTGAGAAATTGATATGGATGACCTTCTGTGAGTATAATGATATAGGCTCTATTTCTAAAGTGAAAGAGTTTTACGCCAATATCACCTTTCACAAGGAGGACTCTGCTATTAAGTTCATCAAGGTGCTGATTGGAGAAAAGACTTTTGTCTTCTCTTTTTTTTGATGTCTGTCGGATATTCAACTCTGCTCCCATCAATAATTTGAAGGTCATCAATGAGGGGAAGCTGTAGGCTTATCAGACTATCAATGATGGTGTCCACATTCATACTAGTGGATATCTGCAGAACACTGTTCTGAGCTTCAGCAATTGCATGTTTCATAAAGTAGTGATGTTCTTCTTGGCTCCTCGCATAGGAAGAATTGACTCAATCACGCCTAGAGACTGGAATCTGATGGTGCATCTAAATCGTACAGTCCTTGTCAATCTAGGAAGCATCATGATCTTTGGTCATATGGCTTCATTCGTGAAAGATGAAAGTCGGGCACTACCCTTTGCTCAAATGGAAGCATATGACTCCCTTAAACAAGATAGATGCTTGGACCACCCAAGTGATTGGTGGTAACTCTGTTGAAAGCATGGGCTATGTATATTTTGACGATGTGTTTATTACGAAACCCACAAAGCGAGAAATTGCTGCTTCTGTGCGTGGCAAGGCAGAACCTGCTGAGAAATCTAGGCGTTATAAACGCGAGAAGGATGCTGCTACACCTAAGGCTTTGTCTCCTTTAAAACTGCAAAAGGTCCACATGAGGAACTTACCTTTACCAGGCGCTCCATTCTGGAAAGGATGGACAACTTTGTTGAAAGGCTTGGGAAGTTGGAGGCGACGATCCAAACTTTGATTGACAAAGATGTTGATTATGCTGATGAGGATTGAGTTGCGGTCTCATCTTTTTCAAACTTGTTTCTGAGGATTGAGTTGAGCTCTCTTCTCTATGCACTTTTGTTGATCTTTTGCTTAACTTAGCATATTTTTGCTGCATCAATAATAAAACCATCTCTTGTTATGTCTTTTATTTCTTTTTGAAATGACAAAAGGGGGAGAATGATAAGTTGAGGGGGAGCTCTACCTCTTTGAACAAAGTAAGCAAGTTCTTAGGGGGAGTTGAGTTTGTATCTCAAGCTCCTTATGTCTAAAATAAAGCTTCATGTTTTGTCATGTTTAAGAAGGGGGAGAATCTTAATCTTGGTTTTGATGATGAGCTTGAGAAGATATATTATAAAATCATAAAATTTATTGCATTAACACTTCACTTGTCTTTGATGATGAGCTTGGGGAATGTGATGTTGCGTTACAGTAAGGCATCATCATAATACCACGTTCGTCCTTTTATAAACTTGAAAAAATTATTTCTCCAGAATAAAATATTGAAATTAATTCGAATTTTGAATTGTCCACATTAATATTATGCTTTAATCTTTATCTAAATATCCCAAATATTCTAATTTAATTTCGAATATATTTTATCATAATTATGGTATGAAGCTTCTAATTGTGGAAGTTAATCAAAAACATTTTTGATTAATTTCGTTTATTCATAAGATGAAAGCTTGTCATGATTTGATTATCAATGATGACTCTAAGTTATCGAAAGTTACCATTGAGTAGCATCCTACTTACACAAAATGACAGTTGAGCAATTACCTGCTTAATGTTATCTGACAGATTCCAATCTGCAAGTTTTGGGAAGGAAATCAACGTGATTGCCAAATGAACATGGACATTCCCTTAATGTTTTCCTCCATAAATCCTAGCCTCGCTTACACGATCAAAGTGTCTATTTTCAGAGTCTGTGTGAAGCTCTAAGGCTGCGTGATCTCTGTGATTCGGCAGAGAATGGAATGTGCTAAGTGATCATCTGGTTCTTATCTCTCACAAGTGCATGTGAGAGTGCCAAAGGTTGTGTGCTACCTTAGTCGTCTTGAGAGGGACTGTGTGTTCTCAGTGCGTTCAACGAGTGGCTGACGAATCATCTAAGGGAAGCTAAGTGAATACATGCTCTGATTGCAGTAACCAGTTGCTAACCCATCACAAGAAGTTGTTCTTATTGTGTCTTTACGCAGGGAAGCCATGAACCTAGGGAGCTTATGTAATTAGACATGCACTTGCGGGTGCGCGCCAGAGGTCTCTTGCCTGCATGGTAAATCAGGAGTTATGAATGTCGTCAGAGTAAAAAGAGGTACTCCCGATCACTTGGGTGCTGTGCAGAAGTCTCGACCTCCTAGAGGAACAGTAGATCAGGTTGCGTGGGAGCCGCCATAGTTGAAAATTCAATCTTGGACACTGAGTGTACAGTGTAGTGAGTCACGGTTGTGGTAACCGTGCACGTCCGAACTGTGTGTATGACGAATACCTTGACTTCGTTGTGTGAGAAGTTAGGTTCTGATTTGTGAGGAACCAACCCCTTTTCCTTTTATCTATTCTAAGTAACTCTGTGTGGTTATCTCTCTTGTGGTTATAGACATGTTCTTATTAAGAGGAGACAAGTACGGGTGGAAATCCTCTGTCGAGCTATTAATTGCTGAAGCATTCCTCTACTTTGAACCAGAAAAAGGTTGCTCCTTGAGAAGTTGTTCTGTCACTATAAGGAATTATTTTGTGAGGAATTATATTCTAACTTCAACGTTGTCTTTGTGCTTTGATAGACACCGCTTAAGCAACAACATGCTGTGTGGAAATCTTTTGAGCTACCAACTGCTGAACGTGAGTATCTATCTGTTGGAAACAAAAAGATATGCACTGAGTGAGGAGCTGAATGTTGTCTCGGAGGGATCTAGTTGGCCCCCATTTAATAGAATGATGTAATTAGCAATAGATATGTAACTTTGTATCAACTTTGTCATTTCCTTGGGGAAGTTGAAAAAATTAAGAATTTCATGGATGAAGTTCCATTATCTGGTCAAAAGTTTTGTTCATATTAACTTTGAAGGCAAGCAATCCCTTGTTTTCCTTTTTGTTTGTGAATGTATGTATGAGCTCCGATGCTGTGATGTGGTTATCACTTGCCCTTCTTCCCGAGAAAGTATTTTGATAGGGAGATACAAGTTCACTCATGATTGGTCTTAGACTTTGTACCAAGATCTTTGAAATGACTTTGTACATTGTGTTGCACAGTGAGATGGGTCTTGAGTGGTTTATGGTTTTCGAGATTGTAGTTTTTTGGCACAAGCACTATGGATGTGCCTCTGAGTTCCTTTGGGATCTTTCATTTGCTAAAAGTGCTCACGGAACGTTAGTCCCACGGCACTTTAGCCAAGCCCATAGGAAGTCAGGAAAGACGTGCCTATCCATCCATCCACGTTCAATCTGTGTTTTATATGGTTTTGGGAGAAGGGGGATATGATGTCCGTCTGGAAGGTGGTCCTTTTTCGTCGACATCTACTTGTGTCTTTCATATATCAGACGAGAGTGGCGATGTATACTTTCAGAAAATATCATTTATTACTGTTATTGATTATAGGTCTTTCATCTTATAGAAATCATGGTCAGACACAAAAACACCAAGCAGAAAACAAAAAAAACAAGAGACAGGCTAAACTTACTTGCAAGTAAGTTAACTTGCATTTTACTAAATTTTCCCGGTTTTTAGAAAATTTTACTAAACAGTGCTTTTTGTTAGTAGATTTTTACTAATAACCTCTAGTAATAATATTAGTACTAAACAATGTCGGACTTAGTAAAAGTTTAGTACAAAGCACAACGGGCTTAGTAGTGAGAGTGATGCACACTAATGAGCTTAGTAAAATTTACTATATGATTTACTAAACATCTTAGTAAATAACAATATTGTACTAAAAATTTTATTAAATTACAATTATATACTATACAATACATTGTAACAATTTAGTAAAAAACTTAGTAATTTACTGAATAATGTCGAACATAGTAAAAATATTAGTAAAAAGCCCAACGGGCTTAGTAAAACTAAAGAGAAATGCATAGTAATAGGCTTAACAATTTTTATTACACGATTTATTAAAAAGTTTAGTAAATTAAAAATAGTTTACTATACAGTATTAAAATTTTTTAGTAAATTACAATACAGCACTAAGAAATATTAGTAATTTATAATTTTGCACTATACGAATTACTATCTTACTTTAGTAACAACTTATTACTTTACTAAACAATGTTGGACTAGTTAAACTTTAGTAAAATCCCAATGATCTTAGTAAAACAGGAGATACGAGCACTAAAAATTTTTGTTATTTACTATTTTGTACTATACAATGTAATACGTTGTTTTAGTAAAGTACTAAATTATTTTAGTAAAAATGTACAAGAAGGATTTAGTAAATTACTAACTTCCACAGTGCAGAACTAACCAAACTCCGAGCCTGATTAAGAGGGTGAATTTATAGTTTAACCCCTTAGAAGTTGTTTAGTAATTTACAAAGAAGTTTTAGTAAAATATACAAATCTGAGTTAGTAATTTACTAAGCTGTAGTAGTACAAAAGTACAATAATAGCGTTGCCGGTAACAACAAACTCCATGGATAGTCAATGCGTTATGTTATTGTTAGTGATGGCGCACGTTTAACAGGGAGTATACTTTCATTGAAGAACGTAACATTGACAGAAATGAACATAAGTTTCTCAACAAATGTCGACTAGGTGATAACAAGGACGCATACAATCTACATGATTTACTAGGCAAATCCTTTGTCAAACACTACTTAAAACTCTTTCTAAACCCATTAGCCTGCCATCAGAAAGTACTACAGCCCCTAACGAATTCGAGATCCTACTCTTCCTTCACTTGTCGGATGTGGTCCTATTGCAAAACCAATTGTCGGATGTGGCAACCAAATGTGTTTGCCTGGACACTTGCCAAGCAAACACAACTCAATTTTCTCCCATTTTACTACATCTATTGTCAATCTAAAATATTCATATTACAACAAGAACAAGTTTCCAAACACAAGCAAAAGTTTCCAAAGACAATTTGTTCCCAAACAATCATAATGCAACAAAGTCTAATATACAAGAATAGTAAAGTAATCATTAAGTATCACAATTACAGAAGTTCAACAATGTCTACGTCTTCTTCTCTTGTAAAGTTGCAACGATCGTTCTTGTTATATGTTAGCATGTTACGACGACTCCCGATATTCATTTGAGTGTTATGAGATATAGTCTTCCAGACATAAATGAAAGAAGGTGAAATCGCTCGCAACTTTCATCGGTGTTGCCAAAGTTGAAACCAAAGGTCGGTCAAGAAAGGGCGTGCAGTAATCATAGCTTAGTTGCGTGACCTGAGAGATTCCCTCTTCTTGATTATCCATGCTAGTAAAATAGTGCTTTTTATCCTGTTCATCCTTTTCATCTTGTACAAGCATGTTATATTACATTGGCTTTCATTGTCATCATAATGTAAAAGTTCAAGTGAAAAGAAAGAAAATTTAAGATGTACTGACGCGCGAAATGTCCTTCCTATTGTACCTTGCGTGCCATCTCGAGTACTCCATGTTTATGTCCTACGACTACGACACGACGTAATTCAATCGGTCGTTCCACTGGTCGACATACTCTCGATAAATCTCCAGCCAGTTATTCATAAACAAACCTTGTAAGTAAATGCGATGTAGTATCTTTTTCGTATCGCACGGGCCAGGGACTAGTTACACATCACAAAATTGGCGAATAACCCTATCTTGGAAATGCCACTTCATAATGAAAAAGTAAATCATGGGGACTTGAGCACGCCAAAAATGTTGCCCAGCTAGACGATATTGTAGAAGCATGTTCGTCACTTCTTATGTGTAGAGATACCAAATTACAAATCGATAGTTTGCCTTTAATTAATGCGTATGACTTGGAAAAAGTTTTCAAAATTTATTTAACTAGCGAAAGTTTTTTTAGAATAAACGGTACGAAGCTTTTATTAATATTTAAGAAATACTAAGGACTGATATGAAATAAATCTTAAGAATTAGGATGGAATAAGTAATTTACCTCAAAACGTTAACATAAGGATTTCCCCCCGGCACCATCCCCGTCCTCCGCCGTCGGTCAACCCCCACTAAACTTTGCTCCGCCACCGGGCTCCGGCCATCCTTCCGGTGGACCATGTGGCGGAACGCCCTTCTATCCCCTTCCCGGCATCGGTGCCACCTGCAGCTCTTCCGATCGCCGCCCAGTCTCCATCCCTTCGCTCCGGCGAGGCCTGACCTCGCCTGCCGTCACTCCTGCTCGGCCTCTCCGTCCCAATCCGTGAGCGCGGACGCTATCTCGGCGGAGAGCGGCGATTTCTCGTCTAGATTCGGGGAGGCGATGCAGCTCGGTCGGCACTATGGGCGGTGCTACTGGGAGCTCTCCAAGGCTCGGCTCAGGTAATCGTCTTGGGATCGATGATTGAGGGCGTGAAAGGCTGGGGATTGACTTGTGGAACGATTGGCCAGTTGTTTCGGCGTTTAACCGTGTTCTATGATTGGGGTCGAAGTGGTTGTTATAAAGCCATTAGGTTTGGGAGGTCAGCGTAGTAGGTCGCATTGTAGGAGTCATTCGTTTGGCTGCATCAATTGTGAAGCCGACATCAAACTGAGGATCGTCTCTGGTGTAGTCTTTTACTACTGGAGAATGGCGATATTTGTTTTTGTCCCGAGAATGGGATAGCTTTAGTCCGGATATATACCTAGCTTTCGAATCTCGAATAACTGATTTGTCTACCGATTGCAATTGTTCATTGAAGAAGACACGAACGCGGAGGATCCTCTTGTGCGCGCATTATGAAAGTCTAAATTCTTGTACTGGTCAATATTCTCTAGATTAGCATGATTATTTTTTCCCAAGAGAATTCTGATCGATGATATTTATGTGAATAATTCTCATAAATAGATGTGGAAAGTAGATGTAAAGGAAAAATAAGGTGTAAGGCGTTGTCTGTAAGTGACGAATCTGTTCTTTTTACAGCATGTTAGTTGTCGCTACATCGGGAACTGGATTTGTCCTGGGAAGTGGCAGTGCGGTTGACTTTGGAGGGCTTTGCTGGACTTGTGGTGGCACCATGATGGTTGCTGCTGCTGCAAACTCTTTGAATCAGGTTAATCTTTTATTCCTCGATGCACTTCTGTTGTGGAACAGCATTTCATGTTTTTCATACAGGAATATCTTTTCATTAATATCTTATCCAATAAGCAACTGGTATGGGGACATCCATAACCTTGAAGGGGATTTTTATAACTGTTCGCAATAGCTTTGGAATGTTATTGTCATTATGTGTGGAGATTGTCACATGAAATGTAATTGTAAATTATTGGGTTGAGATGTGACCTCGAAAAGCTCAAGTAAAATTTGCTTCGGGAAACTGATACCATCTTTCTAAGGGTAGCATGCAAGGATCATGCTGACTACTCATCCAACTTGGTTCTGGAGTAGGTATTTGAGATAAATAACGATGCTAAAATGAAGAGAACTCAGCGGAGACCTCTGCCAGCAGGGAGGATATCAGTGCCGCATGCAGTCGCTTGGGCTTCATCTGTTGGCATTGCTGGCACTGCTATGTTGGCATGCCAGGTAATGAAACTGATTTATTTTTTCTATCAGACCCTTAAATAACAAAGGGACGTGGTGCCAGTTTGGCATATCCGTTCAGTTTTCATGTCATGGAGGCTTTATGTGAAGTGACTAATGAAATGTCTCTACTGACGTGGCTATTTTCAGGCTAATGCATTTGCTGCCGGACTTGCTGCATCAAATCTTACGCTTTATGCATTTGTATATACTCCACTGAAGCAGATTCATCCAGTAAATACATGGGTTGGTGCCATTGTCGGTGCCATTCCTCCGCTTCTTGGGTAAATTCTAAATACAGATCGTTTATCGGTTGTTGTTGGTATGTTCATTGGCCAATCTAGTAGTAAATCATTGTTAGTTGATGTTTCTGTGTATCACATCATATTTGTTAATTACCAAACAAAATTTGTTCATTGCAACTCATTACAATCCCTGGGCTAAAACCAGTTGAGCATTTTCCTTGTCTACTAGAAAGAGTTTTTCTCACTCGACAAATGTGCTGGAATGACTTCCATATTTTTCCTCAGGTGGGTTGCAGCTTCCGGTGAGATGTCTCTCAATGCAACAATTCTTCCAGCCGCTCTTTATTTTTGGCAGATCCCTCATTTCATGGCCTTGGCATACTTATGTCGTGATGACTATGCTGCTGGCGGGTTTGCTCTACCCTTCTTCTAGCTAATGCATTCATCCTTGATGATCGGATTGTTACGTTCCTGTCTTTTTGGTGGTTTAGATCTGATTGGGGGCATTACTCTTGGGTCATCATGTTGTTCTATTTTCAATAACAGGTTTAAAATGTTGTCACTACGAGATGCATCTGGTCGAAGGACTTCCCTTGTGGCTCTAAGAAATTGTCTATATCTTGTCCCTTTGGGCTACTTGGCTTATGACTGTGAGTTCCTGTTTTCCAATGGGTTTTTTTTTTTTTTCATTCCACTGCATATTTCTTGCCTGTGTGCCAGTTTTGTATCTCTTGAATTTGATCTTTTGATGGTGTCGATGTCACTGTATGACCGAATTTGACGAATCAGACTTCTGTAAGCTCCTAGTTAAAATCGATACAATATTATATTACCTTGTGGTGCTTTTCTCCTACAGGGGGATTGGCTTCTGGATGGTTTTGTCTGGAGTCATCGCTCCTGACTCTTGCAATAAGCGCTACTGCATTCTCGTTCTACTGCCACAGAACTACACATAAAGCGAGGAAGATGTTCCATGCTAGCCTCCTCTATCTTCCAGTATTCATGTCGGGGCTTCTCTTTCATCGCCTCACTGGTGACAACAGCCTAACCCAGGATTGTTCATTAGAGGTGTCCAAGCCTTTGTTGGATCGCATGGACAAAGATGAGGAACCAATGCATGAGGGAGCAGACATGAAGCAAACTGCCGGAGGAGGGGGACCACGGCCGCCCGTCGCTTACGCTTCATATGCACCATTTCCTTTCCTGCCCGTGCCTTCATACGTGTCTTCTACATGAAGACGGGGATCATCAAAACGGGTATGGTTTCATTTTCTAAACGTTGTGTTAAAAAGCTATTCATTGTGTAAATTTCAGGGAAAAGATAAAAAGAAAGGTTAACCCAACTTATTAAGTTACAGTTTTGAGCAACTTTGCTTGCTGCGGCTATATATGTTCCCCACCCGGTTCTTCCAAATGGGATTTTCGGTTTGTGTACACACATGGATTCAGAGTTTTATAACTGGACGGACAGGTTTTGCGATATTTGTACGGTTCGACGGCTAGTTAGCAAAAAAACTTACACGAAGTACTATCGCTGTTTGCGAAATTTGGGAAATACCCGATGCGGTCCATTAAGTTTGCGAATAAAACGCAGTTTTCAATTGTAACATTACAGTGAATGACCATCCCACATGAAATCACGGTCCGTCACCATAAAACTCAGACCGCGATTTTAGGGACACTTGAACAATTTTGAACGATTTTGACTTTGTGACCGGCAACCGCGATATTAATTAAAGGTCACGGGATTTAACCCATCAGAAGCACTTCCATTTCGTCCACAGCCCCGAAACGGAACCCTAAGTATTCTTGTGCCCAATTCCGACTTCCCTTCCTCTTTTTGCTCCCTAGTTCCGACCCCATCCCCGATTCTGATTTCCTTCTTTTCCTCTTTTTTCTCCCAAATCTGTCCCCAATCCTGGTTCCTGGCAACCTCTCTTCCTCTTCCCGAATTCGTAGAAGTTTTGTCAGGATTTGTTTGGTACGGTACTCGGAAGAAACAGCCTAAAGTACGAACGTCTTAAAATGAGTTGGTTGGTTAATAGCTTTGATGTGCTTACCGATTGAGTGATAGAGGAATAGATTCAAACGTATAACTTATATCTTGCGGTTGATTCGATTGGAGGCATGTCTTTACTAATAGATTAGATAAGTTAGTCCATCTATTATGGTTGTCACTACTAGTCGATTTTGAGAGGGCAGGTCAATATAATTGAGGGAGTGCATGTGTTGCATGGTTATACAGGTCTTTGTGCAAAACAACATATCGTAAGGCTTCATAGGTATCGAGACCGCAAATTCTTTTACTAGTATAGGCAAGAGATATATTCTTGCATATCTCCCCGCGTAGACTGTGGATGGTATATGTAGATGATATGCCTTTCAGCCATCGTTGGGGTATTTAGTTCAACACTTACACTATATCAACACATGTTTTTGCTACGTATAAGGAGGCTTTTGATAGACAAAGCGTTGATAATATACAATTTTATTCCTTAACCTTTATGAAAAAGAAGTAGAACAACTCATGAATCTGATTACAATCACCAGAAAACCCTAATCCCCATTTTCTTTTTTTACCTTTCTTTTATTATAACCCACATGTGGAAATGAAAAAATCAAGCTGGAAGACGATTTTGCCACGTAAGACTAATTTTAAGACACGTAGGACAAAAAAAAAAGCCGTCAATGACACGTCTGCAAGCCTTAACGGACGTCGAGTTTAAGGCCAAATCGAAAACTGAAATCGAAATAAGGCCACAACTAAAACTTTTTAAACGATATGCTACAAAAGAAAGTGGGCCTATAGTTCACGCCAAAAATCGATAATTTGCCTTAATTAAACTAGAAAATCCCCAATTTTTTTTTTAAATTAAGGTAAAAAATAACATTAGGTATTCATTATTGTTTTGGGACGGGCCAATCGGGCTGGGGAGGATAATGTTTAAAAAAGCCGGCGGTGGATTGATGAGGGATGCTTTTTTGTCTGCATGCCATGAAGAGCTTCTTCTTCTACCGGTCAAATTCATGTGTTGGTAAGGACGGACGACTAAGAAATTTGTACCGTGGAATCGAAACTCTTCTTGCCTTCTGGGAAAGCTGAGTAGTAGCAGTTGGAGGTTGAAGACGATGAAGCTCTACTCTAACTATCTCAGCTCCTGCTCCCACCGTGTCCGCATCGCCATCCGTTTCAAAGGTCCCCCTTTCCTCTTTCTTGTCCGCTTCGATCCGATGCAACGGGATGTTTCCGCACCCGGTGATCCTGTCTGATGGTTTGGTTACTGTGTTTTTCTTGTTTCTGTGTTTGTTTGCCTGTCCGTCCTGAAGGGCTTGCTTACGAGTACGTGCCAGTGGATTTGTGGAAAGGGGAGCACCTTTCTCCGGGTTGGCTCGTTTCTGAGGCTATCCCCTCTTTGACGCTGTTGTTGATGTTGGCTCTGCACTTACGCTCGTCGTATTTGGTATTTCCTCAGAGTACTCCGAAGTTAGCCCACTGAACTACGTGCCCACATTGGTGGACGACGACGGGATGTCGATTGCCGATTCACTTGCCATAATCATTGTCGGCCTGTTCTTTTTCATTTTTCACTTTCTGTTTATCGGAGTTAGAGATTCCGACCTGACGGATGATAATGTCATGCTTGCAATGACAGTACTTGGAAGAGAAATATCCCCAGAACCCTCTTCTACCCACTGATCCCCAGAAGAAGGCCATTAACCTTCAGGTAGGCTCCGATTTTCTGTCTTTGCGGGGGAGTTCCTGCAACATCTGGGTCGACTTAAACTTCCAACTTTCTACAGGTTGCCAGCATAGTGTCTTCCAGCATCCAACCTTTACAAGTTGCTATAATGGTAAAACTGTCGAGTGGTGATCATTGCTGTTAAACCAATTCTCTCCGCTAGCTCGTTCAACTGTCATTTTTTTCCTTTTGATTTTCAAATGGCAGAAGCTACCTGAAGATAAAGTCAGTCGTAGTGAGAAGCTCGCCCGCATCAACCACCAGATTGGAAAAGGCTTTTCTGGTTCGCATGTCTTCAACGACCATCCGAGATGAATGAGAAGATTCAGGTTGTTTCTTGGGATAATAACTAGGTTGTTTTTACAGCCCTCGAGGTGCTGCTGAAAGGCCACGCAGGGATATACGCAACAGGAGATGAAGTTTTCCTGGTTTACTCTCTCTCTTCTTCCCCATTACAATCAAACATGTATTTGGTCATGAAGCCCGTACTAAGTTGTTCCCCACGCAGGGCGACCTGTTTATCGCGCCTCAGATTCATGCTGCAGTTCACCGGTTTGGCGTTGACATGGTAACTTCCGATTCAAATATTCATGTTTAATCCTCCGTCATCACGATTTCGGTGTTGCTTCATCTAACCTTTGTATTTGTTCCATCTGCACTTGGCAGAGTCAGTATCCTCTGTTATCAAGGCTAAATGAGGCGTACAATCTGATACCATGTTTCCAGGATTCAGTTCCCAATAAACAGCCGGATGCTCCCGCTGCAACTTGATATATGTACGAGGTTGTCATAACCTCGCCATTTCGAAATGTCAATTGCCTAGAAAACCTAAGTAAAGACATGGTTTGATGCTTTTTATTTCCACGATATGCTATCCCAGACCCTTAAATCCTACAGAACTGTTGCATCTATCATAAATGTAGCGGGTAAACTTAAGAGAATTCAAGATCAAGGCATAGAGCGAGCTGCAGAAGAAAGTGAAATATTTGCGTACCGATAATGGGGGACAATACACCTGCAGGGAATTTGAAGAATTCCTAAGAGAACACAAGATAAGGCGACAATTGACATGTCCCTACACACCACAACAGAATGGTGTTGTAGAAAGGAAGAATTAGGCATCATGTAGAAGCTTGTCAAAGCATGCTGCACGCAAGGAATGTCCCCGAAAGATACTGGGCAGAGTGCATGAAGACTACTGCAGACATAACAAATAGGCTATATCAAGCTCGCCTCAACTTCAAGAAACCATTTGAGTTGTTAGCCAACAGTGAGTCACTTCCGCGTCTTTGGGTGTGTCTATTATGTGTTCATCCCTAACCATCTGTGAAGCAAGTTTGATAAGAAGGCGACCAAGTGCATCTTCCTATGATACGACAAAAACAGAAAAGGATAGAGGTGTTGCGATCCTACGACCAACAAGTGTAAAATATCTTGTAACGTCGTCTTTGATGAAGCAACTTTCTAGTGGTCATCTTCAAAAGAAACAAAAGAACAAACACATATAAAGCAGGGGGGGAAGTCGCCTTGAAGCCTACTGTTGAAGAAACAAAAGAAATTTCAGCTTCAAGAAACAATGACGAAGAAGAAGGCCATGGCAGACGGGAGTCTATCAACGCTCCTCTCAAGATAAGACAGAAGAAGATAGAGATAGTGATGCAACGACACCACTAAGGAGGTCCATAAGATAACGCAGACCTCTAGCACGATATATAGATGCAACTCTTGCCGAAGACATTGATCCAAAAGAGCCATCAACCTATGAAGAAGCATCAAAGCATAAGGTATGGCGAGAAGCGTTGGAAGAAAAAATTCGAGCTTTAGAAGAAAACCAGACTTGGGACTTGGTTTCCAAACCCAGCGAGGTAAGACCCACATCAGAAAACCAGTCCAAATGGTTCAGTGGAGAGGTACAAGGCTCGTCTCGTCGCTCGAGGGTTTTCTCAGCAGTATGGTTTAGATTATGACGAGACTTTCAGTCCAGTTGTGAAGATAACAACTGTCACAGTTCTACTCGCCCTAGCAACAAGTAAGTCCTGGAAGCTGTAGGAGATGGACTTGAAGAATGCATTCCTATATGGAGAGTTAGACAGAGCAATCTATATGAAACAACCTGAGGGCTTTGTAGATAAGAATCGTCCGAACTATGTCTACAAACTAAGTAAAGCATTATATGGACTGAAGCAGGCGCCGAGAGCATGGTATGGCAAGATTGAAGAGTTCCTAGTCCAAAGTGGATATACTCTCTCTATCGCTGATTCAAGCCTCTTTGTGAAAGTTCAAGGAGAGAAGATTGCAGTGGTGCTTGTACACGTGGATGACTTGATTATCATAGGAGATGATGGTACAAAAATCAAGCATATCAAGGATAATCTTTCTGTGCGGTTTACATGAAGAAGCTTGTAGAACTGAAGCACTTCCTCTGACTGGAAGTTGAACAAATTTCAGAAGGCGTGTTCATGTGTCAAGAAAAATATGCAAAGAAGCTTATAAAGAAGTATGGAATGCTATAGTGCAAGCCGATATCAACGCCCATTGAGATCAATGCCAAGCTCAGTGCAAATGAAGGCAAGGATCTTGAAGAGTCAACGATGTATCGTCAGCTAGTTGAAAGTCTAATCTATCTTACTCATACAAGACCAAACATACCATACGCCATCAGATTGGTGAGCAGGTTTATGCAAGCTCCACAGAAGCCTCATCTCGAAGCGGTTCGGTGGATTCTGAGATATATCAATGGTATGTTGAACTATGTGATGCTGCATAAAAGAGAAGGAGATTACAGACTTGTCGGATATTGTGATGCGGACTATGCCATCGACCGTGATACCAGAAGATCAACAACATGATATGTCTTCAATATTGCGGGGAGAGCAGTATCATGGTGCAGTAAGTGCCAACCCACCGTTTCACTTTCAACAACAGAAGCAGAATATAGAGCTGCTGCAAATGCAACTCAAGAAGTTACGTGGCTTATGCATCTCATGCGAGATTTGCACTAGCAAGCTGACTATGCCGTTCCTTTATCATGTGACAAAACGCCAGCTATCCAGTTAGCTGAAAATCCAGTATTCCATGCTAAAAAAAACACGTGGAGGTACACTACCACTTCTGAGAGAAAAAGTGTTACAAGGAAAGGTCATACTACAATATATCAGTAGGATCAACCAGTGGATATTTTTACCAAATGACTTAATGCGGGCAAGATGAAGGAGTTTCTCTCACAACTAGGTATGACAAAAAGAGAAAGTTGGCGTTGAGGGGGAGTGTTAAAATAATAATCAACACCTACTTTTTTGCTTTCCCTCGAAACGATTTTTGCTAAGATACCTCTTGAATGTCCTTGCCACTAAGGAGATTTCATCCTCTGAATTAGATGAAGACTCATCCTTAGATTCGTCAGAAGTTTCAACACTTCCCTTAAAGGTAATAGTATTCGACTTCTTTTCTTCAGCAAACTTGTTCTCATTCTCGTAAGCGACAAGAGAACCGAACAATTGTTGAAAACTTAAGCTCGTCAAATCATTAGCTTCTTCAATTGTCGTTTTCTTAGCTTCCCAAGATTTAGGTAATGAACGAAGTTCCTTTTTGATAGCTCAGAATTTGAGATTGTTTTGCCAAGAGATTTCATGGCGTTTGTAATTTTGGTGAGTCTATCAAACAATTGATTTATTGACTCATCCTTTTTAATATTGAATGCTTCGTATTAAGTTTATCCCACATTTCTTTAGTTGTCTTACAAGTAGAGACGTGATTAAATTCATTTTCAGCAAGTGCACACACTAAGTAGTGCCTTACTATAGTGTGTGCGAGAGTATTCTCTTTCTATCAAGTTCATGCCGAGAATCGCTTAGATTATATGGAGGAACCGTGATATCTCCTTCCATTATAATCTGCCAGCAATCGACTTCTTGTGCTCCTATAAACAACTCAATTCTCATTTTTCAATATGAGAAGTGTTCTCCTACAAAGACCGAGAAATATTTTGTCGAATGACCATCAGTTAAGAGCATTAACATTTTTGCTCAGTTAGGAGTCCTTATAACTCGGCAGCACCTTACTGTGCTAGATGTAAATCTTTCGGCAACACGCTGTTATGACCGTTAGGTCCAACAATAAATTCCTGTAGCAGCAATCACACAGAAAGCGTTCCAACAAACTTGCTATAATACTAATTGTTAGATCGTTCAGGTGCACTAAGAGGTGGGTGAATTAACGTATCACTTTTTTGGCCATTTCTCAGTATATGCGGAAGCGTACTGTGTTACGATAAAGCATTACTCAGAAAAGAAATCTGCTCGCTGTAAGTGTTACGATTTTAGTCGAATAAATATTCATCCGAATGTCGATATTTACTTCCACATTTTTTTATTTATTACGAAATATTCATTATTTATACTCGTACCGCCACATCACAGGCCCCCTCGACAAATGATTCCCTATTTTATTTCTACTCAGAGATGACGTATCCGTACGAATAAGTTTGATTGAACGAGAAATGAGTTTAATGCAGAAGAAGGATATTGAAAGGAAAGAATTTGAAAAATAATGTAACTTGATGAGACGATTTCTTTTTTTTTTTTTTTTTTTGTTGAGATTTGTTTTTTAACTTATTTTTATCTCTCCCTTCCTTCCATCCAAGCACAGCAACATAAAAGAACGGATTTGTCTTGTACTCGTGTACAGGGAGGGTTAGGGAGTGAGTGGGATTTTTGTTGTTGTTGATTTGCCCTTTTATCAGAATAATAGTTTTACTTTCTTTTCTTTTTCTGTGTTTTTTAAAAGACATTAAAAAACTCCGTTGGGCTGGGATGTGGCATATTTGGTTGCAAATCAATTACTGCCATGTCCATTAAATTCACAACACACGGCACCTTGAAACCAAGTTCTTATAAAGAGAAACACAGTTGGCTTTCATTTACTTGGAAAACATACTCACCCTTCTCATAAAATTTCGTAATTCCAAAACCACCCCCAATATTTGATGTAAGAATCCAAGTTTTCCACAGTCGGAAACAACTTTTACTAAAATATCATGTGCCCATTATCATGCAAGGGTGGAAGCGGCTGTCCTCCCGTGTGCGGGAGGTACAATTTTTTTTTTTTTAAATTAGTTATAATGTACAAAAATTATCCTAAATTAGTCATAAAGAACAAATGCCTTTTGTACTGTTCCGATTTTTTTGTACAGTATTGTATACAAAAAACTATATTATAATCTATCTGTAAAGTACAAAATAATGAAGTTTACCAAATATTTTTTAGTAATAACTGGGCATAGTAATTTGTGAGACGATGAACAGTAATGAGCTTAGTATATTTATAAAATACTATACAATACGATTTACTAAATTTATTAGTAAATTACTATTCAGTACAATACGATTTACTAATTTTTTTAGTATTTTACGGTACTGATGTACTAAATTTTTTAGAAGTTTACTAGGATTTTTTAGTAATTTACTATTTTGTACAATACGATTTACTAATTATTTTAGCACATGTACAATACGATTTACTAAAGAGTAAAATATACTAAAAATTTGTTAGTAACAGCCCAACGGACTTAGTCATTTGTGAGAGGAATGAACGGGCTAATACATTTGTACAATACGATTTACTAAAATTTTTAGTAATATATAGTACAATACGATTTACGAAATATTTACTATATAATACAATACGATTTATGAAATATTCTAGTACAAGAAATAATTTTTGTAATTTACTATATAGTACAATACTATTTGTGAGAGGAATAAATTACAACGCTTGTCTCGATGGGCTTTGACAGAGACTCTGCTAGACAAGTGCTTATTCAAGCTAGAAACGACGTTAACGCAGCAACAAATATTCTTCTCGAAGTTCAATCGCACTAATTGTTCTGGAGGCCAAGAATCACGATAATAGGCACCAACAAGAACATATCACAGTGGCTGACATTATCGCCAACCATAGCTAGACGTACTTGTGCTTGGGTTATTTCCCAATCTTTTGTTTGAATATTTAACCACCCATTTGAGTAGGTCTCTTGGCTTATAGGATGAAGTCTACTGTTACCAGTAGAGGAATTTTTGTTGGAATGGATGGATAAATTTTATGTATATGGGTATGGTTGCGGGGCATTGACATTTATCAGACTTGTAGTCTTTCAATATAAAAGTTGACTAGGTTACTCTGCAGAAGCCAAATAATAGACCCATTATTGCTTCACCTTGTGGTAAGGAGGAGAGCGTTGTCTTGATGTCTGAAAGATTATCATTCAGAAATTTCTTCGGGAAAATGGCCAAACCTTACATAATCATAAATTATCGAGCATACTTATAGAAAAAAAATTTGCACATCCTTCATTAGGTTAAAGATGCCGATGCTCCACATGCATTTCGAGTTCTGCTTTTGTACAAAGAAAGAAGAATGACACTGAATTGAGTAGCTTCCTTGTTGTCCTTGTCAGGCGTGTCTCGTAAATTGAGGATATGCTTTGACTGAAATCTCCTGGTTTTTCCTAGAGGAGACGCCATGCAAAAGTCTGATGAACCCGAAAAAACTAAGCTTTCTGTCTGAATGCCTAATCCTGTCCTAAAGAACTATAAATGCTCAAACTGATGTGCTAAGCCCAAGTTCCTGCAGAGACAGCCAAAGTAAAACAAGACTAGGAATCCCGGAAACTATAATCAATTCAAATTAAAACAGTTATATTATAGAATATGTTTGAAGGCGGGAGCGATGCAAACTTGGGACAGGAAATATAGAGAAAGAGAGCTACAGATGCTAATTCTTCGATCCTGACATGCCCGTTTGCTTCTCAAAATAGCTCGAATCCCCACCTGGCCAGGTCGCCATACTTCAAGCCGGTGAACACTGAGAGTAGCCACACATACATAATTCTTCAAAACAAGCATCTCTTAGCAGTGTCTCACTTGGACTGGATAATCAAACGACACAGGGTTCTTATTAATGAAGCCTGACCGTGTGGGAATCATATAATCTCAATGAATCCGGCCGCATTCTTCGACCGATAGACTCAAACACATTTATTAATGAGAAGATCGTTCATAAGACCCCAATCCTTGATCCGCATTTTGTGTAAACCACGAACAGCCTGGTCCTCAGGAAAACAGGCCGGAGATAACCAAATCGTGATAATACATTTGCGCGTGGACTCGCCGCCCTCCTGTAACAGCCATCTGCTGATGCACGCTTCCAACAGCGTGTTGTAGCCTTCGAAGACAATGTCTTCACCGCGGACGTACATCTCGAGCAGGGCTCCCTGGAGCCGGCAGTTGTAGCAGAGACCGTAACGCGGAGGAGCTGTGTAGTTGCCGCCATTTTTCATTATTGGTCGGGTTTGAAAGGGCTCGTGACGTTTCACTTCACTAAATCAATTAATAGAAAGACCCTATAGTTAGGGTGTGCAGGTTCCGGGTGGTAGGTTCCGGACGTAAAACCTGAAACCTACAGCCGGTTCTTATTTTTAGAACCTAGAACATACTCTGTGCTTAAAGAACCACCCAAGAACCAACCCGCCGGTTCTAGTACATTTTCTGATACCATGTCCACACTTCCACATCAAATTAGTAGATAAAAGGTTCGTTAGAAAATCATAAGAAAAGCGAGTCAACAATGAAACAAATTTCTAGGCCACCTCTTTGCTTCCGGTTCTGATCCACTAACGGGCGAAGATAACCTAGAAGAAAATATTGACCCCTAAACAACCTGGTATGACCAAAACCACGCTGGGCAAACCAAAAAAATTGCTAACTTGACGGTGGAAAAAAAACTACCAACCGCTCAGAGCAATCCCTAACTTGCTGCCTCAAAAAGGATCAGTAAACAACCCAAGACACGACCTTTATGCCGACCCGCAATCCCAAAACAAACGCAAACCGCATTTTCATCAAGTAACGAGGGCAGTCGGAAAAAGCTGCAAGAAGAATACGAATAGAAAAAACCGAGCCCAGAATCACAATTAGAGGGCCGAACCTATCTCTAGCATCGAACTCCAAGTCATTCTCCCCGAAAGAACCCTCGACGCCGAGGTTTAGATTACTCTCCCTGAACCCACCATTGTCCACCTCGTCGGGGGTAGACACTGGAGCACTGGACTTCACCTACTCCCCTTGGAACAGGGGCGGTGGCCTTATGGAGGCTGCGGTTACGTAGCTGCAGGTAACAGAGGTCAGAATCGGGGAGGGTCTCCTGATGGAGGCGCTGGAGGGCGAGGGTCTTGGCACGGGTGCCGACTCCCATGGGGGAGGAGGGGGGAGGAGGAAGCTTGGATTTCTTCAGATAATTGCCCATCTTCCCCGTGCCTTTCGGGATTCGATGGTACGGACAAATGGGACCAGGAGGAGGAGAAGAAGGGAGGATATTTTATTGTTTTAGGAACGGGTTGGTAAAATTTAAGAACCAGGAACTTGGGTAAAATTTAGGTTAGGTTCCAGATTCTCCGGGTTGGTACCATGGGGAGAACCTGGAACCGTATTTGGTACCGCCGGTTTTCAAAAATTTAGAACCTAAATCTTACCCGATCTATTCGAGAACCATACTGACACCGACCTTATGATGTCGGTTTCCGGTTTTATCCGAAACCTATGCTCACCCCTACCTATAGTGGTGTTTGAAATTCGTTTGGTATTAGAAAAGAAAAGAAGGAAACTAACACCATTCAAAAATTTCTCGATTTTTTACCTTTCTGAAAATTGTGGAAGGAGGTAAGAAATAATTTCAAAATTTTTGAAAACACACGCTTTTTACTAGTTTTCCTGAATATTTTCAAAAATAAATTTCATAAATTTTTAATTAGTCTGAAAATTTTCAGGAACCAAACGATACCTTAGCTTTGTTATTGATCAGCAAAAACAATGGGAAAAGAGAATTAAAATTACATCTAAAGAGGAAAAGTACTTCTCGGCTAAAATAACATAATTAGCCCATAGTTATTACGCTTGTAACAAACAGCACTTTACAGATCGCAAATCCCAAACCGTCAAACACGGATTGAAGACGGCCTCTTCTTCTATTATTTCTGCTGACTTTTAGGGAGGATCCCACACAGTAGGCAGCTTTAGGAGGGTTTGGCGGGATCTTCGACAGGTATGTCATCCTCGTCGTGGTAGATGTTCTCCGCCATCTGCCAAATCTGAAGGATGTTGTCCTCCGCAACACTGGCTACCACCCAATCCTCGCATGGGTTCCAGGAGAAGTCTGAGATTTTGCTGGTGTGGCCACCATGGATGAACAGCAACTCCGGAGGTCCGTCTTCCGCGTCTTCTGGTGTCTGCTCCTCATCAATCCTACAGAAAACAATACGCACCCAATCGAGTAATCAGTCTCGGCAGTCACGAATTGAACTGGGACAGTGTTCCACGCAGAACACTGTTTAAGGGAAACGATTTCCACAAAGATACCGGCCAACCAACATATCACTTTTGCAGAATAGTGATATGAGAAGTGGTCACCTGCTCAAATCCCAAACCATGAGCCTCCTGCCGAGGCAACAAGAGGCCAAGATCGTCTCATTCTTCGGATTCCACCCTACCTGAAAGACCTCCTCCCTGCGTGACGAGAAATTTTTACAGTAAGCCCCATCATCTTATAACAGCATGCCTGAATCTAAACGTTTGTTGTTCCTTTGACTGGAAATAAGTGACAACAGGAATCAAGCAGAGCATAAGATTTACTTGTGAGCATCAAAGGTGTGGAGCGAAGTGCTGATCTTGCGTAGGTCGAATAACTTGACGGTCTTGTCCGTGGAGCCAGTCGCAACGACCCACTCATTAAAGGGATTGAAAGCTAGGCAATTGACCTACATTTTGAACAAAATAAAAATCATGTCGTAACTGATAACCTCTGAAACACAACTGAATAATGATTCAAGAATGGCTGGAGCCACGACCCTAGTGGTTCTTTACCTCACTCTGATGAGCAATGACAGATTGAACGGGCTTGTTACTTGAAGGAGAACGGAGATCCCATATTAACAGGTACTGGTCATCCCCGACGGAACCGAATAAATATTCATGTCTCAGATGCCAGGCGACATCTTCCACGACACCTTCATGAACCTAGAACAAGAACATGATCAACATACAATCCATGACACAAAGAAGACACCAAAATGAAACACGACAAAAGAACTATCTCACAACCACCAAAACACACGTAAAGGAGTACCTTAAATATTTGCATGGCATCGAGGGCCTTGTTTTTAGGAGTCGTGTTGATATCCCAGAGGCAAATCTGAGCATCATCCGAACCACTTAGTAAATGTCCTTCCTTGAACTTGCTCCATGATAATCCGTAGCCTTCGGTACTATGGCCCCTCAGCCTCAAATCAGGATTGCAAGCTTCATCCAGTGGAGGCTTAGAAAGATGCTTGCTGTAGTCAAACACGTAGACTTCTGCGCTAACTGTCTTCGTCGCTATGATAAATGGGTTTTGAGGCATATACCGAGCACGATTCACCTCTCCATCATGGTTTATCTGCTGAATAATTTGCACCTGCAAAAGGAAGAAAATTTCCAAGACGATTACTCCTACTCTTCTGTAAAATCACAGGCATCAGCAATCTCCTCATCGAACCAAAAGGATTATCTAACTATTCACAATGTGACCATACGAAGTGGCGAATCCAACTCCGAATCAATCACTCGGAGACAAACACCCAACACACTTCAGCTCGTCCTAAACACTCTCAAACCACAGAATCCACCACCAATGTGAAACCTTAATGCACCCTAAACTTGATAATCCGATAAAACCCTCGCCAAAATCTCAACTACAACAGAAGTAAACCCCTACCTTCCCGTTGGCAGACCCAAACCCACCAACCTCCCCACGATCATCATCATACTGCCTTGAGTCGTTCTCGGCATCCTCGAGCGGCAACTGGACCTGAGCAACCATGAGGTAATTAGGCTCGTTCTCGGAGGTGTGTGTCCCCAGAATCAGCTTCTGGACGGAGTAATCCTTCCCGGGGGGCTCTTCCCTATCGGGTAGCCACTCGACGGTGAGGGAGGGCCACTCTAGGGCATGGGTGATGACGAGGTCGTAGAGGAACGGGGTGTTCTTCTTCCAGATCTTGTATTCCTCGTTGATCAGCCGCTCCTCGATCTCCCCCCTCATCTCCTCCTCGTCCTTCCCCATCTCTTCCCTTTGAGGTGGATTTCGTCGCCCCAAAGACTGGATTTTGCGACCTGGGTTTCGACGGGGACGTCGGATTCCTTCCTGGGATGCACCCTTTTTTCTTCCCGCCAAGGGAGGGATGGGAGGGAATTGGATGGCGGATAAAGGGAAAGGAAAGCAAACCCTAGAGACAGGTTCTTCCCCCCGCTGATTTTGCTACTGAGCTTATAAATTACATTAACTGATACTTTCTGTTTTGATTCTTTGCTGTCCAAAAGTGATTATTAAAGAAAATTGAACTTCATAAATTAATATTTATCAGAAAAATTTGCGAGAGTAGGATAGCCCTAATAACAGTTAAATGTCGTGTTAAATATCATATTAATTTGTAATAATCGGTGTTTATTGTCTTGGTAGTAAGGTGAAATTAATGACCTAAAATTAAGGTATATCAAATGATTTCTCTAGATCTTTCTTTGGACTCAATAAAATGTGAAGCAATCTTGTAGGCATGAAAAAGACCAAGGAGGTATTATGCTCGTAAAAAAAGAAAAAGGATTTACTGTTAGCCAAAATATTCTCTCTAAATTTCCTTTCTTATTTCCAGAAACACTTCGCTGTGTCGTAGCATTTCCTCGAAACCATTGTTGTGATACAGCAAAAAACCGCCTTCCAAACAACCCAACAAATTTTGATATCAAAGCGCATCAGATCATGACTTTGTCTTCCAGCAGCATGTTCTTTTCCTACTCGCCCAACCAATTCCCGATCTTTGATGGAAAGCATTATGATTATTGGAGTTCGCAAATGGAGACTACCTTTCTCTCGCAAGATTTGTGGGGAATCGTTGATGAAAGCTTTGAAGAAGACGACGAATTGTCAAGTGAGGAAGAAGGTGCTAGAAAACAAGAAAAGAAAGTAAAAGAAAACGTGATGAAGAATGAGATGGCGTTGCGGATCCTGCAAAAATCCGTAAATAAGACGATTTGTCCATGGCTTTATGGTCTCAAGAAGGCGAAAGGAGTTTTAAGGCTCGAAGAAAGTGATTTCCATCAAGCTTCAAGGCTTGTGGAGGATTTTGATAACTTGGCCATGAAAGAGTCTGAAACGGTGAAAGATTTCTTCTCGAGAATTGTAGAAACATGAATCAAATCAAGTGTTGCGATGATGAAGTTCCCGATAAGAAGGTTGTGGATAAAGTGTTGAGAAGCCTGCCGCAGAAGTTTGAGCACGTTGTTGCTGTGATTGAAGAAATGAAGAATCTGAGAGAAATTTATATGTATGAGCTAATGGGTTCTCTTGAAGCACATGAAAGAAGAGTAAGTACTCAACTCTCGTTGAACAAGCTTTTCAAAAGAAGTTAAATGTTTCAGAAAAGAATTTGGAGCAGAAGGAGCGTACTGTGAATAACAACAAAGAGTCTTATGGTCGTGGACATGGAGGCCATTCTCGAGGAAGAGGCAGAGGATAAACAACAAGCCAGTTCCGCAGTAGAGAAGACCATTCCTTGAGTAGATCTGGAAATTCAGAAGGTAGTTGTTATATTTGTAGAAAAGCTGGACATGAATCAAAGGATTGCTATTTCAGGTGCAAGAGATGCCGATTTCCAAATCATTCATAACGAGATTGTTATTTTAAAGACAAGCAGCAGCAGCCGCAGAAACATGGTTCTCGAAATTCGATAAATTTTTCAAAAGAAGAAGAATCAAAGCAAGCATTCTATTATTGTTTCAATGCAATGCAATATATGAATGAAGTGTGGTTTTTGGATAGTGGCCGTAGCAATCATTTTATAGAAAATAAGGAAAACTTTGTGGAGATCGACAACAGCTACAACTCATTGTTAGAGCTTAGAGACAAGAAAAAGATAAAGATTGAAGGAAAGGGAATCGTTGCTGTGAGAGTAGCAAATGGTGAAGAAAAACGGATTAATGATGTGTTTTATTCTCTAGGCATTGTTCAGAATATTTTGAGCGTGGGACAAATGATGAAGAGAGGTTATAAGGTTACTTTTGCCGATGGTCAATGTGAGATCATTAACAAAAATGAGAAGAGGATCGCTGTAGTGAAGATGACGGCGAATAACTTATTTCCGCTGAAGATGAATTCGTTCTTGAATGTTGCATTGAAAGGTGAAGTTGTTGATGAAGCTCAGTTATAGCATCTGCGATATGGACATTTGAATCATAAGGGCCTAATGTTGTTGAGAAAGAGGAATATGGTAATAGGTCTTCCAAAAATCTAACCAACAACAACATGCGTTTGTGAAGGAGAGCTAAAGCCCCTCTTGAATTGGTGTATGCTGACATTTGTGGTCTAACCCAAACTCCAACGATCGGTAATAGGAGATACTTTCTCTTATTTGTCGATGATTACACCCGTATGATATGGGTATACTTTCTTGAAAAGAAATCGAAGGTTTTCACTACTTTTTTGAGTTTCAAAGCCAATACAGAGAAGTAAAGTGGATATCAAATAAAGACTTTGTGGACAAATCATGGAGGAGAATTCATTTATAAGCCATTTCTAGATTATGGCAAGAAGTAAGGCATACGACGACAGCTTACTGTGAAGTACTCATCTCAGCGGAATGGCGTTGCTGAGAGGAAGAACATGACTATTGTTGAGATGGCTCGAAGTATGCTCAAAGGCAAGGGTCTTTTGAATTCATTGTGGGTCGAAGCTATGAAAACAACGACTTACATTCTTAATCGTTCACCAATGAAAGATGTTTAGAACAAGACGCCTTACGAAGCATGACATAAGAGGAAACCCGTGGTTGATCACTTGAAGGTATTTGGATGTGTTGCATATACTCTTCTGACGAAGAAGAAGGAGAAGTTTGACGAGAAGAGTGAGAAGCTAATCTTTATGGTTACAATGAAGAATCTAAAGGTTATCGTTTGTTTGACCCGAGGACTAACAATCTTGTTATTTCAAGAGATAATATTTTCGATGAGAATGTAGCGTGGGAGAACGAGTCTTCTCAGACTTAGCCAACGTTTTCTTATCTAGAAGCACCAGGAGTAGTGCCTTCCTCAAATCTCATTGATACAACAACAGCTAGTTCCTTAAGAGTAAATTCAAAGAATGAAGATTATGCTGATGATATGGAACCAAGAAGGTATGGCTCATTAACTGAAGTTTACGAGCAAGATAACTTTGTACTTGCTATGTTTGAGCCGCAGAATTTTGAAGAGGTCGCAAAAGAAGAAAAATAGAGAAATGCAATGAAAGGAGATATGTTTAGTATCGAGAAGAATGACACTTGGACCCTAGTAGACCTTCCCAAAGGAAAAGAAATAACTGGCTTAAAATGGGTATTCAAAACAAAGTTCAATGATGATGGAAGTGTACAGAAGCATAAAGCTCGTCTCGTAGCAAAAGGTTACAAGAGTTCACTGATGCAACAAGAGTTAATGAAGCCAAATTGATGTGTAAGGATTGCTCAATCGCTAAACCTCGCTCATGTATGCGAAGTATTGGGATGGCAGGAAGTGTTGATGATCGAAGAAGTAAGCTATTGTGGCGTTATCATCAGCTGAAGCAGAATACATTGCAGCAAATGAAGCAAATAGTGAAGCAATATGGTTAAGAAGGTTATTGCTGGAGTTACAACAGAAGGTTGCTCATCCAACAACAGTATTATGTGATAATCAGTCGGCCATTGCTATGACGAAGAACCCCGTGTTTCATGCAAGGTCAAAGCATATTGAATTACGCCACCACTTTATCAGAGAAATGGTGATGAAGAAGGAGAAAGTTATGAAGTTTATTCATACCCAGGACTAGCCCGTTAATGTTCTAACAAAGGCTGTGAATTTCGAGAAGCACGAGTTGTTCAAGAAGTTTCTGAAGATTATAAATTAAGAGAGGGTGTTAAATGTCGTGTTAAATGTCATATTAATTTGCAATCTCATTAACTGTGGGGTGGTGTTAATGGCCTTGGTAGTGGGTTGAAGTTAATGACCTAGGAATTAAGGCACATTTGAATGCTTTCTTTAGATGTTTCCTAGGACTCTGTAAAAGGAGAAGCAATCTCGATATGTTGTAGGCATGTAAGAAAAAGACCAAGAATGTATTATGGTAGTAAGAAAAGAAAAAGGCTCTGTAGTTAGCCAAAATATCCTCTCCAAATTTCCTTGTTCCTTATTTCTAGAAACACTTCGCTGTGTTATAGCAAAAACCCTTCATGTGATATACCAAAGCACCGTTTTCCAAACAACCCCAACAATAACATCGCAGGTCATATGTAAATAGGACTGCAAATGAGGACAAGGGGAAATCGCTCTTGTCATCTCCAAACGTGTTGTTACCCAAAACTCGTTCGGTCCCCTTTCGGATAATAATTGGGTCAACCAAAGCCATCACAATGTGGTCGCTGGCCACCGAAAGCTCTGGACGGATCGAAATCAGCTTCTAGAAATGGCGCCTAATTTGTATAAGAATATAAATGTCTTAACAAACCTACTCAAGAACTACACCAAAAGTTACTACAATAAATTTTGATTTATTTACGAAGCATTGTATGAATATACGATTAGTTTTGTAAAAAATTCGCGATATACGATTAAAGTTTCAAATATTGTACATATACCATCATATGAGCGAGTTTTACAAAGATGATAAGTTTTCAAAAATCGTCCTCATTCTTAGATGACCGAGAATGGGTTTCAAGACCCTCCCTTATGATGATTGGACCATCCCGCATAAGGGCGGGTCTTGAAGACTCATCATCTGCCATCTCATTTGGGGGTTATTTATGCTGGAAACACGTCGCGATATTGGTAAAGACGAATACATGGAAGAAATGTGGTCGCCAATAATAATAAAAAAAAATCACAATGGAAGGAATTCATTAACGTAGGAGTTGAATATTTACTTCCATCGTAAACATTTCACACAAACACTTTACAACGAGTTGATAATCAAGCAGCCCTTCGGGATCAAAGAATGATTGTCTGTTTTGTTAACCACACTAGACTTATTTATAGACGTATCTAATCGAGTAACGCCTAAACATATGAAACACGTGCTAAATATGCTCAATAAAATGCTTCGACAGTTTTGCTGAAACGTCTATCAACATCTTCTATGTCACCTCCAAGCTCTCATCATCGAAGTTGGACCTGTTGACACTGCTCTTCCATCGACAAGCATCAACTCTTCACAAGTTCATCGATACTATTACGCCATTGGCGTTTTTCAAGCTTCAACGAGCGCGTCTCGTAACCGCCCGCATTTCGTCGCATGCTTGAATTTCTTAATAACTGTCGTGGTTGGAGGTTGAAAATCACATGTTTGATTCCTTTGTCGATTTCACTTTGGACAGACCATTCGTGGCAGATCTCGTTGCGGCAGATCCCGCCGCAACTGCCCCAGTCTATAGTGTTGTCTAGTTAATGACTGAATCATCTAACATTCGTCGATTGATTTGAACGGTCGAGAATTACATTGTGCAAATAGGGGTGGGATTTGTAAATTCATCCCCACCGAAGACGTATCCCCACCGGGATTTGTACACATGAGAGGATGAATTTGCGACCGAGGATCTGTTGCTTTCAAACCTTTGCATCATGTTACTTTAGCTCAATGCAAGTAGTTTCTTATTATATAGATATTCTACACTTAAGAGGCTTGATTTTTCAGCCGCCTTCGTATCTCGAGTTGAGATATGGCGATCTTGACATCTGGCCTAGTTTCATGCGGACATTGTCCAAATATGTCGAGTGATTGCATTTTCAGCACGGAATCATTCGATCATATGTCTCCCCCGACTGAAACGAATAAATTATCCAAAGTTTTGATTTTGTTAATAAAGATAATACGAAATTTTAATTAAAATATCGATTGGTTTGGTCAGGGGGAGGTGTGCAACATTTGAGCACCATGTGGTAGTTTCAATAGTCACCCAAAAAATTTGGCAAGAAATTGAATTCCCCCCCAAGAGGGAAATGGGGATCGCAAAAAATCAATCCACCTTTTTTTTTTTATTATTATCGTTTTGGTTCAATGAGTTGATAATTATTGTTTGCACTTTTTCACTATGATTGATCGATGGGCCCCTACCTACCACCTCTAAAGGACAGCATTTTCACGAGATATTTTTCCATGGAATTGTGTCAGAACGTCTAGGAAAGGAATAGTGGGGACCAACGGTCGAGGAGATATTTGCTTTTGCATTTTTTTTAATTCTCTTTTATCATATATTTCTCTAACTTTTTTTTACTCCTTATAATCCCACTCAGCCGTAATTATAACACTACGTAAAACAAGATAAAGCCAGCCGCCGATCATCTCCCACGAATCACAATCCAACGAGATGAACGAATATTAAGGTATCTCAAATTTAGTTTAATTTACCCACTACCAAATCGTTTTTCTTATTTTAATTTAAATTAATTTCAATGGCATGCGTAATTTTTCTTTTTCTTTTTTTTTTTAAAAAAGTGGTAGCTTCTTAATTGGGATTTACTTGATGGGTACTGAGTTTACAATGGGAATATAATACTTATATGACATTGTTCGACTAACCGAAAGGAAAACCAATCCCATTTATGACTCCCCGGAAACAAAGTTTATATTGTGTTACTTGCCCCTTTTATATTCGAACTTTGGAAGAATTTTTTTAATTGTCTCTTTCGACAAACTTCAACTAGTCAGTCGTTAGGGTACCGTGAATTAGCTGTAAATCCTAAACTTGAAGAAATAATTTTTTTTAAATTCATTCTCAATCAGAGTCGGTGCATTCAATTTTTACTAACTTAGACTACCAATTTATCTGAGCTAATAAATTTTTCATTCGATCAACCATAATATGTTTAATAGTCTTGTAACTTACCAATCTCGTGATCCAAATGAAACAATTATGGGTTTCATCAATCGGTCGTTAAAATGATTCTTCTTTTGCATCACATTTTTTTTTTATTTAAATTCTTCTTTCAATCAAGAGAGACAAGCATAAATAACTCATACTTCAGAAGCAAAAGTTGTTTATCCACCTTGAGTGGTCAGCTTCTTGGTTTATCAATCTTTTACAACTTTAGAGTTTCAAAAGTTCCACACTTCCTTTTTATGTGAGAGAAATGTAAGATGGAGAGCTTCTTCCATCGTAATGCACACCCTTCCTTTGAGGGACTTATATAAGGCAACACTCCTCTACCGAACTAAAGTATCAAACAACAAGTTTGACCTTCAGTTAGTTCCAACCAAAAGTTGTGCCTTGGGTTACTTTCAACTAATTTAATCTTAACTCTTAAGTATTATGGTTATAAACAAAGAAAACTCAACTCAAAAAGATGTGAGAGACATCTTGAAGCACTCACGATCTGTGGCAGTTAACATCCTTTGTCCACATCTTTTGGCAATTTTCCTGTATTCCCCACTACCCTCGGTAAGTTACCCATTATGTCTTGATGACTTTAATATAAATTGTTCCATTTATTCAAAGACATTGTCAACTCTATAAGTCAAGTTTTGGCTAAGTTGGTCTCTAACTTTTTCTCTCGTTCCCAACGTCTTGAAAGCATCTAGAAACCACCACTACCTCGTCCAGAAACCTTCCACATTAACCACCTCCGATCACCTTTCCAACAAGGTAGTCTCAAGTAAATGAACATGTCGTAGATGTTTAGCAATAGACATTCTCGGCCACAGATCTCGATGCTATCTGTGGATCAACGGTACAGAATGCACCAAAGTACGTGAAGCCAAGTAAGACGGTAGTTGTGGAAACACACCAGGCGAATGCTTGCGGGCGAAGCAGTTACCAAGCGACGGGGCTACCAGGCGATGAGGGTCGACAAGACAGTCAAGCGACAGTCAACTGGCTGAGCGAGGAAGCTCTGTAGCGAAGACTAGTGGACCATCCGATCAATCAGTGACTGCCATGGGAAGATTTTGGACGATCTCAAGAAATGGAAGGAAATTATTGTCAATATTGCTCAAATGGAAATGAGATATTTCATAAAGGCTAGTAACAAACACGAATAATATATGTATAATATTTCATTTCCGTATATACATAGGTTTAGCCTAGTATAAATAGTTTTTCTTAGGGATTGTACACGGACACCTCTTTACAGACAGACATATAATCTTTTTATCTTCAAGCATTCAGGCATTCAAGCATCCGACGTTCTTGCGATCTTGTGCTCCTGCGTCCTTGTTTCCTTCCAAAGGCATCGTCGATGGTATCCGTAAGTGCTTCCGCTTAAGGGTGCCGTTCCGCCTTCCCCTATCTTTCTTCATTCATACGGCAACCACGCATTTGGAAGAACCTCTGAGTACCAGTTGTACGTAGTGCCAGAGATTTTGTCTTGTTTAGATCTGGCTTGCCCCGCGGTCATTTTCGAAGCGAACACGCCTTTGGCAACTACAGTGGGAGATTTGGCCAACAATGCCGAAAATCAGGACTGATGCTTATTCAAACAACCTCGGGGATAATAAATTCGACGGGGAAAACAACAGTTACGACAACAACCCATGTCTAGAGATGGCTGGGGAACTGTCTGCTATCATGAGTACTCTCCAACTCTTAATGGAGAGGGTAAGTGCTATTAATCAGAAGCACTACGCCTTTAAGGAAAAAATCGGCTCTAAGATGGATGTTGTCGTCCAGAACCTAGAAACCATTTCTGGGGTGCCCATAAACAGCCATGGTAAGCAGAAGGGTGAATCGGCCACCAAACACCAACTCGACTATGATGCTCATAGGGCGTCAATAGCTGAAGGGAAGAAAAAGGCCGACTTGGGCATCCCCTATTATCTCCACATACTCTAAAGGGTTTGTCCATAATAATCCACCACTTGTAATCAAAGAGGGTGGTACAACTGTTTGACAAGTTTGAAGGATGAAGAATTCTATAGGCCGGTAGAGAACGAGCCTTTTCATCTTCTCGAGGATCATCGACACTCTGAGTACATTCCTCAGCCCGTACGCAGAAGAGGGATAGCAGTGTAGGAGTCGATGACCCCACCTGGTCTCATGCCCGAAATAAGGGATTACGTACTCGACTAGTTGAGCAAGCGATCCCTAGAGCGAATGATATGAACGAGGTTGAACTATATCGAGCTCCTTATCCTGACAACATCGATCGGAACTATCCTTTTCCAAGGGGATATCGCATGCCTTGATTTGCCCGTTTCTCGGGCGGAGAAAGTATTTCTCTAACGAAAGATAACGCCTGTTTCACTCACAAAGCTGGAGAAGCTGCCACTAATGGTTTCTGGAAACTTCGCATGTTTCCTAGCTCTCTCACAGGAGTAGCCTTTACATGGTATGTGAACCTTCCTTCAAATTTGATGAGAAACTGGGAAGAGATGCAGGTGTAATTCACGTTGGCGTTCGCTCAAGCAGACCCAGTTTTGACATTGCAGGACCTCACTCAAATGAAGCAGCAACCTGGGGAACCGGTGGCAGTCTTCCTTAAAAGACTTTGAAAGGCAAGGCCGAGATGTAAAACTTCTGCATCTGAAGCCGAGCTCATAACCATAGCTCAAGATTATCTTCTTCTCTGGCTTAGGAAAAAACTATCGGGAGAAGTGTTCAGGGATTAAAATGAGTTAGCCTGAAGGACTATCTGATATGAGAGCATCCTCAAAGAGAAAACTCAGGTGAAGGGGAGTCTGATTACAACACCCTTGGTGACCTACCAAGCGGAACCAGTTGTACATGCTGACATATCAGAGCATGTAATGGGGCAAACCCTGACTTGCGACGAATTGACTAAGAAAAATTTTCGAGTCAAAGCCTCTCCAAAGACATAGGAGGAAAGGAAGTACTCCTTCGATGAGGCCAAGGCCGATGAAATCTTCGAATTCATGCTTCAAAATTTGTGAATTCAACTGAAAACGGGCCATCGACTCCCTCACACTAACAGAGAAAAGTCTGGCACGGGTCGTTTACTAACACCAATAGGGATTGCATCACGTTTAGGAACTTGGTGCAATACCTAATATAGTCTAAGGAGTTACGCTTCCCCGACTCAGGGGACCAGGCGTTGACAGAGTCACACCCTTTCGATGACCTAGTTGAAAGAAACGACTTCGATGTCAACTGCCTAATTGTCTTGCCTTTTTTAATACAGGGAGACCGAGATTAGTCGATCAAAACTGGCGAAACAATCATCGCCAACATGTTTTTCAAGGGAAACACTTTAGTGCCCTGCTAATCTCAAGAACATACGACATGATAATTGTCGTTGGCACATGGATGCTTAGTACACCACTGATTAGTGCCTTACATTTAGGAAGTAGACACTGGCACATGGATGCTTCGCCTTGAGGAGATGGTTATGGGAGTCAACAGTGGCCCAAGGGTGCATCAACGCCCGGAGAGACATCAATAGTGAAAACCACCCCACCAACTGGAGTAAAGGAACTCTACACACTTGGAGAACTTCTGAGACAGGAAACTGTGGGTGAAGGTGAAGAAACCCAAAAGGAGCCTCGCACCAAGAGACTCCCCATGCGACGTGTCATTGATCGCCTCGGACCCCAACAGGCGGAAAAGCAAGAACAACAACAGTTTAATACTCCATATCGCCCCTGAGGCGACAAGGATGCTATGAGAGAAGGGACTTCGTTAACCCAATTTTTAGTAGCTGACATGCTTTGTTACAGGTGCAAACCAATAGCAGCGCATAAGGTACTCATCACTTAGATGTTCCAACTCTGCTGTAACTAGTACTTCACGCCGCTGGCCAGCACAGCGTCCAAAGGGAAAATCAAAGTGGAGATGGTCGACCCTCCATCAGGTAATTCACTCGACTCTGAGTCAACCTACCTTCCGGATCCTCCTCTTGTGGAGAGCTTTCGAAGGGGTTATGACTCACATAAGAGTGAGTTTGTTCAGGTGGATAATCGCCTACAAACTCTTAAACCCTCACGCTGCATCAACGTTCCTGTCATCCCAGCCACAGATACATGGCAGAAGATAGGTACGAAAGAACAATCCCAGTACCTACTGAGAGAACCAAAAGGCAGAGAGAGAGAAGAGCGCGATGCACCGTGGAAAAACGCGCCAAACTGGCAGCCTCTGATACTCAAAAGACTAAGGAATCGAGTGAAAGCGACCTTACATCCAATACGCTGAACGACTACAACTTAGTCCAGTCCGAGACTCAACCCGAGGTAAATGGGACTAGTTGCAATGCCTTCATGCTACCAACTGAGCTTTCTAAGAAAGAGAATAGCCAGACAGAAGGTAGTTCGTTGTTCCCCTGTAGTTACAATACCGTTACTGAAATACCACGGAACTTCCCGAGTGGATGGCTGAAAGTGTAACGACTAGCCTTTTTCTAGATTTACAAATGTAAGTGTGATTGTATATAATGACTGAATATGTAATGAGGATGAATGTGTGTGCAAAAGAAGGGAATATAGTGTATGCGTATAAGGGGGCATAGGGGACCAAGGGGTCGCCCTTGTCAACGAACATGTGGACAGAAAGTTAGGTGTGGCCACACGAATTTTCGATGTGACCACACAAGAAGGACACATGCAAATAGAAAGGTCAGTGTGGTCACACGGCGATTCGGTGTGGCCACACAAGAATCGAAGCTGACAGGCGAAGCGAAGATGTCAGGCGAAGCGAAGATGTTAGGCGAAGGGGAACGCAAACAGATAGGTTGGTATGGCCACACGGAGATTCGGTGTTGCCACACCAAGGGAGTATGCTTAGACAGAAAGATCCATGTAGCCACAAGAGATTTTGGTGTGGCTACACGAAAGAAGATGTCTTCAACAAAGCAAGGGGCAACTCGCGTTGACCACATGGTCAACAATTACGGTCGTCTTCTTATTGGACCTAAACTTAGTCCAATGATAGTTAAGAGTCTTAAACCTTATCAATTAAGTTACTATGATGGGTTTAAAGGTATGATTAGGGGACACTAAGCACAATTCTACTTAAAGGAGAAGTAGGAGGTGGGCAAGGGAAGAGAAAAGAAAAAGGAGGGAGAAGGGAGATGATGGACTCCGATTCTCAATCTAGTTCGTGGGAAAAGGGAGAAGAGGATGAGAAGGAGAGGTAAACCGGAGAGGAAGAAGAGGAAGAAAGGAAATAAGAGAAACAGGAATCTGGCAAAGCGAGCCACGAACGAGAGGGCATAGAAGGGGCAGAGAGGTACGACCCCTTTCCTTTCTCTTACTCTTCATGTTTTGGTTATTCTCACCTTTAGTCTTGAGATGTTCTTGTGTGTATAATGCTGCTTGTGGCGAAGATAGATAGCGATATTTGAGAAGAGAGCGCTTGAAGGCCACCCATGAAGGCAGGCTTGGTGAAGGAATATTATAGCTGTGAGTAATAACTTAGATGAAGGAATATGTTTGGTGTAGAGGTTGGGAAAGGATGAAAATTGTATGGATAGAAATAAAACCGGATGAAGGGATCCGAAGTGAGAAGTGGCCGAAAGGAGCCAAGGGGATGGATATGAGGATCCGTGCCACAAATGACGGGTGAGAGGACCCAGATTGTATATGCCGCCGAATGAGAGGATCCGAGTGCTGTGTAATTAATAAAGAAAAGTCGGATGAGAGGATCCGCATCTACGAGGGAGGGGTGAAAGGACCCGGAACCTCTTCACCGGAATGGGAGGATTCCGAGCCATTAATACGTGTTACGAGGGACTGTTGAGAGGATCCGAAAACTCTTCGCCAGAATAGGAGGATTTCGAGCCACTGATATGTGTACGACTGAAATTAAGAATCTCATCAAGTATGTGGGAGAATAATGCTCATTCCGAAAACAAAAAAGGTTACGTTGAGATGATATGTAAGAGAGCAAAAGTGGCTTTTACAAATAGTATGTATAGAGTCAAGTGGGATGTGTTTGGGGTAATCGTATTTAGTTTTTCTAATTGTTCTACTGTGTTTTGTATGTTCCCTTCCAGGTTTTGTAACCAGAGGATTATGGGGTATTTAAATAGGAAATTTCAAAGTGTAACATGAAGATATTATTTTGTAAAAACTTCCAGAATAATATATTTATTTTCAAATGTTAAGGTATAAACTTATCATTTTTATAATTTAATATACCTTTGGTCCTTTCAGAAAGAGCTTCTTGCATCACTCCGGAAACACATTTCCCGCTCCACATTCAGGCGACGTTTAATAATGTGGCAATGTGCTATGTTCGTATTGATAACGGAGCAACAATTAATGTGCTGCCTCTTGAAGCATAAAAGCGCTTGGAGACGGCATAACTGAACTGGAGAGGACTGGCATAACTTTCAGCAGGTTTAATAGGACTACCTCCGCATGCCTTGGCGTGATGTCCGTCCGACTCCACGTTGGCACCCATAAAAAGAAGACGGCTTTCCTTGTCATTGACATAAAGCCTTCTTTTAGTGCCCTACTCGAAAGAGATTGGTTACACAAGGCCGATGCTATACCATCCACCCTTCACCAAGAACGTCTATTGTGGGGAAATCACGGTTTATAGGTTATCATGGGAGAGGTGAGCAAAAATGCTAACATGTCCTATGTATGTGCAGGGGCACTAAAGCAAGTCAAAGACATGACACTAAGGCAAAGGCATGTGCACTGGGGGACCCAAATGTCGAACCTTTGGGTGAAACGGGCTATGAATTTCTGGTGTCATACAATGGATCGCCCTTGGCAGCACCACAACAGCCAATTGTTCCAATCGGATGGGGCGATGAACTACAGCCCGAAGCCGATCAAGACCTAACCCCGCTTGAGAAAGATATGCGCGAAGCCAGGTTACAAGGTGACAACGGCACTCACCAGACGGGGACAGATTTGGAGCCCAATAGACTTCTCGACCCACCTTCGTCCAATGGAGACTGAACATTCAATTCAATATTGGACGTCCTAGAAAGGCTAGGAAGCTTTAGGGCGTCCAGAATAAATGAATCACGATATAATGTTTTCCCGGGCATGCCAAGACATGCCAAATATTTATTCAATGAATAAAGAAGTCCATAATACTTATGTTCTACCATGTGATCCGTTATACGAAATCCACTTGGGAACCACTGAAACACCACGTGGCCCCTATCTCAGCTCCTACTTAGCGAAACTAAGGCCTTCGCACTTACAAAGATTGTTTCGTCGGGGATTACACAGAGATGCCTAGCCTTGACCGAACTTGGTCGATCATTGTCTCCCGACGTCCAATATCTTTAAGCCCGTGAAACAAACTCCAAGGAGGATACCACCGGAAGTAGCCCAGGTGGTCTATGATGAAATCAAGAAGTTGTTCAAATCCGGTTATATAAGAACGGCTAAGTACGTGGATTGGATCTTTAGCATAGTTCCTGTCGTTAAAAAGAACGGCAAGATCAGGTATGCATAGATTTCCGCGAATTAAACGAAGCAACACCTAATGACGAATACCCAATGCCCATTCCCGACGACCTTACGGACAAATCGGCAGGACATGAGTTAATGCCCTTCATGGACGAACATTCAGGATACAACCAAATCTTCATCGCCGAAGAGGACGTGCATAAGACAACATTCATATGTCCTATCGGGATATTCGAATGGGTTGTCACGCTCTTTGAATTGAAGAATATCGGAGCCACCTACTAGAGAACGATGAACCTCATCTTTGGCCCCTTGATAGGGAAGATAGTGGAAGTCTACATCGATGACGTGGTGGTAAAGTCCAAGCAAAGTTAGGATCATCACGTTCATCTAAGCAAAGCATTCGAAAAGATGTGAACGCATAACCTAAAGCTCAACCCCTTAAAAGGAGCATTTTCTTGGATTCCTAGTACACTAACGAGGAATTGAAGTTGACCCTCTTAAAACTCATGCTATTCGAAACCTACTTGGCCTAGAGCAAGAAGGAACTTGAATCCTTTCTTGGAAGGGTCAATTATATACGTCGCTTCATAGGCAACGTGGCATCTAAAACCAATGTCTTCTCAACAATCCTGAAAGGAAATGAGAAGGGGCAGATAACCTAGACATCACAGCATGAGCTAGATTTCATGGAAATAAAGAACTATCTGACGAACCCTCTTGTACTAGTGCCACCAGACACAAAGGCGCCATACATCCTTTACGTGGCTGCGTCGCAGTCCAGTATCGGGTCCATGCTGGCACAGGAGCAAGGCGGGGTTGAAAGAGCTGTTTATTACCTCTCTTGACTCCTCACAGAGACAGAGCAGCGGTACACCCCAACAAAGAAGATATGCATAGTTGTTCATTACTTAGTAATTAAACTCAGACATTACATAGGGTTCAACGATAAATATGTCGTCTATAAGACACCTGTGACCAAGGTATTCTTCGACAACCCCCTACTTATGGGAAGGATTAGCAAATGGTGTTTAGTGGTCTATACCTACAATCTATACCACAAGCTGCATACTTCAGTTAAAGGCTATGCCTTAGCTAAATTCATTAGCCACTATGGTGAAGGCAACATATTCTCTTCATACGAGGAAGATAACCCACATGGACACTGGTCCATTTGGTTTGATAGGTCCTCCAATAGATTCAAAATTGGTTTAGGGGTCTTCATCAAGACACCCTGGCATGTCGAAACCAGGTTGGCCTGTTGCCTCGACGACAAAGTAACCAACAATGTTGTAGAGTACGAAGCCTTGATTCTAGCTTTACAGCTCGCCCTAGACTGGAAACTGGAAAGCGTAAAGATATGCGGTGATTCTCAGTTGGTAATCCAGCAGCTCTTAAACCAAAGTGAATGCCATGCGCCTTAACTGGGCCGATATCTACGCAGATCGAAAAAACTCTTCGCGAAAATAGGTGCGACCAAGAATATACGCGTGAAAAGAGAAGACAATCAAGAGGCCAACCATCTGGCACAACTGGCCTCTGAATCGATAAATAACTCATATTCATGCGAGGATAGCACAACCTTGTTCATAAGCAAACGTCCAGAATTTCACGATGATAATGGAGAGAAGGACAAAGAGGTCCACACGGCCGATCTATTTGAACAGAAAGAGGACTGACGAGGGCCAATACGATAATTCCCCAAAAATCCTAATGCAAAAGTCGAAAGGAGAATTTGAGTGATTGTTAGGCACTACGTACTCCTCGACAAAATCCTCTATAGGAAAACCAATGAAGATGTCTTGTTAAGGTGCATCGACTTAGACGAAGCCATCCCAATGATGATGGAAATACATGTGGGGCTGCGCAGAGCTCATCAAGTATGGATCAAGATGAGTTGGTCGATCAAATGACACGAGTTCTACTGGCCGTCAATGGTCAAGAATTGCATTGAAATGGCTCGAGCCTGTTAGGCTTGCCAGCGATGCGGACCGGTGAAACACGCCCTTGCCACGGACATGAATGTCATAGTAAAACCATGGCCTTTCAGGACATGGGCACTAGACATCATAGGGGAAATTTATCCCTACTCAAGTAGGGGAAATGCTTATATACTCGTCGCCACATACTACTTCACCAAATGGGTTGAGGCGATGGCTTACAAGTCCATCAATTAAAAGGACGTAATTGGATTCATCTAGAACACATCATCTACCGATACGGAATTCCTCAAAGTATCGTGGTGGACAATACAAAGGTGTTCAATGGCGAACGTATGGACGAGTTTGCGGAAGACTTTGGGTTTAAGAGATTCAACTCATCCTCGTATTACGCCCAGTCAAATGGGAAAGCAGAGACTTCTAACAAACTCATAAAACGAGTTATACGGAGAATGATCGGGAACAACCAATGTACATGGGATACCCTGCTTCAGGTGACATTATGGGAACTAAGGGTCACTAAAAGAGAAAGCATAGGCATCGCCCCGTTCAGCCTTATGCACGGTCATGATGCGATGCTTCCAATAGAAGTGCGATACCGATCGCTCAGACTTTTTAAGCACCTTGGAGAACACGAGGGATACGATGAGGACATGCATATTAAGTTAGAAGATCTAGAAACCACCAGAATCAATGTGTTGAATCATCTAGAGGCTCTTAGGAAAAGCATCGCCCGCTACTACAACACGAGAGTTGTACCTCGGTCATTCTGTAAGGGAGACCTAGTGAAAGGTTCCGAGATTTATTCATTTTAGCAATCTTATCGTGCCATTATTTGATTTCACTTAGAATTGAACAAGCACACTTATGGTGACGGAACTACCATTTTAACTTCAGGATCCTTATCCCAAAAATACGCTTCCTCTACTAATCTAGCACCTGCAGTTCATATTATAATATAATATTAGAGTACGTCCTTCTAACTCACATTTTAATTTAGCAACGGGTCAGCCTTCCATGTCCTTGATTTCTATTCTTCTCCTTTTCGAAACTTCCATTTCCCTTAATTCCTTTCCTAACCCCCCTCGGCTCCTACACACTTGGTTTATTCCACCAAGTAGTTTCATACGTCCCTTATGCATTATCCCTAATTAACTAATTCCATATGCATGAGGTTTCGTACCTTTACACCCTAGTTCGGACCCAATTTCCTTCTCTCCCCGAACGATCCTCCGCTCATCCACGCATTCGCATTCTCTAGACATCCGTAGGTTTACCTGAGATTAGGCTCCCGGTTCTATTGCCAGTTTTACTTACCCATACTTACGTGATCCGGACACTTGCACTTCCAGAGGTGTTAGTTTTTCCTCTCTACTCTCACCGAGATGTTCTTTACAGTCTATCCCACCCTCATCACATCTCTCGTGCTTTACGTATTCCTCTAAGGCAATGGTCCATTCTTACTTAGGACTTAGGGTCACGGTCATCCTTGATTTGTTCCAAGTTGCCACCTTTTTCCTCTATTCGAGTTTTCTTTGGTTTTCCTTACCCCAACCGTAACACAACGCACCATTTTAGGCTCTACGGTTAGGTTAATCACGCACTTCACTCGGATTCTCCGAAAGGTTGCGACTTTACCTTCGTTTACGTATGTAACGCTTCCCATTTAACCGATCATCATGCAAGCACTTCATTTGAAGCCCTGTTTGGGTTTCTAGTACGATCCGACCTTCCACACCCCAAATATCTTAACTTTTTCCTTGATCCGTGCTTTAGTTAGTTATATTGTTTTGTTTAGCCCACACACGCACCATTTTAAGGCCTTACTTAAGTCATATGGAAAGATCCGTCTGTCGTTCCTTCCAAGATCATTACTTTCTTCACGTTTCAAACATTTCACACCATGCCATGTAATGCAATCCATCACTCGAACAAGGCTAAACAATAGGGAAAACTAGACGTACCTAGAAAATGCCTTGGGTCCGCAAGCTGTGCTCCTTCCGCTGACAGCCCCGTGCTTCCAAGCTCGTGGTTGTCCTTCCCGGGTCCTCCCTAAGGTCGCTTCCCAACCTTACCTCAAGTCCCTCCCGGAATACATTGAGAATGGGAGTGGAAGAAGAAGAAAGTTGGGTTTTCCGAATGCCTCCCCTCTTCCCCTCTGACCCCTTCTTATCCTCCTCATTTTTATTTTTCATATTTCTCTTATGTCTTATCGGGTGAGGTGGTCAATCCCCCTCCACATCCTTCACCCGATAACACTTGGTTTCCCTTTTTACCTTCGACCATATTCCTTTCTTGGGGGTTCATTGACTTTTTAATCAATACCCCCATTTTCATGGACCGAGGCTTTTCGGTTGGGGCCCTCCTCCCTTGTTAATCCTTGGCCCGCCTACTTGTTAACTTGAGGGAACATCGCTCACGGTTCGATCCTTAATTTGTTCCTCCTTCTTTGATTGGTGCGTCCCCCTTACAAACGGTCTCGACTAACTAGGTCCCTTGAGGCAATTACATTCGCTTTTCAATTCATTTCGGTTTTCTTACTACGACCACTCTTCAATCCATGTTATGCCCTTCTTTTATTACATTGACAACATTCAGGTTACCCGTCTCTCCCACGTTCTTCACTTACTTTCCAACTTTTATGCTTTATCTCCATCATGAGATAAAGCTAAAAGCTCAATACCTGACACATCTACATAAGACACTTCCTCAGGGACAGGAGACGCCTATGAGATATTTTCTTTTTTAGGCGGACTCCTTGTGAAGATGAGCATGCAGGAGAATCCTTGCCTCAATAAGGCTTCGCCTTTGTCCTCTTGATACCAGCTACACAAAAGAGGTGGCCTATTATAAACAGGCTAAGCATAATCAACCCATTACTTGAACCGGTTAGACATACCTGAAGAAGACGAGTCGTCGCCTGACCATTTCTTAGCCATAGGAGGGGCTAAGTTGTCTTCCTGAATCAGCCTCCCCAAATGAGAAGAAGCATGCATCATTCCCCAGACTTCAAACCAGACCCTGAAGAAAGAAGGGCACCGACCATTAGATGGTTTAGCCTGGAGCTGAGCCATGGGAAGGTTTGGTAATTGGAAAAGCTCGGCCAACCCAGGCTCAACAGGAGACACAACACGCATGTCGAGCGGCTGATTCCTGGATGCAAACGAGGGAACCGCCAAAGACTCCTAGCTCACGGGTACAGAATTGAGGATTGTACACCTCAAAAATCAAGCCAGCTGAGTCTACCCCCACCAATTCTCATGCAAAGAACACAGGCCGAAGATACTTAGCATCCCTTGAGCGAGATTCCTCCCACCACTAGGAGAAAGATCGCCAGGAAGAGACTACACATGCACAACCTTCTACGTGTCCATCCATCAAAACCTGGATGCAACCGGCAACACTGACCCAATACTTAGGCGCGCTCGCTGAGATGACATCACTCTGCTCGAGCATCGCACAAGGAAAACTGGTGAAACCCGGGAAGTACAGAATAGTCCATAGGTAAACAATCCACAGAGGGCATCCGCTGGGCATCCAGGGAAGCTTGCTGGGTTAGTCTACTTGGTAGAGCCCGCGATAGATCAAACTCAACAGGAAGGGGGCAAAGGCCAGAGCTTCCGGCCTGTCCGTATGGGCAGCGTCGACAAGGCTAGTGGCCACCCCAACCATGAAACGACTAGGACACTTTCCCTGGTTGCAGAAGATGTACTTGGATAACCACTCTAAGTAGAACTCAAACTACTCCTAGGATCCCCACCTTGCATCAGGCAGAGACAGGTGTCGCTTGATCACCGCGCCGATGCATTCTGAAGGGTTAAACTTCAGGACGGTGCGCTCGTGGTCAAATCGAAGAGTGGCTCTAAAAAGATGACAGTCGGCCAAGAAACAGAGATCCTCCAAGGTGATCGACATTGGTCCTCTGGGGAGGTAGAAATATTTGACAATAGGATTTTAGAACAACATGAACCCGATACACACCGACAAATTGGGCTCGATCGAAGAGCGCGAGATGTTGATTATGATCTTCATCCCAATCGCATCCCATGCATCATGCTTCTTGGTCATCCACTTGGAAACCTAAAGGCCATGCGCCTCACTCATTGGAGATGGAAAGCAACAGAGGTTCGCTTGTACCGACAGACTCCATCCCGACGGCATGAAATCACCATGGCTGAAGATGGCAGATAACTTACTCGTAAAAATGAACGACCTTTCCACGTCAGAGAGAAGTTGGGACTTGGCCTCAGGAATGAACGGACCCAGCGTTTGTTGCCCTGATATCGGAGCGCCAAAGTCCAATTCCGCTTCGTGACAAAGAAAGATGTGAAACTTCAAGGTTTCCGTGTATACCTGTCAGAAAACAGCTTCATCACCCTTTGTGTGGACTAGGGGAGTCAAGTTTGTTGGGAATGAAGCACCAGAAGCCATGAAAGTCGAAAGGAAACTAGGGTTTCTAAAAAACAGGGAGGAAGAAGAACAATTTCTGATTGTATGAGGGGAAAACCTCAATACCTGCCAGGCTTTATGGTCCAGAAACCAACAAGATGGCTAAGGCCCAAAAGGAGTGTCACTTCGCTTGAAAACTAACGATGGGACAAACATCGAGGTGGACAGGCGAAGAGACTTAATACGTACATTGATTTTCATTCAAAATCGTGGTTCATTATATGGGTTTGTCGAGAGATAAATGTACGAAAGAAAATATAAATGACTAGGTAGATGGTGTTTCTTTTTCTTGACGAAATGCTTTCTATTGAAAACCCCTTGAGCTATACGAGTTACACAAGGGTTTATCCATAGAGAACAAATATGGTTACCCACAGCACCCGGTTCGTTCCCTCAGACGAAGATGATCCTTGGCTGCAATCGATAACTTCACCTCATTATACAAGCATAGCTGCAGTGTGAATCTTCTGATCCGAAAGGTCTTGATCCTCGTGTCTGATTCTGAGTCATACCTTCCAATGGCCATGAGGTTGGGAAATTGAGCCTTGGACAAGCAGCTTCACTCGCATTGTCCTTAGGCCGAAAGGGGGGTGTAGCAACCTCCAAACAACAAAGATCAGTCCAATCAGGACGCAACCCGAGGCTAAAGACTAACCCACCGAGGCTTCGCTCAGGCCCTCTGCCCTTCCAGACAGGCTCATTGTTAACGAAGGTGGAAACTTTGGAGAGCGAGACACCACTGGCGCAAGGTGGTGGACATAAGCTCTCAAGCAAGCTAAGGTGATAGACATAGGTCCTGGGTAGGAGACAGAAAGAAGAAGACCTCATAACCTTATTATTTTCAAAAGTGATGGTTTATGATTGGGAAGTTAATCCAGGCATCGCTATTTATAGCGGGGTTATGAGGAATATAAGATCTCTGACAGAGATATTATGGCAGAAAACTCGGAATTTCGACAGACGTCTCGAAAATCTCAACCGATACGCTTCGAGGATATGAACGGTTGGGGATTAATGCTCGCCTGCACACGTTACTAGGGTACAGGAGAATGATTACTTGGTCTTTTTCAAGGAGACGGATAATAGTCCTTGACTCCATCTGCTTGGAAGGGGCTTATATATTTAGCAACAGAAATTATGGGCCACATATCTCGATGCTATATGTTGATCAACGGTCCAGAATGTAAGCCCAAAGTATGTGAAGCCCATTAAGGTGGTAGCTGTGGAAACACATCAAGCGAAGGCTCGTGGGCGAAGCAGTTACCAAGCGACGGGGCTATCAGGCGATGAAGGTCGACAAGGTGGTCAAGCGACAGTCAACCGGATGAGCGAGGAAACTCTGCGGCGAATGCTAGTGGGCGATCCGATCAATCAATGGTTGTCATGGGAAGATTTCGAATGATCTTAAGACATGGAAGGAAATTGTTTCTAAGACTGCTCAAATGGAAAGGAGATATTACATAAAAACAGGGAACAAGCGCGCGTAATATATATATATATATATATACATAGGTCTAGCTTAGTATAAATAGTTGTTCTTAAGCATTATACACGGACAATTCTCTACAGGCGGACATATAGTCCTTTTGTCTTCAAGCATTCCAACGTTCTGACGATCTTGTGCTCCTGCGTTCTTGTTTCCGTCAAAAGGCATCGTCGATGGCATCCGTAAATACTTCTTCTTAAGGGTGTCGTTCCATTGTTTCCCCTCTCTTTCTTCATTCATATGGTGACCGCACATTTCGACGAACCTCCGAGTATTAGTTTTCGACGTGTTTGGAGCCGACCTGTCCAGCGGCCACTTCCGGAGCGAACAATAGCTGCCATCGCATCCCACCGTCCAGAGCTTTTGTTGTTATAAGTTTCTTTTATTTTTCCTGATGTTTCATTATGTCCGTAAGTACTTATCTAAAACTCAATTATTTAATATAATTTGACTATTATTTCTCTTGTTCTTGTTTAATTACCGTACAACGATCACAAACGAATCCCATCATCGAAAAAATTCGATAGAGAAATAAAAGTTTACATCAACGTTAATGGCTGCTGTGTAGAAATGGGGGTGGCAATCCATGCATGTTCCCGATATTACGTGATAAGGAAAAGTGCGGGGGCGACCTGGGACACGCATACGTGCAGAACTCCCCCATCTATCTCCAAAACCCCCCTGCCAAATGCTATTACCTCCTCATGGAAACCTTTTTTAATCGTAAAAGAAAAAAAAAAGAAGAAGAAAATAGTTGAAGAAGAGCATCGCATTCATGTATGTCGGATGACAACCAATTTTTTCTCCTCAGGCCCGGGGGGACACAAAACAGCAAAGCCTGCTCCCCCCACCACCACCCATGTGCCTTTTTGCACCCCCCAATTTATTCATTAAAAATAAAAACAACATATAGTATTTAGTTATACGCGTATCTTATGGCAACAACATTTCAAACGTTGGCATAAGGCACCTACCTATATTTTCGGCTATACATTATCTTAATAATAACGAATTATTTAAAAGAAAAAACACAACATTGAATGTCCACGTAAATACGTGTTTGGATTATGGAGTAACACGTGCCTAAGGTTTTGTTTCCTTCTGGGATGTTGCGGGGAGGTTGGGTGAACCCATAAATTAAATGCCACCTCTCCTCTCCTCCTCATTCATTGATTCAATGATAGATAGACAGCCCTCCCAGCATTAAATTTACCCCCAAAAAGAAATCCTTATTATAATAATAATAATAATAATAATAATAATAATAATAATAATAATAATAATAATGTTGAAGAAAAATACAAGTGTTCCAAAACCTTACCTTACCACATTATGGACAACCCCCCCCCCCCCAACTTCGTCCCAAAACCCCTAAATTATGCACGCTATATATTGCATCGAAAAGGGAACCAAAGGTTTTATTTTCGTCTGGCGGAAAAAGGAAAATGGCAACAAAACCAGGGTTCCTCACAGCTTGGCCATGGTCTCCCCTCGGAAACTTTAAGGTAATCAAATCCCCCATTCCCATTCCAAAGATTATAACCCATTCCTTCCTTCAACCCTCCACTCGCATTATCCCGTTTGCTTGATTTACAGTACCTGATCTTAGCGCCGTGGGCTGCTCAAGGGACATGGCAGTTCCTGACCAAGGCCGATGGCGAGTGGGACCTCGGTCTGTTCCTCGTGTTCCCGTTCCTCTTGCTCCGTGTCCTCCACAACTTGGTCTGGATCTCGTTCTCCCGTTACCGGACTGCCAAGGGGAACAACCTGATCGTCGACCGGGGAATCGAGTTCGACCAAGTCGATCGCGAGAGTAACTGGTGGGTGTTTGTCCTCCTCCTTCCTCTGTTAGTATACGATATTGTGAACTGATGACCCGGTTCGGAGCCGGCGTGGTGCTTTTTTTTTGGTCATAACCCAACCCCAGGGACGACCAGATCTTGCTGAACGGCGTGCTTTTCTACGTCGGACTCAAGACCATCCCTAGCGCCCAGCATCTCCCCTTCTGGAGGACCGACGGGGTGATCATCACCTTACTCCTGCATACCTTCGTGGTGGAGTTCCTGTACTACTGGCTGCACCGGGCATTTCACCACCACTTCCTTTACTCCCGCTACCACTCGCACCACCACTCCTCCATCGTCACCGAGCCCATTACATGTAAGTCCCTGGTTTTCCGGCAATTTGTTAGAAGTATGTCCTCGTCGGCCTAAGTTTTTGCCTTGTTTCCGTGCAACAGCCGTGATCCATCCGTTCGCTGAGCACCTGTCGTACTTCTTCCTGTTTGCAATCCCCCAGCTGTCTACATTGGTGACTGGGACGGGCTCCGTCATGGCGATTGCAGGGTATGTCTCGTACATCGACCTCATGAACAACATGGGTCACTGTAACTTCGAGCTCGTCCCGAGGTGGCTCTTCGCCCTGTTCCCGCCGCTCAAGTACCTTATGTACACCCCATCGTGAGTATATTATTCTGATACAACCTTTATTTTTCGTCTAACTACCACAACTACCACAGAATTAGAGCCGGTCCCATATTTAATCTCACACCTAATACACACACTCTGCCCGACCCCTGTTCTCCCATCTCGAGACCGCGGGACATGCCGATTATGGGTTATGGAACAGCGGGATCTGCATGATCCGACAAAGCAAGAAGCATACAGTAATTAACTGCTAATGGTTTGCTAATCCGATAGCTATTACAACAGGTTCCACTCGCTGCACCACACACAGTTCCGGACCAACTACAGCCTGTTCATGCCCGTCTATGACTACATCTACGGGACCGCGGACATATCCTCTGACAAGCTCTACGAGCAATCCCTTGAGAAGGAAGAGGACTTCCCGGACGTCGTACATTTGACCCACCTCACAACACCAGAATCCATCTACCACCTCCGGCTCGGATTGTCCTCCCAGGCATCTCAACCATACTCGACCAGCCCATACCTATGGTTTATGTGGCCCTTGACAATGGGGTCTGTCCTGTTGACATGGTTTTGCGGTCGATCGTTTGTCCTGGAGAAGAATACGTTCAAGAAGCTTCGTCTGCAGTCATGGGTAGTCCCCCGATTCAACGTACAGGTAAGAGTGGTAGGACTGCGAATTCACACCAATTCCATAAGACTCAATCGCTGAGTATGATTTTCTTTTGCTTAGTATTTAATGGAGTGGAGAAGGGGAGCCATCAATGGGATTATTGAAGAAGCGATCCTGGCGGCAGAGAGGAAGGGAGTGAAGGTCCTAAGCCTGGGTCTGCATAATCAGGCAAGTTACTTTCGTCCTGTAACTGATCGATTTCAACGGGAAATGCTCATGAATCCGAGTTGTATCTTGAAGATTTGATCGAGCCTGTGATTTTTTCAGGGGGAGGAGCTGAACAGGAATGGCGAGCTGTATCTCGAGAGGCATGATCATAAGCTGAAGGTCAAACTGGTGGACGGTAGCAGCCTGGCGGTGGCTGTAGTGTTACAGGCGGTTCCAAAGGGGACCAACCAAGTGCTCATCCAAGGGAAGATCAATAAGGTTGCCCTCGCGGTCGCCAGTTCATTGTGTGAGCAAGGGATCCAGGTACTCAAGTGTTACTGCTTTTGGTTGCTTTGTGCGCCATGAGGACTGGAGGACATAATCATATGAAGAACTCCTCGGTTTTGAATTGTAGGTGGCCGTGGCTAGCAGCTCGGACTACGAGAAGCTAAAGAGAAGACTCTGCAAGGAGCATTATGCGAGCCACTGCATCCTTTCAAAGGCATTCTCTCAGAAGGTGATTGTTGTCGGAAGAAGGGAGAGAAGTTTTAGGCTAACACGATCCTAACTGATTCCTCGACTTGGTATGGCAGGTATGGTTGGTCGGAGATGGGTTGACCGAGGAAGATCAATCGAAGGCAAGGGACGGGACTCTCTTTATACCCTTTTCCCAGTTCCCGCCAAAGCACATGCGCAAGGACTGTGTCTACCACACAACCCCTGCCATGATGGTTCCGTCGTCTCTGAAAAACATGGACTCTTGCGAGGTAATCGACGACTCCTTTGTCCCGTCCATTCGTTCGATCTGCAGATACTCGATTTGAGATTCACAGGATCCCTTTTCATCCTTGTTTGTCATGGCGAAAAGAATTGGCTGCCAAGGAGGGTGATGAGCGTGTGGAGGGTCGCGGGGATAGTGCACGCCCTCGAAGGGTGGGGCGTCAACGAATGCGGGAACACGACGGTCTTCAACGTCCACAAAACATGGGAGGCCGCTCTCCTACACGGTTTCCGTCCCCTCCCTGTCGCTCTTCCAACCACTTAGTTTCTCGATTATGCTCGCCGCGGCCGCTTCCTCTCCAATGTCTCGACAAACGCTGGTTCTTCTGTTCCACCATATATTTACTACATATTCAACGACCCAAGAAACAAAGGACCAAATTTCAACTCAAAACTGCTGCACTCCTTATTCATCTCATCTCCTTATATTAATAAAGAATATTCATGCGTGGCTTTAACTTTTAAGGTAGAGATTATTTATCTAATTTTAATTTTAAGCACGGATATATTAAAAGGCGGAAAATGAGGTAGGCAGTTTGGTTAGCTCATAAATGTTCGTTTGATGCACCGATTTTGTTCAATAAAAATAAAGAAATCGATTCTAATTACCGAATGGTCGTCGCTTCGCCCACGCCTTAACCAACGTCGCTTACTGGAGGGCTCAACCTGCTTATTATCGAGTAAGCGAGGCGACGAGAGGAACACCGAGCGACATGATTCTCAGGCGATGAACAAACTGCGAACTGACGGTTCGTTCTACTACCTTGATCCACCAGCTTTTTAGATATTGTCGGGAGGAAATAATATATTTTCTTACTTATTTTCTGATCTTATCTTTTATTTTATTTTATTTTCATTATCTTTTATTTCGTTTCTTTTATTGTCTTTCCTATGGACAAAGCCCTTGCTTTGTAAGGATTAAAGAACATGGATTCAAACTTTTAAAACCCAGATTAAACTTTTGTCTTTCTATTCGAAGGAGTTGATTATCTTTTAACCCCGTTCTTCATTTGGTGCATTTTCAAGTGGAGATAGAGTAGAGTGTATCTACCGGTAGCGGTGTGCCTGTATCCTTGGTGTTGTTCCTCGCCATCGTTCTTGTTCACGGTAGTGTGTCTGTATTCGTGTGACAGGCGAGTTATATCCGAGTCTTCTTTCACGGTGGTGTATTTGTATCCGTGGATGTTGATCATAACCTATTCTTTCATACTCAGTCATTCCGTTTCATTACCTACTCTTCCGACCATTCCACGTCATTCCATTCCGCGCCCACAGTGACGTCCCCGTCGTTTCGGTATTGGAATCATTTATTTCTTGCCATACTTGCATAAATTACTTTAAGAAACGAAATTAATATTTCAATCATTCATTTAAGAGGTACTGTTTAAGACTTTTATAACGTAAACTGTTTCGCGAAATATTTATCATGATAAAACTAAGTGCTTCCCATTATTTTTAGAAAATAAACCCAAAATCCTTCTCGAGAAGACAACGCATTGGTCAAACTGTCACTATTTAGGCCAATTAAATGCACGGTGTTATTAATTTAAAATTAACACGAGATAAAAGATATGCGCACATTTATCAATTGTTATTTGTATGTTATAATAACTAAAAGAATTTCCTCCTTTTGTTGTCATGAGAAGGACACAGGCGGGGGAGGATATTCGACCCCCCCAAATGAATTAAAAATAAATTCAATCGTTACAATTACGATTACGCAAAGCCCCCCCACCGCATAATGTGATATTGACGCAATTCTATTCTTCTTTTAAAACCCCCCAAACACAACACAGCAACTTTACGCTAACTCCTCTTTTTCAACTATCACTTTTGATGATGTAACTTTTGGCTTCCTTGGACTTAGTTTACGACTGTGCTAAGCCAGGATGTGTGGGCTATGTATCGGCTACCCTATGAAGGACTGCCACTATCTATCTTAATATGAAATTAACTTACCAAAAAAAAAACTCCTCTTTTTCTTTTTCTTTTTTCTTTAAAAAATAAGGATTTATTATCAATCTATTCAATGAAATAATTATAGACTTTCAAATAAATTCAATTTAAAGAGAAAATTCCTGCATTCGCAAAGCAAAGCGTGTCTCTCGACTCGATTCGTAATTTACTCCCCCCCCCCCCCTATAAATTCATGTAACAACAACACTCTTTGTCAGATCTCCCCTGCAGTTTCCCTCCCTTTTGTTTCCCGACTGTCCTCCCACGTAAACTCTTCCTCGGATCTTGTCCTTAAGTTTCCCATCCTCCCTCCAAGTTTTGATCTTTCGTCCGAAATCCAGTTCTGGGTTCCCCGGGTCGTTGTCGTTTCATTCTGGGTTTGTTCTCGTTTCACCTGGGTCCCGTGTTCTTCGGATCAAGATCGCATATTTGTGGATCCCGGCATCTTTTCCCTCGTTTTTTGATTTTCTTTTGTCTCCTGCGTTTTGGTACGTGTATGTACAGTACGTCTTTCTTTGATTGACCGAGGTTGAGGTCCGCATGTTATGACGTGGTGTATTTCGGTTGTGGATACCCGATTCTGTTGTTTTGGGGGTGAAATCGGGCGAAGTTGTTCACGATCCGGATGGAAGTGGTTTTGCTTGCTCGTGTGGGATACTTTAAGACTTAGATCGGGGAGCGGATCTGTTTTATATTGTACTTGATGCCTATGTTTTTGTATACTCGACGAGAGTATGGTACCAATGCTTGGGATTCGTTCATCTCGGCTTCTTGTGGTGTTGAGGTGTCCACATGTTGTTTTAGTATTATCAAGCCTTTGATTTTCTGAACCTTTTCCTTGGTTCCCCTTTCAGATCTGTGGTTAAAACACCAGTTAGCTGGATCTAATGGGAAGTGTGAAAGAAATTACTATTGAGGTAAGGGTTTGGTTTCCTTCCTATCTTTGACAACTCATTCTAGAAGAAAGTATTACAATATGCTGGGGTAATAAACTTTCGGAGGATAAAAACACTGATACAGCAATACTAGTTGATCGGAAATATTCCGCCCATGATATTATTTTATGGGTTTGAGCATATTCTTCCGACATCCAGGTTGATGTAATCTGGTCTTGCAACTGCAGGATGTGAACGTCAGCAGTGCTAATAAGCAGCCTAAAGTTGTATTTGTGCTAGGTGAGGATAGGATCTAGCCGATTCTTTCTACTATCTTTGGGTTTTTCCAATTATGACTGCAAGTTTTCAGGATATGGAAAACATTCAATGAAATATTCTGCTAACGTTTAACCTTCGAAGGGTCCTTTTCTTATTAGAGTTACCTTCAATCCGTAGGTGGACCTGGCAGTGGAAAGGGCACGCAATGTGCGAATATTGTTAAGCACTTTGGTTATACTCATCTGAGCGCCGGAGACCTCCTCCGAGCTGAGATCAAATCTGGTTCTGAAAATGGGTTTGTGAACCCTCCTTACTTCTCAAGTAGAATTAACTCAATAAAACTTGGTTTTTTCAATTAGATGATCGAGATATATGGCCCTGTAAAAATTTGGGAACCTACTGCACGGGTTTCTCTCTATATCCTGCTTCCATTTTATCTTTTCTGTGATCCTACATTCCCCGTCCCAAGCGTTTGCTTAAGTTCATTGTTGTGTGTTCTCTAGGGTAACGAGTTTTTGCATCTCACTTACAGGACCATGATTCAGAACATGATTAAAGAGGGAAAGATTGTTCCCTCCGAGGTAACAATCAAGCTCCTTCAGAAAGCAATGCAGGAAAGTGGCAACGACAAGTTCCTTATTGATGGTTTCCCTCGAAATGAAGAGAATCGTGCTGCATTTGAAGCTGTGGTGAGCTACGTGGCGAATTTCTCATTTAAATTACATTTAAAATTAAGTATATGCCAAAAGTGATTACTATTTCTTGACCCTCTAGCCAAAGTACAAATGAAATCCATCTGAATTTGCTTATGCAGACCAAGATCACGCCAGAATTTGTCCTCTTCTTTGATTGCTCTGAGGAAGAGATGGAAAAGCGTCTTCTCGGGAGGAATCAGGTTAGTCATTCAATTTCACCATCGGTTTGACTGTCCTTACCAATTTGTAGTATTATCTCATAATTTTAATCCTCTTTCTTGTTGCCAATTAATGACTCAACGATTTAATTTTTTTAAGGGACGGGAGGATGACAACATTGAGACTATAAGAAAAAGGTTTAAGGTCTATCTGGAGTCCAGTCTCCCTGTCATTGAATACTACAATTCTAAGGGCAAAGTCAGAAAGGTAGGTCAAGAAAGACCACTCCCCCTTGTTTGCTGAATCAACATTCATCCACTTTCTACAGTGAAATATGCTAATCCTTTTCTCTTTTGTTATTAGATTGATGCAGCAAAGCCTATTGACGAGGTCTTTGAGGCAGTTAAAGTTGTGTTTACTTCGAAAGATGAAAAGGTACGGCCAAGCCGTTTTTCTTCCGAAAAGGCAAGGCCAGGTCGTTTTTCTTGTGTTTTTCTGTAGGCATTGTATCAAATGCTGAAAAAAACTTGGTCATGTACTTATTAAACCCGAATTATCTTTACAACATAAGTGAAGGACTACATTTTGTATGTCCAATATATCTTCTTCCTAGCAGTTTCCTGGTTGTCCTATTTCAGATAAATTTAGATGTGTAGCCGCTGGTTCTGAGTATGTGCGCAGGAACAGGCTTGATGTCGTTAACTAAACCTTTTCCTTCTAACCTGAACATAGGCTGGAAATTTTAGTAAGGAAAGGTATTTGAGTTTGTTTTTAGGTCCTTATTAGGGGGCCTTAGATAACACTGAATGCACTTGGAAAGAACATACATAGATAGGAGGCGACTCTGTCTCTCTTCTTGTTTCCAGATGGCCGTTTTGGCAGACTTAAGATATAGGCAGTGAATCTTGGGAGATGTCTTTCTTGATGTGCATATGACACCTTGTTCTGATTTCTGATTAACTTTGCTACCTTTCAATGCGAAATGGAGAATAATCCAGGTCGGTATGTGCAGGCTGCCTAGATTGTTCTTCATATCAAGTTGCTTCATTCCCGGAATTTTTGTGTTGAGGTAAATTCAACCTACCCCCGGATTCTCTGCATTTGCCCAGATATACCGATTGCATGCCTCGCTCTAGTATGGGACTCCCAGAACAATTATCATACTCATGAAATTTCTTTGATCCTGTTTCTATCGCAGGCGGCGATGTTCCTGTACTGTTGATGGCGTCGCATCCCATCTGTGGGTGGATGCCTTCCCTTTTCTTATACTCATGAATACGTGGAACTAGTCCAAAATACAGCTACTACTATTACACATTATTTTGTAATCATACTCTGAACACGAAGCAATAAGATGCGCATAAAATTATTTGTTTAGTTCCTTGATTCGAATTTGATGCTTTCTTAGTATTGTTCGGCTCATTTATATACACTTCTCTGTCCTGGTTTGAATTCACTGTCGATGCCTTCTGTAAGAGCGGCCAATGCCAACTTGCGTCGCTTAAAAGGAACCCTAAGAATAAAACATATGGAATATGATGCCCAGGATGGAATAAAGTGAAGTGTGCGTTTTGTTACTGAAAGCATCTTGCTTTTGCTGGCCTGAGGTTATTCTCTGGGAAGAATGACTGAGGTCCATTTACGGCGAAACTACAGATCACAAATATTTTTGTACCGACTGTTTTGAGTCGTGTAAGCTACCTAGCAGCATGCGGACTCCCCAGCTACTGAATTTGTACTCTGTTCTGCACACTATTGGTTCAACAGATAGATAGGAACATCCGTCCTGTTGTGTATAAACGAATAACTAGAATATCCCGGACTAGTAATCTCAGACAACCTGAAGTGATGATGGCAGGACCAGATATGGCTCAAGGACCTAGGAGGATTAGGCTCATTACTAAGTAGTGACTTCCAACTACAACCATGCATTTACCTCTCCAAGCCTTTGGATGTCCTGATATTGTCATCAATGACCACTGTTTACCTCCCCAAGCACCACCATCACCATCTCCACCGTCTTCTCTGCAGTAATAACCCCACGACATTTTTCTCCAACAATTCCATTTCCTTAGAATCCACCAACCCCACAAAGGTTTGCGTGACTGCCTCATCCAAATCGAGCAACGGGTTAGTCAGTCCTGTGTGGTAGTCTCTCTTTCAGGTCTTGTAAGTCGGTATGCTTAGTTCTGGTTTTCGGTGCTTCAGATATTCTCTTAAATCAGTTGTTCCTCTTGAAGCAATACTGTTTGACATTGATGGAACCCTCTGCGACTCCGATCCTCTCCACTATCACCCCATTGTCACCCTGTTGAATTCCCTGTGACCTGAAATTGTTAAACCCTTACTTTTCCACGACCAAAAGGGCCTCATCAACCTCAATGTTGATGTCCGACTTACTGTTGTCCAAGCTTAGATGAGCCCCCTGATGAACTTTCTTAACAAACTCGCCCAATATGAATCTTAGCAGGAGCGAATCTAGAGTACAACGGCACTATGCCCATATCCACCTTCAATTTGGGACAGATCATACCACTTACTATCCCTATAAAGCTGAAACTGCCTACGAAAGTTCCTGCACTTATCAATAGTGTGTGTCCGAGTCTAAGTGCCACCAACATGAGTTCCTCTTAACTTCTTGAATAAGGCAGTTAAGTACTTTCTTATCGATCGGCCGCTGGAAGAGATTATTAGCGATCATGGTTTCTCCAAACACCTTCGCTCCCTGTAATCCAAGCACGACTAATGTCAATATAATGTGCTATAACATCATCAAGATCATCACGCTTAACACCTTTATCATTTTGTCGCATGGAATCCAAAATCAAACATGTGTATCACAGATTCATCCTCAAAGGGTTTATCATGTACAATGCTTGACTCATTAACTTCAGCATATCGTAAGTCTTCGATTAAACTCATAAAATGTATACATTCTTGAGTTGTTGCGTGAAGGTTTCATGTCATTTACGTTATTTCTTTCTTTTCTTCTTTTCACTTTGAGGAACTTTATCCCCTGGCTCAAGACTATTCAATCTCTTTGGTCGAGCTAATAAAATGTTTTCTCCTTCTGCTCGAGGTCAAAAGAGAATTTTCTCTCCTTAATTTTTGAGAAGATCGAGCTTTGGTATTTTCCTTTACTAATGGTTCATAGACTGTTGGCTCCCCTTTAATAAATTATGTTACATCGACTTCCACCCGAGAAGGTTCTACTTGGTAATTTCTAATACAATCCGATTCTTCGAGAAGAAGATGATGGGCAAATTCATTAGTTATATGAATTCATTAGCAGAGAGTTCAATAGTTTGATGTGTAAATTGAGCTATGTGCTCAACATGAATCAATTCTTTTCATCTCCTTTAGAGAAATGAGTAAAGGCATGGACTCTGTACCCTATAGGAATTTTCTTTCTCACTATCTATGAATTTGGGAATGAGACAACTATAAATATATGTCGTCCCTTGTAGAGGCTCCCGAGACCATTTTTCTATCATTTGAGTAATTTAATATCTCGTCCCTTGTAGAGGCTCCCGAGACTGACATGAAAGTCTGTATTGCCTCAGCATTCCATCTGCATTGAATTTGGGTCACATATGAAAGCTTTCCGAATCTCTACGCCTAGGTGGGGAGCATAGAGAAGATGTGATTCATGCCCTAATTCTTCCTCGGTATTTCCCGTAAACATAGGGTTTTGCTACTTGATGAAACTTGAGAAGGAGATTGCCTCAAGGTCCCTAATTATGTGGAATATTAACCTCGGATTATTTTTGAGTCAAACACGGAAAACTCATTATGAGGCATTTGCACTTGGAATGTAACCTTTTGTTTTCAAGCTCTTCGAACATTGCCCATTAAAGCCCTATCTCTAGGTGAATTATCTCCATTTACAAGCAATTTCTCATATCCACCTACGTAGTTCACTCATAACTCGTTGAATTTCAGATATGTCTTTCCTCGTATTGTTTCCATTTTGCCTTATCTCCTCAATCTCACCACGAAACTCAAGACGAGAAACAAATCATGCGCCGACTGATTTATCTGAGGAAGACCTTCTACATGTCAGTTTGTTTCATTTTAATTACATTTGGAGCTTGACGCTACATTATTATAATTTGTCTTCCACGGTGTTGCCACTCCTAATTCGTGTATGTGCCATCTCTTTTGAATGGACTTGAAATATTAAAAAAAAAATCTCACAATGGTAAGAAAAAACGTTTGTAACACGCATGGATTTGTGTTTATATTGTGATTTTCGTATAATTTTTATGTCTGAATTAGTTGTTTTCCCTTTTGTTGGCGTGAAGTTGTGTTCCCTGCAACATGCACGAATCTTACAGAGAAGTTATGGTCGTCCTAAAGTAAATGAACGTAAATCAAAAGGAAAAAAACACAACGCTTGAATTAATTAAACAATACTGATTACAGGACAACACTTACAGACATGATGCGAATTGAAATACAACAAAAGAGACTAGAAAATGACGACAGGACACTTCTAACGAACGGCGGCGGACGAATGACGGCTACGACAGATCCCTTGGTGGATTGGTGGTCAGATGTTGTGAGGGTGATGGTGTTTCTAGACACAGGGTTCTAGACGCTTTCAGGACTCTGGGAAAGAGAGCAAATGTTATAGACCAACTTAGTCAGATTTAGACTTATGGAGTTGATCGTGTCTTTCTCCTTGTTCTTTCTGCTTTTTATGTTCTCAAGATCTTGCGGTTATGGTTATTCAGTTAGAGATGATCTTCTTAAATCGTGTGCATGATTGATTCCCTAATTTTAAGGGGGCCATGCACATCGTGATTCGGTTGATCTCTGGGTCTACCACGTGTCTTATTCTATTGACGTAGTCAAATGTGACTCGCTCCAGAGTGAGACTGCTCGAGACATCATACGTTCTCGAGCTACGGTAGGCTATCTGAAGTTTACTCGCGACGCACTTCTCGAGTGACGTTTGTTCTTGTTCGGGAGGCACTCCTAACGTTCATTCTGACTCTTAAACTCCTCGACCCATTGAAGACGGAGCACAAAATTCAGGTGTCAGTATTAAACCACCCCTTTTGTTAAACATAATGTGGGGAACTTTATATTTATCTTCTCACAAAGATTTTTTGTCTTTAAGTCATCAATGCGGATTTCCAAAAAATTTATTGTCTCGCATCTTGACATTGTATTGTGTCATTAGACAAAACATGTCAAGCAAGAATCCGTTTTCCCGCTCATTTGTTATAAGGATTTGAGAATACCGACCATCCTTTGTCTTTCGAAACTCTTGGAAACCACTTCTCTATCAGCGTCTGTCCCTTGCTTTCCTTTTTTCAAAGTTCAAAACTTTTCTCCTCTGAGCAAGATATATGGGTGATGACACCTAAGAAATTGTCCGACCAGGTTTGATTCAACCAATACTTCGATCTTGCTGACCAATGGGTGCTCATTACCATCCCAGACTACGATCATCCTCTCATGACATTGCGTCCTCTGCTATCGCCAACCACTTTCAAAGATCATGAGATCCCTAAGACTTATCTCCTCCATTCTAGTATGTTATCCTGATTTTTGTGCTCCTGTCAACTGGATTAAGGCGAAAGGGCATATAGGGTTTCCCCCAACCGATGCTCCTACTGGAACATGGTTTAAATTGTGGGAAGAAAAGTTAGATGAGAAATTGCGTTGATTGGGTCTAAAGGATTTGGTGGCCATCTCGAGGAGGATGAGAGTTAGTGATCCTAAGATTTGTTCTAGCCTGATCCCTTTTAGGAACTCTAAGCTGAATGTCTTTTTTTTTTCGAAGAACTTATGACTGTCACCATAGAGGATGTCTGTTTACTAACGGGCTGTTCTGTCTCGGGTGTTACTATTCGACTTCATAAAGTGGAAGAGGACAAGTTCCAGTACAAAAATCACAAGATCCGCAACACTGTTAGCTCTCATATGGGAATATTCAATGCTGCAGGGAGAAAGACAACAATTTGGGGCCAGGAATAGGAGTTCAAATTTCATCTCGGGTGGCTCGGCAAATACGTTTCTTTCTATCCTGGAAAACAAGCTTCCATTTATATGTTTTGGGTAAGTAATTTTCTAGTGAAGACGGATCAGCTAGTGGCGTTTGCACCTTTTCTTCTTCAACTACTGTATCGAAGTCTCCAAAGTGATTCTATTCTTGAGAAATCAAAAGGTTTTTCGAGCTACCCGTCTGGGGTCCAATATGGTTATTGCACCTATGGGCACACATTTGGTTTCCTCAACTGGCCTCCTTTGACAAGTCAGTGCTCATGGGCGAGTGCTGCTTTGGACTTGATATCGCCATCCATGCGTGCATCAGCTTGAACGCGTGGTCTTCTAAGACTGTATCCTTCTTGATAAGTGAACTCGCCGATCTCGAGAGGGGTCAGGAATGGGAGCCCTATCCCTCCAGTAAGTTCTCTGCTGCTCAAGACAACCTTATCGAGTGGTCTTACTAGGACAGAATTTTGACTCCTCGGGATTTAGTAGGAGTTTGCGTAGGTGACAAGTTTGTATTCGAGATGTACAACCCCCAACTATGCGCCAGGCAACTTGGCTTTGTCCAAGGCATCAGTGTTCCTTTCTCAAGGTCATACAACGGTTTCATGCATGGGAAGACTGCGACTAGACCTTTCAAGGAAGTAGACGAAGTACTATCCTGAACTACTTTGTCTTCAATTGAGTTTCCTTTTTCGAGGAATGGTGGAATTTTTGCCTCCGAGCTGTTCAAATATAGGACTATGACGTGGTCTGAGCTGCGAGGCTTCATGGCTATCTTGGACGGCCGCTCGGACGATCCCTATGTACTCGATCCCGACCCATAGAGTACGTTACAAATACATAGACTTATGTCATAAATTGTCGCTTGACTTTAATTCGTCTATTTTGCAGCTATGATGAAGATTGAAACATGTGTTCTGCCTAAGGTCCACCCAGATCAGGAACCCAAGAGGAAACATAGGATTCAGACTTTGAGATCTCTTGAAGAGGAAGGTCGTAGAGAAGAATGATCTAAAGCTTGAGAAGTTCGTCATTCTAGGCAGTAGAGTGAGAAAACGAGTCATGAAGAAGCGCCTCCTTTAAAGAGGAAAAAACGTAGTCTCAGGAGACAGGTGAAACCTGTACTCAAAGGACCTGCTGTTCAGGTCTTAAACGGGAGCCCTGAAGTGAACATATCCACTTCATCTCTCCTCAAGTTGTCATCTGCCAAGGTTCTTCATGAACAATTGGATAACCTCGAGACGGATCAAAACCTGCCATCCACAGAAATTCCTACGGTCATAGCTCTTGGAGAGGATTCCCTAACATCTCTCACCCAGGAAGATGAGGTACCCTTATTTTCCAAGCTTCCATTTCTAGGAATTTATTTTCCTCTCATGTTCCTAATATTAGAGAATGAAACAGATCGGCCTGCATATTGGCACAGCTGAAATAGAATCTCGAGATACTTCTTATCTGCTGTTTCGAGATGACCAGGGGACTCGAGATGCTTTGGCTTCCGAGGACGCTGAAGTGACTCGAGACAACGCTCCATCCGACAAGACAAAAATGAAGGAATCTGCTGGCGCCCCTCTTGTCAATGTTAACGAAGTTCTACCAACTGTCGTAGAGAGGACAATAGATGCAGCGGAGTCGCCATCTAGAGATAACCCGACTGGTTCTTCTCGAGAGAACATTCTCCCTGAGATAGATCAAATGCCTTTTCCTTTAAATTTTCAAGTCTTAGTATTTCTTAACTGTTTGTTTATCATACAAATAGGATCCCCAATCTCCAGCAGCAGCGAATCCTTCTGACAACAATGGTGTCGATGAGGACTTCGTGGATGATAGTTTCATTCCTGAGGCGGGCGTTGACGAGGACCCCTTAGATGGTGCACAACAGTTTCAAATGGACTTTCAGTTTGTGATTGACTTCCTCTGCACTGTAATCATCTACTGGGAGGATAACTTCAAACAATTTAGAATTGCTCTCAAAAGGATTGCTTTTTCTCCTCTAGCGACAACGGATCAAATCGTCCCCTACAATCTCGCTAGAGAACGCTATTGGTTTCACTAGTTCGACTACGAGCATGACCAAGACATTAAGCATAGAAATTTAGAGGTTGAAGCTCAACAGGAGTTGGTGGAAGCTCAAGCCCAAAATGAGCTCGGTTTCTTAGGCGCAAAGATTGAGCGCAATAGTCATCGCCTACGTGCTGTCTAGGATAAAATGCAGAAATTTGCCAAACGGGAGGAAGTTCTTTCAAGATCCTTATCTAAACTAGGGAAAACTCGAGCTATGAAGTTTGCTGCTATAGAACCAAGTAAGACTCCGAGGCGGGAAACTGTGCAGGTCGAGGCTACAATATAACAGGATAAGTTTCGAGAGGAACCACGCTTGGAACTTGTTAAGCATTTTATTGACCTTTAACGCAAGTCATAAAGAATTTTTATTTGTCCTTTTTGACAATTTAATGACATTTAGTGTTTAAATTTGACTAATCTTCTTTCTTGAAGTACTTTCAACTTTTTCGAGATGTTTCATGACAGTCTGCAATTACTCTCTTTTCTGTTGAATAGTTTTAATAATGTGGCGTTAACCAAGGCTGTTAAGATTCCTTAAAAAGCAACAACTTTCAAGATTCCCAACATTTTCTTCACGGGACTCACAGGGCTCTTTCATTTGTGCCTTTCATCCGGCTATAAATAGACTCAATTCCTGAACGAAGAACACACATCCTTACATCAAAATATCTTGTCGAGATGTCGTTTTCCTTTCTTCAAACCCGTTTCGTCCTCATAGCCTATGTTCACAACCTTCGATCCCTCGAAAGCCTAGGTTCACAACCTTAGGCTTGTCGCTCCTCGCGGCGCCTTGCGGTTTTCTCCGCTCTGAGATATCGCAACTCAGTTCCTCCTTCTCACCAGATGATCTAGGAAAAGAGGAGGAGTTGACTTGTCAGATGGCTCGCGGAGACGGACGGATTCGCGACAGCTCTTCACTTTACTTTGGTTTGCTATTGGAAAAGCTGGAGAATGAGAAGAGTTCTTTCCCCATGTCTTGGCCTCATGATAATGAATGGGGACTCATGGGGAGAAGTGTCTGTTTACTGTTGACTTCTAGAGCAGCCTATGAATTAGATAATGGACGATGCGTCTCTGCTCACCATTTGAAGATTGACTTTCATGTATATCTCCTTTAGATGTTTCCTACCTATTATCCATAATGGCTTTAAGTGCCAAAGAAATGTAACACTTTTCTAACTGTATCCATAAGATTTTAGATATTTTCCATTGATTTTCAACTCATGTAGATGACCTTCGAGATCAGCCAAACGATATATGTTCTTTGGATATTCTTCCTTAATTCTAGATGGACCTCCCAATTAGGTGAACATTTCCCGAGGAAGTAATCTCGAGTTCCTATCGGGAGAATCATTTTCTATACCAACTCTCCTTCCTTCAAACTCTTGGAATGTACCTTCTTGTCGTAATACCGTATTATTCTTCTCTTCTGATCTTCCATTTTGTTTGCTTTTCTTGTACGTAGATTCTCGCGATACTCAAGTTCGCGAGAATTGTTTTCATCTCGACTCGTTTTCACTTGCCTGATTAACCCGAAAGGACTTATACTTGACCTCGATGGGTACAACAACTTCCTGTCCATACACCAAGTTATAAGGTGTCTCCCCAGTACTATCTCTTTTAGTGACCCTCAAACCCCACAATGTCTTGAGGAGTATTTCATGCCATCTCCTAGGGTTATCCTCGATCATTCTTTGGACCACATTCTTAATGAGTTTATAGTAGATTCAACTTGACCGTTAGAATGTGGATATTATGGAGATGAATTATTGATCACAAAACCACAATCTCTTGAGAACTCTTGCATTTTTTCCCCAATGAACACAGTCCAATTATCTACCACTATGTTGTGCGGAAGTCCAAAACGAAAAATAATATTTACATTGATAAAATCGATCACATCCTTTTGGTCGATTTTCTGTTAGGCTTTTGTTTCTACCCATTTAGTAAAATAATCTATGGTGACCAATATGTAGCCGTCTCCTTTACTCGAGTGGGCCTAATTTCTCCAATTATATCTAATGCCATGATTTGAATGGCTAGCACTGAGTTATTAGATTTAATTCCGTTGCTGGGGCTAGGGTTACATGTCCAAATTTTTTACATTTCCTACAACCCTTAGCCATTTCGATACAGTTTTTCTTCGTAGATGGGCAATAAAACCCATGTCTTTAAATCATCTAGTATATTTTTACTCCTGACTGGTGAATTTCACATAAGCCTTCATGTGTTTCATTTATGTCAACGCATGATTTGTGTGGCTTCATCCATGTCAACACATCTTAACTAAACACCTTCTCGGGTTAACCATCTAGGAGTACATACTGTGTGGCTGCTTGCTTAACCTTTCTCTTAACTTGTAAGTTTGGGTTCTCTTAGAACTGGATCTATGGTTGCATCTAGTCTTCGTCCGCTTTCATAATATCTATCTTATGATTTGATGTAATTTTACCTTTTTCTTCTTTAACGGCATTTAAACAAATTTCAGGGTTTGTCTATCTCTTTTTGCAATGGATCATTCAACTTGTCTCCTGATGCTAACTGGGCCAATGAATTGGCCATTGCATTATCTTGTCAACCTACGTGTTCCAGGGTAACCTGTTGAAACCTCTTGATCAATTGCTGGGTTATAGCCCGATATTTCTTCAATTCCTATGTGTGACACAGACTTAGGCCATTTACTTGGTTAATAACTAATTGTGATTCACATCTGATCCACATAGCCTTTGCCCCACTCTCGAGTAGGGTCTCTAACGTGACAATAAGTGCGTTATGCTTGGTAGCATTGTTAGTTGCATGCTCGACCAATTTAAAGGCAAATTTGGTCTCGAAACTCCTTGGTGACTTTATTACAATCCCAATTCCAGCTCCGAATCTTGTCGATGACACGTCAAACTAGGCTTCCCATATTTCTTGCACTTCTTCTTTTTGATCTACCGATGTCTCGCTCGAGTATTCCGCTAGGAAGTCTGCAAGGACTTGTCATTTGACAGCCTTTTAAGGTTTGAATTTTATGTCATACGTAGAGAAGAGCACCAAACTCCACTTATTAACTCTCCCTGTAAGTAAGGGACTTTCAAAAAATGTCTTTAAGGCTAGTACCTTTGAGACCACATATACTTCATTACCTCCTATATAGTGTCTCAACTTTGTGATCGCGTAATACATCAATAAACACAACTCTTCAGAAGCTGTGTGTCTTGTCTCAGCAGGATTCAAGATTCGTGATAAATAGAACAAGGTTCTTTCTCTCTTCTGATCATCTTCCTGAGCAAAAATGCACCTATCGTGGTAGCATTTGCCGCTACGTATAAAATGAAAGGCTTCCTAAGTTGGGGAGAAGCTAAGACTGGAGGCTTTGTCAGATACTCCTTTATCTTCTCGAACGGTTGCTCATGTTTATCTGTCTAGACGTATTTGATCTTTCCCCCAATAATGTTGTGAAACGCTCTACTTTTCCTGCCAAGTTCTCAACGAACCTTCTCAAGTAATTAACACGCCCGAGAAAAGCCTGTAACTCTTTCTTATTTCTCGAGGGTTGTAATTCTTGTATTGCTTTGATTTTACCTGGATAAATTTGAATCCCTTTTTGATGCACTAGGAATTTGAGGAACAGTCCAGCCTGAACACCAACTGCACACTTCAATGGGTTTAGTTTTAAATGATGGTTTCTCATCTGGGTAATGCAACTCGATGATCTTCGACATGTGAATCATTCATTTTCGATTTTAAATTGTCTTCGATATACACTTCTTCTGTTTTTCCTATTAGAGAGTAAAAAAATGACATTCATAGCCCTCTAGTAAGTGGCCTCAACATTTTTTAATCCGAATAGCATTACTACCCATTCAGATTTGCCGAATGGACATCGAAAGACTATTTTGTAAACATCCTCTTCGGCTATAAAAATTTGGTTGTGTCCCGAATAACCATCCATGAAGGACATGACAACATTCCTTGCCATCTTGTCAATTAGCTCATTGGCTATCGGCATGGGATGTTCATCTTTTGGAGTTGCTTTGTTTAAATATCGGAGATTTATGCACACTCGAATCTTGCCATTTTTCTTGACCACGGGAACAATACTCATGATCCATTTTGTGTATTGAGATGTCCTAATATATCCGGCTTGAAAAAGCTTTCTTACTTCTTCATACACTAGTTTGCTTATTTTCCCACCATTCTCAGTGGGGCTTGTTGTGCAGGCTTAAAATTTTCACTAATCGGGAGCTTATGCTCTACTAAGCTTCTATTTAACCCTAACATTTTTTGTGTAATCCCAAGCAAAACAGTCTCAAAACTTGTGTAATACCTCTCTTAAGGCAGGAGCTAACTTGCTGTCTAGAACAGCTCTCATATAAGTGAGTTTGGGATTCTCTTCTGAACCAAGAATAACACTAATCAAATGGTTTGATGTTGAAAACAAGGTTTCTCAACTGTGGTTGCCGAGTTGCAAAGAAAAAAACCTAAAAATTGCCTAGAATTGAAAGAAAATGATAATGGTGCGATGCAATGCACTTTTTCATCACAACCTAAACACCCTAAGGGATGTTTAGGTTCTTCTTCTTCTTCTTCTTCTTCTTCCTCCTCCTCCTCCTCCTCCTCCTCCTCCTCCTCCTCCTCCTCCTCCTCATCCTCCTCCTCCTCCTCCTCCTCTTCTTCTTCTTCTTCCGATTCTCGACCTTGTGTATGGACGATGTTTCTTTCCGGCATTCCTTGAGGCCTTTAGCCCATCCAAATAATGGGGATCCCTTCCACAGGTACGAAAAATCTTGGATTGTTATCGAGCTCTTCATCTCCGGTAGGTTCTACAGTGAAACTTAACAGTAGAGTGAAACTTGTAGCTCGAGGACTGTCATCTTCCTCACTTTCCCATCCAGACGGGACTATGAAAGGCTCAACTTTTGTTGCCTCAGCCTGATGGATTATACCTTTCTCCACTTCGGGGTTCAGTGGCCGGCTTTCGTCCTTCTCCTGTTTCTCCTTATCGAGATCATGTTCTTCTGCAATGAAATATAGAGAATTAGTTTCACAAGAACAATGGTTGTTATCAGCCCGTACGAACTCTCTCTTTATGCGAGGTAGAAGGTATTGTCGCTACTTTGTGCCGACAAACTCGACCTAGAAGAGAACTAAAGGCCAAGGCAATGTCAAGCACGAAGAAAGTTGTCTCCATTTCATGTCTCCGAACTTGAAGGTTCACTGCAAATACTCCCATACATTCCGACCTTTTCCCATTGAAGACAGTAATCGACATCCTTGTATTTGTTAACTGTCACTTTTCTTTACCCATCGCTAGAAAAGTCACAAAGGGAATAATATTCACCGTGACCCCTTTGTCTACTAACACCTTATTCAACCTTACTCCATTGAAATCTGCTGTGATGTACATAGAATGAATATGCTGCCACATCCCAAGAGGGGGTTTCTCAAACCAATGACGTGGTGATCTCTTTGGGTACTTAATACCTGACCTAGGAACCTTACGCATTATGCCAGTAGCAAGCATGATTCTTTTACCTTCTAGCAAGAAGCAAGCGGGTAGCTCGACCATGTTACAAGTCACTATGGTATCTCCGTCATCCTGATGTTCACAAGGAGGTTCTCTTGTAATGGTGTGTAATCTACATACTCATCAACATAGCCCTCTTCTTCTTCTTCCTCTGCTTGGTGAGTTTCATCGCGAGACCCACTTGCCTCTGTTAGCGGGAAACTTTTGCTTTTCTTTATTTCCCTCTGGGCATGTCTCACGATCCTCTTACATACCGACTTGGGACCAATGTTTTCTTGCAAACTTGCTGCTATTCTGATTGCGGGTCCTTTACAGGCTCTCTTACAATTTGCTCAAGATTTTTAAAAGGGCGTGTTACGTAAACAAAATCCTTTTTCTCGGGGTCATTGCCCGTAATCTCCTGTGCATTAGGCTCAATCATAACGACATCGATAAAGTTCATAGTGAAATTACCTACAACCTCGGCTTTGAGCTTTATCTCGATATCTTCGTTAGTTGACATTTGGACTAGCTTCAAGAAGTACACCACACAACACTTGATGTATATTTGTGGGATGAGAAACTTATTTGAGGCAACCAACCTGCACTTCTCGCAGAGCATCCCTTCCTCGAGAAAACGTGCAATCTGTGGGCCTTCCTGAATTAGCTTTGGATTAATCTGAGCCACTTCCTTTTCTTTTGTCTCTAGATGAATTTTCTCAGCTTTGATGGTATCAGAAGTAGAGATATCCTTCTTTGGATGCCGTCTGGCACCTATTCTCGAGTGGCAAGTCCAGACTTCACATAGTCATTCACGCGTTCGCGTATACGGGACTCGCCAACCTAGTCACCTTCATCATAACGTTTTTGATGGCGTTCATGCCCGACAAACCCGGACGAGCAGCTTCCTGAAGGCAAGTGCTTCGGAGTAAAACGAGAGCACAATGGCACCATTCCCATCACCACCTCCTCGAGTTGAGTCAAATCATACCCGCGAACTCTATATGTTCATCTGCTGATATTGTTGCTAAATTCGCACACCGCAAGTATACAGATCGCAACAAGTAATATAAGATGAATAGAGTTATCGTTCCCACGAGGATAGTAAATAAAACCTTTTAGCATACACAATCACAATTCTTATGTAGCCAAGCCAATAAAAGAAATAAGTTTGGAACTTTGAAAACTAAATGAAAAGCAAAAATCAAAAGCAAATAAACCAGAATTCAATCAGTTGGAAAAGCCTAAGATCACGTATTCCCTCCTTGTTTCGTTAAATCCCTTCACTCGCTCATCCCAAATTCATACTAATTCTGTTTACTAACCGGATTCTCATGTCCCTAAGTACCTCTCCCGAGTTTACAAAGGACTGTTCCAAACCACCATAAAACCTATATCCCTATAGTGAATTACGAAGGCAAGAAACGCATTAAGAGTCAATCCTTTAATGGTTGCCTAGAAGTATATATCCCGATACTACTTACTAGCTAATTCGCTCCCACAATATTAACCAAGGCTATTTCGTTCTAGTTGTCTCTTAAAATTCCTCTCTCGAGTTTAAGTTAGCATAACAAATCAATACAATTCTTTGATCAGACAAATTGCATGCGTTAAGATCAAACGAAATAAATAAACATCCAAAGCACGAATTTGTTCTAAAACGAGTTCCGAAAATTCAACTATACAATTTGGTTCAACATAATCCTAGTAAAGAAAGTTTAGCCAAGCATCGTTTTCAGAACACAAATCCATGAAAAGAAAAGCATCCTAAAATGACAGTCTAATTCCGTGGCTTTTCCTCCTAAAATCGTTCGTTACCAGCCAGAGGTGAATAAAGAACTTTTATAGAGCCTAAAAATAAAACTTAGAGAATCTAAAAAAATTTGGAATAAAATTTGGAATAAAATATTTTTCTTCACAATCGTCCACCTTCATGAAAGTCATCTAGCTACACCGAAATCCTTTTCAGCTGCACAAAATCTTCGTAGCTATGTCGAAATCTTTTTGTTTCCGTTTTTGTCTGAAAAATTCAAAATTCGGCTGTATCCAAACTTATCGAGAATAATGTGAAATAACATTAAATATTATTAGATAAATGCAATATTTCATAAATCTAACATAATCTAGGTACGAAATGGACATTAGTAATTCTACTTTCATAGAGTTATCAGATATCTGCGAAAATTGCGACACTTGTCCATAGTGTGGGGTGGAATCCAGATGCCAGCAGCAATGTTCATCATGAATATCTGGAATCGGATAGTTTACCACTTTCCTTTCGACCAGGCGCTTGAAAAGCCCGTTTACCACAATACGACCATTAACCTCAAGATAAAATGTGAAAGTATCATCATCATCATCACACTTAACATGCTTATCTTCATGCTCGAGAGAATACATATGCATTATGGGTTCTTCACCAAAGGGATTATTGTCTATAATACTCTTCTCATTTACTTCAACAAATCATAACTCTTTTAACTCAATCAAATCTTGAATGAGATTTCTAAAGTGCACACATTCTTGAGTCGCATGAGTAAAAGTCCCGTGCCATTTACAATGCTTTCTACGTTTCTCTCGATCATTTTGGTGTAACTTATGTCCATGCCAAAGTTTTATGCGCCCTTTCTTGTACGACGAGTCAAATATTTTTGTCCAAAGTTTTATGCGCCCTTTTTCGAGCTTTAGAATTTTTCTTTACTAAAAGGCTCACATATCATCGGTTCCCTTTTTATTAACTCAGCTACATCAATCTCTGCCTGGGGTTCTACTTGGCAGTTTCTAACCGAGTGGGGAAAAGCTTAAGTTTTAAAATATCATGTTCGACATTCCCCAATCTGATGAGTAAATCTAGCTATTATTCCACATACGTCATGTTGTCTTACCCCGAGAATAAAGTAAAGGTGGGAATTATATATCCTTGAGGTATCCCTATCTCTTGCCTATATAATCAGAAATTGGGCTACTGTACAAACATACCTCCTCTGTTCTTGCACCTGTGACCATTTGTGCTACAACTCGAGCAATCTAACCACTACGATCAGGGACAGGTGTAGAACCTAACTCTGGTTTTGGATTTCTCTCATCCACCCTAGGTTTATAGAAGAAACTCTGAGGGTCCTTTCGTTGACCTGGCGGTGAATAAGTTGGATACACATTGTGTTCGAGATCTACAAATGTGGAATTTAGGTTCTTGTTATCTCGGTTATCAGAGTTTTTGAACTACTCACACCGACTCCATACACTCCAATAGAATTCACTAGGTATGTCTCAACACATTCATTAGAAGAAGTTTCATTAACTTTTTGCTTTCCAACAGCTTTACTTGCATCCCCCATGAATAATTTATCTGGGGACTTCTTCCTTTCATGTTTGTCATGTCTAGGAAAACTTAAAAGTTCACTATGTCTTTCCAACATATCCAATCTTAATTCTCCTATGGCTTTATCTAATTCTCGTTTGGCCAAGAAATCACTAGGATAGTAAGACAACCAGGGGTTATTTTGGGCTAACCTTAATTCTCCTCTGGCCTTATCTAATTCCTGTTTAGTCATGAAATCACTCGGAGAATAGCACAACCAGGAGTTGTTTTGGTGCCCTATTGGCTGGTTAGCATCGGCCGAATTTTCATTGGATTCCTCTATTTTTTCAGAGGTACCTTCCGGAGGGTAGTTTCCACCACCTCTTGTTCGTGGCATCCTTTTTAGAGTGAGTTTTCAATGCTCCCACGATGATCGCCAAAAATGTGTTGGCGCTAAACTGTATTTCCAACAACACGTATCAAATTTTACAGAGAAGCTGTGGCTGCTTTAAAGTAAATGAACGCAAATCGAAAGGAAAAAACAACGCTTGAATTAATTAAACAGTATTGAATTACAAGACAACACTTACATACATGATGCAAATTGAAATACAATAAAAGAGACTGGAAAACGACGATAGGACGCCTGAAACGGACAGCGGTGGACGAATGACGGCTACGGTAAATCCCTTTAATTGAATCTACCTTGGTGGATTGGTGGTTGTATATTGTGATGGTGATGGTGGTTTATAGACGCTGGCTTCTAGACGCTTTTAGGACGCTGGGAAAGAGAGCACATGTTGTAGACCAACTTAGCCAGATTTAGACTTATGTATGGGAAAGAGAGCATAGGTTCTTTCTGCTTTTTATGCTCCCAAGATCTTGTGGTTATGGTTATTCAGATAGAGATGATATTCTTAGATCGTACGCACAATTAAATTCCTAATAGGGGCCATGCACATCATGCTTCGGTTGATCTCTCTTGGTTTGGCACGTGTCTTGCTCCATTGACATAGTCAAACGTGAGTCGCTTTGGAGTGAGCCTGCTCGGACATCATACATTCTCGAGCTACGGTAGGCTATTTGAAGCTTACTCGAGATGCACTTTTTGAGTGACGTTTGTTCTTGTTCGGGAGGCACTCCTCGAGTAACGTTCATTTTGTGACTTAAACTCCTCGACCCGGTAAAGACGAAGCTCAAAATTCATGTGTCAACACCTTTTTAAAAGGATCCCCGCTTTCTCGCGGTGGAACGCGCTTTTTGTTTCCGTTGCTAACTTTGGATTTTGTTGGCAAATGTTCCGCTTTGATGTACTTTTGTTAGAAGAATTTGCCCAACAAGAAAAGAAACCCCATGGAAAATAACAGAATATTGCGAGGAAATTGCGTCAATCAATTACATAACCCCAATAATAAAAAAATGAGATTTTATTCTATTGCTTTAAATATATCGAAACGATAATTAATCACAACGTAAGGATATGAGTTTTACTTAACCGTGGTTTTTGGGATTATTAAGAAAATGCCTAGAGTAATTAATCTAATATTAAAACTGTTCGAAATCTTTATTTTCATACTTTTACGTTTAAAGTGACACGTGACAAAATGACTCTACTCCAATCTCAATAGCCCAAGCTTAGTAAATTTAATTCGCGATTTTTTTATGAGACACAATCTAAATTTAAGGAAAAGAAAAGAAAAAACACTAAAAAATTTTCAAATTATACTCATCTTTTTCTTATTGTATGTGAAGCCGATGACATTCTTTTAATCAATGTTGATGGGTGGTGTTACAAGAAAGACGTTAGAGATATAAAAACACCATAAATGGACCTAGAGAAGATAAACATGATAATGTCCTCGTTGTAAGTATTGTTAAATGTCATTTTAAATGTCACATTAATTTATAATCTCATTTAGTGTCATTAAGTGTGTTAGTGGGTGGTGTTAATGGCTTGGTAGTGGTGTGAAGTTAATGACCCAATAACTAAGGTAGAGTAAATGCTATCTCTAGAACTATCCTAGGACACTATAAAAGGAGAAACAATCTCCAAATATTGTCAGAGAGAAAAAGGAGTGTAAGAGAAACACACTGGTCGTAAGAAAGGTGAAAGGCTCTACAATTAGTCAAAAATTTCTCTTCCAATTTCCTTGTTCTTTATTTCCAGAGACACTTCGCTATGTCGCAACAATTCCACAAACCCCTTCCTGTGATGCATCAAAACACCGCTTTCCAAACAGCCCCAACAAATTTTGGTACCAGAGCGCAGCATATCATGGCTACGTCTTCCGACAACATGTTCTTTTCCTACTCGCCCAGCCAAATCCCGATCTTTGATGGAGAGCACTATGATTATTGGAGTTCGTAAATGGAGACCATCTTTCTCTCATAAGATTTGTAGAGAATCGTTGATGAAGGCTTTGAAGAAGACGACAAATTGTCAATTGAGGAAGATGGTGCTGGAGCACAAGAAAAGAAGGCAAAAGAAAACATGATGACGAATGAGATGACGTTGCAGATATTCCAACAATCCGTACGCAAGACAATTTATCCGAGGTTTTATGGTCTCAAGAAGGCAAAAAACGCATGGAGCATGGCTAAAGAAAGAATTTCAAGGCTCCGAGAAAGTGATTTTTCATCAAACTTCAAGGCTTGTGGAGGGATTTTGATAACTTGGCCATGGAGGATTCCAAAACGGTGAATGATTTCTTCTCGAGAGTTGTAGAAATCATGAATCAAATCAAGTGTTGCGGTGATGAAGTTTAGGACAAGAAGGTTGTGGAGAAAGTGTTCTCGAGGAAGAGGCAGATGACGTACAGCAAGCCAGTTTCGCAGTAAAGAAGATCATTCCTAGAGTAGATCTGAAAATTCAGAAGGTAGTTGCTATATTTGTAGAAAAGCTGGACATGAGTCAAAGGATTGCTATTTCAGGTGCAAGAGATGTCGATTTCCAAATCATTCATAAAGAGATTGTTATTTTAAAGATAAACAGCAATAGCAGCTGCAACAACCTGTTTCTCAAAATTCAGTAAATTTTTCAAAAGAAGAAGAATCAAAGCAAGCATTTTATTCTTGTTTCAATGCAATGCAAGATATGAATGAATTGTGATTTTTGGATAGTGTATGTAGCAATCATGTGACAGGAAATAAGGAAAACTTTGTGGATATCGACAACATCTACAACTCGTTGTTAGAGTGGAGACAACAAAAAGATAAAGATTGAAGGAAAGGGAATCGTTACTATGAGAGCAGCAAATTGTGAAGAAAAACAGATTAATGATGTGCTTTATTCTCCAGGCATTGCTTGAATCTTTTGAGCGTTGGACAAATGATGAAGAGCGGTTATAAGGCTACCTTTGCTGATGTCAATGTGAGATCGTTGACAAAAATGAGAAGAGGATCGCTGTAGTGAAGATGACGGCGAATAACTTGTTTCCGCTGAAGATGAATTTGTCCTTGAATGTCGCATTGAAGAATGAAGTTGTTGATGAAGCTAAGTTATGGCATCTGAGATATGGACATTTGAATCACAAGGGCTTAACGTTGTTAAGGAGAGGAATATAGTCATAGGTCTTCCAAAAATCCAGCTAACGGCAACATGCGTCTGTGAAGGATGTGTGTATGGGAAGCAACATCGTCTTCCTTTTCTCAATACCTCTTGGAGAGCTAAAGCCCCTCTTGAATTCGTACATGCTGACATTTGTGGTCCAACCCAAACTCCAACGACCGGTAAAGGGAGATACTTTCTCTTATTTGTCGATGATTACACTCGTATGATATGGGTATACTTTCTTGAAAAGAAATCAGACGCTTTCACTACTTTTTGAGTTTCAAAGCCAATGCAGAGAAGCAAAGTGGATATCAAATAAAAACTTTGAGGACATATCGTGGAGGAGAGTTCATTTACAGGTCTTTTTTAGATTATCGCAAGCAGCAAGGCATACAGCGACAGCTTACTGTGAAGTACTCACCTCAGCAGAATGGCATTGCTGAGAGGAAGAACATGACTATTGTTGAGATGGCTCGAAGTATGCTTAAAGGCAAGAGTCTTCCGAATTCATTATGGGCCGAAGCTGTGAATACAACAGCTTACATCCTCAACCGATCACCGACGAAAGCCGTACAAAACAAGACGCCTTATGAAACATGACATAAGAGGAAACCTGTGGTTGATCACTTGAAGGTACTTGGATGTGTCGCATATGCTCTTTTGACGAAGAAGAATGAGAAGTTTGATGAGAAGAGTGAGAAGCTAGTCTTTATTGGTTATAGTGAAGAATCTAAAGGTTATCATTTGTTGACCTAAAGACTAACAATCTTGTAATTTCAAGAGATGTTATTATCGATTAGAATGTAACGTGGAAGTGTTGACTTCTCAGACTCAGCCAATGTTTTCTTATCCAGAGGCACCAGCAGTAGTGCCTTCCTCAAATCTCACTAATAGAGCAACAACTAGTTCCTCAAGAGTAAATTCAGAGAATGAAGATTATGCTGATGATCTGCAACCAAGGAGTATCGCTCATTGACTGAAGTTTATGAGCAAGCTAACTTTGCACTTCTACGTTTGAGCCGCAAAATTTCGAAGAGGCTGCAAAAGAATAAAAATAGAGAAATGCAATGAAAGAAGAAATGTTTAGTATTGAGAAGAATGATACTTGGTCCCTGGTAGACGCTCCCAAAGGAAAAAAAGCAAATTGGCTTAAAATGGGCGTTAAAAACAAAGTTCAATGAGGATGGAAGTGTGCAGATGCACAAAGCTCGTCTCGTAGCAAAGTATTCACAACAGCCTGGAGTTGATTTCACTGAGACGTTCGCCCCTATAGCCAGAATAGAGACTATTCGAAATGTGTTAGCACTTGCCGCACAAATGGAGCTTGAAGTATACCAACTTGATGTGAAGTCAGTCTTTCTCAATGGAGTACTAGAAGAGGAAGTGTATGCTCAACAACTGCAAGGGTTCGCTGTTAAAGGACAAGAAGACAAAGTGTATCGACTTCACAAAGCTTTCTATGGACTGAAACAAGCACCGAGGGCATGGAATTTTAGGATAAATTCCTACTTGCAGAAGAATGGATTTGAAAGAAGCTTGATAGAGCCGTCTCTCTATGTACAGAAGCGCGATGCTGATTTTCTAGGAGCCTATCTCTATGTGGATGATCTCATCTACACCAGCACCAACAATGCGTTACTAGATAAGTTCAAAAAGGCAATGATGGATGAATTTGAGATGACGGATCTTGGATTTATGAAATATTTTCTAGGTTTGCAGGTGAAGCAGAGTAAATGAGAGATCATTATTTCTCAAGAGAAGTACGTTGCTGACATGTTGAAGAAATTTCGCATGAAGAACGCCAAAGTTGTAGCAATGCCAATGGCCCTTAATGAGAAGCTGCAACAGGATGATGGTGCTGAAAGTTTGACTCGAAGACTTATAGAAGCTTGG